>CM053792.1:952003275-953203275 GCA_028749045.1 Cupressus sempervirens | reverse complement strand
ATCAATTGGAATGGTGATTGTTCAATCGTTACTTTGTAGGTTGTGCAATATACCCAGAGTACAGATGGTAAATTCTCCCAATCAACTTGCTTTACTCTGCATGACTTATATATCACCGACACCAAGGTCTTGTTTGTAGCTTGTGCTTGATTGTTGGCTCGAGGATAATATGGACTTGATAACGAATGAAAAGTCTTGACCTCTATCATGAGCAATCAAATGACATGGTTCACAAAGTGACCTCCTCTATTATTGACCTTGTAATGATTTGTTCTTATATGAAATTCAATGTAATCACTATTGAGTTGTCTAGCAAAAGCTCATGCCTCCACCCACTTTGGTATATACCAACACCTCTGTGCCCTACTTGCCTTCAAAGATCTGACAAAATTGAAGCCCCGATGCTCAAAAAGCTCTTCTACATGAGAAGGATTAAGCGGCATGAAGTCTCTCAGCGGTGGTTTCCCCGCTTTCTGATAAGTATCACAACTTACGACCCACTCCATGTCATCGTTGTATAAGGTAGGCCATAGAAAAATACTGCAAGAAGTGTCTTCTGTGTTGTGGTATCTAGTTCCATATGTCCTTCGGCTAGCCATTCATGTGCCTCACTCAAAATGCCTTGTACTTCCCCCTCCAATACACATCACCTTAGTACTTAGTCGAGTTCCATTTTGTATAACAAACCATTGATCAACTAAAAGGTGCAGCTTCTAAATACTGACTTTCGTCGCTCACTAGGTGACATGTCCTTCAAAAACTGCGATGTTCCTCTCTATTGTACTCCTATCGGTGTTCTCCCTTAGCTTCTTCACCTTCTGCAACACTAGCTTGGTTTTTATCTACCAACCCTTCTGCAGCAACTCTCCTCAGCCATCTCCTTTGGTCCACCTATTGTAGTGACGAAGTCCTCCAAACAGCCTCACAATCCTTTACGTATCCTTCTCTGTTTTTATCTTTGTTTAGCAAGTTTGGCATGAATTCCTTCTTCTATGCGTGAAAATGAAACAACACATGATATATATAAGAATACCCAATATTTTATTTAATCATCAATTGTGAACAATGCATGTCATCAACATGATAGAATTGTAATAACTCCAGTGCTCTCTTTTATTTCTATTTCTCTTCGAAAAGTTTAATTATAGTGTTGCCTCCGACAATCTTCATCTTGTTCCTCCTCTTCCCTTCAATTATTGCTTTGGCATCAGTTCCCATTGTAAGCTTGGAGAATTTGTTGCCTTCAATTTTTACAGTTGGCCTCCTCCCAACACTTCTAGAGAGCAAGAAAGGTTTGTGGTAACAATCGAGAGAGATGGCACATCAACCAGTCTACTGCAAGACTCACTCTAAGGGCACTCCACACAACACTTTCCAACAACTCTTTAGTGCGGCTTCCCTCCTAACATGAGTTTCAATCAGCGCCTACAGCAACCCGACAAAGTCTGATAATGCCCGTTCACCTTCAAAGCGTTTTTGGTTTTCTTCCTCGTGCTCTTGGTTGCTACTTGCACCGTAATCGATTGGTTGGCCCATGATTTGCGTTCACCATCATTGTCACTTTCCGAGTATGTATCAATAATGGCACCAAAAGTTTACTACTACAGGTAAAGTGAATTAATGCATAGTGTAGATGACAAGGACTGTAGTACAACAAAAGCAATGCAATATTAGAGAACCTCCAACTTCTTCATTAATGCCAATTAAGTTTGCATCCAATTGTTCAGATTCCACAAGACACTATGACTGAATACACAATGATCATAATATATTCCATTAGAGGGAGTAAATATATAAATCCCGAGGGGTTGCAAGCTGAATTGCCGCAACCCATAACTGTTTATCTTGGGTTACACTAACATACCAACGACATACCAACTTAACAACATACTTGACAACATTTCTGACAAAACATATTTAAGCATTCTTGCAATGTGAACTTTTGAGCAAATCTTATATAAAACCTCTTTGAGGCCTGGCCTCAGAGTCCTACAAGTTCACTTGGCTGCCAAATCAACAAGTTAATGCTGAATATTTAAAGATGGAATGGTTTTCATTTACTGGAGCCTATTTTACATTACTGAGGTGACAAGAGACTACCAAAGGTGCACTAAAATTATTCAAAAACGTTTCGAGAACTGGCACAAGAGCATTTTGCCTACCATTTACTGAAACCTTTATATTTTGCAACTAATTAAAGATCTTAATAGTATTTTTTTTTTGCAGCTTCTGGTTCATTGACATTTCAAGTTGTCTGGAAAGATGTCTGTACTAGGCAAAGGAAGAGAATCAACCAACCCTAAAATTTTATCCATTCGGAGCAGAGTTTTGGATGTGGAAGTGTTTGGCATTAAAAAATGTATACAAATGAGTAGGCTTCCAATCAGGTAAAACTTCTTACTCTTCATTACCTTGGGCAGCAGCAGCAACACATATATGCCAGCAGCTTCAAATATATATCTGGGATATTTCGAAGAGGATTTGTTTCAGATTTGTGCATCTAGGTATAGGCAATCAACGTTATTGCTCTGTCCTTCCTGTGGTTCTTCTGATCATCCAATCCTAATTGATTGTCCTTTTCAATTAAGTGTATTTTTTAGCATTAACATTTTGTAACATCCATTTTTAACTACCACCAAGCTTCTCTGAAAGATTCGGGCATTAAGTGTCTCATCTACTACAGAACTAAGGAACTTGCAGCCTACATCAAGAAGGTGCTTCTATAGGAGATTTTGAAACTACTCAAGCTTATTGTTGTTGAGAATGTAGTAGAAGATTTAGAAATTTGGAATATATTGTTCATGGGGTATCGAGAACCCCTGGAATAGTTTTATGTATGATCAAAAGAAGTACACTGCTTGTCCTCGATAAATCTGATTAGTTGCTGTCAATCAGGGAAGTTCAAGGGAACATCATTAATGGATGGCAATTCAGCTATATAGGAGCGGTAAGTTGTTTTACCCTCTTTAGCAACTTTTAAATAATGAGAAAAAGATCAATCTGTGCAAAAGGCAGAAATTATTGTCCAATGGCCAAGATTTGGTGGAACAAACTGTTCATTTGGAAAAACAGGAATATGCAATCCTGTTCGTGGATTTAGCTAGCTTTTAAGGTTGAGTCAGAAGCTTGGGTCAAAACTGTTAGATTTGTTGATGCCTGGGAAGATAGATCTTTGTCTTGCTAATGATGATAAAGCAAGAGAAGGAAGGACAAACTTGACACGTGCCAAGTCTGATTTGGTGCTTTTCGTAAATTGTTCTTAGGTTGTAATAATGCTTGATCTCAAGGATGCTTTGAACAACAGAAAAAAGAGATTGCATATGTTCTAGAAATTGAAGGGACACATTTAATTCAATACTATGTTCGTTGAGTTTAATGTGAAATTGTTTTCTCTATAGAATGATAAAAGGCTTGTTGTTAGCACACTAATGCATATGCATTGCTGTATTAACAGAACTGTGGTGTGCAATGAGGTCAAGCCAGAGAATTAGCATTGGACCTTTGAGAAATACACAATCTTAGTCTTCCAACAGAAAAATTTGCAAAAAATCCAATTCAAACTTCAATTCAGTATTATTTCTAAACAAGCAAGTTACAAATTCTTTGAAAGCTTTTTGGCAAGAGACACTGCTCTTGAGGGCTCAGATGTTATCATCGATGGTAACTATATGCATTCCGAATGTTTACTACACTTATTTGGGTCATACTGATTTATTGAAGGCAAGATTAGCTAAGTATGGAAGAAACAGAGCAGTTGAGTGTGTTTGATAACAAGTCTGATGTGGATACACATTATTGAATTTTGAGGAGCACGCTTAGGTGAAGCTTAATGAAGGTCTAAACTAGCATATTCCAGCTTCGCTGATGAGTTAATCAGATTGAGTTACAAGGATCTGAGTACCAGTTTTCAAATGAACAATGAAGGACAGAGATGTCAGCAAATCGTTATGTGATCCTATCAGATCAATTCGTTGATTTGCTTTTGAGTTCGAGGTTGTTGAGCTAACATGGGAGATTTATTATGTGTGGTTGTTCGAGGTCCACAATATGTTTTGCATATGGATTTGACCATCAACACATTACAATATTTTTGTAATATGTTCTTAAGGTTGACCTAGTGTTGAATTAATTTTGTTTGTGGACATATAAGATCAAGTTACTCTGTTGATTTGATCAATGATGTGAATAGTATGTATGCAAGGGGTATATGATCAGAGGTTTGATTCAGCAGATGGTGTGTATTGATTCAGATTATTGTACTTAAATGAAACTGCTTTGGCATATTCAGATTTTGTGATCCAGTTCATCAATTTTGGATTGTAGTCCATTTATCTTGTCAGGCATTAAGCCTTTCTTAAGGTTGTAGCCCTTATTTTAATTGAGCAGTAAATTCTAGGCAGTGTGGCTGAATGCATGTGCATTCCTTCTGTAGACCTTTAACACGTTGATATATTTTTGCAGAGTATATCTTGTGAGTTTCATCCCCATCATAGTTTTCCCTTGTAGGCAAAAGAATTGGGTTATGATGTTGTGGATGTTTGTCGTTTGCTTTTGTGCTTTACTCTTTACTGCATTTTATTTATGGTTAAAGAGTCAGATATACAAAGTTTAAAAACTAATCCACCCCCTCACACCCCCCACCCCCTCTCTCCCTTCAATGTGCCTTAATAACACATTTAGTATCAGAGCTTTGTGCCTCCGACAAAGTCTAGCAGTTTGAGGAACATCCTGATGGGCAATTCAATGGTTTCAACTTTCAAGCAGCTCCTGGTTGCACTTGAAGATCTTGATCAATCTAATGCCAGGAACATGGAATTGGAAAAGACTCAAGGAAGCTGAAAAGTTCATTAAGACTTTGAAAGGACAATTGAACAAATCTAGGGGTAAAGAAGGAACTTGTTGAGAAGCTGAAGCAGAAAGGTAACTCGAATGATGATATTCAAGCCTCGAGATGTGAGCAGCTTGCAGAAGACAAAGAAAACCTGATGCATAAGATGGAAGCTATGGTGATGAAGATGACAAAGAAGATTGTATCAAGGAAGAAGAATGAAGAGCATCTTGAGCAATCCTTGAAGGACAAATCTGATGAGTACAACAGATTGAATAGTGAAGTTGGACAATTGCAGCATGAGCTTGAAGAATCCAGGATTTATGAGCAAGAACTTAAGAGAGTGAATGAGATCTTGAGAAAAGAACTTACTAATGCAAATGATACACGTAGAAGTTCAAAGCCAGATCAACAAAGCTTGATACACAACTTAGTCAGAGAATGAAAGGTAGTACACAAGGTCCTGGATTTGAAGAGGATGAAAGCTCAGGATGAGGTCAAAGCAATCCTTCATCAGAAAATCTGAATGGCAATCCTAAGAAGTCTCTGGTAAGACAGCCTAATGCTCAAAATTTCAATGGTAGATGCTTTGTATGCAATAAATTGCTAAGAATTTTGGACATTGCTAAGAATTGCAGATCAAGAGGAAATTAGATGACTACAGGAATTGTCAATCCAATGTGACATGTTATTAATACAACAATACGGGTCATATTGCAAAATTTTGTAGACTTGGAAGTGTGAACTTGAACAGAAGAGATCTGGTCAATAACAATCACATGCAGAACAGTGACAAGGCCAAACACAAGGTTGACGTGGAAAGATCAAAAAGAAGATGAGCAAGACATGGGTACCAAAGAGTCATCTTGATGCTAACGGTGGGTCCACGCCTGAATCTGATGTACAAGTTTCCTATCAGAATTTAATTAAGGCCTTCGTCCTAGGGGAAGTTTTTCATAAAAAATCCTTACAATCCCATGATTCGAGTTGATATACAGATGTGAACATTGCATTCTGATTTTTCAAGGTTTGCAAAACATGATTAAATCATCTATGCAGGAATCTATACAAGTTTCAAAGGTTTGCAGATTGATTTTTGTACCACAATTTGAGAACCAACCATGAGCAACGGTGCAGAGCATTTATTACGACAATAAGTTAGATGCGTGAATGGTCATAATGGCTTTTCAGTACTTGACTCATAAAGGCAATCAGTATTTTGAAAATTTTAATAATAGAAGACAGTGACACAAAATTTATCACATGGAAACTCTTTTGGGTAAAAACCAAGGTTCACTAAGCAATCAGCAAAGGCCAACCCAGTACAAAAGAGCTACAACTCTAGCAATTCAACTTAGGCTCCAACCTATCTAAGAGCTCCAACTCAACTGTGAATGGCCGCAACCATTCAAACAACAGCATACTAATACATATTTCAAAACTTCATCTTTCAAGCAAAAAGTAAAAAAGAAAGGTCTGAGATTGGATTGGTGGCACTCTCAGTCTTCACAACTACAATGAGCAGATGCAAAATCTTGAGTCAAAGTCATCAGCACCACTTAAACAATTTAGTGGCAAGCCAATATACTATCACAGTCTCCTTTTTAAAACTCTTTCCCCACCAACCGCACAGCAACTATGAGTAGTTCAGATACAGCTCAAAACCCCCTTCTCTACACTCAGCTTTCACTCATCTCATTGTCTTTTGCTCACCCAATGTTCGTGAATTCATCTTCTTTCATGCCATTCATAACTGCTACAGCCTTAAAAGCTTTGTATAAATTGCTATCATAACCCACCCTGTTTGATCTTTAAACAATCCAAAGTTGTTTTCACACCACACAGTCTTAAATATCAGTTCAAACTCCAGGATACAAAAATGGCTCGTCTTGTCTAATAAAATGCCAGCTCCAAACAGTCCTTTTTTATCACCCAAAAACTCAGTCCTGTTCAACCCTTTTTTCATATGGTGTCCTGGCATTTTCAGAGATTCATTTCGATTTTTTCTTTTACAGTAGCTCCCAAAATAGTGGACATTATTCTCAGATTTTGTCCTTTTCACCCTTCAACACACCCAAAAAAAATGCCAACTCCAGAATAACAGTGGACGTTCTAGCAGAGATCATTTTTCTACAGTGCACAAGTGTCACGTCCATGATTCATTCCGCTGGTTTTGGAAAGAAAACGCACATCACCATTTCCTGTATGTGCTTGCCAACACTTTAAAATGCCAACAGGGCTCGTTGCCTCCATATGCAACACAGAAATCTCATTATTACATTTCAATAGACTGGGTGAGTTTTTGAAGAAGTATTCAGTGCTTCCGATACATTCCTGACATCAACTTTTTTAACAAAACTACTGATGCACAAGGAAATTAAGTGATCGCATTACAACTATTACAACTATATTTGATTCTCGCAGCCAGAGATTTAACGCACATCACCAGCACTTGTATATGTGTTTCTAAATATTTGGTTTGGTTTGCTGAGGTCGTTTTTCATACAAGTGGCAGCATTTGCCTTCAATGCCAAACTGGAATCATGAACAAACTCTGCAAGGAGTCTGTTAACTCTGCAAAGAATCATGAAAATTCTATGCAAGGAATCCGTTACACATTAATTCTTCCGTATACTCACACTTATCACACAAACAGGATCAGTTACCTCTTTTTACACCCACTAACAATGTGACAAGAGCTCTTTCAACCACACATATGGTGATGTGTAAAAATGAGTACACAACAGATCCAATCAGTCAACAACTGATCACCACTAAGGATGCGATCACCACTACCAAAAATGTAGCACAATAACCTCAATACTAAGACAGCTCAATCATCAAAGAGAAATACTAACAATATACACAACGATTAGCATGTACCAAGTGCCATGTCATGTGGATTCTGCACATAGGATTCTATTTCTTCACAAAAGAAAGGGCTTCAAGGAGACAAGTAAGGTAGAATTGTGGCAGGGTCGCAAAAAAACATAATACTGTCAATTACAAGGGTCCTGTAAAGCTAGAGACCATAAACCACCTACTCTATGGAACCTGCCTTGTAAGTATCGAATTCTTGCAAAAAAATGAGCAGCATTCTTTAAGAAGTGGAAAAGGTTCTAGCATTATCAAACAGAGAGTACCAAGACATTTCTTCAAATAGAATCTGATATTACAAGACATCAAAAACAATTTTATCAATTTCAAATTTTGGTTAGCAAAACTCACCTTCTTTGAGCGCACTGCATTGTAAAAATTTGAGATTTCAAACTTTCAACTCGACTAAGCCTGCAGTTTCCAGAGACAATTTCCAAAGCAAGAATTTATATCAAAAATTGAGCCATAATAACAAAGGGAAATTTCAAGACTAAATTGGAAGCCAGTAAAATACTAAACAAAAATATAAATACACTTGTGTGAACAGATACCTGTTTTCCAAGGGTATATATGGAACCCAATCCATTTTCATTTGTTTCATTGGCACCACAGTCTCTCCTTCCATTTGAACAGACTTAATTCCTATTTTATCAGAGGGTGGGAATGGGGAAGTAACCTGTTCAGAAAAATGTAATGCTTATTATAATATGATGGAGAAAAGTATGAAAAATTAAATCGGCAGGGTGCAATACTATCTTTAGACTGTCCATAAGACCACATATCTCAAAATATACTGATAAAAATAAAATCAAGCAGTTTGCACAATATAGAAATGAGCCATGAAATATTGTTCTCGTGGGAAGCTGCTCTATCATGTGAGTGGACAATAGATAAGCTCATACAAGAACAAAATATTTTGAAGTACTCAGTTATATGGTGAAGAATGATGTCTGATAATGTTTGCCATGAATGTATTTTCAAAAATAAACTTTTACATAATAAGGACAACATATGAGCAGCCTGAACAAAAATTTTATAATTGAAACAACCAAGGAAACACAAAATAAAAATGAAAATCACATTGAATGTCTTTTAAGACAACAAAAAAAATTATTCTGTACTTTAGCATATTGCAGAAGTGTGTTAAACTTCTGAATAACAGGATAAATGGTAAGGATGAGTTACCGCTACAATGACTGGAATACAAACAATTTTGCTGCGACCATCAAAAAAAACTAGCTGAGCTGCATGCAATTAAACATAAAAGTCAGTGTGAGAATACTACAAAAACTTGGAAGGCACTGCAAAGACCACGAAAGACACTACAAGCTACCACAAATGACTAGGTCTCACTGCTTCATACCATAATTTCTAGCTGAGCTATAATTTACACAACCAGAATAATATAAACAAAGCAAAAAAATGACACAAAAAGTTGTAAGGAAAGGCCCTTACGTTCCGTGCAACCAAAGAGATAGACTCTCTTTCCATAAAGCACTCCATTTTCTTCAAATGCTCTCTGAGCATTACAATAATAAATTTTAATAAATTCTTGCCCACCATTAAGCACTAATATATGCAAAGTAGGATTCGGAGATCATTTCCTGAAGTAGAAATTACATCAAAATATCTATCTACATATCAATTAAGCAATACCAAAACAAATAATGGCATATATGCAAAGCTGCAACAAAAAAACAAAAAAAATGACTATGCTATGAGGCAATGTCATACCTCCAAATTTGAGAAATCCCAATTAATCTTATAAACAGAATCAAGGTTATCCCACTGTTAACAAAAAGTAACAGAATCAGGCTTGGATCATTTTCAAATCTCAACACTCTAGTGGAACTTTCTAACTGGCTTAAAAAAGCAATTTAAAGATAAATTTAAATTTAAAAAATACATAAACATTTGTAAAAATGAATTAAAGGGTAGCTTTCAGAACAGATAACCTGGAAAAATATCACTTGAATCCAACCCCAAAGAGTGGGAACATTTATATTATGAATTTAGCAGACAAAGTAATTAGGTCCTAAGACTAATTCATTTTCCAATCTCGAGATTTCTTGAGACTTGCATGTTTGAACAATTTGAAGATAAATTTGATTTCATATTTCTACAAACCTCTGTGCCTACTGGAAAAGCAGCTCGCCATAAATCTTCCTGCAAGAAAAATGATCGCCTCCCATTTTAGCAAACTTTCAACATATTAAGTCATCCTATTTTAAAGTATAAGAAGTACAATTACATCAAAGCACCTATTCCATTTCTTGTATGATATTGAGAACACATATAAATATCACTTATGAGAAGAAGTGGCTTCTGAACATTTTATAGCTAAGCTATCATATTATCTCCATTGCAACAGCACTGATGACTTTTTACTTTCTCAACTGCGAAACTTGCATCATAATATCAGCAAAAGAGTAAGCTCAACACGTGTACTTATAAATAGTCAATAATGTATGTTCGTTTCAGCAAGGTGGTCCTAATTTCAAACATTACCTTGTTCTAGTTATTGACTATAGTCAAACGAGTCATTGAGTGCTAACCTTTGAAACATCAGCATGCTATCAATAATAGGTAAAGCTCACCACATTTACTTAAAATTAGATGGCAATGTATGTTTCAGTAAGGTACCAAATATATTGTATGGACAAATTAATTTAGATATTTCAAATGAGAGCATTGCAATAACTAACAGTATAAAGTATATACTCAATCACATTCTTTATAAAAATGATCTACATTTCAAACATTACCTTGTTCTAGTCTTTCCTACTACAGCGTCATTGAGTCAAATAGCTAAACATCAGAGGTAAATGTCATATCATTCAGACAAAATTAAAATAATAATAACTAATGAATTAATTGAACATGATGACAATTGCATAATCTTAAATTGAACTAATAAAATTTAACTATCATAGCTCCTTAAGTAGTTCTAAGGTGTAATGTTCCTTTATTTAAAGGGAATTATTTAATATTTTGGGCCCCATCCTATTTGTAACTTGTGGACCTATCTGCATTTTGGTGGCATCTTTTGGGCCGACTTGCATCAATCAGATGAGAGGAATCTCAAATTTTTATCTCGTCTCATAACCAATCTTGGATTTAAACATTTGCAGTTTCAGTGGTTGACGGCCACCCTAGTCTGCTTAACTGTACGATTTTGAGAAGTCTGCATTGGAGACAAAATTGTAGCTTTGAGGACTGTCAAATTGATGAAGATTACTGCATCAGAAGTATTATTCATTTCAGAAGTTGGCATTGCAATAAATTTGATAGTTGTATGTCAATGGATTCTCTGTTTTGACGTCTCAATCCTCTGTTATACATTTTCTGATCCTTTTGGGAGGCAACATCTCGCATGAATCACAGTGACTGAAATTTCAAATTTGAGTGTTCGATCACCATTCATTTGCAATCATTATCACATTGTGGATCTTGGAGCCATGGACTGAGTTAGAAATATATGTCACAGAAGGTATCCATTCCCAGTCCCAGGAAACATTGATTTGACCTTCGCGAAGCACATGGCAGACTGTATCTTATCGACGGGCTAAGGAACGATTCTGATTATCCTTGCAAAAGCTTCTGCCTCTTATGTTTCATGTGGAAGATTATATTTGAAATACACTTCCAATCCTTATATGTGCGCGAATCTATGTTTAGCATTTGATATATTGACGGAATATACATATTGTGGGGAGACTATCCTGAAGCACACAAGTATATATTTCAAGGCAGTGCTATTATTTGTCAAATAGATCTTTGCATTCACACAATAGGAACTCTATAATTAGAAGATCAAATTATTATGACAAACTAGGTCAATGGCTTTCATCATGGCTTTAGAACGATCAAGGGCCACTTCATGTAGTCTCAGAAATGATATGATAACAGACCTTGAAGGAATATTTGCAGTGTTCATATTACAGAAGTTGATGACATGAACTTGCATCGGGTGCGTATTGGGAACTATTTATACTTTGAATGCTGCTTATGGATTCAATTGTGTTAATATTTTTTCATCATCATTTTGGATCAATGTTTCTTGATGATGGATCACAGAGCGTGATCCAAAATATTCATGAAAAAATACTAGCACAGTCAGATCCAGAAGCAGCATTCAAAGAATTATCATGAAGTGTGAAAATCTACTCACTATAATTGAGACCCTTCACGAGAGAGAATTGCAGTTCAAATCCAATTGTTAGAAGTATATTCCTGATGATGCATCGTGGAGTGTGATCAAAACATTGAAGAAAAAATACTACCACAGTCGAATTCAGAAGTAGCATTCACAGAATTTTCATGGTTTGTGGAAACCTACTCACTATTAGCAATTTATACTGTTGTATATAATTTTCATATCAATGACAAGAGGTTCCATCAACTACAGCAACCTGAATACATTAAGGAACTGGAACCAAATTGGAGTTAATATTACAAATCGACCATCATTTGGCTTGGTGCCTTCCAACACCATGCATCCTTCCACCTGGGTTGTAGATACAGTAGGGTAAAGGTCAGAGCTTTACTCCTAATATTTGTTATCAACTCGTATATTGTATCACATTCATCATTTTCCTGACTCCATAATCTGTTGCAAACATTTCATAGTCACCCTTATTCTGCAAATATTTTGTTAAACTGTAAACTTTCTATTTGCCAAATTACCTAAGAGAGGGCGTACTTTCAGGGAGACTAGACAAACAAGATTTCTTAAGGATTGGTTTATCATACAGCTGAGCCTGATTTTGCTATGCATCTCCATTGTGTGATTTGGTTCACCTAACATTTGCACCCTCAAATTACATATTGCAATTTATTTGGGCAGTTAACCATGCACTTTTTAGTAGCAAATTCCTCTTGTACATCAGTGTACCTGTGTAATTCAGCCAATGCTTAACTATTATGCTTCATGCTTCATGTCTTTCAGTGAAGGAAGAGAGGCGTGTTTTCAGTGAGACTAGACAAGCGACATTTCATAAGGATTGGTTTATCATACCACTAAGCCTGAATTTTCTATGCATCTCCATTTGTGTGATTTGGTTCACCCAACACTTGCACCCTCACATATTGCATATTATTTGGGTAGTTAACCATGCATTTTTTGTTAAGAAGTTAACCTGGATAATCCACAGGTCTATGGATGCAGATCGTGTCTAACTCTCCTTGTTATATATTTCATTGAATAGCATTTGTAATTACTTATACTTGCTCTATAGGTGCCGGTGATCTGGAGTAATGGGTTTTAGTTTTTTCCTTAACTAACTTTAGTTAGTACTAACAACTATTCTATGGTCACCGACTTAGGGTGAATTAATTACTTGTTAAATGCTAAGGGTTATGTCCCTTAAGGGACATACCCTCTAAAATGGATGTATAGGCAGGCAATCAAGGCAGTTTGGAGACACACAGCACACTTACAGTCTGATCTCCAAGCCTTCATAGCCTCGCGGGTTCTTAGCAACAATTTCAGTACTCCAGTTTGCACATATACGAGGATCTACAGTCATCTTATCTGCATATTCAGACCCGAATATAAGATTTATTGCCAAGGTTATTCCTGAACCTAACTAGATCTTGAAGTCCGATCCTGTTATCAGAATCTGCAGAACGTTACATGGTATCAGAGCCCTGTTATCAGACCTAGGGCTCTGCAGATTTTCAATTATCAGACCTGTTTATATCCAGTAGTTATCCTTCATTTCCAATGGCATATACAATCAGGCCTGAGGACAGATTCGATGGAAAGGAACATTTTGAAGCATGGAAATTCAAAATCTTGATGATTCTCGAAGAAAATAATGTTACAGTTTGTTGATGGAGCATCCAATCAGCCACCTGTTGAACCTCACAAATCCATATGGACCAATGGAAACAAGAAAGCCATTCAAATCATCTTGGATGGAGTTAAGAATGACATCGTACCTATGCTTGCAAAACACCAAACTGCCTACAATATGATGAATGCATTTGAAGTAAATAATGCAACAAGGGTCCTTGCACTAAAGAGACAACTAAATCACATCCAAATAAAGAAAGGAGAATCAATAAACTCTTATTTTCTAAGAGTTGTTGGTATTAGAGATGAATTGTCAAGCATAGAAACCATCATAAATGACACTGAACTAATGCTCATGGCCATAGATGAACTCCCAGAATCATGGGAAACATTTGCACAAGGAATAAGTTCTAGAGATCAACTTCCGGATTTTAACAGACTTAAGAATGATTGTCTTCAAGAAGAATCAAGAAAACTAAGGAAAGGAGGAAAGCCTAAAGTGGAAGATGAAGAACTTCATGTTCTTAATGCCAACTCTTATAAAGGCAAGAAAAAAGCATTTCAAGAAAGATAAAGAAAATCAGAAGAATGGAAAGCCCAAGAAAGACCTATCAAAAATAAAATGTGAAAAATGTGAAAAATTTGGACACTATAGATCTAATTGTTCAGAAAACTCCAAACAACAAGCGAATTGCACAAATGTTGTTAGAGAAGAAGAAACTTATGATCCGGAGAATCGTGTTTTGTATTCCTCCTTATCAAATGAAATCTCAAATAAGGCTTGGGTAATAGATAGTGGATCCTCCAGGCATATAACGGGATACAATGAAACTCTAGATTTCTTATCCAAGAAAGTTAACGGTGAAGTTACTATTGGTGATAACTCAGCACATTCAGTTAAAGGAATTGGTAGCTGCACTTTGAAGCTAAAGACAGGAAATACTCTTCTTCTTAAAGATGTACTATATGTACCAGGGATAAAAAGGAACCTAATATCAATTACAGTGTTAGAAGATGATGGACACAATGTTGCATTCATGGACGGCAAAGTATTAACTTGGGCTAAGAACTCTTCCATCAAGAAAGCTAAAGTAATTGGTCAAAGAAAGGGATATTTGTATGAACTAAATATAGAACCCATTCAAGCCCTTATTCACAAAGCAGAAGATTCAAACGAAATATGGCACAGAAGATTAGGGCACCTAAACTTTAAAACCCTATCTACTATGGAAAAGATGGTTATTGGATTACCAAAATTAAACCAAGATCACCCTAGTATTTGCAAAGGGTGTGCCCTAGGTAAAAGTACTAGAAGTCCTTTTCATGATGGTACTAGAAAAAGAAATAATGTACTAGAATTAATTCATTCAGATTTATGTGGACCCATGTCTGTTCCCTCCCTTGGAGGATTCTAGTATTATGTCTTGTTCATAGATGACTTCTCTAGGAAAGCATGGATTCATTTTTTAAAATGCAAAGAATCAGAAGAAATCTTACAAAGATTTAAAGAATTCAAAGCATTAACTAAAAAAATTTCAGGACATAAAATTAAAACCCTTAGAATAGATAATGGAGGAGAATATACCTCAGATTTGTTCAAAAAAATTGTAAAGAATCAAGGATCAAGAGGGAGTATACTGTTCCTTATAACCCTGAACAAAACGGGGTAGCTGAAAGGAAAAACAGGACAATTATAGAAGCTGCTAGGGCTATGATTTTTGACCAAAATCTAGAATACTATCTTTGGGCAGAAGCCTCTTGTACTGCTATATACATCCAAAATAGAAGCCCTCACTCCTATCTTAAAGATAATACCCCTAAAGAAGTATTTACTAAAATCAAACCCAATATAAGTCATCTCAAAATCTTTGGATGTCCTGTATACATTCATGTGCCAAAAGAAAAGAGAACCAAATTAGAACCATCTAGAAGGAAGGGTATCTTTGTAGGGTATAGTGAAACTTCTAAAGCATATAAAATTTTCATACCTAGACAAAAAACTATTGAGCTTAGCATAGATGTAATCTTTGAGGAAGATCTTGCATTTAAAAGAGCAATAAATTCCCATGAACCCTCTCCTTTATCAAATTCTGAAAGAATAAGTGAATCTGAATCCCAGAGAGAGAACTTAGAAGAGGTCGAAGATGAAATAAAATTTGAAGAAAGTTCAAAGAAAAGGCCACTTTGGGCCATAAAAACAGTTGAAGCAACTTAAGATTTTGCTGCACCTTCAGGATCAATCAAAGAAAGTAAAAGACCTAAAAGATTCTCTGGTTATACAGCAAATATGATTGATTTATCCAAAACAGAGCCAACCAATCCTTTTGATGCTATTAAACATCCAGCCTAGAAAGAAGCTATGACAAAAGAATATCAATCAATTATGAAAAATGATGTTTGGGAAATAGTTCCAAGGCCAAAAGGAAAATCCATTGTTTCTTCAAAATGGATATTCAAAATAAAGCATGCTGCTGATGGAAGTATTGAGAAATATAAAGCCAGATTTGTAGCCAGAGGTTTTTCTCAGAAAGAAGGAATTGATTATGAAGAAACCTTTGCTCCTGTCGCCAAATATACTACCGTTAGAGTTGTCTTAGCAATCGCCACATCTAAGGGATGGAAGGTACATCAGATGAATGTAAAGACAGCATTTCTCAATGGGAAGATTTCAGAAGTCTATATAGAGCAACCAGAAGGATTTGAAACCCATGATCCAAATGCCTTTGTTTGCCGACTCAAGAAAGCTCTTTATGGGCTTAAACAGGCTCCCAAGGCCTGGTATGAAAGGATTGATAAATATCTCACTGGCTTAGGATTCTCTAAGAATGAAGCCGATCCGAACTTGTATTATAAAAGAGATAAAGATGGTATGGTAATATTGATATTGTATGTTGATGATTTATTAATCACAAGTGATGATCATCTTATAGATCAGTGCAAGAAAGATCTTATTAGAGAACTCAAGATGAAAGACTTGGGTCTTCTCCATTACCTCCTAGGATTGGAAGTGCGACAGAATGCTGATAGTATCATACTGAATCAAAGGAAGTACACTTCAGATATCTTGAAGAAATTCGGAATGTGGAACTGCAAGTCCATGTCTTTTCCAATGGAGACCAATTTGCATAAACTTAAAGAAGCAGCTGCAGAATCACCTCCAATAGATTCTACTCTCTACAAGCAGATAATTGGGTCCCTGATGTACCTAGTAAATACAAGACCTGATATTTGCTATCGGTTCATGCCTTAAGTCAATTAATGTGTGAACCTAAGGAGATTCACCTAGTTGTTGTTAAACACATTATGAGATACCTACAAGGTACTCTTAATTATGGACTCAAATATGAGAGAGTTGCTTTAGATTTGCATGGATTCACCAATTTAGATTGGGGTGGAAGTGTTTAAGACAGGAAAAGCACTTCAGGATGCTATTTCAGTTTAGGATCAGCTATGATTTCATGGATATGCAGAAAGCAGTCTTCAGTAGCTCAGAGCTCCATAGAAGCTGAACACATTGCAGTAGCAATGGCCTCTCGAGAAGCAGTATGGCTGAGGAAGTTGCTTGTGGGATTATTTGGGCAAGCCATGAATCCTACGATCATTCATTATGATAATCAGAGTTCCATCAAGCTCTCAGTGAATCCAATTTTCCATGATAGATCCAAGCATATTGAAATTCCTTACCATTATGTAAGAGATGGTAGACAAGAATTCTGTTAAATTGGAATACATTTGCACTACAGATTAGACAGCAGACATACTCACCAAACCTTTATCTAGAGTAAAGATAGAACGTTTCAAAAAAAGACTTGGTATGATTGAGTTATAATTCATTTGTACTCTTTGATTATTAATTTAATTAAATTTTATTTTGTCAGGCTATTGACTGTTATGGGCTCCATCATGTGTAATCATTATTTAGAGGTGACGATCTCTTAGATAATGTCCTAACAATAGATTTTACTATAAGATCCAAGTGAATTTTAGATCGTCTTGTGACATTGACATGTTCATGGGTCACAAATTGGATAAAGAAAGAATTCTAGAAATTCTTCGGGTTTATCCTGTATTCTGGTAGATCTTAAATTCAAGATCTAGTTGTGATTTACAAATACCAGTTTCTATGAGTCACAACATGTGTCTTATCACTAGTAGCAGTGATTTGTCATATTACAGGTTTAGTAATATGACTTTGTATCATGTGTTTTATGATACTATGTATTAAGAAGAGATAGACAGATATAGAGTATTAATTCTTGCCTAAACATTTGTATTGATGTTGCTAGATATGATATCTCTCTGTAGGATTATCAGGTTAAGAGGGAGTGTTAAGAAGTTAACCTGGATAATCCACAGGTCTATGGGTGCAGATCATGCCTAACTCTCCTTGTTATATATTTCATTGAATGGCATTTGTAATTACTTATACTTGCTCTATAGGTGCCGGCAATCTGGAGTAATAGGTTTTAATTTTTTCCTTAACTAACTTTAGTTAGTACGTACTAACAACTATTCTATGGTCACCGATTTAGGGTGAATTAATTACTTGTTAAATGCTAAGGGTTATGTCCCTTAAGGGACATACCCTCTAAAATGGATATACAGGCAGGCAATCAAGGCAGTTTGGAGACACACAGCACACTTACAGTCTGATCTCCAAACCTTCATAGCCTCACGGCTTCTTAGCAACAATTTCAGTACTCCAGTTTGCACATATACCAGGATCTACAGTCATCTTATCTGCATACTCAGAGCTGAATATAAGATTTATTGCCAAGGTTATTCCTGAACCTAACTAGATCTTGAAGTTTGATCCTGTTATCAGAATCTGCAAAACGTTACATTTTTTAGGAGCAAATTCCTCTTGTAAGTCAGTGTACCTATGTAATTCAATAAATGGCTATCTATTATACTTCATGCTTCATGTCTTTCAACACATTTTGTGACCATCTATATGAAGTCGATGAAAATTGGAATCAGTCGTTTCAGCACATTGTGTAATTTGTTCATGATTCGCCTTTATAATTGTGAATTGTATACAATTGAGCGCAAATCATCCATTATGTCATGGAAACTTCCTCTTACAATTCAATGTAATTGTGTATTCTTCAGTGTAACGGGACTCGCCGAGTCAGCCTCGGACTTGGCGACTCAGAGGCAAAGTCCACCTTTCTGAGGCAGACTGCCTCTTGACTCGGACTCTGTCGAGTCCTGTCCGAGTCCAATCTGACTCGGCGAGTCCCAATGCCAGGACTCTCGCCAGCGGGTAACAAGTAAAAAGGCAAAAAAAACATAAAATGCTTTGTTTAATTGGATTTTTTTGGTTTGTATCACATGTTATTGACCTCAAAAGTTCATTCCACCATTTGCTTGTGCTCACAAGAGAGAGGAAAGAGTTAGAGAAGAATATTGGGGTTTTGAGAGAGAAATCAACAAACCGGTTTGCTCTCCTGTATTGATTGCTAATGGTTTGTGCATCTTTCTAGCTTGCATTAAAGCATTGAGAGGAGCTTGAGGGAGCATTTGGAGGAGGTTTCTACAAACTTGCATTTCCATTATTTGTATAAATTTGAAAAGGTAAGCTACAAGTTGTTGTTGCATTTCTTTGTGTTGTTTTATAATATGTTTTAAACTTTTACATTCATATTTTTTAAGTATTTTCACTTCTCATTTTGTTTAAATTTGTTTGGTCTCTACTCTCTACTACTAGTCTACTATTTTTTTACCTCTCATTTTGTTTACATTCATATTGCAGCAGGCTGACAGCGAACAGTAACTTATTGAAATTTGATATAATGTCTCAACAACAAGGTGAGGGAAGTGAAAATAGGCCTCCATTTAACCCTAATGCAGACCCAAGTGCAATAGCAAGGAATAGGGCTTGGAAACATGCCATCCCGAGGCACAAAAAGGGAGTTGATACATGTTGGAATTGTGGTGTGGTATATAATGGGGGAGGAATAAATAGATTGAAGTATCACCTAGCACATATACCTAGACGTGATGCTAAAAAATGCAAAGATGTACCCCAAGATGTTATGTGAGACATCCAAACTCTTCTGGAGGAAAAAATGGAGCAAAAAGAATTGAAAAAGAAACAACATGAAGAAATGGCACAACTAGCCGGAGCCCAACAGGGGTCTTCTAGTTTTCGCTCTCCATTATCCACTGCTCCACCTACGGATACCACTGCTTCTACGAGTGTGAACATTGGGCCTCGCATTCGTAAGCAAAAATCGAAACTTGATTCTATGTTTGCTCCACGCACAGCTCCAAGTTCACAGCCATCGCTTGAGGGCATGGGTTGGAACAAGGATAAACATGATTATGCAAAATTGGCACTTGGGGACTTTTTCATCTACAACAACATTTCATTCAATGCAGCAAGGTAATTATTTATGTAAATTTAAATTTAAGTCTTCTCTTGCTTTCAAAGTTACAAGTCTCAGCTTTCAACTTTCAGCTTTCAATAATATGTTTATTTTGTTTATTTTAATTTGTATTTTGTTTTCAAATTTATTTATAATATACTAATTTGTTTAACTTTAAATTTTATTCTATTTGTTTTAGGTCCCCTTATTGGCAAATTGGAATCGATGTTGTTGCTGTTTGTGGTCCGGGGTTCAAAGCCCCTAGTGCTGAAGAGCTAAGAGGCCCTATTTTGAACCAAAGGGTGGCTGATGTACAAGTTGAAATCACGAAGCAGCGTGAGGTGTGGAAGAAAAAAGGTTGCACCATCATGACTGATGGTTGGACTGATAGAAAGAGTAGAACACTCCTCAACTTTCTTGTTTTTTCATCAGATAAATTGTAATTGTACTTAGAGTCTTAGACATTAAAAATTTAAAAGTAGAACTTGTACTTGAGTGATTAAGTTTATAAATTTTGAATTTATAAATTATGATTCATCATTAATCATTATACTAATTTGTTTCTTTTTCTTTAGGTGTCACGGTTTTTTTGAAATCCATTGATGCCTCGAGAAAAACAAAGAATGATGAATATCTTTGTGGGATAATGGATGAAGTGATAAAGGATGTAGGTGAGGAGAATGTGGTGCAAATAGTTACTGATAATGCAGCAAATTATGTTGCTGCAGGAAAGCTTCTTATGGAGAGACACCCTCACCTATTTTGGACCCCTTGTGCCGCTCATTGCATTGACCTCATGTTAGAGGATCTTGGTAAACTCCCTTGGATCAAAACAATTATAAAGCGAGGAAGGAGTGTATGCAAATTCATATATAATCATACATGGGTCCTCAACCTCATGAGGAAACACAATAAGCAAAGGGAGTTGTCTCGTCTAGGGGTCACTAGATTTGCAACCAACTTCCTCGCATTGAAATCCTTGCTTGATTCAAAGGGAGGTTTGAGACGTATGTTTGTTAGTGATGAGTGGTTTGCATCCTCATATGCAAAGACCACTGCAGGGATTGCTGCAGCTGATCATATTTTTGACGAGCCCTCTTTTTGGACACCTATTGCTGATATTGTGACGGTAATTTTCCTTTTTGTCCTCATTTCAACTTTATTTTGTTTATGAAATTATGTTATAAATTATTGTTCATTTTTTAAAGAAAAAACTTAAAGCTGATTATTTCTTTTTCAACTTTCATAATGATTGCAATTTGTAAAGCCACTTATTGTTCTCCTACGAACAGCTGATGGAGAGAAGCCCTCAATGGGCTACATTTATGAGGGCATGGATAAGGTGAAGGAGGCCATTCGTACTTTTTTGCAGGAAATCGAGATAGGTATGGGCCTATATGGAATGTCATTGATAGACGATGGCACAATCTACTTCACAGGCCTATACATCCAGCGGCCTACTTCCTTAATCCAGCATACCAGTTCAGCCCACATTTCAAGGCTGATGATGAGGTGTGGAACGGCCTCTACGATGTTATAGAGAGAATGTCACCTAATTCAACAGTTAGCACAGATATAGTCCGTGAGATTGAGCTATTTAAGAAAGCTCAAGGGGACTTATTTGCACGAGAGTTGTGCAAAAAAAATAGGACAGCATTGATGCCTAGTAAACACTAAAAATCTTTGATTCTACATCCTAATTTCTAATACTAATTCTATTACCATCTTAATTTGATAAATTCAAAGTTATTGATATGATTCAAAAATTTCTTGTTTCAAATGCATGGTGGGAGATGTTTGGCACAAAGGTGCCAAATTTATAGAGGATTGCGATTCGCATCTTGAGCCAGCCATCTAGTGCTTCAGGATGCGAACGTAATTGGAGTCTTTTTGAGCACATACACTCAAAGAAGCGCAATAGGTTGGCAGTGCAAAAATTAAATGATCTTGTCTTTGTTCACTACAACCTTTGCCTTCTCCATAGACAAATCCTTGGCACCGATACAACTCCGATTGCATTAGAGAATGTTGATCCTCATGCAGAGTGGAACACAAAGGTAGATGATCCTGTCTTCAGTGATGAAGATGTGGAGTGGGTAGATCAGGTGGATCCAGAGGCTGAGGCAGTAGCGATGGCAGTTGAGGAGGCTAGAGCACGAGGAGACAGAGTGGATCCTGAGGCTAGGAGTGATGGATCCCAGGCTGATGACGAGGATTATGTGCGTGAGGAGGAGGATGATGATGATGAGGATGAGGAGAAGGTTTAGGGTCAGCCTCAGACACAGGTAGAAAGGATGGCTCTAGAGTCTTCCATGACTTATCTTAGGCGCACTCGTAGGAGGACATAAAGGATGGCTCTAGTTGTTATTTTGATATATGTTTTAAACCTTTGAATTTGATACCATGGATTTTGTAATCCATGAATGTTGTAGACATTTGAGTCTTTGATATTGGAGTGACACTATGTTTATTACTTTATAGTTTATAACTTTATATTGTGGTTATTCAGTTTTTTTCTTTCAAAAATTCACTTTTATACTTATGTGATCTATGCAAAATTATGTATGTGTATTAAGTAGGTTCTATTTATATCAATTATTGTGTATTTGATGTTAATTGACTAAAAGATGCAAGAAACAATCTTAAAATCCTTAAAAATCTTTGGATTTCATGAGTTTTTCAATTTTCCGAGTCCTTGCCGAATCCGGTTGCCAAGTCCGAGTCCGAGTCGGATTTTGACCTTTCCGAGTCAAAGGCGAGTCCGAGTCCCATAACACTGGTATTCTTTCAGTGGCTAACTATTCTACTTCAAAATTAGGAGAATCAAATTAGAACTGAGATTGCTCGTGTATGAGGCTTGTAAGCAAACTTGCTCTTAACACAAGAAAGGTGCCGAAGCTAAACATTTTCTCAGATTTATTAATAACTTAATTGTGATGCAAAAAAATATAAACACCTAAGAAGTGGTGATCCATGTGAACCATTGCTTTCACTTTTCCAAATAATCAATTTATTTATAATCAGCAATAGCAAACTCAAGTACTTCAAATTATAATTATCTTAAACTTACAACAATTTATTTAGCTTGCACTCAATTATAATCTTTATTAGAACGCCTTGATCCCCAAACGTTTTACAAGAAAAGTTATGTTCCGCAAACTGGGGTATAAAGACAGGTCTTGAGAGCAAAGGGACCAAGGGCTTGGATATGATGATAACAGTGAGATGCAATGCAAATATATATTGCACTAAAATAGTTATTAAAAATATATTATGAATAACATGTGGAACTGTTTGAAATACTCAAAACACATTCCTTTGAACAATGAAAATGACCAATATCACTATATTTACATTATATTCCCGAAGATGATCACATTCAAACTCAGGATACAAAAGAACTAGAAAACTAGGACAATAGGCAAAATGACTAGGGTGGTTCTGAAAATTTTTGGCCTGTGCATTGTCCACCATAGACTTGGATCGTCTTGTGCCATAGTCTACCTATCCATTTTGGCCTCTTCTAATTATCCCCTATGAGTGGCAAATTTTGTCCACTCAATTGATGTTAGCCTGTGTAGAATGATTCATTTTTCAAATGGCTTTCATGGACCTCATCTTCAACATCCTATATAGAGGTAACTATGTCATGCCTACGCACATAGCACTTCAGATTCAATGCATTGAGAAGCCATGTCAAAGAAGTGTTGAGCTTCTCCCATCAATAACGAATGATAGGCTAATTATGTTCATTGTAAATCAACAGTATAGCATCTTTCTTTTTTACAATGGCCTTCATTTGCACAAGCATACTATCAATACACTCATACACCTCTACAAAGCTTGGTTTGCATGCCTGTATCTAAAAACTTTGGAAACTAAAGCAATGCTGGAAACAATGTATCTTGCACCAGCCCAAAAAGTATCAATCTTCACCACCTACTCCACCCTCCTTCCTCGCTTTAATTTAGAATTAGGCGACCAATCCTACTCTAATGTCATAACCATCAGTTGCAATGCCTCTTGCAACTCAAGTGTCCTCTCCATGAGAACGAAGTATGATGCATATCTAGTATCTATAGGTTTTAAAAACTTCCTAGAGAAGGTTCTGAAGAGTTCGTGTAAGGTATAGTGGTTGAAAACAAATATTTGCACATTTCTAGCATTCCCCATGTCATGGGTTTCAAAGGTCCTCTTTAGAAAAGAATCTAGAAAGCGCATGTGAAGTAAGTGGTTGCAAACAAACATCTAGAGATCTCTAACATCACTAACAATTTTGTTCATGTCCTTGAGTGCATTATTTGTAGCAAGCAAACAATAAGGAGTCCATATATACCTTGAAGTTGCCTCAACCAATTTCCCTACAAGTTTGTGCACTAAAGTTACATTTGACACTACTTGCACCACATTCTATTCCCCAACCTCCCAATAGCAGCTCTTAGAATTTGGATCTTAAAATCAACATCCTTCCAATGCTCTGAGCATGTGATCATAATTTTGAAGAGTGGATGATGGGTAGTATCCATTCACCCATCCATGAATATAGCATCAACTTGTGATCTAGGTAGTCTTCATTTTCTCCATTAGAATATCAATACTAAAATAGTTTTTATCCAAGATTGTTGTCCTTGATTTTGTCTCCCTTAATGGCAAATGTGATGGTCATGTTCTTATTACTTTTACCACATCCTCCTTACAATAAGGAGAGTGAGCCACGAGGAATGGAATGACATTGGCAAATAAAAATTTGCCCATGGTATCACTCACCTTAGGCTCACAAGTAGTTATTCTATGTTCCCCTTAGGCTTGATTGCCCCTAAATGGGAAGTCAAAAAAGAATGAACTAAAATGCACAATTCTTTTGCAATCCCAATACTAGGAGCAGTGCCTCTCAATGGTGTAGCAGTTATTAGTTTTTGGTTATCACCATACCCCCACAATTTATTTATTTCATCTCTTTTTCCAACTAACCATACCTTACATACTTCAAAACTTTTTCTTGAGAGATCAAGAAAGTGTGCAATGACTCTTCTAATGTTTCCTTGAAATTCAAGTGAGAGAAATGACAACTCCGTATCACATAGCCCCAAATTTTGCTTGCAATCAAGTAGCAAATTGTCTTAAATGTTGTTTTGTAGCGAAGTCCCCAGGCTCGAACTCGGCCCTAACTCGACAAGGGTAACTTGACTCGTGAACCGGCTCAGACTAGCAGTGACTTGGCAAAGCGACAAAACCCTTGAAATCTTTATGAAGATTTACCCTTGCCTTCACCCTTTTGCTATCATATATAAAAACCGACAAGGCTGACCCGACTCATCGACCCGTACCTGGCAAAGCTGACCCGACTCATCAACCTGGACCCAGACCTAGCAAAGCTGACCTGACTCACCGACTCGGTATACTCACTCAACTCACGAAGAGTCTGGGAACCATATTTTGTAGTGATTGATCAAGCAAGCATTGTTAAGTTGTCAAGCATTTCCAAGGTTGATTTGTTAACCAATATTGGTAAAATAAATAAACCAACATTGGTAAATTGTCTAAAAGGCGGTGTAATGTGAAAGTATCAAACTGTAATTTGTTCTTCACTAGATAATAAAATAAGTGGACAACTATTTCTAGTGGATGTAACCCATATTGGGTGAACCATGTCAAATGTGTGTTATTTGGTCTTTTGCCTTCTTTATTTATGCATTATCTTAATATTATTTATTGCTCATATCTACTTAAAACCTAGCAATCAGTATTTGAGCAGTGTATATTTCACTTATTTGGCAAGAAATCTCAAATTTGAGCCGAAGCAATGGCAAAGGAAGGCAAGCTTAAGCTTGATAAGTGCAACGACCAAAACTATCAACTATGGAGCAATGGTAGACTATTTATATCAAAAGGATCTTCACTCTCATTGGGTGGAAAAGCAAGGAAGCTAATGGCTATGTCAAATGAAGAATGGGAAGTTCTTTATAGGAAGGCCCTTGGAGCAATATAGTTGTACTGGTATCATCAGTGGTTTTCAATATAGCAAAAGAAACAACAAACGATCTAATGAAAGCATTAGACAAGCTATATTAGAAACCCTTAGCCTCAAATAAGGTATTTCTTATGAAAAATCTATTTAATATGAAGATCCCAGAAGGTGGGTATGTTAGTGAACAATTGAATGAGTTTAACATAGTTACTAGTCACTTGAGTTTTGTACAAGTAAAAATTTGATGATGATGCTAAGGCTCGCTTGATTTTATGTTCATTGTCTGAAAGATGGAATGGCATGGTCATGGTTGTAAGTAACATTGCCTCTACTTTAAACACTTTAAAGTTTGATAATGTTGTTAGAGTTATTCTTACCGAGGAAATGCGGTGGAAAGGTAGAGTTAAGACATCAAGTAATGCTTTGATTGTTGAGAACAAGGGATGACAAAGGGAAAGTGAAAATGGCCCAAGCAATAATGGGAAATCAAGAAATGGAAAATCCAAATCTAGGGTAAACACGGAGTGTTGGCATTGTGGAAAGAAAGGAGATTTGTAAGAAGATTACTGGTCTCAAAAGGGAAAACACGAGGACAGACAACAAGAAAATAATATGGAAGCAAATGTAACAAATGATGTGTTACAAGATGCTTTGATTCTTTCTTTGTACGATATTACTAATTTTTGGTTGTTAGATTCAGGGGCTTCTTTTCATGTCACACCCCATGGGAAATATTTTCTATACTATGTTCAAAGTGATTTTGGACAGGTTTATTAGGTGATGATGAACCATGCAAAATTGTTGGAAAGGGAAATCTATAGATAAAATTACCAAATGGGTAATCAATGGTTGCTAAAAGAGGTGAGACATGTCCTTGATTTGAGAAAAAATTAATATCGGCACAACAACTATGAAGTGATGGTTCCACAGTCATATTCACAAACAATTCATGGAAGGTTACTAAAGGTTGCCTGATAATAGCAAACGGGGCAAAGGTAAGTACATTGCATTTATGTGCTAGTAATATTGATTATTTTATTTCCCTAGCTTCCACAAGAATGGATGCAACTCTATGGCACAATCGACTAGGGCACATGAGTAAGAAAAGATACAAGGCTTAAAGAATGAACATGCATGTAAGAAAAGAGACAAGACTAGACTAGTGATCAAATGTTTTGCACCAAAAAAGGGTATCGATTTTGATGAGATAGTTTCTCATGTTGTTCAAATAACTTCAATTCAAACTACTCTTAAGTCTTATAGCCACAAAGACTTGCATCTGTAACAATTAGATGTGAAGACAGCTTTTGTAAAATCCCTTACTAAATCTGATTCTAATTAAATGAAAATGTAATTGATTGATTGCAAACATTGAGTAATGGCCAAGACTCTTGGCATATAAGGGAATATACTACAAAAGCTCTAAAAATCATTGATTCCCTCAATAGAGGGATTGAATTACCTTGTGAAATTGATGTCGAAATGGTTGTCAACAATCAATAATCTACATACTCCATACCAAGTCGATCTCCATGAAATCTAAACACAATAATACCAATGTGAAAGATTAAATATCTCTCACTCAAACTGTTGCAACCCTTTAGAAGATCATTCACTACCTCAATTACGCTCATCAATGGAAGTGATCATTCTCAAGGACCAATGGAATAACCTACTAAAATCCTTGGCTCTTCAAGCACCTTATAGAAACATGGGGTGGTTCCTTCAAGAAGCTTCTAGAAACATGAGGATGTCAATCCTTCAAGAAGCTTCTAAAAAAATATTATTTTATTTTAGTGACTTTATGATACAACATTTATTTTAGTCACTTTATTTAATATAAGGTCACCTTTTAATATCCATTTATTTGATCACCTTAAATAATTTCTCCCTTATTTCTTCACTTAGCCTTCGAATGCATAAAACTTAAGATGATAACTAAGTTGGCTACAAGGAAGGGGACATTTCTCCACCTTGAAACCCACGCCAAAGTGCTTCATTGAGATAGGTTCTCAAATAATATAAGGAAAGAGACACACAGCATAGGCATTTTGGCCTAGGTGAACCTTGCCTCACTTCACAAGGGGTATAGCTACAATAATTATCATATGGTACGACCTTGGAAAATGTGCCAAATACTTTATCCAATTTGCTCAAACTTGACTCCTAGATGACACCAGTTGTTCAAAGCAACTTCAGTTAATAGTCTTACAACCTCGGAATGGTGATGCAAGGAAGAAGCTACACTCTTTAATACCATTAGCTCTAGATAATTGCAAAAACCTCATTCCTTTAATAAACTCCTTATTTCACCAAAACAATTGAATATCAAAATCAACCCTTCCCAAATTTCACATTCAAGTGCCCTACTATAAAAAGTAACCATGATTGAATGACATATTATAAATATTTAGTGTGAGAAACTGAAATCTAAGACCTTTGCAAAGGCAAAGTCTAAACCTTACTTAACCCTACAGAAGAAACCACACTATTACACAAGGTAGATGACCTCGAGCATTGCAATTTTCTATTAATATAATATGTATTTGGCGGTTTTGGCCCTTTGTCGATCAAAAAAACTAATAATTTTATAAATTTATTTAAACACCAAAATACAACTATTAAAAAATTACTACATTATTAAGATCAATCCTAACGTAAATTGAAAACCCCTATATCAATTATTAAATTAATAAATCAAAGACAATACCAATGAAACTTAAGAGTGATTTAAGGAGTTCTACATGTTCATTTACAGCTCTTTGTAACTAGTACGGGGCCCATAGATCATTAAGATTAGGTGTTACAGGCACAAAGATACAAAAAAGCTGATCTTTTTTAAGAAAAAAACGTTTTGGTTGAATCGACATGGAAGACATCCCAACATCTCAAGTGTAATGAAGAGAGATGAGGAAGTCCCCTAAGGGTCCTAGGGGTGTCCTAACATCTCTGTAGCATTTCCAAAATAGGGTTGTCCTAAAAACATTCCCAACTACATTGTGGCAATAGTAGAGCATGGGGAACTTTCCCCTAATTTCTCACATCTCAAGGACATCCCATCCCAAATAAGTATTCATTTTTTAGGGGAAAGGGGTAAGATTATCCCTACAACATTGAAGAGAATAATAAACTACAGTTCAACATGATTCCTTTAAAGACACTATGACTTCTTAGTCAATGTCAATTCATGCCTCATAAAAATTCGAAACCATAAATATTGATCTACTTTACACAAGATACAAATTATGTTTTGAGGCCAATCTATAAATAAATTACATTCCACCATCTACTACGGTAGCTCCTCATCACACTACACATTTCACTAAATAAGCACTTTGGTTTTGCTCATTCATGGGCCTGTAAGGGTTAATCCTTTTCCTGCAAAAAATGTGCAACTAGAGAAGGTAGAAAGCATAGGAGAGAGATGGCTAAGTGTTAACTTTGATGGGGCTTCTAAAGGAAAACCAGGGAGGAGTGGTGTAGGTTGTGATATTCAAGATGCTAAGGACAATATTCTATTGTTAGGCGCAAAGCAGCCCCCGGATGGAACCAATAATGTTGTAGAATGTCCAACAACCATTTTTGCTCTTTGATTCACAAAGTATGACAAAAAGAAGATTTATCTATAGGGCGACTCCCAGATAGTGGTCGACGAGATAACTAAAGGAGGGACGGACTCATGGTTTCTTGACAAATATATCAGAAGGATTAAAATGGCTTTTGGAGGAGTTTGAAGAGTTTAAACTCACTCATATCCTAAGAGAAGGGAATGTAATTGCCAACAGAATGGCCAAAGTAGGAACTTGCCTTCAAGACCGAATTGAGATGATAGAAGATTTTAGGAGGATAAGTTTAATTTTCAATTAACATGGGCATTAATTATCCACATAACCATCTTTGGAGTAATAACGATACGGACAGGTCATCCAAAAGGAGAATGGAAAGTTGATAAATGACATGTGACAAAAGATTGGAGGCATAAAGTGAATCATAGAAAGATTTGGAGTCATGCCTTATCATGCAAGGAAGGGAGAGGAACTTTCTAGATGGATAGAAATTTTAAAAGGCCCATAGTATCATGTCTAAAATTGGCAACAACAACAGAGTGAATGGTGGCAAGTGCATATAATAGAGGGCAACTTTTATTAGCAAACCCGAAGAAGAAGCAGACATTAGGGTTTAGTGGCAAAATTTCTCCAAGACAACTGGCAGAGGTCTCTAAGATAGATGAAGGGGAGTTTTTTCGTCTGCTATGCAAGCTTTATGGATTTGAGTATACTAGCAAGGATTTTCATCATGTTGATTTTGTGCATGTGCTTTTTTCCTCCTCTCTTAGAGTAAGGAAGAGGCAAGGAGGATGATTGATGTTTGTGTAGAGTCAATATGGTGTGGGGAGGTCTCAAACTAGTTAGAGATGGAGGAAATTGGTGTGGGTTTTCACACAAATGAAGGAATGTGGAGGCAAATTGAGGGTGCAAGGATGGTTTCCAACCATTCATTGTGTTCAATTCCTTAGTTCTCGTGATCAAGCGCGTGGGGGAAGCTCATTATGCATGGGTAGAGTTGTTGCATTATGTCAAGCAATGGGAAGTGGACTTGAGCAAACTACCCGAAGAATGGCAGAGGAAAAGGAAGCATACCATGAGCAGGGCTGGAGAGGTGATGCCAAAAGGGAGTCCTTCAGTGACGCGGTCAAAGCTAATTTTGGGCAGAAAGAAAGGGAAAGTGGAGATGGTGGGAGGAATTATGGTAAACAAGATGCATCGCTAGGGCTTCAATGAGTGAAGATTGGAGCTTGTTTGTTAGTAGCTAGATTTACCCATTTTTTGTAATAGGGCTAGAATGTTAAAGTTAGTGCCATCTCTATCAACGATCTAGGTTGATGTCTAGTTTCGGGAAGGGGGTTTTTTGTTTGGCTGCAATGTAAGGGTTAAAGGATATATCTGGCTGAAGGCCTTTTTGAAATGTAATTTTCATTCCATGAATATAAATATAAATATATCCCTAACTACATTGCGGCAATGATAGAATATGGGGAAGCATCTCCTAAGTTCTCACATCTCAAGGACATCCCATCCCAAAATGTTCTTAATTTTTAGGGTAAGGGGGACAATCATCGCCTACGACATTGGAAAGAAGAATAAACTACACTTCTACATGATGCCTTTAGAGAAGCTATGACTTCTTAACCAGTGTCAATTAATGCCTCATAAACGATTCAAAAACCATATATATTGATCTCCTTTACACAAGATAAACCTCATGGTTCAAAGCCAATCTACAAATAAATTTGCATTAAACTATCCACCACGGTGGCTCCCTCATCACTCTTTGCATTTCACTACAACCTGCACTCCAAATGCTTTTCTATAATGTTAACATACACCTTCAAGATGAATAAACTCATTGAAAGGTCAATGAAATCTGTGAATCAGCATAACTGCAAAGAAAAAATCTTTTTAAAAAACCTCCTCCCCCTAATACCAATTTGTCTTGGCCCGAGGTGGATGCAAAAGCTGGTGCGTGCAAATGTTTGATGTGTCTAGAAGCCCAATGGATGTCGGCAAGATCCACGCAAGGTGGATATCATGATAGCACATCAAAGATTGATGATGTTTGCACATCCGTAATATGCTTTTGACAGTTTATCATCTCAAGATATAAAACAATTGATATGACATTGTGAGTTTCTAGTCACCGATGGTCGAATAAGTGTTTATAGAGAGTCGCCTAGCAAGCAAACAATTAACGCCCAAACAAGCGATAAAAATGGAATGAGAGCTGCTTGAATATATATTATAGATATTATATATCGGGAGCTACTTAAATATATATTATATAGATAATATTTATATATATATGTAATATTTAGTAGTACATATAATGTTTAGCAATATTATATAATATAGTCCATAAATAATATTTATAGATATATATGTAATATATATATATACAAACACATCCATACACATCAGCATCCCCCCAAAAAAAACACGCTTCCCACATCCGCTTCCAAATCCACATCCGAATCGGTAACTTAGACGTAAATTGAAATGCATCTATTGAAGGGATTTCTTAATATTTCCACTAGATAGAGAAGTGAAACTCATTGAAGTAGATCGAAGAATTATAAGGAACAAATTCAACAAATATTGATACTACTAAAATTCAATGTTTTCAAATACATTTATATAGATGTGAACAAAAGTCAATAGTAAATCCCCATTTCTATTATCATTAGTGAAACCCAGGGACTTGTATCCCCCCAACCCCCACAAAACCTTAAAGTACCCATCCCCACAACAAGTACTCAGGAGTACTCGAGTACTCGAGTACCCCCACCTCCACCATTCCGCAACCATGTTGATGCCAGTACAGGTACTTGAATTTTGAATTTTGAATGTTATTATTGGGTATATTGTATGTATTATGTTCAATATTCAATGTTTCTGGTTCACATTACAATTTCACTATGTTCAAGTGGTTCAATTTGGTATGTTATACTGAAACGTCATTTCATAAGTAGTATTTCAAGTTTTATATGTATATTATCAGCACCCCCCCTGCCATCATCCATAAATTGAGGCCCTTTGTCCCCCTCGTCCCTAGAACTTGTCCCGATATACCCAAGAGTCAGTGTTACACTGATTAACATTTAAGTTTTATATATCTGATTGGATAATTTCCTGTCCAGGTGGAAACATTTACAACATATAAACAACTCAATAATAGAATGCACTACAATATATATTTTTTCATTATTCTGGAAAAACCTTCCTGCAAGGTCAATCAAATAAAAATAAACTAAATATTGAAATAATCATTCAGGAAGTCGCAAAAATAAAAAACCTTATCCTGTGTAAGACCCACAGGTTTCAATGACCCATTCTAATAAAACTATCCAAATGGTGCATCACATTGCAAGATGATTTTCCTTCACTCTCTGAACAATTTAAAACCCAGCAGCGAAAGTGTGAATAAGTTGCAAAGGCTCAGAAATTTGTCATTAGAAACTCTCTTTTGAATATGAATTTTATTTTCCTTAAAAAAACAAATATTCATTAAAAAACCAACCATATTTGAAACACCATAGAATACACATTAGTGAACCAGTTTCTCAGGCAGATGGACTCTCCAAATGGTTATGACTCTTTCAGAAAAATAACCTGGATTAGGTAGAACAAGACCATACCAATATTGTAGATAGAATTAGCTCATACACATATTAGACTGACCCACATGATGTCGAGACTGGTACTGTCACTTACTGGCCAATTGTTACCCTTCAGTATATGATCCGAATTAGATGCATATCAACTCAGACCCACATAAATCCCAAGCCTTAATCATCTCACTTGTTAATCTCCCACAAATATAGGTTTCCCTCCTGGACGGACTGAAACAGTATTTCTCATTGCACTTGTTAGCATTCATTCGGGCAAACTCCTCCATCTTCATCCCAAATTGCACTGAGCTTTCAATCACTGCAAATATTGCAAATGGATAACTTATTGTCATTAATAAACACACTCACTGTCGGAGCAATAAGTAGGGCACAGCTGTGTATTGTGGGCAACAAGTAAGGCACACCTGTACTGTGGGCAGGATTAGATCATATCAGTATTGAAGACTAAACTAGCTCATACCAAAAGTAGATCGGTCCAAATGACATCAAGCTCAATACTGTCACTTACCAGGTGGTCGTTACCCTTTAGAATATAACCCAAATTAAATGCATAACTAACTCAGTCCCACATAAATCCTAGGCCTTGATTTTCTCACTCGTAAGTCCCCCGTGACTATAATTTTCCCTCCTGACATAACAAACAGCATCTATTACTGTACTTATTGGCATTCATTTGTACAAACTCCTCCATCTTAATCCCAAATTGAACAGCTTTCAATCACTACAAAGCATCTTAGTAAATGGATAAAGGTATTGCAATTAAGATGTATTCAATGTCAGATCAATAAGTAGGGCACATTTTCTGCACTGAAAACCCAACCCTTTAACCATAGACATATACCCATATGAAAAGCTAGGGGCTGAAAACAATGCGACCATTTTTTATACTTCAAACTATGCATGTTAAACCTTCTGCATTGACCCAGACCTTATTTTGAATATAATACCCATAACCTGAATGGGTACAGGATTTTTTGGTCACTCATTTCAAGTGTAACAAATGGATAACTGTTGTGATTGATGAATGTGAACCTATTGTTAGAGCCACAAACAATCTATATCTTCTGCTGGCGCATTGTTCAAACTTTGACTAACTCTTCAACAAATACATAAAATATTGGAAGACAGAGCAGCCATTTTAAATATCATGAAATAGCCACTGAACTTTGTTCTTTTAAGTTCAGGATTAATATAAGATCAAAAGCTCTCATTGGACTAACCAGCTTTCCATGGCTCAAAATATCTTGGCAAATTGCTCTAATAATGTCATTAATCATGAAACTCGCAGTCAGATTCAGAAAGACATTTTTGCCTGCACTGTTAAAGCAACTCACAGCCAGCATGCAGTGAGGCCCAAAACTGAACAGAAAACAACAATTTTTACATTCCATGAAATACATACATGCAAACCCCAAGTATTGTTGCCAATGGCATGAACCAATAGATATTAACCAATGAATCAATTATTATCATGGATTCATAAAATTCATAGCTACGAGCAAGGCCGACATTATGCTCCACTGTTAAACCAACACTTCATTTTCAGCTGCACTATTAGAGCAATTCCTTTACAACCAGCATGTACTAATAAGATAGTGTGGGCCAAAATCAAACAGAACAACAGAAATTTTATATTCCAGGAAAAATGCGCATGCAAATCCCAAGCATTATTGCCAATTGGCATGGAGTAATGGACCTTAGCAGATGAATCAGTTATTGTCATTGATTCACGCAAATTCATCGCCACGGGCAGGACAGACATTCTGATCCACTGGTTAACTGGTTAAACCAACTCTTTAAATACAGAGACACTTCTGACAGATAAATCTTCGCATAAGCACAATAGGGCGCACAATCAGATGAAACCCAGCTCATCTATGGAACTGAAAGTATTAAAAAAATATAATCTAAGAAAACAAGTTAAATAAAATGGGCATATTTATACAAAGGTGGACTGCAAGTAAGATGGGGGGATTGAAAAAAGCAGTGGAAATGGATCCACTGAAAAGATGAAAATGGGTCGATTGTCTGAGAAAAAGGGGAAGGAGGAGGATATATAAAGATTGAAAAAAATAGAGAGAAAGGGTAAGGAAACGGATAGAAATGTGGCTAGTTTTGAAGTGGAGAATAGAAATAGGTGAATTAAAACACAAGATGGGCATATTGAAGTGGAAGAAATGAAAAATATGACAGGATAGAAATGATTTCACGATGCTAAAACAATTTACCATGCTCCGATGATCTGGAAAAATTTCAGGTTCGGGCTGAGATTTTTGCTGCTTGCTAGTTACAAGAGACTTGACCCTCTTTCCTCTGGCAGACGCCTTTGTAAATTTTTCTCTAGTCAAGTCCGTGTGCGATGATCCATTCGCCTCCTTTCTACCATTTCTTCCTTTAGGACTCCTCATCTTTCAAATTTTAAAACTGCAAATTCCTTCACTTGAACTAGTGGACCAGAAAAAAATCCACAGGCAAGAGAGCTGGTTACGAGAATTTGTAGAGTTGGATTGGATTTGGGAACGAGGTAGAGAGACCTTAGCGCGGAGGCAACGCGCTCTTTGAATGCAGAGTGACAAATTCAAACCACTAAATACTACTTAAATCGAAATGGTAAAATTATAAATAGAAGACTAAATAAATATACCCATAGTTTTAAAAATGACAAAGACCTAGACCGCTTCAAACCGGGTGCTAAAATGCTTATTATGCATGGAGAGTTCTAGCTGTTTGTGAAGTCCCCAAAGGTTTTTGTTGTTCACTAGGATTTTTGTTTTTTATTATATGAATTTTTAGTCCCGCCTATTTGTAGGCGAAGACTTATGTTTTCACATCATTTTACATTAATTACTATATATTTGACAATAGTATAAATTGCTCTTAATCTATGATTTCTAATAGTTGTATTGTATTAAAAAAAAATTTACTTTATTTTTTTAATTTGTGGTTGACCATCTTTATTTTTGCTAGTGGTTTAATTGATTTTTTTGGTTTAAAAAGTACGCTTATTACATTCACTTTTTTTAAACTTACACAAAAATATTTTGTAGGACAAATTTTTAAGGAGGAAAATATTATTTTTTAATTACGATATAAATAAATTTTTGCTTCATTTCTAAATTTAATTAGAGATAGAACGCAACATTGAATGATCCTTTGTAGTATTTATTAAAATTAAATTACATAGAGCTTCTCATGTTTTATTTATCTATGATAAATCCAACCTTTTTGTTGGCATTAGGCAGGACTTTAGCTCTACAAAGCTCTTGTTTTCCTTACTTCTGTTTAGTTTTATATCAAAATCAAAGACAAGGTGATCTTAAAATCAAAATTATTTACTTTTCTTATTCATATCTAATTTTTTTATTTGATACAATTAATATATGAGAAGTTTTTTTCTTGATTTTTTCCTAAATTTTATATTGAAATCAAAGAAAAGGTGATCTTAAAATCAAAATTATTTATTTTTCCTATTAATATCTTTTTTTTATTTGATACAATTAAAATAGGAGAAGTTTTTTTCTTTATGATTTTTTTCTAAATGTGTTTTGTTTTAAAATCAAAATTATTTAATTCTTATTTGAATGAATGAATGAAAAAGCTTTAATGACGTCCACAAACCACACAGATTGAGGGACCACACTAAGGATTGATCACTTTGGTTGCTTAGTTTCTCCAAGTGATTAAGAAGATAGTCACCTTGTGGATTCTCATCTTATCAAAAAGCTCTTTTATGTTGTTCACCTATAATGTATCCTTGTATTGGTTGTGAATATCTTCATAAGCGGTACACTCTTTGATAAAGTGTCATTTTGTTTCCACCACACCTTTGTTGCAAAACATACATATCATTTCTTCTCACCCTTCTTTAGGAACTTTCCATCGACCTTGTTGGTGTTTTAAAAAATCGTGTTTAAAAAATCCTAATGAGAACAGAATACATCTAGGGGCAGCTACTTCCCATCTACAACATACCCGTTCAGACACCGAGGCCAACTATAAGGCTAGACCCTTCTTCTACTTCAGGCTCTACAAAACCTAGGCATGTGTACCTCATATTCATTCATATGGTACCAGTGTTAAAGCATACACTTGAATCTAACAAAGCAGATAATACCCTTAATCTTCTAATACTTATGCAGGCAACATAGACATGAAATAGCTAGAATCATGACATATGAACTAGATAAGCTAAGTGAGGGTAACTCTTTTAGCTTTTTCAAAATGAAAGGGAAAAGATTTGACAAAGGATGTTGAATATCAGCATAAACCAGGTATGAACAATACAAGCATGCATTCCCTAAGTTGATTAGTCCCTTATCCATTAGACATAAGCTAAATAAAAACATACAAATGGATACCTGAGATATACTCATATATTCAGATATATGATCTATCCATTCACCTTGTAAACAGACATCTATCTTCAAAATGAAATTCATACTTATAAGATCCTCCCATGATCCTTGCAATTTTGTCAATGTACATCAAGCAATTTACTTAGGTCCTTGACCTGATAGCAAAACATACAATGGCATACAATTTCAAAGCCGAGCTGCAACTGGACAATATGCACCTTATACATATATCAACAGAGAATTACAAACCCATGAAGATGGAGACAAATTTTAGGCTGAAACTTTCAATGAGGCTTTCTTATTAATTTCCTTGAAATTAGTACATCATGGTATATGCCAAAACTCAAAATATACACAACAAACAGTTGTGCTAACTAGTTGCTTACAAGAAACTACAACAGACATGTTTCACAACATAGATGATGAGAGTTGGTTCTCACTTGAGCAATTAAGATTTTTGTCTTTCCTTTAATTGTGAATCCTAAATATTTCTTTATCCTCGTGCTCCCATGTGGGATTAAGTTCTTTGATGTAGTAGGCATTTTTTCTACCTACCTGATTTGTCCACATGTCAGTCTTGAACTTTTCTAACACCCATTTTTTTATCTCTATATTAGTGTTTGGGCACTCTTGGGAAATGATGTTCCATTTGTTCAACTACTTGTTGTTTTGCTTCTTCCATGTTTTTTTTCCTTTGCTCTAACTCTTTGTCAACCACCATTTTGGATCAGCATTGCTTATCCATATTTCACACTTTCTTTAAGTAGCTTCATAGACAAATAATTATTGAGTCCTCCATCGGGAACATGTTGTTAGGAACCTGTGTGTTCCTTCTGTTTATTTTGTTAGAGTAGTGTTGTTGGACGCATATGCTTTGTAAGTCGTCCCGTGAGTATATTTTATTATCCCACATGCATAGGTAGTATTACTTTTCTAGATCGTACTCAGTATATAAGAATAGGTTGAGGCCCTTGATGGACACAGACAAATTTATTGTATTGAGCTTGCTCAAAGGAGGTTACCCCCTCGAAGTGGCCTGCGATCAGTAGATTCATTCTGAGTTCTGCTATCACTTTGTATTCTGTTATTTCGAGCATTCTCACGATATTGCTATAAGGAGGTTCATCACATCTGGTATCAGAGCACTCTCTTGGGCTCGCTGGGTGGAAATTACATCAATTTTTTTTTCTGTCGTGGCCTTCAGGTTCCTCTCACTTCTAATATCTCTTGTTATTGCAATAACTCTTTTCAGTTGTTCTGTCTGTGAGTGAATTTTTTCTAAGTCGACTGTTCCAAAAAAAAAAAAAAAAAAAAAAAAGTAAAAATTTTTCTGTTTTTTAGTCGTAGCTTCCTTGTTTGCTTTCTGTTTCTGCTCATACTTCCGCAGAACGTCTGCAATATCATTTCGCATACTTCCTTCCTTGGCGACCCAACCCCAAATTTTACATATCAAAGCCCTAAATCCCTCATTTATCTAATTTTAGGGTTTGCCCTATCTTTTTCACCTCTCATCCAATCGCCACCAAACTGAGCCACAAGATTCAATTCCTCATTTTGCTCCCTTATCCCTCTTGGACTGTTCGCCTCATTTCGCCTCCCTACCCTTGAAACCCTCATTTTTCTGTTTCCCTTGTCCCTAGATAGTCTCCCACCACCCGTCGAACACCCATTTCCTATCTGAGTTTTACCCAAATCCAAGTTTGCCGTAACTAAAAAAGTTTTTGTTTCTCATCTTCTACCCATTCCAAAAAAAAAAAAAAAAAAAAAAAAAAAAAAAAAAAAAAAAAAAACCTTGCTTTATGGTTGTTACGCGTACAGGAGCAAAAATCATGGAAGAAGAAATGGCATCCCTCAAAACCAAACTTCAAGATCTGGATGACAAAATTCTGGGTCTTAACTTTCAGCAGTCAGCCATGAGCCGAAACCATTCAGGAGATACTGGGTCCTCTTCTGGCAATTTCCGTGGACCAAAGCTTGATTTTCCACGCTTCGATGGTTCTGATCCGACTGGATGGATCTATAGGGCAGAGCAGTATTTCAGCTTGCATAATACTTTGGATAACCACAAAGTCCCCCTTGCATCTTTTCATTTGGAACATGAAGCTCTTCAATGGTTCCGTTGGTACATCAAGGCTAATGTAGGCCCAACATGGAGAGAATTGTGCACCCTCATTTTGGAGCGCTTTGGCCCTAGTTCCTTTGATGATTTCACAGGAGCACTCACTAAACTACGTCAAACAGGCACTGTAAGAGAATACCAGACAGAGTTTGAAAAATTAGCTAATCACACAGAGGGCTTGTCTGATGAATTCTTCCGTAGTTGTTTTGTCAGTGGTCTGAAGGATGCACTTCGCTCAGAAGTCAAAATGTTTCGACCTACTACAATGATGGAAGCCCTTGGGTTGGCTAAGTTAGCGGAAGACAAGATTAGTGCTCTACAATGCTCCAAATCTAATTTTGTTCCATTCAGAAATACAGGTTCTCACAACCCTCCAGTCATACCAGCTCCCAGAACTACTCCGATCAAGCACTTGTCTGAAACAGAGATGCGAGTCAGGCGAGACAAAGGGCTTTGTTATAATTGTGATGAGAAATGGTCTCGGGGCCATAGATGTGTTCAGCAAAAGCTCTATCTCTTGGATGTGGATTCTCCACCGGAACTGGAAGAATATGTAGATGCTCAGGAAACAGTGGATGATGAGGTTAAGCCTCACCAGCCTGAACCTCCTTCACCAGAAGCTCCACCAGAGATATCTGTCCATGCTTTGGCAGGAGTCACTACTCCACAAACCATGCGGGTCCATGGTTTCTTCAAGAAGATCCCTCTTACTATACTCATTGATTCTGGTAGCACTCATAACTTCATTGATCCACGCATAGCCAAACAGGCTGATTGCTTTATCCATCCCTGCTCTAGCTTTGAAGTCATGATTGCCAATGGGGGCACTTTACCTTGTAAAGGGAAATGTCGCAATGTGCGTCTCTCTATTGGAGATTATAACATGCGCTCTGACATGTTTGCCTTACCCTTAGGTGGCTGTGATGTGGTTTTGGGTGCCCAATGGTTACGCACTCTTGGCCCCATTCTCTGGGATTTTGCTGAACTTTGGATGCAGTTTTCAGCCGAGGGGCACCAACACACTTTGAAAGGCTTACAACCAGGGTCTCTCAGCATCATCAGTTCACACCGTATGGAAAAACTTCTTAAGAAGAATTCACATGGTGTCATCGCTCAGCTCCATTCCATTCAGATGCAGCCATCAGCAGTCTCTAGCACTCCTGCCGATCTCCAACACATTTTGGACAAGTATTCTGGTATATTTGCTGAACCTGTGGGATTACCTCCTTCTCGTCCAGAGGACCACCGTATTCAGCTCCTTCCTGGCAGTGTTCCGCCCAACATCAGGCCCTACCGTTACCCATTTCATCAGAAGACCGAAATCGAGATACTTGTCCGTGACTTACTGAAGCAAGGTATTATTCGCCCTAGTACCAGTTCCTTTTCTTCTCCAGTTCTGCTTGTTCGCAAAAAAGATGGGTCATGGCGACTCTGCATTGATTTTCGAGCACTTAATCATCTCACTATAAAGGACAAGTTTCCCATTCCAGTTGTTGATGAACTTCTTGATGAACTTCATGGGGCTCATTTTTTCTCCAAGTTAGATCTTCGTTCTGGGTATCATCAAATTCGGGTTAATGAGGAGGATATACCTAAAACTGCCTTCCGCACACATGATGGTCACTATGAATTTTTAGTCATGCCCTTTGGCCTCACGAATGCTCCTTCAACATTTCAGGCAGTGATGAATAACATATTTCGACCATACCTCCGAAAATTCATTCTGGTCTTCTTTGATGATATCCTCATATATAGCAAAACTTGGGCTGAGCATCTCCATCATCTGGAGCTTGTCTTGCAACTTCTCTCTGATCATCAACTCTGTGCAAAACTATCTAAATGTGTGTTTGGCCAGGAGGAAGTGGAGTATCTCGGGCATATTGTTGCACACCATGGAGTGCGGGTGGATCCTACAAAAATAGATGCCATGAAAACTTGGCCGCTTCCTAAAACTCTCAAGAGCCTTCGGGGTTTTTTGGGGTTGACTGGCTACTACCGCAAGTTTGTCAAAGATTACGGGAAAATTGCAGCACCATTGACAGCTCTGTTAAAAAAGGATGCCTTCTCCTGGACCCCTGTTGCTGAGACTGCATTTGAACAACTGAAACAGGCTATGTGCAGTACACCTGTTCTCGCGATGCCAGATTTTTCCAAACCCTTCACTATTGAGAGTGATGCTTGCGGCAATGGATTGGGTGCTGTTCTCCTACAAGATGACCATCCTATTGCGTTCACTAGCAAAGCCCTCTCTGGTAAGAATCTAGCCCTCTCTACTTATGAAAAAGAAATGATGGCTATTTTGCATGCTGTACAGAAGTGGCGGCCATACCTCTTAGGGAGTCATTTTTGCATCAGAACCAATCACCAAAGTCTAAAATACTTCCTGGAACAACGGGTATCCTCTCCTACACAACAGAAATGGGTCAGCAAACTCATGGGGTATGATTATGAGATCACCTACAAGAAGGGTAAGGAGAATATTGTGGCAGATGCTCTTTCTCGCACATTTGATAATCAAGCTTCCCTTTTCGCTATTTCTATGCCCATTCCCAATTGGTTAGCGTCTATTCAGCAGGGCTATGACAGTGACTCTTCTTTATCTCAAATCATTCACCAGCTAGCCAATAATCCTTCTGCTATACCACATTACTCTTGGGATGGTGCTTCTCTTCGATACAAGGGTCGGCTAGTGCTTCCTCAGAACCCAGCTCTACATCAGGCTATTTTTTATGAACTCCATGCTTCTCCTTCAGCAGGGCACTCAGGCTTCCTCAAAACTTATGAGCGAGCAAGGAGAAACTTCTTTTGGAAAGGGATGAAGCAGACGATTCAACAGATGGTGGCTGAATGTGATACTTGCCAACGCCACAAGGGTGAAACGACCCTCCTTCCTGGCTTGCTCGAACCATTGCCCATCCCTACACGGATTTGGACTGATATTTCTATGGATTTCATTGAAGGGCTTCCTAAATCCGGTGGCAAGACAGTGATCTTGGTTGTGGTTGATCGTCTCTCGAAATATAGTCATTTTTGTGCCCTCAGCCACCCCTATACTGCCTCCTCTGTTGCACAAATCTTCATGGACCAGATATTTCGTCTTCATGGACTCCCTTCTTCCATTGTCTCTGATCGTGATGCAACTTTTACCAGTCATTTTTGGACTGAACTGTTTCAGAAAACTGGCACCAAACTGAAGATGAGTTCGGGCTATCACCCACAAACTGATGGTCAAACTGAAATTGTCAATAAATGCTTGGAAACTTATCTTCGTTGCTTCACTTCCGAACAACAACATCAGTGGCCCAAGTGGCTCCCTTTAGCTGAATGGTGGTACAATACCTCTTACCACACTGCCTCTAAAATGACTCCATATGAAGCAGTCTATGGTCAGGCACCTCCAGTGCTCCTTCCCTACACTCCCAACAGCTCACCAGTCCAGGCAGTTGACATAGTTCTCCGCAGCAGGAATCAGATTCTTCGTACCTTACAGGATAATCTTCACATGGCCCGTAATCGGATGAAACAGCAAGCAGATCAACACCGTTCTGAGCGCTCATTTCAAGTTGGGGATATGGTTTTTCTTCGTCTACAGCCATACAAACAATCCTCCCTAAAGCTGAAAGGGCGTCATAAGCTGGCCCCAAAATTTTATGGGCCTTATAAGGTTCTGCAGAAGATTGGTTCAGTTGCTTATAAACTGGAACTTCCTCCTTCTTCCCGCATTCATCCAGTCTTTCATGTTTCTTGTCTAAAGAAAGTTCTGGGTACCACTGTCAGAGCACAAACTACTCTCCCTGAAATGGATACGGAAGGATCCATTATCCTGGAGCCGGTGGCAATCATTGACCAGCGCACTCGCCAGCTTCGCTCTCGCTCCATCTCTGAGGTCTTGATTCAGTGGCATGGCATGCAACCAGAGGATGCTACCTGGGAACCCCTTCTTCAGATTCAACAACAATTTCCACACCTTAAGCTTTGAGGACAAAGCTTTTTTCTAAGGGAGAGGGGATGTTAGGAACCTGTGTGTTCCTTCTGTTTATTTTGTTAGAGTAGTGTTGTTGGACGCATATGCTTTGTAAGTCGTCCCGTGAGTATATTTTATTATCCCACATGCATAGGTAGTATTACTTTTCTAGATCGTACTCAGTATATAAGAATAGGTTGAGGCCCTTGATGGACACAGACAAATTTATTGTATTGAGCTTGCTCAAAGGAGGTTACCCCCTCGAAGTGGCCTGCGATCAGTAGATTCATTCTGAGTTCTGCTATCACTTTGTATTCTGTTATTTCGAGCATTCTCACGATATTGCTATAAGGAGGTTCATCACACATGTATGCCTCCTCTAAAAGAATCTTGTGAGGAACCGTTGATTTGACTTTGAGGCTCGAAGTGATAAAGTATTTATGTATCCTCTCTATTTGTTACCATTTGTGGTTTGAAATGTTGCTTCCCTAAACTTCACATCCATAGAGAATTATCAAGACCACCAAAAGACTAAAGAGAATCTTCTTCATCTTCCAATCCCATAACTTTGTTTTCCTACATCTATTCTAAAGAAGGTAAGAGGCCTTCCAACCACCCTATGTTATTTTTGATATGCAAGTCTCCCAACTTAATCTATAATGGAAGTTGATTCCTAGGTATTTGTACTCTTCCACAATTTCTAAGGAGCTATCCTCAAATATGAATGTATGTTGTTGTTTTTTTCCTTTTTCAAATAAAATGTCATAACTTTAGTCTTCGAGGTGTTTACCTCCATCCCTACCTCCAAGCAAAAGGTTTCTAAGTTATTTAGATGCTCCCTCAAACCTTGGGCAGTTTAAGAAATAAGCATGAGGTCATCCACATAAAGAAGTCTTATCACATAGCTTGCTACCTAGATGCCTTCTTCATTAGCTTTGTTTAATCACTCTTCTAATTATCAATGTAAATCCCAAACAAAGTAGGTGATAAAGGACACCCCTACTTGACTCCATCGTCACTCCCAAAATATTCTAACATGTCTTGTTTAGTTTTGATTTTTTCTTTTACCCATTCATACAACTTATAAACAATAATTATGTATTATTTTGTTACTTCCAAGTCTTTTTTCCTATGCCATAGCTTATTTATAGGGACGATGTCAAAGGCTTAAGTCTACGAAGCAACAAAAAGCCTCCTCCTCCTACTTCTCCCACACTCTTTCAATGAGATATCTTAGAGTGATACAATGGTTAATGGTGGAGTGTTTTGGTCTAAAATTGGCCTGCCCCTTCACTATTTTCTTCTCTTTTTCAGCCTAGCCACTGATTCTACGCTCTAACATGCTCCCATAGAGTTTGCCTAAAAAAGTATTCACCATTATAGTATGGTAGTTGGAGGGATTGTTGATTTCCCCACTCTTGTGAAGAGGAATAACTAAGCCAGTGTTCCAATCAATCGGAAAGTAGCCCTGCGAGATCTTGTTAAACATGCTTTTGATGTGTAGAGCCAAAAGATTTGCCCCCATATAATCAATATGTAGGTATGAGATATTTTTTGATATGATTTTTTCCTTAATTGTATTTAGTTTTATATCTAAATTAAAAGAAAGATGATTTAAAAATCACAATTATTTAGTTTTCTTATTTGATGCAATCACTATATAAGAGATTATTTTATGTAAATATTATTCTAATTATGTTTAGTTTTATATGAGATATTTTCTATAATTGTGTTTAGTTTTATATATAAATTAAAAGAAAGATAATTCTAAAATCATAATTATATAGCTTTTCTAATTGATGCAATCAATATTTAGATTTTTTAATTTGTTGCATTCAATATATGAGAGATTTTTTTTTTATCTCATTGTTTTTCTAATTGTGTTTAGTTTTATATTAAAACTAAAAGAAAAATGAATATAAAATGAAAATCATTTAGTTTTTTAATTTAGTGTAATCAAGATTTAGGTTTTTTTGTTTAGTGCTATTGGTATATGATTGAATTTTTTTAACAAATATATTGTAATTATTAATAAAATATTATAGTTAATGAATATAATTATGTAAACCAGTGTTCTAGGTTTCAAATTTATTATTTATATATTGTAATTATTAATAAAATATTATAGTTAATGAATATAATTATGTAAATTAGTGTTCTAGGTTTCAAATTTATTATTTATTTTTCTAAAATATAAAATAGTCTTATAATCATTAATATTAAGTCTAGTTGTAATACTTTGAAAAAAATAAATTATATGAATAATTCTTCTTTTTTTGTCAATAAAAGGCAATCGCTCTATCATTTCATTAATTAATATTTCAAGTGTATATTGTTTTTCCCGTTCAGAGTCAAGTGCATATTGTTTTCCCCATTCAAAGCAAGGGCACCAAGGAGAATAGATTGCTCCATTTCATATATGGGGATTTAAGAAAGTATAGCTTCTACTTACAAATTGATTCAAATATACATATAATATATTTCTAATTACATAAAACCATGACACATGCCATAGGGTTAAGAAGGCATCCCTAATTATTTAAATGACCTTGTGAATTTAGTGATTTCTTCTCTATCCAAGTGATTATGTGGTCTCATACCATAAGGTTAAGATCATTGTTAAAGGGTTAGATAAACAATATAGAGTAACTTTTAAAATAGCTTAACTATAAACACATTTTACCTTTGATTAAACTTGTGCACCTTCATGATAAAATAAATAATAGGGAAATTTATTTAAAACTATTTAAACAAATTTTTCTAATGTCAATAGTAAATATGACCTAGAGCCTTAATAATAGTTTTTATCATCTCATTCCCTACAAGCTTCAACTATGGGGTGAGCTTATGAATTTCCATTAAGTATGATAGCAACTAACTCGATCTTTGATCATCTCATACGTGAACATCATGTCCATTTTGATCATTAAATAACAATTTGAGTTGCTTTATTATATTAGAAAATCTTAAAACATAAATCATTTCAAGAGTTGACATGTTTGTATAAAGGGTGTTAAACTAAATCTTACCAAATTGATCTCCACTTCGAGCTCAAGTTACCTTGATACTGTTGATTTATGGAGGAGTAAACTAGATACTGAGAGTGGGGGGGTGGTGAATCAGAATCTATAAGAGTTTATACCTTTTCACAGATTCATCCACATCCAATAATAACTTATGCATGCAAATCTATAAATGTAAACTTTGTTGTAACATGTAAATCAATTCAATCACATGCATGAAAATTGTTAATGTATAGATTAGTTAGACATAAATATTGAAGTTAGATTTTAATATTATCTTGTGTTTATACTTATGTTTATTGTTTTACTTTTATATATAAATGCAAATATAATATATAAATTAATTCAAGTGAAACTTTATCATAATTGGATACCTATACATCATATTAGTTAAGGTTATAAACCATCAAACATATTAATATAATGGTGACTATTGAGTCACACACGATAGACATGACTCAAGTATGAGTCATGCCTATCGGTTCTGACTTATAGCCACCATTGTGGCATATATATGTTGTCGTTGTCGTTGGTTGTAAATCATCAAACACATATACTTCCTTTAGTCTTCTATGATTATCAACGACGATGATGTACATATACCTTTATCATGTGGTCTCTGCAAGTTTCTTGATTAAAATCTTTATAAAGTTATGATATAAATATAGTTGCATTATTATATTGAGATAACAGAGATCATATTATTTGATAGAAAAAAAATTGAATAGTATTTTATACAACAATACATCAACATGGTATCAAAGCAGGCTTAAGAAGTGATCCAAAAATTAGATAGTGTTCATATACTATTCATAATGGTGAATGACATGAGACTAGAAGATAGGTTAGAAGGTGCTTCAGACTTTGCAGGATGGAAACTATAGTTAAAACCCACATTGAAAGAACATGGCTTAAACAAGTTTATTCAAAAATCTGACCCTCTACCCAAAGGAAATGATGAACTAGAAAAATGGGAGAATGACAACAACAAAGCTATGAAGCTTATTGTGGATGGTGTAAAAACTCATCTACTTCCAATAATCTTAGAATTAGACACTACACATGAGATGTACAATGCTCTTCGAAATATGTCTCAGACAAATAATGTTGTTCAAATTATCAAAGTAAGAGACAAAATCTCTAGTGTTAAAATGAATAAGGGAGAGACAAATTCCTCATACTTTATAAAAATAACTAAACTTTGAAATCAACTCTCTACTATAGGACATGTCTGTGATGGGAAGGAGTTAACAATAATGGCTCTAAAAGGCCTTCCAACATCATGGGATGTTTTCAAATAAGGGGTGTGCTCTATTGGAATTCTTTTAGAATAAATAAGAGGGGGGTGAATTAGTTACTCAAGATCCAGATGTACAAAATAAAACTTTTCACATTTCAATGAACCCATATAACATCCTTAACCATGCATGCATACATAGTGTGTTAATCAAAACTGATATGTTACTGTCAAATCAATGTGCAAAAAAGTAAAGCATAAAACGCAACATATCCATCAGCACATTTGACACAATGATTTAACGTGGAAACCAAATTTGGGAAAAATCACCAGTAACATGCTACTCCTTTTTCACTCTTATAAAGTGATGCCCTATTAAAGGTTACAACACACACTATTAAATGTAACCCGGTTAAGGGATTTCAATCACCCTGTTAAAAGTGAGCCTTGTTAGAGGACTTTAGGCCATTCACTTGGAATGCCACCATGTTAAAGGATTTTCCAATGACTGTTAAGTCGACCTTTCTCCAAAGGATTTACCCTAATCTAATACAATTGTTAGAAAGTAACAGTAGAGCTTTGATTTGATACAACTCACAACCTTGCTTGCAAATTACAGATCACTATTCAGTCCTCAACTCTACTTGGCTTCCAATCTTTGCAGTTCTGACAACTTGTTCACCCTTCAAGCATTCATCTTCTTTAAGCCTTCTTGCTTAGTTCACCATTGTAGACTTCTTCTCTTAGGTCACTTGATGAAGCAAACCCTCTTCCTTCTCCTTGTTAGATTTTCGCATCCAAAACTCTCTTACCTCTTTGCTTCATGACCAGATAACCCTACATATAGGAAATTAGAACTCTTTTTTCTGCTCATTATCCATCACAAAAATTAGGGTTTTCAATGGATTAGGTAGGATACAATGTATCTACCCCATATCTTGTCTTCTCTAGAAACTTCTCCTAGAATCCATTTGAATTTGCCCCCAAAACGATTTACATAAGATTTTGTGCCTCCATCTCATCAATCTTATCTTCCTCTTGATTCACAAGTTCTGAGAAAATAAACTTGTCAGCTTTTAATTGGTGAATCTTTGATCTTTTTCATAATGCAACAACTCGACATTAACAATTTACTGATGCTCGACACATACTGTGTCATTCAGCATCTATTGTAAAATCACTTGGCATCAACTGGATTTTACTGGTGATCAGCATCAACTGAAAATCACTCGACATCTATTATCTTGCTCAGCACCTACTAACTTGCTCAACATCCACTAAAATTTGCTTTTACTCAGCTCCAACTGACTTTTTGCTCAGCTTGCGCTAACTTTGCTTGGCACCTTCTATCAACTTGGTCAAGCTTAGCAAATGAGCTTTGTTCAACCTTATTCTTTTGAACTTTCTAAGTGTAGCCAATCATTATGTAACCTCAAGTAGATCATCAATACATTATGTTATCACTGTCTTAACTGATTCTTACACTTCAATACATAATCACAACTCAACCTTTCCTCTAGGTACTTTTGTTACATCTTGTTGATCAAATCCTCCTCATCAATCAACTAAGTGATAGTGCTTGAAACATATAAGCAATTGTCTTACCAGCATGTGGCAAGTTTGACATTAGTGACAAAACAATGATTGAAACACATAGTCTTCTTCAATAATTTTTCTATCTCAAATGATCTTTTCAATCATGATATCAACATGCTCTCGCTCTAAATTTCCTAAATTTGAAAGACTCAAAGCTGATTGCATACAAGAAGAGTGTATGCAAGTAGCATGAGGTCAAAATATCTCCTCCTCAAAAGAAGATTTACAAGTTCTCTCTACACAAGTAAATAAGAAGAAGAAAAAGCCAAAGTTCAAAGGAAAGAGAAAGCAACCAGACTTCTCCAAAATGCAATGTTTTAGATGTGACAAAATTGGGCATCGAGCATCTAAATATCCTGATAGAATTATGCAACAAGCATCATTTGCATCTACCCAAAATACAAATGAAAATTCTAAAAATAATGTGTTATATTCAACCCTCTCCAGTAAAGCATCAAACAGATCAAGTACTTGGGTAATTGACAGTGGAGCCTCTCGACTCATTACAAGGTTTTAAGAATAGTTGGATTCAATCAAGGAAGACTATGTTGTTGAAGTAACTATTGGGGATGATACAAGCTATCCAGTAAAGGGAATAGGGACATGTATTATATTTCTGAAATTGAGAAAATCAATTGAACTTACTAAAGTACTATATGTACCTGGTATAAAAAGAAACTCGGTCTCCATCTCCGCTCTTGAAGATGAAGGATTCAAAGTCACATTTATGGAGGAAAAGGTCTTAGCCTAGCCTAAGAATTATAATATAAAGAATGCTTATAAAATTGGTTCCAGACATGGATGTCTTTACCAACTTAACTCTTAGACTTATTCAGGTCTTCTTCACGATTCTTTCAAAGAAAATGAAATCTGGCATAGGAGACTAGGTCATCTTCATTTTCAAGGATTACCCTCTCTAGAAAAATGGTAACTGGTCTACCAAAGCTTTGTCCTTACCATGAAGGAACATGTAAAGGTTGTGCTCTAGGAAAGAATATTAAAACCACATTTCTAAATAGTCAAAGTAAATCCAAAGAAGTTCTAGAACTTATTCACTCAGACTTATGCAGTCCAATGTCAGTTCCTTCTCTTGGGGGTTTTCTATACTACATCATATTTGTGGATGATTACTCTAGGAAAACCTAGATCTATTTCCTAAAGACTAAAGAGTTTGAAGAAATCTTAACAAAATTTAAAGAATTTAAAGCTCTTGTAGAAAATATATCTGGAAAGAAAATAAAAGTTTTGAGAACTAATAATGGTAAAAAGTACATTTCAAAGATCTTTATAAGTTACTGTCAAACTATCGGGATCAAGAGGGAGTGTTCTATTACCTATAATCCTCATCAAAACATAATAGCTGAGAGAAAGAATAGAAGCATAGTTGAAGCTGCTAAAGCTATGCTTCATGATCAAAATCTTGAAACCTTTCTTTGGGAAGAAGCCTCCAACACTATTGTTTTCATTCGAAATAGATGTCCACACTCTCATCTTGAATTCAAGACCCCTGAAGAAGCATTTTCCAGGAAGAAACCTGATCGTAAATACTTAAGGATTTTTGGATGCTCTGTCTATGTGCACATTCCCAAGGAGAAGAGAACAAAACTAGATCCCTTAGGAAAGAAAGGAATCTTTGTAGGATATAGTGAAAATTCTAAACCTTATTGTATATATATCCCTAGACAAAGAAATATTTAACTAAGTTAATATGTAATATTTGATGAAGATTCAACTTTCAAAATATCTAAGGATGAAACTAAGTCTAATTTTGAAGAGAAACTAGAAGAACGTAACTCTAACAATGAGAGGGAGTTTCTAATGGAGGAAGATGAATCTATTGAACCTATGGACATTACTCACACTTCTGAGGAAAAGAAAAGACCAATATGGGCCGAAAAGCTAATTGAAGAAAATAATTCCATTCCCTCGGATTTCATTTGGGAAAGAAAACATCATAACATATATTCTAGTTACATTGCATTAATGAGTGAAATCTCCAAATCCGAACCTTCTGATGTAAAAGAAGCAATAAAACATCAAAATTGGAAAGATGCCATGATACAAGAATATAATTCCATACTTAAAAATAATGTTTGGGATATTGTTCATAGACCCACAAATAAATCGGTTGTTTCCTCAAAATGGCTATTTAAAATTAAACATGTTGTAGATGGAAGTATCGACAAGTATAAAGAAATGTTTGTAGCAAGAGGCTTTTCTCAAAAGGAAGGGATAGACTATGAGGAAACCTTTGCTCTAGTAGCCAAATATACTTCTATTAGAACTATTATAGCCATTACCACATCCAAAGGATGGAAAATTCATCAAATGGATGTAAAGACTGCATTTTTGAATGGTGTTATAAAAGAGGAAGTTTATCTTGAACAACTTGAAGGATTTGAAGTACACAATAAATAAGCTCATGTATGCAAACTAAAAAGGCATTATATGGGTTAAAACAAGCTCCCCGAGCTTGGTATAAATGGATAGATCATCACTTAACTAAACTTGGTTTCTCTAAAAACATTGCAGATCCTAAATTATATTACAATGTAATATAGAAGGATATGTTGATTATGGTTTTATATGTTGATGATCTTTTGATTACAGGAGAAGATCATCTTATTGACAAATGTAAGAAAGATCTTATATATGAATCTTAGATGAAGGACTTAGGAATACTGCACTATTTCTTGGGCCTAGAAGTATGGCAACATTCAAATGGAATATTCTTAAATCTAGGGAAGTATACTATAGACCTACTCAAAAGATTTGGCATGTTAGACAGCAAGGCAATGAAGACTCCTATGGAAACAAATCTCAAGAAACTAAAAGAAGCAACATAAGATTATGAAAATGTTGATCCTACTCTATATTGATAGATGATTGGTTCTCTAATGTATTTAATAAACATAAGACCTAACATTTGTTATGCTGTAAATGTTCTTAGTCAGTTCATGTGTGAACCTAAGAAAACTCATTTAGAAGCAACAAAACACATTCTCAGGTATCGTAGTGGTACAATTGGATATGGTATAAAATACGCTAAAACTAAACTAAATCTAAGCAGATATACAGAGTCTAACTAGGCAAGAAATTTATAGAATTGTAAGAGCACTTCAAGATGTTGTTTTACTTTGGGGTCAACAATGATATCTTGGTTTAGTCAGAAGCAGTCTTCAGTAGCATAGAGTTCTATAGAAGCCGAGTACATAGTTGCATCCATGGGAGCAAGAGAAATTGTATGGTTGAGAAAGCTTCTATTTGGATTATTTGGAAAGCTTTTTCCTCCTACTACTATCTATTGTGATAGCCAAAGCTACATTAAAATTTCCCTCAATCTAGTGTTTCATAACAGATCAAAACACATTGAGATACCATACCACTATGTTCGAGATATGGTTTAGAAGGATATAATCAAGTTAAAATATATTAGTACATAGAATCAAATTGTAGACACTCTTACCATACCACTTGCTAAGAAAGAGGTGGAGCACTTTCGTAAATAACTTGGCATGATTCTAAAAACAAAGCAAATGTCTCATAGAAATTGATTATTGTACATTACATATATTATATAATTTATAAAACCTGTGTTAATCATTAAGAAGTGACAACCTTAAAATGATTTCACTTGAATTGGGAGAAGTTGTTGTAAAGTGATGACCTTACAATAACTTGTAGCATGATTCGTTTTTGTTTCATGTAAAGGCTTTATCTTATAAATCAACAACTAGGCGTTAGATATCATTAAATTGATTATCTACAAGTTGCTTGTATAAATATATTTTTGGTACTTGGCGAATATCTTGCCCTGATATTATGATAGGCCAATACCACACTGAGTACTCGGTGAACATCATTCAACTAATGTTCTGATAGGCCATTACTCAAGAGTGTTTGGTGAATATCATATGATTGATATTCTGATAGGCCAACACTCATGTCACATAATGTCAAATATAAGTTGGTGAATATCTTATCATTGATAAACCAACACTTATTTGACAATATATAAAGAAGCCTTCTAATCAAAGTCTTCTTTTTCTGTTAAATATAAAAGTATTTACATGGTTGTTTCTTCTACTAATCTAAGAGGGAGTGTTAATGTATAGATTAGTTAGACATAAATATTGAAGTTATATTTTAATATTATCTTATGTTCATATTTATGTTTATTATTTTACTTTTATATATAAATGTAGATATAATATATAAATTAATTCAAGTGAAACTTTATCATAATTGGATATCTATACGTCATATTAGTTAAGGTTATAAACCATCCAATATATTAATATAATGGTGACTATTGAGTCACGCACGATAAACATGACTCAAGTATGAGTCATGCCTATCAGTCGTGACTCATAGTCACCACTGTGGCATATATATGTTGTCATTGCCATTGGTTGTAAATCATCGAACACATATACTACCTTCAGTCTTCTATGATTATCAGCAATAGTGATTTACATATACCTTTGTTGTGTGGTCTCTGCAAGTTTATTGATTAATATCATTTATAAAGTTATAATATAAATACAGTTGCATTATTATATTGAGATAAGAGATATCAGATTATTTGATAAATAAAATTTTGAATAATATTTTATATAATGGTCTGATTACATCAACAAAAGCAATAACACACAACACAATATTTGTTACCCAAAAACCCTCCAAGATGAAGGTAAAATTGGGGTGGGGATGACACCCACAAATCTTCACTAATATAGTAATAAAGTTAACTAGTTAAGGTTACTATATGCATGAAAATCCTAATATGTCAAAAGCACACGTAAACAACAAAATATTAGTTGTACATGTGCAGATGAAAGATTGGAAACAAATTGAAATACAACTAAAACAAGCTCTAGTTTAACAACTTATGCAATCAAAAATTAAAATCCTCATGCAACCTCAAAGTAGCTCAACAAGGGTGCTCATAAGAGGCCTTGTTGGTGTGCTTAAGTTGGAGGGATGTGGATGTGCTCTCCCAAACACAACTATTGAATGAATCCCTTCAAACTAAATTTGAATGAATGCAAATATACAAATGTGAATCTATACTAAAAATGTATGTGAAATGCCTTCAAGCAATGGCTACGAGTAAGCCATACTCAAAGGATTCCATGGATGTGAATGGAGATGAAATGCAATGAAGAAAGAGACCTAACAATGTTATGCTACCATGAAACCATGCATGTAAGAATTTGCCATAGGGAAAAATTCACCCAAGACCAAGAAGCACAATAACTAGCACAAAATAGACCAACAGAGTATGATCAGAATAACAATATGATTTTCAATTCAATGTATTCTACACTAGAGGTGACTGTATATAAAGGCCTCTATGATGCATCTAGAATGTCTCAGAGTTAGCAATATGATAAGCCTCGCAACTAAGCACATGTCCATAGGAGTTAGTGTGATGATGAGAGGATAAGCCTGCAAAGGTGTGTCGCATAAAATTATGCTGTAGACATCATGTGCTAAAATAGAGTTGCTAACTCTTGTGTTGTCAACGTGACAACTCATATGAGTATGCAAAATCCTAGGTGTATAACTTAATAAATAATAAAATAATGCATTTATCCCAAGTAAACTTAAGTAAAGTGTAAATAATAATTATTTACACTTGTATATGAGCAATGTTAGTATGCTAATAGAAACTAAATTTAAATAAAGCTTCTACAAACTAAACAAAATTCATAAACTTCAAGATAGACTAAGATGAACTCTCAATTGAGAATATGAGCCATTAATGGACTCTCTCAATGAGAAGCTCTCTTGTTGAGTGGCTTTGTCTAAATAGATAGGATGTATGCTCAAGCTTATGCTTCAAAAAGGGCTTCAAATGGAGTTGGAATTTGGGTGTGAGTGTATGGTTTTGATGTAAAATGGCTTCTCAAAATGGCATTATGACTTTACTTCATGGATTGTGTTAAAATGGCTTAGGAAAGGATTCTTTAAATAGGCAAAGGGCTTGAGGGATTGAGGGCTAAGATGCAAGGATGGGAAAAAGCTCATGGAGGGCTCAGATTGCATGAGAGGAGAGCACATGGATTGTGCTTCCTTACAGCCAATCAGGGAGTGACACATGTCATAGGGTGAGAGGATGGAGGAAAGAGGAAGGATGAGTCAGCAAAGGAGGCTCAAGGGATAAAATCTTCATAAAGACCCTCATAATGGCTTGTAAGAGCAATAAAAGGGCTTGGAAGAGTCATTTATGGCCTAGTGGGCTTCATAAAGTTTTATGGTTGAGATATTTTGAGGGTGATGAGAGCAATTTCGACTTGGGCTTGATTAGGAGGGTTTTAAGCTTGCTTAGGCTTGTGCAAATGATTAGAGGATGGATTAGGATGGTTTAGGATTAGCTTAGGGATAGGCAAGTGGATGGCATTTAATGAGGGTGGGTGAAGAAGGAGATATTTCTTAACTTTGGCTTGGGTTAGTAAGTCTTAACCCATGTTTAGAGAATGTGACAAGGTTAGGAGGGGATTAGGATTAGGTTTAAAGACATCTTCTAGAAGAGTCTAGATTTTGGATGAGGATAAAGACTTTCTAGAATAGTCTAGAATTTCTTAGGATGAGGATAAATTAGATTTTTAGGAAATAAATAAAGTTTTATTTATTTCAAGGGTTTGGGTTGAGGAGATATTTATTTAAACTTTTTTAATAAACATGAGGATTAATATTTAATCTTAATTAAATATTTTGAGTTGGGATTAGGGGTAGGAAATGATGGGATTAGCCTTTAATTAAAATTAAAGAAGGATTAGAAGATTTTGGAAGAGGTTAGTGGTCTTAAGGAAATTGGCCAAGTTTTGGGCAAAAAATAAATTTTTTATTTATTTTGGATTTTTTGGTCAATTTATTAATTAAATAATTAATAAATAAGGAAATAATGTTTAAATAAGATTTAAACATTTTTGGGAGGGATTCCTTAATTAAATATTTTTAATTAAGATAAAGGGATTTAATGGCATAAAAATTAATTAATTAATTAAATAAATAATTAATTAATAAATGATGATGTCATCAGGACTTTTTCAGAAAATAAAAATACTTTATTTTCTAAAAGTTTTTAGGTGTCTACAACACTAACACCCCCCTTTAAGTGCAACTTAGGGGAATGCACTTAAGCTCACAAAAGCTATAATGAAATGCATAATGGGTCCTGACTACTAGGCCATGTTAGGTACCCAAGTACAAATGCAATTTTGAACACACAATGCAATGCAATCTCTCTACAAATAGAGAAAGAGGAAAAACCACATGGGAAAAACCCTTCCCCAAAAAGAGAGACATGTACAATTTAGAAGATGCATGAATGGATGGAGTAATAAAGACCCCCTATTATGACATACATCATGCATATACAATAGAGAATCCCTCGATGAAATCCCCTCCTTAGTGAAGGATCTCCAGATGACGAGTACTCAAAGACAGAAGAAAATCCAATGCCAATAAACAACATTTTTCGCTTTAGGAAGAAGATACACCAAATATAGGTGAAAGTATGCTTCCCACTATGGATAGGAAGATGGAAGAGGGATCCAGATGTAGTATGCAGTGGATGCTGCCTCTGAAGTCTGCTTAAATGTCGACAAGTCCTTGATGAATTTTATCAGGTTTCCACAACCATTTTTTATAACTGATTTGTTTTTGGCTTTAATTGTGTGTGTAATTTTTAGCACCAATGTTTCAAATCACACTCTGTGATCCATCATCAGGATGAGAGAAATGCAAGAATAGATTGGTGGATTCCACAAACCAATTTGGCGGATGCCCAAAATATGGTGGCAAGCAAGGTAACATGTCTATGCATGATGTTGAATCAACCTCCAAAGACGATGAAGCATCCTTATAGGAAGATGGAGGAAGAGAAGCAATGTCGCCTCCCCTCAATAATGTAGGTACACCTATGCTAGAAGCTCCTTGATGATTGAAGAAGTTGCACCATGAAAGTTGAATGATGGTCCTCCCTGTAGGAAGAAATGGTGCCATAGGTGTGGTAGATAACGCTCCCCAACTAGTAGGAAGAATCCTCAAAAAATAGGATGTCCGAGGAAACTGGAATACAATCTCCATAGACTGATATGTCTCCTCATAAGTGAAAGAGTCCTCCTCCAACTACTATAAAGAAGCCACAATCATGTCAGAACGATCAAGTGGTTGAGGGTCAGAGTGTACCCTTGCAATGAGTGAAAAAGTCTCCTCAACAAAGAGAAGATTGATGTCATTGATGATGTCTCCCACATCTTCAATGTGAGACTCCACGAATAGCGCTGTAATGTTTGGAAGGAAGTCATCCCACGAAGTTGAAGTAGGAAGACATGGTAATACCTGTTGTACTGAATTAAGAGCATTTGAGGCTGGAACTAGATTAGTAGAATCAATAGGAGCATTAGGAGGTGGGATCTCATCTGGAGTTGAAGGTACCATAACTGGAGTTACTAGAGGTAGAATGCCCTCTAGAAATGGAGGAACTGTGGGATCTCCATATTCTTTTCAAAGAGCCATCCAAATATCATAAGGTTTAATAAACTTTCTAATGACATGAAAATAATCAGAATTGATACTGAAAATAATGACTGACAAAATTATGTTAAAAGGTTTGGTATCAAGATAAGAGAGTAGTTCTTTGGAACATAGAAAAGGAAATATGTCCTTATGTTCTCTTCTTAGATGATCAATGATTAAAGCACTCCATTTGTTATAGTTCCTTTTTGTCAACGCGGGTCTTAAACCAAATTGACATATGTAACAAGACTCCATGAGATCAATCAATGAATCCACCCCCCAAAATGCAACAATAATCAATCAACCCCCCCTAATGTATGATTTGGCATTTTTATAAGTAGTGCAATTACAATGGGCCACTTTGTCAATTTTGACCTTAGTGGACTTGTGATTTTCTGTTTACAACTTCCTTTTATAGTTCAAATCTGGAACTTTAGAATGTAGCTCATAAATACAATAATTTTGAAGCAATACAATGCAAAGAAAGAACCTATTTCTAAAAGTGATATTTCTATCCATACAAGCCTATAATTTGATTATAGATTTGGAAAGTAGACAAAAAAATATGCACTTTCAAAAAAAAAGGAACCTGATTTGGAGTCCAGATGAGCCCATACGAAGCAATTGAAGTTGCAAAATGTAGGATTAGACAAGTACGGTCACCAAAAATTGCAATTTTTGACAAATCCATGCACCAAAATCAAAAAATAATAGCACCATTGAAAATTTTAAGAAATTCTAGCCAAAATCAAAAAAATTACACCTAATTTGGAGCCTGGATGACTGAGATATGGCCTCCCAAAGTCGAACTATCAAATCAAAACTAAATCTGGAGAGGGGTCTGGGCAACAAACTGCAAGGTTAAATTTGACATCCAAATGGATGTTGCAGCAGTTCAATTTCGCCTCTAGATGATGGTCAGATGACAGTCAAATTTAATGATAGGTTCCATTGATGTTAGCAAAAAAATCGACATCCTTGGGTGATGTCACTGTTGACATAAGCAATGTACAGACTGTACATACAATGGTGATGTGTCAGGTTGACTAGGTGTACAGATCTGCTGATAGGGATACCATGATGGTTGTACAACATCTTATGTGTATCTTGTGTTTGTGCCTACATGGCGAGCTGATGTGTTCTTCGACTGAGCTAGTGGGTGTGCAGACTGTGGTCCACTTTGCAAGTGTCGCGTGGCATGGGGTGGTGACTGTGCTGCCATGTTGTGGAGGATGACACTAGAATTACTTTTGTTGGGTGGTAGGTTTTTGAAGGGGTGTCACGATATCAAAGGTTGTTGGGTTGTGAAGTGTTATCGCCGTGTTGTGTTGACCAGACCATTGGGTTGAATATGCCAAAATTTATGTGATACACCTGCTGAATATGTTGGAATATTTCATGATGTGATAGAATATTCCTTGTAGGGGCCAAGATTTCTCCACTCAGTTCCTGCAAAAAAAAATTCTCTACAGGCCTAGTAGGCCTAATTTTTTTTGAAAAAATACTCTGAAAATGCAAAGAAAATAAAATTAATAGATCTAAAAATAAATTAAGCAAATCTAAAAATGATCATACCATACTTGCAAATCGGGCCTTCAGGTGCTAGTTTGCAAAAAAAATTTGCCTCAAATTTCACTATTGCCCAATATAGGCAAATTTACAATCGATTTTCACTGAATCAATGCTCTGGACACAATGGTGAGGTCTGCTTTGGCTCTAGACGCTCCCAATATCTGTGGATACTCTAGATCTGAGTCAAGGTGTCCTCAGAGAGGTGAAGCAAGATCGATCTCCAATGGCTATGAAATGTCACTCCTATGGCTCTGATACCATGTAAGAATTTGGTATAGCTCTGATACCATGTAAGAATTTGCCTTAGTGCAAAATTCACCCAAGAACAAGAAGCACAGTAACTAGCACAAAATAGACTAATAGAGTATGATCAAAATAACAATATGATATTCAATTCAATGTATAGTACACTAGAGGTGCCTATATATAAAGGCCTTTATGATGCATCTAGAATGTCTAGGAGTTAGCAATATGATAAGCCTCACAACTAAGCACATGTCCACCAAGAGTGGATTATCCTCCATTAAGCACAGGAGTTAGTGCGATGATAAGAGGATAAGCCTACAAAGGTGTGTCACATAAAATTATATTGTAGACACCATGTGCTTAATTAAGAGTGTGAACAACTATGTTGTCTACATGACAACTCAGTTAATTATGCAAACTCCAATGTTGCAGACACCATGTGCTAAAATAGAGTTGTTAACTCTTGTGTTGTCAACATGATAACTCATATGAGTACACAAACTCCTAGGTGTCTAACCTAATAAATAATAAAATAATGCATTTATCCTAAGTAAACTTAAGTAAAGTGTAAATAATAATTATGTACACTAACATTGCAAAATCTAGAAACTTAAACAATGTAAACAACTATCAAATGTTAGCTCTAAGCATAAAATCTCTAAAAGCTCTAAAGCTAAACTAGCATGATAACAATGCAAATGAGGGAGATGAAAAATGCTTGAGACAAGGGCTCTATTTATAAGTTTAAGAGAGGCCTTGGGGAGGTGGCATCTATGTGGCATCCACATAGGTGCCACAAGGGAGACATATGGGCTAAGGAGACAAGCCATGAAAAGGTCAACATAAGCCTTTTGGATGAAAGTGATGGCTCAAGCTTTGCTCACACATGTGTGAGAAACCTTGGAGAAAGGAAAGGGGGACAAGCTTTATTGGATCTTGAGTTTCTTACACATGTGTGAGCAAACACTTAGGAGCTAAAAGGTGTTTAGAATTAATTAAGTGAGATTAATTAATGGGTAGGCTTAGAAGGACGAGAGTGATGGGTGTAGGCTAGGTTTTAGGAAGGGATTATGATTAAATTAAATAGGATTTAACTTAATCATAGGATTAAAGAATTTTAATAAAGAGGAGGGAATTAAATAAATTATAATTTATTTAAAAGAGGATTTATGGAGCACTAAGCATTAAATGAATTTAATACATTAGAGGGGAAGTATTCAAATTAAATTTAAATACATTAGGGAAATGAACCTATTTAATTAAATATGCAGAAGATTATGAAAAATATAATTAATTAATTATTAATTAATTATAATGTTAAAAGAAATATTAAATGAATTAATATAGTTTTTGGGACGATTTTAAGTGTCTACAGTTACAATGTTTGACCACAATATATGATCTACTCTATGAGGAGTCTGTCATGTTAAAGACTTAAGAAACTGTTAGGTTTCATCTTGTTAGATGATTTGACACTTATAACTAAGTAATGACTCTATTAGGATATTTACAAAGATTTTTTAAGATCACTCTATTAAGAGAGATTTACCCTAATTCAAGTCTATTAAAACTTACTCAACACTTGACTCTTGGTTTGCTCTATAAGCTATTTTTGAGTCTTCTCCTTTCTAACCTATCCTCTCCTCTTATTTGATTCTCTTTTCTTTCCTTTTCACTTTTACTACTTAGGAATAGGTTTTGTTAGATGATAATAGAACCCTTGAATGACTTCTGATCTTCTCCTCTCTAATATTCGCATGCATGCACATAGTCACTTCCACACTTGATCTAGGTTGAGATCATCACTATATAAAGATTCTATGAAGAGTCTTCTAGATGGTTTTATGTTTTGCCTCTTCATCCTAATCGTTGAACATACACATGGGGATATGTGATCCACGTCATGTAAATATTATGTAACAACCTCAACAAGTATGAAATGTTCTATAACAACCTCATCAAAACTTAACTAATCCTTCCAATTCAGCTTGATAATCATTTTTCCTAAAACTCTGTTCCATTTTTCTGACTTTTATGTAGACTCTGCATTGCTTGGTCTCTACTGTTACTAGTGCTCAGCATTATTGTTGCTCAGCCTTGCTCGGCATCATTGTTGCTCAACCTTTATTAACTTCCTAATGCTTGACATATATTGTGCTTGATACATACTCTATCACTCGGTACTTATATACTTGGAATTTCACTTGGTCATTGAATGAGCTCAGTCCATAAAGAAAATTGCTTTGTGACCATACTTACTCGACTTCTATAGAATTACTCTATACATACTATCTTATGTACATGACTCAACCTATGTAGAGTAGCTCAGTCACAGTGATGACCGTCTAACTCTGCCTTGTAAATGACTAAGTGATTGACACTAATAGACAATAATGGTTAGAGATACCAACAATCTCCCCCTTTGACATTAATGGAGAAAACACTTTTTCATATCAATACAAAAATTGAGCTCTCCCCCTAAGTCTTTACAAAAATTTAAAAATTAACTACAACATTTATCCATTACCTGTACTCTAGTAATCATAGCCAGTGTATGATTCCTTGTGGTTCTTGCTACCTCCAAAATTTGATTCTACAGTTTTAGTCTTACTACTAAATCTATTAGACTCTTTGCCACTGCTAAGTTATGATCTTCTATGATAAGATATTGGGTTGTTTTTAGTTCTCTCTACATGACCTCCAAATGGGATATCAACATTGCCTAAATTTAGATTAATTTGGATCTCATAATGTTGTCAGTTGCCTGAAGCTCATCCATTGTACCTTAAGCATTCAGTAGAATACTGTAATGATCTATGCTAGATCTTGCTGACTCTGAGATAACACTGTTGGATGCCTTCATCTCAACCTGAGTCTTATCTACCTATGCTTGAATAGTATCTATAAATCTTGGCACATCGGACAAAATTGTGTACACTTGTTGTACCCTCTATATAACATTCATCATTACTTATGCTTTTTCCTATAATAGCACCTTCTACTTAGCTATAGTTATGAAAAAAATTTCCATTACTTTGATCTCAACTCTTCTTGTTGACCAATCCATTAACTTGCCATTAGATTCAAAATTTTCAGCACTCACTTGATCAATGATATGTACAAGTTGATCAATCATTGGCATCTCTTCATCTAGATTATGTATGTCAAAAGCATCAACAAAAATATGCTTTACATCTTACAGTGTATGTTGATGTTTTAGCTCTCTCCTGAGCTCTCCTTGCCTCTTTTTCTTTTTCAAAATTTCTTCTAGCAAAAATTTTTGCTGCAAGGTAAGATTTTCCAGATCAAATTGTGGCATCTCAATATGTTCATCCATACTGACTTTACCATTTGGTGAAATGTCCTTTATTTATTTTCTCTTCCTTTTCAATGAAGGGGTGTTATTGCTCAACACTTCCTTAGGAGTAGGTGAGGGAGTGTCACCACTCGGTCTTGCTTGTGAATTGATGCTCGAGACAAAAACACTAACACTTGGTTCAACCTTATTTAATTCTTTATTTTCCTCAATTTAAGGTGCTGAAATAGTTTTATCATTTTCATCTTCATCATTGGTAGGCCTTGACTGCTTGGCTTCTGGAGTGTTAGGGGTGTCGGCATGTATAGGAGACATGCTTCCTTGTGGGCTCGACACACCTAAGCTTTTTCCACTATTGTTTTTATCATCAATAATCGTAGTTTATGCCTCTCTTTTTTTGTAAGCCCAAAAATGCTTTTCCACAACAATTCACTTTGTTGTCATGCAACTTCCTCTTTATTTTGTAGTATCAAGAAAAATTTGTATTTAGGAACAAATTTTCTCATATGTTGTTTTAAAAATGTGTCTTTTTGTTCCTAAGATAGATTAGAAATAACTCTGATCAGTGTGTCAGTTCTTATTTGATTTTCTATTAATTCAACATGCTGCCATCTTCTTTCTAATCTATCATATAGATCCTTGGGAATCTTATTCTCAATTGCACTAGAAGCTAGTTTTTTATTTGCAATCATTTCTACCATAGCTTCCTCAACTTTATTTCTATCATCGTTATCTAGTGTATCATATCTTACATATTTGAAACTAGATAATCCTACAAATCTTCTTAGGTTTTCACATACGTCTTCAATAGTCTTGATCTGCCTAATAGGTGGTCCTCTAACCAATCTCCTTCTCCTAGTTTGAGGCTCACTTGACTCAATAGTATCTGCTACTTTCAGCTTCACAGAATCCTTGGCAATAGCAACTATCAGGTCCTTGGCTTAGTTAGTGGTCGAGATGTCACCATCTTCTTCTTCTTCTTCTTTGATCTTTGAGCCTTCTTTCTTGGTGGCATGACAACAACTAGGACTTTACCCTTGTTAGCTTCTTCCTCTTCTTCTTCTTCTTCTTCTTCCTCATCACCATTGTCTTGTTCTTCATCTTCACCAAGACCTTGAGTCAATTGCAATGGTTTTTTTCCCCTTGCTTAAGGTGTCTAATTTAGCTTCTAGGTCTGCAATCATCTTCTTCCTTTTATTTTCATTGGAAGCTATCTTTATGTTCACTATTATCCTTGCCTTTTCTTCTTCATATCTTCCAAATGGTTCTACCTTGACATCTATCTCATCTTTTAATAATGCGTTAGTGTTTGCACTAACACCATCACTCTCTATTTCATATCCAAAACTTTGTAGCTATGCGTTCCTTGGCTTTACTACTCGTACAAATGTGTTGTCTATATTAACAAGAAAACAAATGTCATTGTAGTATTCTATGACCAATTCCTTTGGAATTCTCATTCTCCATTTCATTCTCATCTCGAATTCATCAAAATATGTATTCATTGCATCATCAAAATTGTCTCCCAATTGAGTAATAAGCCAATTGATTTTCCTTGTAACTGGTTTGTCTTGATCCCATACAACATTTCCTATGCCAGGAAAATACTTTTGAATATAAAAGAATGTACAAACAATTAGGGAACCAAACTTACACATTGAATTATTTGCCTTTCTTATGGATGATAGGTTTGTTGCCAGTTGTACCATTTGTAGCTCGACAAGATCATACTCATGATCTTTCATCACAATCTTCCATGCTTGGTCTACAACCATACTGGACACATTATTTAATCTACTAGATTGATGGAATTTATGAGCAATGACTCTCACTAAAAATTATATAAGTGGATTAGAAATGCTTGTAATGGATAGAGCTCATCCATTCCACTCGACTCTTATATTAGCCTCAACTTCTCCTCAACTCAAGCATCATATGGTTTTCTTCCTATCTAGGGTTAGATAGCTAGTAACCCTATGCATCATCATCTTTGTTATTTCAACTAGTCCATCCTATAGCCAATACCTCATATCATGATTTCTTCTTAAAATAACTTTGATCCATTCCATTCTAAAATTTCTTGAAAATTCTAGGGCTCAAGTTAACCCTTTCCTTTCAACAATCTGAAACTAGTCCTTCAAGATTCCTTCGTCACACAGCTTCTCATAAGATTCCCTCATCTCATAGTCTCCTACTTCTCCAAATTTTCACATGTGACAACTTTTGACATCATGAATCATGATGAATTTAGGTGGTATCGAGGATAACACACCCATTGAGTCTCCTTTAACGACAATTTTTGGAATAACATGAAATTTAGGTAAAGGGCAGGCCTCACTCATCACCAATTGAACTTTACTAACCTTTTGGCTCATTTCAGTGGTCAATGAAGCTGTCATGATCATAACTAGTGTTTGATGTATTTCCTTCTCTAGATACTCAACACTCAATCATGCTCTCATTCAATCTTTTTGTTCAATTTGCTCAGCTCTTCAAAATTTTGGATGCAAGATATGAAATAATATATTTTAAATCTATTATATACCTCGTCTTTTGATCAATTATATTTTCCATTAATGTTGTATCTTTCGTTGAGTGGAAGCTAGCTAGCACAATAGCTTGGTCTCTTCCATAGCCTTTGGTCTTTATTAGAATGCTTAGTCTATGTTGCAACACTTGATCAACACAGACGATATACTGATACTTGACAACATCTCACAAACTTTGTTCTCATGCATCTTATATATGCATATGTGAACTTTTGGCACACATTTATGTAAGGAACTATTGTTTGATGTATCATTTTAAGAATATAGTTCCATACATACCTCTTTTGCTTAGTTAGAGATGACATGATCACCTTCTTCATTGGATTGGGTGACCTCAGTTGCATTAACTCCACTATTTCCATCTTCTAGTTTCTATTTCCATTTCTAGTTCATTTCATTCCTCACTTGCTCAATATCCACTTTACCTTTTCCTTTCTCCTTTCTCTAATTGTTTGAATGTACTTGAGTCCTACAATTCTTTCTTTAATGTCCAAATTTGTGGCATTTGGAACATGCATTATTAGGTGCATAATTCTTCTTTCTCTGATTTGGTTAGTAGGGTTTTGTCTCTTATCTACATTCAAATGCTCTATGCCCATATTTCTGATAGTTATAGTAGTATCTGTAAGAATTTGGTATAGCTCTGATACCATGTAAGAATTTGTCTTAAGGAAAAATCACCAAAGACCAAGAAGCTCAACAACTAGCACACAATAGACCAATAGAGTATGATTAGAATAACAATATTAAATTCAATTGATGTAACTAATGTTTGATTGATAAATACACTAGAAGTACATTTATATAAAGGCCTCTAGAATGACTGGGAGTTAACAAAATGATAAGCCTCACAACTAAGCACATGTCCACCAAGAGTGGATTATTCTCCATTGAGAACATGAGTTAGTGCAATGATGAGAGGATAAGCCTACATAGGTGTGTCACATAAATTTATGTTGTAGACACCACGTGCTTAATTAAGAGTGCGAATAACTGTGTTGTCTACATGACAACTTAGTTAATTATGCAAACTCTAGTGTTGTAGAGTTGCTTACTCTTGTGTTGTCAACATGAAAACTCATATGAGTGCACATACTCCTAGGTGTCTAACCTAATAAATAATAAAATAATGCATTTATCCTAAGTAAACTTAAGTAAAGTGTAAATAATCATTATTTACACTAACACCCCCCCTTAAGTACAACTTAGGGGAATGCACTTAAGCTCATAAAAGCTATGATGAAATGCATAATGGGTCCTGACTACTAGGCCATGTTAGGTACCCAAGTACAATTGCAATGCTAAAATGAGATGAAATCTCTCTGCAAAGGGGGAAAGAGGGAAAACCTCATGGGAAAAACCCTCCCCCAAAAAGAGAGATAAATACAATAAAGAAAGATGCATGTATGGATGGAGTAATCAAGACTCCCCCATTATGACATACATCATGCATATACAATAGAGAATCCCTCCATGAAATACCTCCCTTAGTGAAGGATCTCGTGATGATGAGTGCTTGAAGACAAAAGAGAATCCAATGTCTACAAATAACATTTCTCCCTTTAGGACGAAGAAACACCAAGTATAGGTGCAAGTATGCCTCCCACTGTGGATAGGAAGATGGAAGAGGGATCCATATGTAGTATTGTGTGGAAGCTGCCTTAGAAGTCTTCTCATATGTCGACAAATCCTTGATGAATGTAGATGCCATGAACCAATTTGGTGGATGCCCAGAAGAATGTGGCAAACAAGGTAACATGTCCATGCACGAAGTTGAATTAACTTCCAAGGATGATGAAGCATCATGATAGGAAGTTGTAGGAAGAGAAGCAATTTCACTTTCCCTCAATAATGTAGGTACATCTATGAAAGAAGCTCCTTGATGACTAAAGAAGCTACACCATGAAAGCTAAATGAAATTCCTCCTTGTAGGAAGAAGTGGTGCCATAGGTGTAGTAGAGAACTTTCCCCAACTAAGAGGAAGAATCCTCATAAGATAGGATGTTTGATAAAACTAGAATACAATCTTCAAAGATTGAGATGTCTCCTTTGAAGTGAAAGAGTCCTTCTCCGTCTACTATAAAGAAGTATCCACAATTAAGCCAGTCTCAAAAGAAAGCTCAAGTGGTTGAGGGTCAGAGTGTACCCTCACGATGAGTGAAGAAGTCTCCTTAACAAAGAGAAGATTGATGTCATCGATGATGTCTTCGACATCTTCAATGTGAGACTCCACAAAAAACACTACAATGTCAGGAAGGAAGTCATCCCATGAAGTTGAAGTAGGAAGACATGGTATATCCTATTGCATTGAATCAGGAGTAGTTGTGGCTAGAACTAGATCAGTAGAAGCAATAGGAGCACTAGGATGTGTGATCTCATCTAGAGTTGAAGGTACCATAACTAGAGTGACTAAAGATAGAATGTCTTCTAGAAGTGGAGGAAGTGTTGGATCTCCATATGCTTTCCAAAGATGCATCCAAACGTCATAAGGTTCAATTGCCTTTCTAATGACAACTAAACCATCAGCATTGAGACTAAAAAAAATGACATCTAAAATTATTTTAATAGGTGGCAGATAAATGGAAGAGGGTAGTTCTTTGGAACATAGATAAGGAAATACTTCCTTATGCTCTCTTCTTAGATGATCAATGATTAAAGCACTCCATTTGTGATAGTTCCTTTTTGTCAACCTCGATCTTACACCAAAATGACATGTGAAACAAAACTCCATGAGATCAATAAATGTATGCACCCCCCAAAATGCAAAAATAATCAATCAACCCCCCCTAATGCATGATCTGACACTTTATATGTAGTGCAATTACAATAGGACACTTGCCAATTTTGGCCTTAGTGGTCTTCTGATTTACTGTTTACAACTTCCTTTTAGAGTTCAAATCTAGAACTTTATAATGTAGCTCAGAAATACAACAATTTTGAAGCAATATAGTGTAGAGAAAGGACCTATTTCTGAAAGTGATATTTCTATTCACACAAGCCTATAATTTGATTGTAGATTTGGAAAGTAGACAAAAATTTATTCACTTAAAAAAAAAAGAACCTAAAAATGTGTCCAAATGAGCTCAAACTAAGCCTTTGAAGTTACAAAAATTAGGATTTGTGATTTGCATAAAAATTCAGGAATAGAGATCTCAAACATCATGCACCAATGTGTAGATCATGAAATTCTACTTGAAAAGAAAAAAAATTGCTTGGAAAAAGGAGTCTGTATGAGGGAGATATCACTGTTTGAAAATCACCTCTGCAATTATTTTTCCTGAATCGTCACCATCGCACCTCCAAAAATCAAATGACTCTTGATTTCTTCAAATCTGGGTGTAGTAGGTCCATTTCTCAATTTTGACCTATACTATGTATTTGATGTCCTTATTTCTTGTAGTAAAAATAGTAACCAATAAACTTAGGTTTAGAATTTTGCATATCATGTTTGCTTTGACAAATATTTGCAGTATGACCAATTTTTCTACAGTGATAGCAAGTTGGCTTGTATTTCTCATTTCTCCATTCCTGGATGATTCTCCTTTCTCAGTGCATGAATGTCCTGACCCATTAGAACAACTTGATGACTTCATAAGTTCTTCAAAATATTTCATTACTAGTAACATCCTTTTGATTCAGTTTTTGATTTGCAGTCATCAGTTGTTTCATTAGATCCATTTGTGTATTTGTGAGCTTTTGCACATCTAATATCCTTTCTTCTAGTCTAGTAGCCATTACCTTCTTGTCATCTTTTGTCATAGTTCTATCTTCTTCAGCTTTCTTTCTCTATTCAATCACTTCGCATAGTCTCACTGATTAGATTTCATGTTCTCTTTTTAGTGCTCTTATCTCTTCATTGAGGACTTTGTTCTTTTCAAATAGTTCAACATATGCTTTTTCATTGGGATTGATTGGTCCAAATAGTCCTTCAGTTTCAACTTCTTCATAAGAAAATTGTTTTATCTGGATGACAATTTCCTTTCTCCTTTTTAGGGAATCCTTCAAATCTTGTCTTGCCTGCTCTAGTTTTTGCAATGTGAGTTGGGTGTTAATCACCTGATTCTCAATAGACTTGTCCAATTTGAAAGCCTCCATCTTCCAAGACCTAATCTCCAAGCCTTTAAGCTTCCTATAGAGAACTAGCGCTGTAATACCAATTATTGATTTATGGAGGAGTGAACTAGATAATGAGAGGGGGGTGAATCAAAATCTATAACAATTTATAACAAGCATATAAAAGTAAACCAACAATGTTGAACAATAAATATTAACAATTTATAACAAGCATATGAAAGTAAACCAACAATGTTGAACAATAAATATAACCATGCACATAGAGAACTCATAACACCATTATTTGTTAACTAGGGAAACCCTGGCCAAGGGAAAATCTCAGTGGGAGAGGAAGAGGAAGAGGAAGAGGAAGAGGAAGAGGAGGTGTTGCTCCAATGCAAAGATTTATGTTGGATATGTAGAGGCAGATTGAATGGCTAAATGAGCAAATGGATAACCAAGGAATACCAGAAGTATAAGGAGAGGATGAATCAGATGAAGAGGGAAATTGAAGAGATGCTAATCAAAATAGAGAAAACAAAGAACACTTGGAAGAGTTGAGCTAGGAAGATAGAGTGCTTTAGGTTTTAGAAGGTAAAAATGAAGGGATCAAGATCAAAGTTTCAGACTATGTTGGTAGTCTTAAGCTAGAAGAGTTGATAGACTGGCTAAATGAGATGGGGAACTTTTTTGAATGGAAGCCTACGGAGGAGGAAAATAAGATGAAGTTTGCATGCACAAAATTAAAAGGACATGCAATGATATGGTGGGATCACCTCCAGAAGGAATGAATCAAAAGATAAAAGGAAAATATCAAAATGTGGAGCAAGATGGAGAAAAAGCTTTGGGAAAAGTTCTTACCCTTGGATTACACACAAGCCCTCTTTCATAGGTTCCAAAATTTGAAACAAAATTCGTCTCCTATACAAGAGTACACAAATGAGTTCTATAAATTATCCATGAGAATAGAACATCAAGAAGATGATGAGGAGATGGTTGCTAGATGTTAGGAATAAGGTGTCTCAACCTTGTATAATTCCTATTCTTATTATTTGTTTTGTAAAATGTATTTCTTGCAAATAATGTTGATGTGCCAACATCTTGAATTGTGTGTAAGGAGATCATGGCTAAAATGGCTATGACGGATTCCTATGACACGTAAGAGCTATGTTAGGAAGATTCAATGACAGGTGAAGACATGTGGCAACTAAGATATTTGAGTATTGTACACTCTACAAATTTTTTTAGGGTTCCTATTTTCTCAGAGAATGGTAAACCCTAATACGGTTTATCTTTGGGAGTAGCCCTAAAGTGAAGCGCATGTTATAAACATTTTTAGGGTTACGAAGAGAAGCGATGCGAAAAAGGTGTATTGTTGGTACTGCGAGTAGCTACTGGAGTCTTCTGTTGTCGATGTTGAACTTGCATTGCAAGTGTATTGTAACCTTGTGTTGAAGATAATACATTGTGCAGGTTCTGAAGGGGTGGGGTTGTTTTACCGAAAGGTTTTTCCCCACCGGCAAATCCTTGTGTTATGTGTTCCTTTCTCTGTCTATTTTCTGTATGCATGGTTGGCTGAAATATTGATTGTTTACATGATATTGAATCTGTAAGTGAAGAAGATTTTAATAAGATTTGCACCATACTTTCCTTATGAGATTAGTGTAGGAAGTTGTTTCCACACCTGAGTTTCCTTACACTAGATACATAAATGGCCTAAAAATTTCTATCCAAGATGAACTAAGCATGCATCATGTTAACAGTATGGAGGAAGCCTACCAATTAGCTCTAAAGGCTGAAGAAAAGAAGAATAGGAAGGTGGTCGAAGGGGTACCTCAACTCCATTTCAGGGAGGTTCTAATAATGGTTAGGGAGAGTCTTTTCAAGGATTTGAAAAAAATATAGACACTAGGCAAGATCCTCCAAATCAAGAAAGAGGAAGGGGGTTTTAGAGAGGTCGAGACTATGAAAGTGGAAGAGGCTGGGAAAACCAAAGAAGGCCTCTCACTTATTTTAGGTGTGGTGAAGAAGAACCAGGGACTTCGAGTGTTCCAATTTTAACATGTAAGATAGAAGTCAAGGAGGGTCATCCAGAGTGAACCTAGCCTAGGCTGACAATGACGGATCTAAATAAGAAGTGTCCCTAGATATCGAAGAAAGTTTCATGATGAAGAGGACAATGATTATTCCAGCCAAGGAGGATGTAGAAGAGAAAGGCATTGATGATTTATGGCTTAGAACCAACATATTTCAAACAAGGTGTACCTCAGGAGGAAAGGTATGTCAAGTAATTGTTGACAAAGGTAGTTGTGAGAATATGGTTTCTAAAGAAATGGTGGAGAAACTAAATCTCTAGTGTGAAAAGCACCCTTGTCCTTATCAAATTGCATGGTTTAAAAAGGGAAGTGAAGTCACAATAGATAAGAGGTGCCTTGTTAAATTTTTCATAGGAAAGGTCTACAAGGATGAGTTATAGTGTGATGTGATTTTGATGGGTGCATGCCATGTCCTCTTGGGTCATCCCTGGCAATATGACAAAAAGGTTATTCATAATGGGGAAAAGAATACTTACATCTTCTAGAAGATTGGATCTAAGGTAATCTTATTACCTCTCAAGGGTGATGGAAAAACTAAAAGTATGCTATCTGAAAATGAACTTGTCAAGGAGATGAAAGTAATAAGGTATTATTATGCATTGATGGTACAAAAGGGGAAAAGGAAGACTTGACTATACCACCAAAAGAAATTGCGATGTTGGAAGAATATTTAGATGTTATTATAGAGGAGCTATCTAATGGACTTCCCCCAAAATGAGATATCCAACATCATATTGATCTTATTCTAGGAGCAAGTCTTTCCAATCAAGCGGCATACAAAACGAGTTTGACACAACATGCAGAACTGGACAAACAAGTGACTAAGCTCATACAAAAGGATTTAGTATAGGAAAGCATGAGCTCCTATGTTGTCCCAACATTATTAACCCCAAAGAAAGATGGAATGTGGAGGATGTGCATAGAGTGTTGAGTCATCAATAGGATAACCATAAGGTATCATTTTCCTATCCCACGTTTGGATGACATGATGGATGTTTTTTCTGGAGCAACATATTTCTCTAAGATTGATCTATGAAGTGGGTACCACCAGATCTGCATCCAAGAGGGGGATGAGTTAAAAATTGCTTTCAAAACTAGGTATGGTTTTTATGAATGGAAGGTTATACCTTTTGGTTTATCTAATTCGCCTAGTACTTTTATGAGACTTATGAACACTGTGTTGTGTTCCTACATTGGTAAGTTTGTAGTAGTTTATTTTGATGATATACTGCTTTTTAGTAAGGGAAGGGAAGAACATCTGCAATACCTGAGGATCATATTGGGGGTATTGAGAATGTAGGTTCATGCAAGCAAGCTTGGTTTTTCTAGGGTTTGTCATTTCTGTAGATGGTGTCAAGATGGATCCAAAGAAAGTTTGAGCCATTCTTGAATAGCATAATCCATGTAGTATCACCAAGGTGAGAAGTTTTCATGGATTGGCTACTTTCTATAGAAAGTTCATTCAAAATTTCAGCAACATTGTAGCACTTGTGAGAAACTACACTAAGGTTCGAGAGCTTTCATGGACCAAAGAGGCTGAAGAGAGTTTCCAATACTTAAAGAAGGAGGTCATTGAAGCTCCAATACTAGCCCTATTAGATTTTGATAAAGTGTTTGAAGTGGACTATGATGCCTAACATGTGGGCATTGGTGTTGTACTCAATCAAGAAGGTAGGCCCATTGCCTTTTTAGTGAAAAATTGAATGATGTGCGAAACAAATATTCTACATATGATATAGAATTCCATGCAATTGTGCAAGCTTTGAGACATTGGAGCATTATCTAGTAGCCAAAGAATTTGTGCTGTTTACAGACCATATTGCTTTGAAATACTTGAACACACAAAAGAAATTGAACACTAGACATGCAAAATGTGTCTCTTTCCTACAAGGGTTTACTTTTGTTCTAAAGCATAAATCAGGGAAACAAAATCAAGTTGTAGATGCCTTGAGCAGGTGATTTGTTCTTTTAACCATCATCGAAATATAAGTGGTTGGCTTTGATGCAATCAAAGACATGTATGAATTTGATAGTGACTTTTGGGAAGTTGATGACTAGTTGAAGAATCCAGTATCTGGGCATGCAGACACTATTCAAGGTGAGTATCTTATGCAAGATGGTTATTTATTCAGGGGGAACCAATTATGTGTTCCTGTAGGCTTAATGCGAGAAAATATTATTATAAAATTTCATAACAGTGGTATGGTTGGGCATTTTGGGAAGGATAAAACAATAGCTTTGGTAGTAGATAAGTACTACTGGCCAAAGATGAAGCGAGATATCACTAGGTTTGTGGAAAGGTGTCGAATTTGTCAAATAGCCAAAGGGCACTCCTAGAACACTAGATTGTACATGCCATTACCAGTACCAGTAGGACCGTGGACAGAATTGAATATGGATTTTGTATTGGGACTGTGACATATTTAATGAGGTAATGACTCTATATTTGTAGTTGTGGACAGATTCTCAAAAATGGCTCATTTCATTGCTTGTACAAAAACTAGTGATACCACTAGTGTGGCTGAGTTATTCTTTTATGAAATAGTCAGATTGCATGGGGTTCCAAAAATGATCACCTCTGATGGAGATACTAAGTTCTTGAGTCATTTATGGAGGACCTTATGGAAGAAGATGAGGACAAAGTTACAATTTAGTGTTGTTTATCATCCACAATATGATGGACAAACATAAGTTGTCAATCATAGTTTGGGTAATTTGTTATGATGTATTGTTGGAGAGAACCCCAAACAATTGGATTTGGCATTACCCCAACCAAAATTTTCATAAAATAGCTCAATGAACAGGTCAATTGGTAAGTCACCATTTCAAGTTGTTTATGGTCGTAATCCTTAGGGTGTTCTTGATTTGGTGCAACTTCCCTTGGGTGACATAGTCAATGATAATGGAGAAGCCTTTATAGAGTAGCTCTACCAATTAGGAAGATGTGAGACAGAAGTTGCAAGATAACAATGAGCAATACAAACCTTCCACATATGCTACTAGAAGGTATCAAATTTTTAGTGCAGGTGATCTAGTGATGGTTCATCTCAGGAAGGAGAGGTTTCCTATCAGGACTTATCATAAATTGAAATATAAGAAAATTGGTCCATGCAAGATTCTGAAGAAGATTAATGATAACACTTATGAGGTAGAGCTCCCCGATGGTCTTGATATATCTCTTGTGTTTAATATTTATGATTTATATACTCTCCATGGTGATGATGCCTTTGTTAAAAATGAGGATGCAGTACACTAGACACACACTATCCCCATCAAGAAAAGGGAAAAGGTTTGCATAGATTCTAGACAAGAAGATTGTTCAAACTCGCCAAGGTGACTACAACAGATATCTTGTGTAGTGGGAAGGGTTGGCACTGACAGATAACACCTCGATTACAGAATGAGATTTCCACAAGCTAGATGAGCCTAAATGGAAGCAGTTTGAGAACTAAAACTTGCAAGAGCTACATTATTTTCAAGCATGGGAGAATGATGCAGGAGCATCTGAGGATCAAGGCTATTGACTCAAATGTGGGTTTTGGTCAAGATTTACTTTTGAGGGTAATAACTTTTGACTTGGATGTGGGTTTTGGCTGAAATTTTACAGGCAGTTGCATGAGAAGGAGCTATTTTCATTATTATTGAAGTATGGCTCGGTTGGTGGCCATTGCAACATTTTTTTTGGGAGCCTAAAATATCATCTTGGTCTCTGAAATTGGATTTTTGAGTTTTTTTTTCTAGTTTTTTAGTTGTTTTGTAATAAATCCAAAATCATATTCTTGATTTTGTAGATTAGTTGGCAATTCATCTTGCCTTAGTTGGGGACTTTTCTTGGGAAAAATTAGGATTCATAGGATGGGTTTTAAAAATTACCAAAAATGGAAAAATCTATTTTTTTTTCCAAAAATCTGCCAAATATGGTAATTTTCAAAATTGTGCTAAGTAGCTATTTTTCTTTCATTGTAGAGGGGAGTAGAGTTGGAAAAGCTTAATGAAGAATCAAACATTTTGAAACTTCTTGTTGTGTAATTTTTTGAGTTATTGTTTTGAATGGTTTGGGCTACATCAAAAGTAAACCAACAATGTTGAACAGTAAATATACCCATGCACATAGAGAACTCATAACATCATTATTTGTTAACTAGGGAAACCCTAGCCAAGGGAAAACCCCGATTGGGATGATACCCACAGGATGATTCACTAAATAAAGGGATCTTGTTAAGGATATTGACCCTATTAGGAGTCTATGAAGTACGTATAGTGTCTCGAGTCCTTGTTAGAGGACTAGGCCTTGTTAGAAGCCTTAAAAATGTTAGGAGTTGCTTCAACCTTGTTAGGAGTTGGTAGATAAAATACAATATATGCTAGAAGATCCCACTACCCTAACATGCATTTATATAGTAAAGTTGTTCATAAGAATAGATATACATACTGTACGAATTTGCCTAAGGGCAAAATTCACCCAGGAACTAAGAACTCAAACACAAGCACACAGTAGACCAAAAATGGATATGATCAATTAATCAGAGTATATTCAAATACATTGCTCTGTTCAGAATGTGTTGATCAAACACACTAGGAGTGCCTGTATATAAAGGCCTCTTAGGAAGCACCTAGAATGTCTCTAGAAACAACCAGAAGATAAGACAACTAAGCACCTTATCCAACATTCTAGATGAATGGATAAGAATGACAAAGTGTCATATGTATGTAGAAGATTCCTGTGTTGTAGACAACATGTGCTTAAAAGAGGTGTGGACCCTTGTGATGTCAACATGACAACTCACAAGAGTGCACATACTTCTAAGTGTCTCACAATAAAATAAGGCAAAATAATTAAATAATGCATTAACCTAAGTAAACTTAAGTAAGTGTAAATAGTAAATACTTATTTACACCAACACCCCCCCTTAAGTGTAACTTAGGGGAATGCCCTTAAGCTTACAAACTAGGATGTAGATGCATAATGGGTCCTGGCAACTAGGCCATGTTAGGTACCCATGTACATAATGAAGATGCAAATCTCCCATAAAGCAAAGAAAGAGGGAAAACCTCATCAAAGAAATCCTCCCCCAAAAAGAAAGATAAATATGGATGCATGGATGGATGGAGTAATCAAGACCCCCCCATTACGACATACATCCATGTATATATAAGAAAGAATGGAGAAAGACAAAACCTCCTATGAGGAAAAAGTTCCCCCTCCAAAAAAGAGAAGAAGGAGACGAGGTAGTCCCCCCCCCCCGCCTCTAAAAGTAGTGTGCCGATCAGTGAAGAATTCTCCTATGTAGAAGCTAATCCATGACCTTTGGACGATGTTCCTCCCCTTTGGAAGAAACAAGAGCAAGGGTACCTGTGAGATGCATCCCCTGGATGGAGAAGGAATCTCTGTGATGACTGGTATCTCTAAAACCTGTTCAAAAGTCCCTGTGTCGATACTAATGATGGCTTCCTCCAAAACTACTGAAGAGAAGAGAAGATCAAACAAGGAAGGAGGTAGAACTTGTCTCAGGAAACCAACAGTCTTCTCAACTGATGAAGAGATCTCCTGCAGATGCTGTAAAGAAGAATCCATAATCACGATAATCTGGAAGGATTGATCATGTAGAGCATGGAGTTGAGGGTTAGAGTGGGCCCTCGCAACAACTGTAGAAGACTCCTCAGCAAAGAGAAGCGATAAATCATCATAAAAGTCTCCCATATCTATTGTGTGTGACTCCAAGAATAGAACTGAAATGTCTGGCAAGAAATCATCACCTGGAAGACCATGAGTACCCTGTAGTGCTGAAGTACATGAATCTGTCACTGTGGCAAAGGATGAAGTATCTGCCTCAAATATAAGACGAATGTCATCAAGAATATCTCCCACATCTTCAATGTGAGACTCCATAAACAACTGTGCAATGTTTGAGAGGAAGTCTTCACATGAAGGTAGAGTAGGAAGACATAAAGTATCCTGCTGCATTGATTCTGAAGCATCTGTGGCTGAAATAGGATCAGTAGGAGCAACAGGAGATGGAGGTGTCATCTCATCTGAGGTTGAAGAAACCATAGCTGGAGTGACTGGATGTAGAAAGTCCACTGGAGATGGAGGATCACATGGATCTCCATATGCTTCTCAAATGTGCCAATCTAAGAGGACCAAAAGATTCCCTACTCATACTTTTACGTAGAAATTGATTAAGCTTGATAATATATGTCCAATCAAAATGTGGTGGCATTGAATAGAGATAAGGAAGCAATCGTGGATGTTCTCTTAGATGGTCAATTATCAAAGTCCTCCATTTGTAATAGTTCCTTGTTGTCAATTGTGGTCTAATACCAAATTGACAAATCTGACAAGACTCCATGAGATCAATCAATGAACCCTCCCAAAAAAAAATCAAAGAACCCCCCTTGAAAAAGATGTTGTTGGCACTTGAAAGCCACTTGCCAATTTAGGGCCTATTTTTGAAAGTAGTATTTATGTCTACAAAACCTATAATGTGATTGCAGATCTGGAAAGTAGACAAAAAAATATGCACTTTCAAAAAAAATGGAACCTGATTTGGAGTCCAGATGAGCCCGTACCAAGCATTTTAAGTGGCAAAATTTGAGATTTTGGAGTTGCAGAAAAATTTAGAAATAGAGATCTCAAACCACCTACACCAATGTGTAGATCACAAAATCCTACCCCAAAGCAAAAAAAATTGCTCGCAAACAGGAGTCCATATGAGGAAGATATCGCTGTTTGAAAATTGTTGCTGCTGTTATTTTTTCTGAATCGCCGCCGCGCCTCCAAAAAACAAATGGCTCTAGATTTTGCCTTAGATGTCTGATTTGAATGAAACAAAATCTGATTTGGGGGTTTTTGGACCTTCTGAATGTGATGCAAATATCAGATTTGCACCAACAAGTTTTAATCTTCACTTGCAAAAAATCTCTCCTATAGCCCCATGGCCAATTTTTTTTTGAAAAATGATGCATATCCAAAAAAAATAGAAGAGATGCAGATGAAAAAAAGTAGATATGAGAATTAAATGTATAGATCTGAAATGATCATACCAATTCTGCAAATTAGTCCTTTAGGTGTCGATTTGCAAAAAGAATTTGCCTCACAATCGACTTTGGCCTAGGGTAGGTAGCTTTGTAGCCAATTTTCAACGATTCAACATTCTGGATGCAATGGCGAGGTCAGATCTGGCTCTAAACGCTCCCAATTTCTGCAACACTCCAGATTCGAGCTGAGGTGATGAAGCAAGTGTGGTTTTGAACGGCTATGTGATGAGAAAATCTCCAAGTTGCTTTAATACCATGTAAGAATTTGCCTAAGGGAAAAATTCACCCAGGAACTAAGAACTCAAACACAAGCACATAGTAGACCAAAAACAGATATGATCAATTAATCAGAGTATGTCTGAATACATTGCTCTGTTTAGAATGTGTTGATCAAACACACTAGGAGTGCCTGTATATAAAGGCCTCTTAGGAAGCACCTAGAATGTCTCTAGAAACAACCAGAAGATAAGACAACTAAGCACCTTATCCAACATTCTAGATGAATGGATAAGAATGACAAAGTGTCATATGTGTGTAGAAGATTCTTGTGTTGTAGACAACATGTGCTTAAAAGAGGTGTGGACCCTTGTGATGTCAACATGACAACTCACAAGAGTGCACATACTCCTAAGTGTCTCACAATAAAATAATTCAAAATAATTAAATAATGCATTAACCTAAGTAAACTTAAGTAAGTGTAAATAGTAAATACTTATTTACACCAACACATACAATACTTTCTGACTGTTGTAATTCACACTTTCTCTGACCAATATCATATCTTGCATCACATAAGACTCATATATCTTTCAATTTGTCTATACAATAGTTGTCATATCATACAACTTCCACATATAACACATATGTTGCGCTCTTATCTGCACAAGATAAGATCTTTACTTATACTTCACAAATTAGCAATTCTCTGCTCAGTCGGCCTTCATGTTTTCACACACTTGACATAATATAAAATAACTTATGGATTAACATCCATAAAGTTGAATAATCATGACTTAGTAATTATTTTGTTACAAAATAATTCCTTAAGTCATACAACTCAATTCACTACTATGCTCTATTCTGCTCAGTCAAATACCTGTATTGGTATTTCAATCATAATTCGTATTGTACTATCTGTACACATCTATGTACTAGCACATGTCATCATGACATAGTCATAGAGCTTCCCTCAATTTCGCATAAGCTAACTCTCAATGATTCATCTGTACACATCACATCTGTCTCTGTGATGTTGCAAACTGTCTAACACTTAGACAATTTTCTAACTCTAAATACATATATGAAATGTTGAATACATGTTGCCATAAATGATAACTATCAAGATATCTATTTGACCATACTATCAACAATCTCCCCCTTTGGCATTGATGGTAACATTTGAAATAAATGGCTAAGTCCCAAAATGATGTCATACACAATAAAATACAAATAAAAGTAACTTCACAAAATTGCCTTCAAAACATAACAATTTTATTCATGTTTTGATGGATCATTACATTCTTTATCACTCCTTTACATTGATACATAAGTGTACCACCCCTTACATATACAATTCCCTAAATATATTACTTATCCTCCTTAGTACATACACACATACAATTTTCCTTACATATTACTCCCCCTTTGACATCAATGGCAAAGGTGTCAAAAACTATACCCAAAAATTGGGTGGCCTGCTGCTTATCAACTTGTTATTCTAGTAAAACAATTTGCATAAACAAGTTTTAGACTATCCACTTCCTTCTCCTAGATCTCCTTCACTGTACTAGAGATACTTATTAGTGCACATAGTGCATAAGATGTCACTTTAACTGTGCTCAAGTTAGTATAGGAAAACTTGTCATAGGAAGTCTTTGTTGAAAGACATTCCTCCAGTCGCCTTTGCAAAATGGTGATCTTTGGAGACAAGGCTTCTCTAATAATAGATAACCTTTTTATTGTCTTCTCCTTATTAGATTCCAAGCTTCTAATCATACTATGGATCTTCTCTAGTTTTATTCCACATTCTTCAATACTGGTCTCAAGGACCTGTACTTTTACAGTGAGTGTTTCAAGTTCACTAATCTTACCCTTTATCTAGCTCTCAAAGTCTGTCAAGTACTTGTATGACAACACACACTATCCATACACCCTCTTACCTTCATCAATGTGTTTCCTGAGTTCCTTGATGTTTACATCTAGTGCCTTCAAATTATTTCTCACATTTGTGCACACTGTGTCAAATAGTGTTGCATCATGCTTGGCCTGAGCTTGCGTTGATGCTACCTTAGCTAAAGTTATATATTCCTCATCAAAGGTCTTCACCAGTTCCTTGGCCTTTAACTATAAGTCTGGAATAGCTACAGCTGTGGTAACCATCTTCTGTATTCTGTCCAAGGCTCCAGTTAGTGTCTTCTTTAGAGACTTTACTAATTTGTTGTTTTAGAGAATTTTTTTTAAAGAACTCATTAGTCCCTTTTGATCATCATTGTCATCAAATGCCACTACTACTATTGTTGTTGCTACTACTGCCAATGAATTTACAATTGGAGTGATGTAACTGCAATCTTCTTTTCTTCCCAAGCCTTCTTCTTTTCTTCCTCCAATTTCTTAGCTTCTTCTTTGGCTTTCTTCATTTTCCCTTCTTCTTCTTTCTTCTTCCTTTCATCTTACTCTTTCTTCTCCTTTTCCTCTTCATTCTTTCTCTCCTCTTCTTCTTTCTTCTTCCTTACCTCTTCCTCTTGTTTTCTTATCTCTCCTTCTTCTTGTAGCTTTTTCTTTTCTTCTTCTTCCACCTTTTTTCTCTTCTTCATCATCATCGGAGTTGGTATATGCTATGATATTGCCAAAAATGGTTTGGCCAAATGCTGCAAAAGGATTCTCCTTTGCATCCATAGTTATGTGAGTACTATCCAATCGCATGGATTCAGTACCCATAACAATGCACACTCACCTCTGGCATTGTGGTCATGAATTTTACAATTGCCTCCTCTGTTTCCTTCCTAACATCCTCATAGTTGCCTCCCATTAGAAGAATTTATCTTCTTTTATTCCTTAGCAAGGGCTCAATACCCTTCAAAATTCTATTTGAGTCCTCCTTGGAGTTAGTTTCACACAATTGGTTTATCATTGTTATTCTCAAATTGTTGTCTTCTTCTAACACTCTTTTCTTTATGTTTAACAACCTATTAAGTAGATCTTCTAGAATCTTACTTTGTATACTATCAAACCTCTTCTTCCATAGTATCATGTTCCTTACTATGGCATTCTCTAACTACCTTCTATCCATATTATTGTACAAACTATAATACTTGTTCAACTATACAAAATTGTCATCATTAATAATTTTCATATTAAGGTTTTCTACCTTTGGCTTCCATGATTTCTTGTCTGCTGGAGTTCTTCCTTCATGTGCTACTTGCTCAACAAGTCTATCTTCAACTTCATCCTCTGACTTGGAGTGTCTTTCTTCTCTTTCCTAGTCCATTGGTGGTCTGCTTGACCCTTTTCTTGATGGATGGTAAAGGTTTTTACTTAATCTTCACCAGTCTCTCTGATTTCCTTTGTGTAATAGGTGTTTCCACCTCAAACTACCTTATAGGCTGATCACTTCTTATCTTTGTTGGTTGTACTTGCGTAACTACTGCATATGGCATAATGGGGGCCTGTGCACATGGTTGTGCAATGGTTACACCTTCTGAAGGTGCTACAACAACAATATGAGTTGTTGCTATCACTTCAGACTGCCCACTTATCTTCATTTCTAGTGCAATTTGTTTCACCTCATTGAACTCTTCATGGGTCATACCTAATTCCTTAAGGATGGAATCAATTACCTTTTCTAGTTTCTTCTTGCTTTCCTTGTTGTGTAGTTCAAAATGAACTATTCTCATCTTTTCATCATAGGCTCCCCATCTAGGGCACTTGGTGTCCTTCTTAGATTGAAGTATGATCTACGCATACCCTTCTATAAACTTCATGCTCATCTCATACCCCATGGGCTCTATGAACTTAACCCTTGGTTCCGCAACTTCCATGCATGTGTTGTATGTATCCACCATGAAGCATATATCATCCTTATACTTCTCTACCATGGAGGGAGGTATTTTGTACCTCTATTTAATTTCAATCTGGAAACTCTTCACCATTTTATCAATGTCATTGTCTTTGACATTTTCCAGCTTTAATCTGTAGCATTGAGTCACCAGTTTCATTGCACACTCATTGCTATCCTAATTTGTCATGCCTAGGAACTTCTTTGTTGCATAAAAGAACAAATGAGTTAGTAAGGACTCAAATATGAAGGCTAAGCTCTTGGTCCTCTTCAAATTTTCAATGTTATGTAACAACTGCAATCTAAAAATCTCACAGAAATTTACTTTTCTTCCCTGAATTGCCATTACATAAGTTGCATGTAAAAATATAGCTAGTATTGAGTTGACCCTTGAACCATGGTTAAACTTGTACCCTAAAATCTTGCTCAATAATTTCACTCCTTTGTCCTAAATTAAATCTACCTACGTGTTCTTTCCATCACATCTTGTGAATAGGTTGGTCTCAACCATCTTTCTTACATTCTTTTCATCAACAAGATAATATTCTTCATTACTCAATCATGTGACCTTATGAATTAAGTCATTGTCAATTGCTACCTGCACATGACCAAACCAAAACATATCATTATGTACCCTACTCAAATTGATTCGGGTCCAATTGTGGTTGTCAAAATCTATATAAAACATATACTTTACAAGATTTAAACCATCTTAGTGCACATACTCAAACTTCAAGGTTAGGTCATTGTTGCACATGACTCATATGTCCTAGTGTATGTCATCATCACCTATATTTTCTATCTTGCAATGAATATAGCTTTTGATATCTTCAACATGAAGCACATTCCCTGGAACTGGCAAAAATGCACATAACGGGTCATCCATCAGTGAAACACAAAATTTTTTCTTGAATAGATACCATGGCCTTTCAGTCACATTATAAATGGTCTAACTAGCCATTGAAATTCAACTCTATGACTAAAAAACTTAAACTCCATAAAATACCTTAAAATTGCATTTTAGGGCTTTTGCAACTTTGCACTTCAAGAACTTCTTTTCACACTTCAAGTCATTGCCAAATCTCTTAAGACACTTCACATGAACAAATGGTACACACAATCTTTTTTGCGATCCTTAAATCATTTAAAATAAGATTACACATTAAATGCATATCTACGACAAATTCAAATAATGTTTTTGTTTACCAGTAAATTTGTTTTCTAAATTCTTGCTTGCCGCGACCATATCTAAGCTTGCGCACTCAACCATAGTTTCCTTTCTATGCCATTTACATCTTGTTAACTGTGCAACTTCCAACTCATTCTCTAACATCAATTTTGACTAACTGATTCTCTACCTCTTCTGAAACTGTTTAATTCAGGTGGGATGAGTCACAAATAATTGTTGACTTTAATGTCTCATCAGTGCATTGAAATATTGTTCCTCCAAAACTGCATAAGAGCTTTCTAGATCCTTAGCTTTCACAAATGCTTCTTTGAATTCATTAACATGTTCCTTAATTGCTTCCTTCTGACTGTTATCACTATCATTCCATTCCTTCTATTATTTTTGTTGTTGTTCCTTCTGTAGTTGGGATTCCTATTGAAGTTTCTTTTGTCCATTCTACAATATCTTGATGTGTGTCTAAAGTTATTACATAATTGACATACGGGTGCATTTCTTCACTGATTGGTTCCATTATGACTTTCAGGTGCTCTGCAATTTCTTGCAATGTGTCCAGGTTTGTTACACTTGTAACACACAAACTACTTCTTTCCTCCATTAGGCCTCTCTCCATCATTGGATCTCCTCTATGATCTCCCTCTTTCATTACCTGTAGAGTTAGTGTTCCTAAACATTCTAGTATTTGCATTATTACCATCAAACTTAAGTTTCTTACAATCTACTACTTTATGTCCATAACCATGAAAATTATAACAATAGAAATTAGTAATAGGTTTAAAAGACTTACCTATGAAATCTCTTTTCATATGACCAAATTTGTTGCATATGAAACATCCACCTCTAAACCCATGTCTTATTTCCTTGGATGGTTCATCTTGCTTAGGTTTATCAACTTGCTCTATTTTCTTAGGTTCATCATATTTCACTGATAAATCAACTAATTCAATTTCTTTTGATACCTCAATAGTTGTGCTTGATTCTACCTTACTCAGATCATATTCTTTAGGGGATTCAATAACTGGATCTGGGTCTTTTTTGATTTCAAATTTCTTGGTTGATTTCTCTCTAATAAGATATCTAAGTCTTGTCTTGTCATAAGAAGGTCTTTGGTGAAATATCTAGAAATATCTATTCATCAATCTTCTCACTACTAGAATAAAGTTTCTCTAACTATTGCTTATCTTGTGTCAATTCTCCTTTCACAATGATATTGTACTTTTCTAATTTTGCATGCTTAATCTTAATAGTATCTAATTTAGATGTTACTTGACTCAACTAGGATCTAAGCTCTATTGGAAATAAAAATGAGAAAGTAAACTCTAAGGGGGGGTGGTGTGTGAATCAACACTTCAAAACTTTAACCATAAAACATTCACCACACATCAATCTCACAATTTAGCATGTAAATTGAAATAGCTAACTAAACATGTTCATCCATAGCATGAAACAAACAACACATAACACAATAAATTTGTTATCCATAAACCCTCTAATGAGAAGGTAAACTAGGGTGGGGATGACACCCACAAATCTTCACTACTACAGTTGTAAAGTGTAGCCAATTAAGGTTACAAGAAGTTTGACTATAAAATATGATCTACCGTGTGAGGGGTCTTCCTAGTTAAAGGCTTAAGAAGACTGGTAGGTCTCACCCTATTAAGGGATTTCAACACCTTGCTAAAAGTGTTCCTTGTTAGAGGACTTAAACTTATAATAAATAAAGCGCTTGGTTAAGAGATTTACACTAGTCTATTAAGACTACTTAGTTAGGAGATTTACTTTGTATCACTTGTTAAAATGATTCAGCACCATGTTCCTTTAGTTAGCACTCTATTGCTAGATGTCAAATCTTCTCTTTATTGATGAATCCTTGATCCTTCTGATAAGATATATCTCCTTTTTCCTCTCTCTAATTGATTTTGCAATTGATAACATCATCACAACCTCCATAGCCACCATGAATGCTCTTTCTACACTTAGCATTCATCTCTGTCCAGGCATTCACTCATCCTCCAAACTCCTTAAGGTTTGCCTCTATAAGTAAACATAGGTGGGCTAGGGTTAGGTAAGAATTAATGATTATGGTTGATCCATATTGCCGCTTAGAACATCCCTAAATTTGATTGGTTACATGTACTACATAGGGATTCATAATATACCTCCATACTTCTATAATCATCAAATAATTGTTAAGTCGGCTGAAAAATGGTTTACGAAGAAGTTTGTGCCATTAAAAAAAATTATGTACAAAATTGTTCCCTCGACATCTGAAGGCTCTGATGCTTGACCATCACTATATTCACAATGTTGTAACTCAATTCCTAAATGACTTGGCATATTTTGTTTACTCGTCTCCTGAATTGTTCAGCATGCATAGTTTGCTTGACTCATGAGTGACTCAACACATACTAGGTATATTACTCGACATTTATTGTCTGATCATTGATGCTCGACATGAGTTGATCACTCGGCTTGCATTGATTGCTCAACTTTCTCTAATCACTCTGCGTGCACTGTAATACTGATAGATAATGACCAAGTATTTTGTCATTGCTTTGTCAAAACCAATCTAAGATTAGCAATCTCCCCCTTTGACATGAGTGGCAAAAATAAGTTATCATGCATATACAATCCTTATTATGAGCATAACTTAGACAATATATATCTATGGCTCAACTCTCATACAAAATTTCAAAAACTTCAAAATTTTGCAAAATGGATGACTAATTGTTATACCTTATTTCTCCATTTCTCCATTACTCCCCTTGAGTAAATATTTCCTTTCCTTATCTGAATTTGATACTCCTACTAAGTAGATTTTTTGTACCATGTTTTTACATGATTACTCCCCCTTACTCAAGACTCTATTTCCTTTATCAACTAAAAAACATTGTAATACCCCCTTTTTTGACACGTATGTCATGGGTGGTGTTGGTGTTTAAAAACTACTGAACAACAAAATGTTCAATACCAGAATGATAATACTCACATGACCTAAGGATCAGCTAATTCCCATTATCAATTATATAAGTAAACCATTTGGACCCAACTTCAACAAAACCGAAGGATGGTTTCCTACTCTTTTGGCTCTGCTAAACCAAGGCAGGTATACCTAGGGATGATTCTAGTGCAAACTGTTGTGTAGAGATTCTTTTAGTTTCATTCTGATTCTCATCTATTACCCACTAACACATGAGTAGTTTACTTCACTTATTTTAATGTTCTCAAACTTTTATGCATCCCTTATCAGTAGATCTGGTCATCATTCTCCTTGAATTTACAAATATTCCTGACAATAGCAGCTACCTAAGACTCAAAGAATAGATATAAACGAGTATTGACCATCATTTATAATTATAAACAAATGGAATGAAATGATTTTGATCTTTTAATAAAATGATTTGATATGAAGTAGTAGAATTCACCCTTGCTTGCTTTTGATTTATGAGACCAGTGCCTTATCCATTGGGCAAAGAATTAACTATTGGCGGGAGATCTAATTCAGATAACTTGTAAATGAATTAATCAATTATAATCACCCATCTCCATTCTTATGAAATATCCCTTTATGAATTCACAAACCCTACTAATTCACTGAAGCATTTATATAATTTCTTGAATTAAGAGCAACAATGAAAATAATATACAACCCATCCAGATTGCATTCAGCCAATTAAACCTTATTTAAATGACTTCAAAGTAAACAAACCCATAAAATGGAGACAGAAACTGATGACACAAATATAGTGTAAATACCCTTTTGTATTATCCTTTTCATATGACTAATACAGTGACCAATGGAAAACCAATTGAAAGCCCAGAATAGATTGCTATTTTTGTCATTCAATATGTTATCAGAAAGTAAAATGGAAACAAACTCAAATCAGCTACACTCTATTGGACTGACTCAATGTACTTTTCTTGAGAGAAAAAATAAATTATACAAGTCTCAGACCCCCACATTGCCTTGAATACTCATTTATATATGCATGAGTTGCAACAAGCAAAGGGAAAATGTGATTGACAAGTGTCCTTCAAAAGAAACTTACATACACCTGTCACAAAAGACAAAAATGCAAATAACAGAAAGGCTATTACATTGAACATCCCTTGGTGGGTCCCTTTCTGTTATATTCTCATTAATTGAGACAAGAGCTTATGATTTAATTATTTTATTTTTTCTTCATCCTCAGAGTACGCGGTCATTAAATTTGAAAGTGATGAATCATCTGTGATTACCTACAAACTTACTTTAATCTAGGGATTTTCCTTGTCTTCATCATTAATCGTGAGGGTAACTTTTACTTTTGCATCTTCCTCCTCCTCATCTTCCACTTCATCATCCTGTAACAACTGCTCTTTTGACATAAATTTGTTTCTCCACTCATTATAAGCAGTGTCCTCTAGCTAATCAAAATTTAAAGCCTCTCTTTGTACAGTTATTAAAGAATTTGCAACTGCCTCTAAATCAACAAAATCCTCTCTGATGGCATTATAAAATAGCTACACTTTCACCAATTGTTCATTTGTTTTTGCCCATAGCTGGTAGCCAATTTCATTAATGATATTATTCATTCTTTCACAAGATATCTCATCCAACTCCTTTTTCCATTCTTCCTTTTCCTTCATTTTGTCAATAGTCTTTAAAGCACAAGGAAATAGACTAAAATTTTCAGCCATATATTTGGAAAAACAATTTATTAATCTTCTCTGAAAAGAATCTCTTTTGTCATCAAAATCTTCTAATTTATTCAGTAAATAAAAAATCTTCTCTATTTGATGACACGATAGTTGGATGACAGATATGCACATAATTGTAATATCATTATTTCTTTCCCTCCATTTCTATACAAGAGGTCTCAACCTAATCTCATCTCTCTGCAATTCATCCCTAATGGATGCAATCCTTGCCAATTGATCAAAAAAGGTTAACCATTCTACCCTATCCATTAAATACATCACACCCTGCCTTAATTTCTCTTCATATTGATTTTTTAATTCTACATGCAATTCATAAAGCTTGGTTTTATCTTCTTCAAAATCCTCTGCGGTGTAGAATTGAGGCCTTTCAGGGGTATCAGGTACCTCAATAATTGGAGTGGATTTGAAAAGCTCAATAGGAGGACTAGGAGGGTATACAATCCTGGGTCTATTGGACTCTTCTATTTTTATTTTCCCTAGTATCTTCTCCATTTGAGACACCTGATTCTCCAGTGTTTGTATTGTGTGCCCCTTTCTTCATATGCCTTTAGCACTTCTTCAAATTTAGCATTCTATCCTCTTCTTGGCCAGACACCGCACTACCAAATTTTAGCATTTCTGAAGCCATCCCAATTATCTTTTTACTGCCAACTTCACCAATCCTGAAGACTGTTAATGCACCAATATGCTCTACAGTAGAGATTTCCTGTATCCTTGTTTTATCCCTTTTTTCAATAGACCAAATTACAAGGGCTTGGTGGTCATCACTAAATTTGACTCCTCTATGAGCCTGTAGTATCTCTTCTTCAGTTTTTAAGTGGACATCCTTTTGTTTTCTTACTGAATCAAAAACCATAGCATTCACTATATCCCATTTAGGTAAGATAAGGACTCCTGATTGCTTAACTAATTGTCTCCCGACCTCAGGTGTAAATTGGGCAAAATCACTTAAAAACTTGGATTTTACCTCTTCTTTAATAACAGAGTTTGGTTTATTTGGTTACTCTACCTTTATCTTTTCACAAGTCTTTTCAAAATTGCCTATATTTAATCTCCGCAAAAATTGTCAAAATTTTCATCATTTATAAACCTCTCAGAGGCTTGGGCAACTATAGGATCAATTTCCTTACCTTGATAATCAGCAACAGTGAGCTCCAAGGAAGGTGTAGGGGGTTCTTGTGGTTCCCCAATCTCCAGATTTGTGGAAGTAACAATTATATCCCCTTCTCCATCAATTTGTCTAAGTTGTTCCCTTAAAGATGTTTCATCATCTATCCAGATTGGGGATTGGCTCAAGGAGTATTGTTCTGGCTGAGAAGAAGAAGACCGTTGTTCTAACTTCTGCCTTTTTGGAGCACTGGTTGTAGGTGGACTTCCTGGCCTTTGTCTTCAATGAAGAGGACCCTGTTGCACATTCTAAATCATCACATAACCTGACCTTCTTTGCAAGGTATATTGGCCAGGAGCTACTATGTTTTTACTGTTGATTCTCCTCTGCACTTCTGCAGCCCTGTTTGGATATGTCCCAACATACGTAGCCTTCTTTTCATTCATAGCTTGTATTATCTCACCAAAATTATTCATCAAGGCTTGCAATATTGGCTCCCTAGTATTTATTTTCTTTTAATGGATCATAGTGGGGGTCAAAAACATTAATGAATTCTAGGGTTTTGCTAAATACTATCCATTTTTCCTTTCTCAATTCTTGTTCTTGTAAAGTAAAAACATTTCTAATCACATCTTCAAGATAGTAAACTTGTTGCACCATGCGGGAAGCTTTTATTCTTTCCCTTAGGACATCATAAAATCCTTCAGGATCAATAAATCTAGCATGAGATTATGCCATGTTATATCTATCCAAAAACAAATTCAAATACTTCCACCCTTTCCTTATAAAGACAAAATCATGGGTCACAGTAACAAGTGGAAAAAATGTGCCTTTTCTAGACAATTCCCTCTTATCTATGGTGCCTATTTGCCATAATAGCTCAGCTATTCCTATCTTCAAAGGCGCATGAAATGGTAACACATGAGGCTTTCCCAAAAAGCCATATACTCTTATCACTATTGAAACATTGTAGGGAATTATATCCTCCCAATTATGATTGACAAGTAGCCCTTTAGCATGGTCCTTGGGTCTGACCAATTCTAACAATGCTTGTGGAATTCTGGGGCTGTCTCCTCTCAAAAGAAATCTAAGCTTTGATGCAAAATACCTATCAAACCTCACATAACTGGCATCTGTGGCTTCTAAGGTCATATCCACACTCCACAACTATACTGGATTCTTTTCTCCATCCCTAGTTGTCTCCAACTCCATACCCTTGGAAAAGAAGGCAAGTCCCTTATGAAAACATATATACATAAGCATTGAATACCCACAGAAAGGTTTATCTACTTTTCCCTTTGCTATCCCCACCAAACCATTGTGAATTTCTCTTGCAAGAAATGTTGCGAAATCCAGAATAGTGCTCATTCCAAATTGAAGAGTTTGAGCCATTATGAGGACAATTGAACCTGGGATTTGTTCTACTTCATCCACTCCAAAAATCTTACAAAGAGAAACATATAATGCCTGAGCCCTAATGTTAAAATGTCTTTTCAATAGTGGCTCTAGGGTGCTATTAGTAATCATAGACAAAGTACCAACTTTAGCAGCATGCTCTTGTAGCGGCCCTTTTTTCAAGTAAGTTTTCTGTGCATCATACCTTGCTTGAAAGTCACCCATGTCAATAGTTTCATGCACAACATGGTTAGAGTTAAGATTGAAGAATTCTCTAATTAATTCAGGGAAAACCCTAAAGAGGTTTACTCTAGCATGATTCTTTACCCACCCTATAATTGGATCATACTTCTTGGCCAAATCCACTAATAAATCACTATCAAAGAAAACTGCGGGGACTATTAATTTTCCAAAATCAAACTCCCAGACATTGCTCAGAAGAGTATCTAGTCTTCACTTTGAAAACCATTTTCTAAATAATTCCAAACCTCCCATGGAAACTTGAGCATCTCGTACCCAATTGGCCTTGTCATAGAAACCCTTTTCTACGGCTACTCTAGGGTTTTTAGGAATCAACTCCCTCCCCTTAGTTATCTCATGTACTGACAAAGGAAATTGTTCCAGAAAATCATCATGCACACCCCTTTTTGAATATTCAATTTTCCTAGAAAATTCCTTTCGTGGAGGCATTTCTAAATCTTACTCAGCAAATTCTTGATTCTCATTGGTTATAGATCACTTGCTAAAATCTGCTCTTCTTTTTGCAACTTTCTCTGCAAATTCACGGAAGTCCTTGAGGAATTTTGTGCCCTAGATCTGGAAATCCTTTTGCTTTGAGAAAATTTGCAATCTGTGCTTCAACAATGTCAAATTTACATGTTATATCAGAGCATTGAGGTCGCACAAAGGAAACTTTGTATCATATTAATTCCTGCAACCGTTATTTTCATGCTATATTTTGAAATTTGAATTTTACCCATCGATTTCCAATAGATCAGATGGCTTTGTTTCAAAAGTAAAAAGCCTTTTAAAACTTTGAGACCCCTGACAACACGTCAGAAGCCCGCTTGCCCGCATTATTTAAAAACCTCACATTTTGATAATGCAGGAATGCAGGCACCATCGATCTTACCCTGATCGATGGTAAAACAAGATCTCTTTATTTGGCGGCCCACTAAACTAACTTAATCAATGAAAAGTTACCTTTTAGTCTATGTGCTCTGACAAGTTTAATTATAGTAATCAAAGTTTTTGCGCCCATGACAATTGCCACTTTTGACTTGGCACACCTGTCACCTACCACTAATGAGCGCGCTTCATTACATTTAATCTTTTCCAGCGTAGCATGACTCGATGTAATTCCTAAAGCTTGGTCTAGGTCCCACCATGCTCGCTTGCCCGCATTATTTAAAAATCGAGCAATTCCATAGTGCAGGAATGCGAGTTTCGTCGATCTTACCCTAATCAATGGTGATCAAATCTTGTAATGACTGCACATCTAGTCAACTGAGTGGACCAATAAGAAACTTCCTCTGCATTCCATGTCATCTGAAAACTTTCATTTGAGAAAGGCGGGCCCATGATGTCACTTTGTGCTATGTGTCAACTGCCCGCTTCCCCGCATTATTTAAAAATGGCACAACTTCATAATGCGGGAATGCGGTAACCGTAGATCTAAACAAGATCCACGGTTGATGAACTTTGATCATAAGGTAAAACTTTTTTTTATTTGAACAACCAATGACAGCGCAAGAAAATAAAACGTGCACAGGGTACTGACAGGTCTGCAAAAAAGGTTCTGACCAATTCTGACAAACAAGAACTTTTGTGGTGCATTGAGTTTTGAACGTCAGCAGGGGCTATGTGTCACAAATGCATTTCCCTGCATTATTTAAAAACCTCACATCTTCATAATGCGGGAATGCGGGAACCCTTAATCTTGAGAAGATCTACGGTGCTGAAAATATATTGTGATTTGACCCCTCTTTCAATAAAATAAAGCAATGAAAACAACTCTATAAAGTTTATCAAAAGATTAAAGGGTTATTCTGATGTAAATAAACCTTTAGGATAAATATACCCCACCAAAATATATTTGAAAACATACCTTTTTGAATTTTTTAAAGACTAGGGCAATACAAAACACAAGCATAAGGGTTTCTCACATACTTAGGGTTTTTTCATGGATGACTTGAGACACAAACCCTAAGAATTTAAAAGGAAAATACAACACATGGACTAGGGCACAATTAGAGCAATCTAATATCCTTCAAAATCACTTGAAATAAAACCCTGATTTTCATAATTCAAAGACTTAAATGATTTTTCATCCAAATATCAAAAATGATTTTTATACTATGAAAAATTAGACCAACAGGTGGTACACTGATAGTGTGTTTATCCAAAAATGATTTATGGATCTCCATTATGATCTTTAGGGTTGCACCCAATTGTTGCATGCTACTTCTAGAGATCGATATTGAATGTCTAGCTAGGAAGCAAGGTCAACTAAGTCATCATGAGTAGAAAGTTGGTTATCTTTCTTCATCAATGTCTCAGCATAGGCTAGTTCCTTATGCAACAATTCCATGTGTGGGGTCAACATGGATTGAATACTGGTCAAGGTAGCTCAAATGTTTGCATCTTATGCTTGTAGCTCAACAAGCCTACCTTGTGGACAATAATCTTTGAAAATGAGCTTGGCTTTGACCAGGAGATAACTTAAGAGTAGTACCTTTAGTTTGTAGATCTCCTTGTAGATATTCTGTAGCCGTCTAAACATCCCATTTGAAAAGATTCACATCACATAACTTAGTATATAGAGAGAAAATGTGATTTAATACCCTCTTCCACTTTGCATTTTTATTGCAAGATCAACCTATCTTAGTGCAATAACACTAGATATCTTCTCAAGTACCTTAGTGTGAAATTTATTTTTAGACCATTCTAGTAACATGGCATTTGAATCTAGATCTTCATCCTTTATTTTGTCAACAATGGCGATAAGTTGCTCAATGATGGGCTTATCTTCATTCATTTTTAGGATATTGAAAACATCATAAAATATGTCTTTTATTTCATGCAAAACTTGTTTGTGCTTGTACTCCCTCCTTATCATCTCTTGCATTTTCTTCCTTTGTAGTACCTCCCACAGAATGCTCATATGCTCAATAGTAGTTGTTGCCAGATCAAATTTGGGCAACTCAATTACCTCACCCAAATTGAAATTTGTAAAAGATGTGTCATTTGGGCTTCTAGATGTACTAGCATTTGGCCTTGATATTTGCAATGGTGTCACATGTTTGCTCAACCTTTGAAGAGCCTGACTACTGGGAGGAGTGACATAAGCTAGTAGGGTCACCAGGGTTTGTATTACAATTTGTTCCTCTGGTGTAGTAGTCACCTTCAACTCTCCAATCATTACACCTATAGTTACTTCTCATGGTGCTTGAGTACAAGGTGCAGGACTTGCTTCTTGACCTATATGAACTTTTGTTCCATCTGCCTCTAGACTATGTAAACTAGGCGTAGATGTATCTATTTGTTGTGCCTCAACCTCTTTAATCTGAAATGTAATGGTGGGCATTACAAATTATACTCTACTATAACTGTTATCTATTTAGGGTGTGCACATTGATTTACTTAAAGATCTTATTTTGGCTTCTTCTTTTCTTTTATGGATTGAGGGGGGACATTTGATGTTTCTTTTAGTTGTTCCCCTATAGGTGCAAGTTCTGCCTTCTCAATCTCATTTGTTCTCACTAATACAAGATTCTTACATAATTGTGCTACCATAGTGGAATCCTTCAATATCTTCTTCAAATCTTCCTCAATCAAGGGATTAATGTTCTGAGCTGAATTATCAAGAACATTCTTAATTTTCACTGATTCCTAGTTGTAGACACCTAAAAATACTTTAGAAAATAAAGTATTTTTATTTTCTAAAAAAAATCCCTGATGACATCATCATTAATTAATTAATTAATTAATTTATTTTTATGCCATTAAATCCCTTTATCTTAATTAAAAATATTTAATTAAGGAATCCCTCCCAAAAATGTTTAAATCTTATTTAAACATTATTTCCTTATTTATTAATTATTTAATTAATAAATTGACCAAAAATCCCAAAATAAATAATTTATTTATTTTTTGCCCAAAACTTGGCCAATTTCTTTAAGACTACTAACCTCTTCTAGAATCTTCTAATCCTTCTTTAATTTCGATTAAAGGCTAATCCCATCATTTTCTAACCCTAATCCCAACTCAAAATATTTAATTAAGATTAAATATTAGTCCTCATGTTTATTAAAAATATTTTAATAAATATCTCTTCAACCCAAACCCTTGGAATAAATAAAACTTTATTTATTTCCTAAAAACCTTATTTATCCTCATCCTAGAAGCCTAGACTCTTCTAGAAGATGTCAATCCTTATCCTAATCCCCCCTCTAACCTTGTCACATTCCCTAAACAAGGTTAGCCAACTCCTAAGCTAATCCTAATCCCTCTTCTAATCATGTGCACAACTTAAGCAAGGGTTAAGACTTGCTAACCCAAGCCAAAGTCAACAATCTCATCCTCCTCCCAACCACCTCTATTTATAACCCAAGCCAAAGTCAACAATCTCATCCTCCTCCCAACCATCTCTATTTATGACCCAACCATCTCTACTATTGACCCAACCATCCCCATTTATGGCTCAACCTCCCTCATTACTCCTTTGACCAACCCATATCCTACCCTCTCACATCCAATCACCCTGTGACATGTGTCACCTCCTAATTGGCTTTAAACAAGCATAATCCATGTGCTCCCCTTTGGGTGCATCCTAGCCCTCCCTCACCATCTTGCCATCCTTGCATCCTAACCGTTCATCCTTCCACCCCTTGGCCTATAAATAGAAGCCTCTCCCTTCACTAGAATCATCCACTTTTGAAGAAAACTTATAATGCTATTTTGAGAGCCTAAAAACTACCAAAATACTATTATAATGCTGAAACCCCTCCATAACTTCATTGTTGAATGATTCATCCACACCCATATTTGATTATCACTCATCCACTTGGAGCTTGAGCACATTGTGAGCATACATCCACTATCCATCAGGGACATAGCTTCATCATCATGAGAAGCACTTGAGGAGTTTACCATCTTTGGTCTACTTTCCTCAATTTTGTCTTCTTTGGTCCTATCTTAAGTGTTTATTTGTTTTTAGTATTGAGAATGATTTTTATAGATTAGTGTTCATTTTACTCTACTAAAATAGGTGATACATTTTGGCACGCCCAGTAGGATCCACTTCACGGGTTCTTTGCAAACATGCTGATGCGATTTAGAGTGTTTTTAGATTTTTCAAGTTATAGGTGGACGGAGCACTTTGAATTCTTCTTCCTCTTCTTGTCTATATTCTTCTTCTATTTTGTCTACTTCTTCTTGTGGGATCTTGGCCATTTTATTAAATATTTAAAAAATAAAAAAATTTAAAAAAAATAAAAAATAAAAAATAAATTTGGGTACACCTTTTATTTGTGAAAGTTTGGTAAAAATATGCATATTCATATATATGTGTTGTAAAAAAAAAAAATTCAAAAAAGTGTAAAATACGTGGTTGTCTTTTTGAAGTGACACAGATTTTGGCACCCAAAAATTTTCAAATTTCTTGTAGGTACCATCCAGACCCATCCAGACTGACTTGGCAGCCACCACAACGCCATTTCTAGTCACAGCCTGCGGCCTTTGAAGACCACCAACACTGTTGCTCTCATTCATTGGGTTCTAGCCATTGTAGTAAAGCATCATCATATTAAATCACTATCTAATCATGCATAGTCCACGCCCATTGGATCTGCCATGTTAGCAGGTCAAATTTTTAAAAAAAATTTATGCCTATGATAGCCATATGGCCATGAAATTTAAACTTGCACTTTGATGATGTCAGCACGACATCATTTCTACATGCCCTTTTAAGCCTTGAGAAGCAACATTTGGTGTTTTGCTCATAACTTGAGCATCCGGACTCCATTTTCAGAAAATGAAATATTGTCGAAAAGCTAGTTCCGAGCCCGTCATGATGGTATTGGTTTTTATCATATTTTACAGCCTTTTAGATACTTATTTTCACTATCAATGACTGAACTTTGATGATTTTTGCAGGGATATTTGCTAACTCATGCATTATCAGTTGAAGACTTCTATGAAACCACTAATCATGTTTCTTGCAGGTTCTCCTTACATGGTTTAATGCTCTTGGAAAATGAACTTGAATGTTTAAACACTTGTCTTTGAATGCATGTTGCTAAAATGAACTTGAATGTTTAAACACTTGTCTTTGAATGCCATGGATTAAAATATAACATTTTCATTGGAATGCATGATCAACACAATCTTGGATGCTAAAGGTTAAAAAGAATGAATGTGATGAACACTTTATTTTAAGGTGCAAATAAACATTATGTGCAAACACTTCAATTTTGGGGCTTAAAATAAATTCATCAAATCTCGAATGCTCTAAAGTGAAAATGTTTTTATTCCCTCCTTTTTAAAAGCTTTCATGCACGCGATTTACTTATGTTGACGATCTCTCAATTTCCATTATGTTGATGACGCTGTCAAGTTGGAATGAACATTGTATGCCATAATCACAAGTGTCTTCAATCATAGCTTACAAAATCTAAATCATCAATTGGAATGAACGCGTGTCTTTTAAACCCAAGATCACGTATGTGGTCTTGTTTTACACTTTTTAGGAGGCCTGCTTGGGGATTTCATCACCCCTTAGGATGACCTCAACTCTAGCATTTTGGTGGAGTATAAACATTGGGAGGTGAATCAAAAGAAACCTTTCTTGGAAGCATAATCTTGTTACTCTTAGCTAAGCCCCAAAGAACTTTATGCCTTTGGAAAGTGAAGGTGGAGATTTGGGTTACCGTCTCCTCCCGACTGAGTGGCATTATTTTCTTTCATCTACAGATTTGGGCCTCACGTACCTTGCATATATCGAGGACACCCCTAACTAATCTTGTATATCCTAACAAACATCTTATAGGGCTGTTGGTGTGTTTGATATGCTTGAATGTTCAAAATCCTCCCAATATTTCAAAAACAATCAAGACCATTTGCTAAAGAGATCACTTATACACCATTCACAATGGTTGTTAGCAAGTTCATTCACAACAACCCAACCATTGGTCAATCATTCAACCCAAATGAAGGGCATACTTAGCATAGTCACTGCCTCATCCAAGATTTAATCAAGCTTCCAAGCCTTCCTCTAGTACCATCATTCCTGAGGTCTTCCATAGAGTCTTCCTCTTCTCTCCATGTCTTAAATAGTAACATCCCATCCCTATCCAACTCATCATCCAAATCCAAATCTGAGCTTCCCAACTTATCCTAATTTACATTTTTGTATTCATCCTTCATCCTCAAAACATCATGTCACAATCCTATTACAATAAGTTTTTTCATCCCACCTTTTCTCCCACCTCATCCTATTCCAATGATGATGATGATCTTGTCAACTATGATGGGTATAGTGAAAGCCTTAGAGATATTCCTCCAAACATCCCCCAAAATCCAAACATTCCTCCAAATTGCTCCATCCTTCCTCCATGTATACCCATTAGTACTCCCTACCATACCTTTGACAAGGGAAATCCATTACTATCCTCATCTTTACTGCCTTCCTATATTGTACCCACATATTCCTCTTATACATCAGTCATATCTCCATCTTCCTCTACCTTCATCTCCCAGTCTCCGCCATTCCAGAACAACTCTAGTAGCTCCATCCCTAGTCCAAATCCACCATCCCAATATCCTTCAAACCCCTTTCCAAATCCTCCAATCAATCCTAGTCCTACAATGCATCACCCCAATCCCCTTACTCCTTCTAGTCCAACACACTTGTCTCCAAGGAATTTTACAAAGAAACCCAAAGCAAATCCATCTCCCACACCCATCAATCCTCTTACATCATCCTATCGCTACCATCCCTATCGCATCCACCCCACTTATCAAACCCCTTCCATCTCCTACCTCCCATCCATCGAATCCCTCCAAATCCTATCCACATCACCTCCTCCTAGAATTACCCAAATCCCATGTAACAAACCTACTAAGTCCATTCCCCATCAACCCATTTCCACTGAAGAACCTCCCACCCATCCATCTACCTCACTTAAAGAAACCATCCATACTTCTCCTATCATACCATCCACTCCCATCCATCCCTATCAGGATCTTGTCCAAAAGCATGTTGAAATATCCTACAACACAAAAGAAGATCCCATCATCCCACTTATTCCCCTACATGATCCACCTTTACCATTTACTCCATCCAACGAGCAATCACCATCCCTTCCATATCCAAATCCTACCATCATACCTAATCCATCTCAAGATCCATTTCCATCCACCGATCCAAATAAAGATCCTCTCCTCCCATCCCCTTTGCTTCATGATTATACATCTCCTATACTTCCTAGTGATAGATCTGCAGAAGAAACACTTACTATCATACCCGAAGCTTTGACTCCTTTAGCTAGTAATGGACTCACATCTTGCATTCCAAATAATGAACATCATATTGAAGAAAGAAATAAAAGTGTATCTGTAGATGTTGGTATCCCTCCTACCCCTTCATTGTCACAAGTCCTTCCACCTTTACCCCAAAGTTCTCCTCCACCTTGTTCTTATCCTACTACTTCTTTTCAACCCTCCATTTTGGGTCCATATATCCCTTATCTAAATCCCCCACCCTTTCCATCCATTTTGGGTCCTTATATACCTAATATGAATCCTTTATCTCCTCCATCTATTTTGGGACCTACACCTTCCCCGTTTCCATCTATTTTGGGCCCATATCCTTCATTCCCTCCATCCATCTTGGGCAATTATATCCATCGATATCCTATGTTCCAACCTATCCTTCTATCCCCTCAAATCTACTAGCTAGATCATCAAAGGCACTCATCCTTGAATCCCTTCCAACCTTCAACCTCTATCTTTCCATCCACAATTCCTCCATCTCCTCCATGCTCTTGTTCCTATCCCATGGCTAATAGAGGCATATTGGATGCCAAAATAAAAAAGTATAAACCCAAAAATCCACAACAATCCAAGTCTTGACATGTCCCTTCTAAAATACATGTTCAAGAAGAGAAACATTTGATACAAATCAAAGAAAAAGTGAAAAGGCCACAAAGGCCCAAGCTGCAAAAGTCAAAAATCATGTGGATACCTAAGATGCTCATAAAAAAATTGCATCTCAAAGAAAAATCTCAATTGGCATCCATTCATGCTACTCAAAAAGCCTCATCCATTCATCCTTTATCCAAATCTCCATATAAACATCCTTCATCCCCCCAATCCACTCTTAGTCCATATGCTTCTTATCCTAAAATTCCCATCCTCCATCTTTCGAGTCTACTTTTAGTCCTTATCTTTCTCTTACGCCATTTTCTCCTCAACCTCGCTCAATACCATCTTTACCACTATTTCATCACCTTTCAAGGTGTGTGCCGATGATGATCTTTCCATTTTCCTTATTCATTTACCCCCAAGCCTCATGTCTTTCCATCCCTTACCAGCCAACTCTCAACTATCGTTCTGCTTGTATAATCTAATCCTTTTCAACTCCCTCCTTTCCTACCAACATATATGAGTCAAAATGCATCAAAAAAGTCAAAAAAGTCAAAAATAAAAAATAAAAAATCATCCACTGGTGAAAACTTGTCAATTCAAGCGCCATAGATAAGTACTATGATGAAAACTTGGCAAACAAATGTCATGTGTAATCCATTTATCCAAATGCTCTATACACTTGGAGACATGTTCCATTACCCACAATACCCATCTCATCCCACCATACCCACCACATTTTATCCATTTCACCCTCTATCCTCTTTCAGATCTTGATAAAAATAAAGTCCACCACTAGATACATGCTTTTGGTCATCCTTTTGACATCCATTCCCCATTGAAGTTTGTCTCCACCTATCCTTTCTCCACTCCTCCTTTCATCCATATAAACCCTCCCTCATCCTACTCCACTGAATATTATTATCCCTTATCTTCCTGGCTCCTTCACCTTTTCTATCCTAGCTTCCCTCTACACCATCCACCCCTCTATCCTATCACACCCCTCATAAAAAACTCCTCCTAGCTTCCATATATCTCCCTTATCCCCTTGTTGACCAATCTTCTATCCTATCACTTCCCTCATAAACCCTCCCCTTGAATCATATAGACTGGGGGCACTATATTCCTTGGAGATAATGTCGTGTTCATCCTTCTTTTCCCTCCATCCTAGCCCTATTTTTCTCTTGTCATTCCCAAAACCACTCGTTCCCTTTTCTTCTATCCTTGCATTTCTTACGATCTCTTCATCTTTCCCTCACCTGGTACATCCCTTGTCATTGGTATCTAGCTCTCAGCTATCCCCATATACTCCAATGTCATCCATATACTCCCTTCATTACCTCTTTAGGTACCTCACATGGTCTACTTGAGGAGTTTACCATCTTTGGTCTACTTTCCTCAATTTTGTCTTCTTTGGTCTTGTCTTAAGTGTTTATTTGTTTTTAGTATTGAGAATGCTTTTTATAGATTAGTGTTCATTTTACTCTACTAAAATAGGTGATACACTGGTGACTAACTTGGTCTATATGTGGAGGACTGACACTCGACACTTGTTCATCCTAAACATTTTGTGTATCTTGTTATTGTTCCTAAGTGGTGGCATCTTCTTCTGCTATTTCCTTAGTATCTTCCACATTACCATCCTTGACTGGAACCTCTTTTGCAATCTCTTCTACCTCTTGTTCACTTTGCTTAGGGTTTTGCACTTCTTGCTCACCTTTTTCTTTGATTGTTGGAGTGGATGATCCATAGACTGTTTTCCAAATTTGTGTACTCTTGGTTACCACATCTTCAATATTCTTATTCAGGATATGGAAAGCTCTATATTTGGGGGAAAATTTAGACTTGTTCTTTTCCATAGCCTTAGCAATATTCCTTTTGTCCAATTTTGGCATGACTTGGGCTAGAGTTGATTCCTTAATTTGTCTTTCAGTTTGCAAGTTGTATTGCCATTTCTGCTAGACTTGGTCATGTAGACTCTTGGCTAGTGAGTTGGAAATTTCTAGAGGAGTTGATTTGAATGTAGCCATCATGACATATATGGCTTCCTCAATAGTATATTGTTCAACTTTCCTTAGCTTATCAAAGTTAATGTGTATGAAACTAGATAAATCTGCATTTTATTTGATATTATCACACAAATTATCCAAATTAGAGGAGGAATTGTGGCTTACCACCTTGAATTGGCTCATGTAATCTTACTCTATTTTCTCCTCATTTGAATTTGGTTTAGGTTCTAACTTCTTCTTCAATCACTTGTATGTTTTCTTAACAGGCCCACTCGACTCTGTTGTGTCAGAAGTCCTAGCTTAGCAATTTCTTTTGCTTGAACAATGGTTGCCCTTGTGCTAGACCTAGTAATAGGTACTAGAGGCTTCTATTGTGTCTTCTTCATAGGCTTCTCTATTTTCTCCATTGTTTGTTCCTTGGCTTTCCTCTTTTTGGCCTTAGTGTCTTTTGGTGCTTCCTTGGCTTCTTCTCCCTCAACACCTTATATATCTTCTTCTAGATCCTCTCCTTGACCTTGTGTTAATACCAGTGGGGCTTGGACCAATTCTTCCTCTTCTTCATCATCACCTTCTTCTTCTTCTCCTTCACTAAATCTCCCCTTTAGCTTTTTAACAAGTTTGTTCTTCTTCCTAAGAACTGTAGTTGTTTTCAAGTCAATAGTTATCCTTGATTTAGCTTCCTCATAGTTCCCAAATGAGGTTGCATTCTTATCAATGTCTTCTACTAATAATTATGTAATTTCTGTAAAGGCCTCATCTACATTGATCTCATATGGCAAGGGCTTAAGCCATTAGACCCTAGGTATAGCTTCCTGCACATATGTTGTTGGAATGTTCAAAATAGGAAGAGTACTTCTGAAAGGAGGGTGGGGGGGGAGTGAATCAAAAGTAACCAATTTTTATCCTTTCAAACCCTTATTAACACATAACTAAAAAACAAATTGCATACATGTAAACATATAAACAAACATGAAATGAAAGCATGCATCAACACATAACACAAAGATTTGGTAACCCAGAAACCCTCCAGGAATAAGAAGGTAAAAATGGGGTGGGGATGACACCCACAAAAATCACTGCAATAATCAATGTTCAACCACTTTTGATGGTCTACCTTGTGAAAGGCTTGCCCTGTTAAAGGCTTTACACTATGTTAATAGTGACCTGGTTAGAGGATTTACAAACACTTACATGAAGTGTCACCCTGTTAAAGTATTTACAATAGGTTGTTAAACCCTCCTAATACATAGGATTTTCAAGACCTTCTCCAAAGGTTCTCCTACCTAGTTGTTAAGCTAACCTATCAACATAGGATTTTAACATCTAATACACATTTGACCTGATTGAATACAATCTCAAATTGCTAGGTTTAGGTACTAGATCTGCTCTTCTTGTTCTAATCATTGCTTGATCTGATCTCTGTATGTGTTCCTCGTCCCTTGTCCTGTTTTGGTCAACTTGATATGAAATTGCTGCTATGTTCCTCTAAGTCTTTGCTTCATCACACTGAAATTTTGCTATAATCTCCCCATATACTATTCTCATCCACATATGCAATGGGTTCTCAACCTCCTTTTAAAGAATGCAAAGACTTAGGGTTAGGTATGGATCTATGATCCATATTGAATCTCAAATTCCCGCTCAAATCCTTGGATTTTCTTTATTGGTTGCATGCCTTCTTCATTTTTCTAATTGGTTGCATGTAGATTGCATAGGGAATGTAAATGATTCATCCTTATCCTTTTTCTCCTTCGAAATCTCTCTAAGTCGGCTCCAAAAATAGTGTACATCTTAGTTCGTGAAAGCACAAACTCTTATGTTTATCCTGAGTTACTCGACACTTATTACATTACTGATGCTTGGCATGAATTAAATCCTAGATTGGTTGGCATATATTACTTTCCTGGTTTACTCGGCACATGTATGTTCTGTATTGCTTGGCATCTGAACATTTCCTAGATCACTTGGCACATACTATGTTCTGACTTGCTCGACACCAACTATGGCTCAACACCTATTAAAATTATGGCTCAGCATACATTGTGTACTCGACATATATGGTGAAAATGGTTAAGTGTGTTGACACTCAATTGTCAAGACTATTCTTTTGACCAACAATCTCCCCCCTTGACTCGAGTGTCAAAAACACTTAACTAAGCTTTTATGAGCTTAACCTTATTTAGTACACCCTTTATTCACTTGACATTCATGCAAAATTTAAAAAATATTGTAACAATATACCTTATGAATCCCCTTGAGTTGATTATGCCTTGTCCATTCTTGAGACTGAAATTCTATGCTAATGTGCCTAATCCTCTCTGTCCTTTGTCCTGTTTCTGCATTTTGAGCTTGTGTGCCATATCTGATCTGTGTGAAGTTCAAAATTTTGCATCTCCCCCTTTCTTCTTTATTACTAGTCTCCCCCCTTTTTTTGGCTATTTACAAACTTTCCACTTTGTTCTCAAAATGAAAGAATGTAATAAAAAATGATTCAAAAATTTCAAATTTTGGTCTCCCATAGTATCTGCATATATATACATATCTCCCCTTATGCATATATCTCCTCCTTACTTTATCTCCCCTTTTTTGACACTGATGTCAAAGGGTTTTATGGAGTAATACCATTCTTAGCCAAAAATGTGCTATTTACCTCCAGGAGTATCTTTAGAGCTGCATCCCAATTTGCTAGTGCAATGTCCAATGATTTATGCTAGATGGCAACCTCTGCTACTAGATGTACAAGTCCATTTGAGGTAGAAAGACTTGAATCTTTCTTGAGGATTGTTTCTGCATACATTTGCTCCTTATGAAGTACCTCCAAGTGAGGGGTTATAGAGGACTGAATTTGCATCAACTTAGCTTTTATATTTGCCTCCTCTACTGTTAATACAACTAATTCTTTTTGAGTTTGAAGTGTTTGAGCAAAATGCTTCTCACTCTGAGCTGGATTGGTGGGGAGTTGCATACTAGAAATATTTAGATTTCTCTCCAAGCTCATTATTTTCTGGCTAGTCTCTTGTGTGAAGTTAGAAAAATCACACAACTTGTTGTACAAGGAGAATATATTCCCAAGTACATTTTTTACTCTGTCCAATTTCTTAGCTAGCTCAACTTGTGATAGTACTATATCACCAGATATTTCTCATTTACCTTTCCTTGAAACTTCCTTTCTAACCATTTTATTAATTTTGCATTTGTATCATGGTCTTTATTTGTCACTTGGTCAACTATGTTAGATAGTTGCTCTACTATTGGCCTTGACTCATCAGGTGTCTGCAAGCTGAAGGCATCCATAAAGATGTCCTTTATCTCATTCAATGCTTGCCTATATTTGTATTCTTTTCTAAATACCTCTTGTCTTCTTCTTTTATCCAGTGCATTATGTATTTCATTAATTTTCTCCTCAGTGAGAGTGTTGGATTCATAGTAAGGTATTGTGATTTCCTCATCAAGCTCAGGAATTCCATAATGAAATTTCTTGGCTACTTTTGTTGAGTTCGAGCCTAGTGTTCTAACTTGCAATGTTAACATTTTAGTGTTCGACTTCTGAAGAGTTTGAGTGGGAGTACCTATTTTTGGTAATTCAACCAAAGTTTGCATTGTAGATTGCTCCTCATCTCTTGTCTCTTCCTTCTCTTTAGCTTGTTTCTCCTTTTCATTGTCAATGGTTGGGGGTGTGCTTGTTGGCTATTCTGTTTTCTCTTTGTCTTCCCCTGCTACTGCACTCAGCACTTGAATGAAATACCTGTGAATCGATGAACTAGAGTTGAATCATGGTTGAAATTTTTGCAAATCACTATTTGATAGCTATAGAATCACCTCTTCTCTTTTCTTGACTTCGCTTCATGTTTGAATGATTCAAAAATGAATGATTTTCACCTTTATTAGGTTCAAAAACCTAGCATTTATTGCACTTGTGATTATAGCTGTACACTCGGCTTCCACTGAAGTTCATCTACTCGGAAGCCACTAACATCTCTTACTCAGCATCCACTAATATGTTCAACTTGACATATATTAGTGTTTCACTCGGTAACCAAAGGTAGCTCGACATCATCTTCTAACTTTTAACTAGGCACCTTTTCTCATGTATATTTCTTCTTTGCAGTACTTCTATGTTTCCTTGGGCTGATGTATGATACATATTTTATATGTATCAGCCCCATGTATTTGTCTTGTACTTAATTGGATGAGATGTGATCACTTGACCTCTTGGGTGAAGTGATCTGTCCATTGATGTGCTGCATTCACCTTTCTTCTTCCATGTCTTATTCATTTGTCCTCTTATTTGTTCAACATCAATCTTCTCTTTTCCTTTGTTGACTTGCGTCTTTGGTGCTTTTGACTTTGTAGGATAGTTCTTGCTGATATGACTAGTCTTCAAGCAACTAAAGCATGTATTTTGGTTTAGCCACCTACTATAACTTCCCTTGAAATGTGTCCTTATGCAATTTTTAGGAATGTGTCCATACTCTTGACGATAGTGATAGCTATACCTAGTATTGTAATCCCAATTGTAGTGATGCACATGATTGATTCCTCTTGCAGACATATCAGGTGTCCACATAGGCTTTGATCTAAATTCAAATGCTCTATGTCCATGCTTTTTGCAGTTGTAGTAGTGACCTTCAAATTTTGGTGTCCTCATGGTCTTGATTCTGCAGTCTTGTGTTGAATGTCCTTGCTTTTTGCACTTGTGACAAAAATTTGCATTTGTAGGCTTATCATGCTGATGACTATTCTTGCTTCTGCACACATTAGAGGTATCTCCCTTTTTACCATAGAAATGATAAGTAGGTTTAGTGTTCTTACCTTTGTTTATTCTTTCTTCTGTAGCCTTGGATGATTCTCCTTGTTCACTGCTGATGTATCCAAGTCTTGAAGTATCATTACTAGCCCTTGGTGATTTTAGCAATTGCTCAAAGTACTTGATGGCCTCATTGGGTTTGTTGTAACTTTCTACTATTTCCTTTTCTCTCTTCAATTCATTCTACAATTGTTCATTGTGCATCTTCAAGGTGGAGATCTCAATGTCCTTCATGTTTAGGTCATGATGAGCATTCATCATCTGGCTTAAGATGTCCAACTGCATGTTTGAGATCTTTTCAAATTCAATTGTCTTATCTTCCAGCCTATTGATGAGATTTCTCTTGTCATCTTCTATCATGGCCTTGTCTTCAATAGCTCTTTTCTTTTGTTCAGTCACTTCAGAAAGCATTATGGCTTGTGATTCTTGTTTAAGCTTGAGCAATTTGATTTCTTCAGCTTGTGCTCTATTTCTCTCCATTAATTTTGCTATTGCTGCATCAAATTCCTTGGAATCTCCATTGGAAAACACTTGTGAGGTGTCAATCTCCTTGTAGTGTATGTCATTTTCAGATATGGTTATCTCCTTCCTTCTTTTCAAGGATTTTCTCAATTACTCCCTGGCTTCCTCTACTTTGTGTAGAGCTAGTTGCACATCAATCACCTGATTGTCAATGATCTTCCCAAGTTTGAAGACTTCCATCTTCTGACCTTTTTCTCCAAGCTGTTAGGCTTCTCCTTGTGAGAACCAACGCTCTGATACCAATTGTTGGAATGTTCAAAATGGGAAGAGTACTTCTGGGGGGGGTGGGGGGTGAATCAGAAGTAACCAATTTTTATCCATTCAAACCCTTATTAACACATAATTGAAAAAAAAATTGTATGCATGTAAACATATAAACAAACATGAAATGAAAGCATGCATCAACACATAACACAAAGATTTGGTAACCCAAAAACTCTCTAGGAATAAGAAGGTAAAACTGGGGTGGGGATGACACCCACAAAAATCACTGTAGCAATCAATGTTCAACCACTTCTAATGGTTTTCCCTATGAAAGGCCTACCCTATTAAAGGCTTTACATTGTGTCAATAATGACCTAGTTAGAGGATTTACAATAGGTTGTTAAACCCACCTAATACATAGGATTTTCAAGACCTTCTCCAAAGGTTCTCCTACCTAGCTGTCAAGCTAACCTATCAACATAGGATTTCAACATCTAATATAATTGTGAGAGAGTATTATAATATTTGACCTGATTGAATGCAATCTAAAATTGTTGGGTTCAGGTACTACATTTTCTCTTCTTGTTCTGATCATTGCTTGATCTGATCTCTGTATGTGTTCCTTATCCCTTGTCTTGTTCTGATCAACTTGATATGAAATTGCTACTCTGTTCCTCTAAGTCTTTGCTTCATCACACTAAAATTTTTCTATAATCTCCCCATATACTATTCTCATCCACATATGCAATGGGTTCTTGACCTCCTTTTAAAGGATGCAAAGACTAAGGGTTAGGTATGGATCTATGATCCATATTGAATCTCAAATTCTTGCTCAAATCCTTGGATTTTCTTTATTGGTTGCATGCCTTCTCCATTTTTCTAATTGGTTGCATGTAGATTGCATAGGGAATGTAAATGATTTGTCCTTATCCTTTTTCTCTTTCGAAATCTCTCTAAGTCGGCTCCAAAAATAGTTTACATCTTAGTTTGTGAAAGCACAAACTCTTATGCTAATCTTGAGTTACTTGACACTTATTACATTACTGATGCTTGGCATGAACTAATTCCTGGATTGCTCGACATCTATTACTTTCTTGGTTTTCTTGGCAGATGTATGTTCTGTATTACTTGGCATTTGAACATTTCCTCGATCACTCAGCACATACTACGTTCTGACTTGCTCGGCACCAACTGTGGCTCGACACCTATTGAACTTCTAGCTCGGCATACATTGTGTACTCGACATATATGGAAAAAATGGTTAAGTGTGTTGACACTCAATTGTCAAGACTATTCTTTTGACCAACATATGTGTGGTCAACATCCACTAAGAAAAAATATCATCATAGTGTTTCTCCACTAAGGATAGAGGGATTCTTAACCTCTATTTCATGGATTTCTTAAAATCCTCAAAATAACTTGTCATTACTGAATCAAAGTTATTCACCTAGTTGCTCAATAAATTTTGAAATCTGCACTACAATAGACCTGTTGGTCTTCCAAGAAACTGTACCAATTGTGGGGAATGTGTTCTATAGATAGAAGAATATGTAGACCAATAAAGAGCCAAATTCGCATGATACACTATTTTCTTTCCTTATGGCCTCCAAGTTTTCTAATAGTTGCTATAGTTGCAACTCGGCAAGGTCATAAGTATGGTTCCTCTTTACTATCTTAAATCCCAAATCAAAAACCATGCAAGAAACACTATTTAGTCGACTAGACTGAAAGAACTTGTGAGAAATCACTCTCACTACAAAGGCAATTAGGGGATCTGAAATTGTGTCAATAAACATCCCTCATTTGTTCCACACTGCACCTGTGTTCTTCTCAATGGTCTCCTTTGAGGTCTATCAAGGGTAGGGTACCTTGATACTCAGTTTATGATCTTCTTAGTGAGATTAATCGGTCCATTCTCCAACCAGAAGTAATTTTCATGTATGCAACTCAAAAAATTACAATCCATCATCTTAAACACTTGAGAAAAATCTAGGGCATGGTTCAACCCTTTCCGTTCAACAATTTTGTATTCTTCCCTCAAGAATCTGTTATCACAAAGTTTATTGTAGGAATCCCTTATCTAGATATTGTAGACACCTAAAAACCTTTAGAAAATAAAGTATTTTTATTTTCTGAAAAATTCCTGATGACATCATCATTAATTAATTAATTAATTTATTTATTTTTATGCCATTAAATCCCTTTATCTTAATTAAAAATATTTAATTAAGGAATCCCTCCCAAAAATGTTTAAATCTTATTTAAACATTATTTCCTTATTTATTAATTATTTAATTAATAAATTGACCAAAAAACCCAAAATAAATAAAAAATTTATTTTTTGCCCAAAACTTGGCCAATTTCCTTAAGACCACTAACCTCTTCCAAAATCTTCTAATCCTTCTTTAATTTTGATTAAAGGCTAATCCCATCATTTCCTACCCCTAATCCCAACTCAAAATATTTAATTAAGATTAAATATTAATCCTCATGTTTATTAAAAAAGTTTTAATAAATATCTCCTCAACCCAAACCCTTGAAATAAATAAAACTTTATTTATTTTCTAAAAATCTAATTTATCCTCATCCTAGGAAGTTCTAGACTATTCTAGAAAGTCTTTATCCTCATCCAAAGTCTAGACTCTTCTAGAAGATGTCTTTAAACCTAATCCTAATCCCCTCCTAACCTTGTCACATTCTCTAAACATGGGTTAAGACTTACTAACCCAAGCCAAAGTTAACAAATATCTCCTCCTTCACCCACCCTCACTAAATTCCATCCACTTGCCTATCCCTAAGCTAATCCTAAACCATCCTAATCCATCCTCTAATCATTTGCACAATCCTAAGCAAGCTTAAAACCTTCCTAATCAAGCCCAAGTCGAAATTCCTCTCATCTCCCTCAAAATATCCCAACCATAAAACTTTATGAAGCCCACTAGGCCATAAATGACTCTTTCAAAGCCCTTTCATTGCTCTTACAAGCCATTATGAGGGTCTTTATGAAGATTTTATCCCTTGAGCCTCCTTTGTTGACTCATCCTTCCCCTTTCCTCCATCCTCTCACCCTGTAACATGTGTCACTCCCTGATTGGCTGTAAAGAAGCACAATCCATGTGCTCTCCTCTCATGCAATCTGAGCCCTCCATGAGCTTTTCCCCATCCTTGCATCTTAGCCCTTAAACCCTCAAGCCTCTTGCCTATAAATTGGATCCTTCCCATTTGCAAAACAACACAATCCATGAAGTAAATTCATAATGCCATTTTAAGAAGCCATTTTACATCAAAACCATACACTCACACCCAAATTCCAACTCCATTTGAAGCCCTTTTTGAAGCATAAGCTTGAGCATACATCCTATCTATTTAGACAAAGCCACTCAACAAGAGAGCTTCTTATTGAGCGAGCCCATTAATGGCTCATATTCTTAATTGAGAGCTCATCTTAGTCTATCTTGAAGTTTATGAATTTTGTTTAGTTTGTAGAAGCTCTATTTAAATTTGGTTTCTATTAGCATACTAACATTGCTCATATACATTTTGGCATGCCCGGTGGGACCTTGCATGGGTCATTTTCATTAGCTTTTTTAGTCAAGTTTTGTATGTCATTTGCTAATTTTGGCTAATTTTACTTATTTTTGTGATTGGTAGGATTGTATAAATTGATTTTGTAGGTCCACATGAGCATGGAGAAGACAAAGGAACTCATAGTCTATCTCATAGTGTTTGTAGATTTTTCAAGCTTATAGGTGGACAAAGCACTTGAAATTCTTCTTCCTCTTCTTGTCTATATTCTTCTTATTCCATCTACTTCTTCTTCTTCTTCTTGTGAGAGATCTTGGCCATTTTTTTTAAGGAAGCAAAATCATACACACTTCTTTTTAGTGTTTAAAATGAACCCCCAAATCATACTTAAATCCATTAAAAACTAAAAATTTGCAAAAAAAAAAATCTTTTAACAAGTGAAACTAAACCAATCCAATCATTTGCATCCTTGCAACATCAAGGTTTTAGATGCATTCATGCAAAGTTAGGAACACTTCATTTTTGGGAATTTAAAAAGAACTTCAAGTTTCCATTTCAAAAGGTTCAAAATCAACACTAAGTGCACACTAAAATCTAAATCAAACTCAAAGCATCAATCAAGGATAAAATGAACCTCATTTGCAAATATTTTAAAGTTCTTTTAAAAATCTCATGAAAACTAAGAGTCCTAAATGGTTGCAAAAATTGTCCTAAAAGCTTTGTTATTTGTTCCAAACAAATGTCTTGTTGCAAAATCTTGAATGTTTCTTAGGTTTTTCATGCATCAAAACAATCTAGGAATATCATTTTTGGGCTTAAAACATGCAAACTAGAACACAAAATCTTGAATGAAAAAAGTCCAAAGAGTCATTTTCACTTTTGAGTCCAAAACAATCTTGAATGATCTAAGGTTAAAACAAAACACTTCAAAGTTCTTAAAACAACACACAAAATCTCAATCTTGAATGCTCAAAGGAAAAAACTTGAATGTTTAAACACTTGTCTTTGAACACATGTTGCTAAAATGAACTTGAATGTTTAAAATTTTTTCCTTTGAATGAATGTTGCTCAAACATAATCTTGAATGCCATGGATTAAAATCAATCTTTCTTGGAATGCATGCTTAAAACAAACAAACAAAATCTTGAATGCAAAAGATCAACTAACCGTTGCAATATCTCACACTTCAATTTTTGGGGCATAAAAAGAATCTACATTCTAGGAACTTCCTAAATTATAAAAATCAAATAAAGACGCTTTAAGTGAGTTTGCAGTTGGACTCACCCTCTTTAATCACCCATCAATTTAATCATTGGTTGCAATCTTAGCGCCATTTATGGGGATGGGTCCACCTAAGAGGGTGTTAAGTGCTCCACAAAGATCAAATGTCACTTACTTGTGTTTTTATTAGTTTTTCTAACTTAAAAAATTCCTTAAATGCACATTAGGCTCACTAACACTTCATTTGGACATTAAAATTGAACAACTCTTGACGTGGAGGGCCTCCGGGCGCGCGCTTGAAACCGAGTTTTACACATCTTTCTTTTTGGGCTTAAAATAAACTCACACTCAATCTTGAATGCCTTAAAGGAAATTAATTGATACTTGACGTGGAGGGCCTCTGGGCGTGCGGGTTTACTTTCTTGTTGACCCTAACTCTTCTTCTTGTTTGCATTCTTCGATCGATTTTACTTTTGTTAACGCTTCAAGTTGGAATTGAACATTTGCATCTTAAACATGAGTGCTTGCAAAGTCTAGATCAGCACACATAAGAGTCAGTTGGAAAAGGAACAAGCGTGTTTTTTAGCCCAAGGTCATCCAAGTCTTCTCTCCCCTTGTCGTCTTTCGAGGCCATCTTGGGTGCATAAGATTAGGATCTAAAACCTTGTTTCTCTTTTTAGGAGGCCTACTTGTGGATTTCATCACCCCTTGGGATGACCTCAACTCCAACGTTCCGGCGGATTATAAAAATTGGGAGGTGAATCCAAAGACACCTCTCTTAGAATCAAGATTTTGTCACTCGGGCTAAGCCTCAAGGAACTTTATACCCTTGAGAAGTGAAAGAGGAGAAGTGGGTTACCGCTCCTCTCGGTTGTGTGACATCTTTTTGGTTTCATCTACGAATTTGGGCCTCACGTACCTTGGGTATATCGAGGACTCCCTAGCTAAACCAACTATCAGCCTTGTAGACAACCATCTAAGATGTTAATGTGTTTGAAGTGACTGATCAAAACATTTGTAGAACATACACACTCCTTGGCGCAAGTATCACATTCTAAGAATCAAAAAACTTCTATCTGGTTGTTCCTATCTATTGCTTGATTTGTTATTTGTTGAATGAATGTTTTCCAAACTTGGTCAATCCTAGCTTAGGGCATACTTAGCGTAGTCACTGCCTATTCCAGAAGTTGAACAAGTCGAAGCAAAAAAATTGAGATCTCTCAAAGCCAAGCAGATTCAGGAATTCATGTCAAAACAACCCAAACCCAAACATAAGTTTCACAAAGCCAAACTCAAGCCATCTCAAGCATACCAAGAACTTTCAGCCAAGAGAAAGGAACTAACACCAAGCCCTCAAATTGCCAAACTCCACAAAGCAGAGGAAAAAGATACCAACAAAGCCCTTCAAGATGCCTGGTTAGATCGCACCATCCAACTTAACCAACATCTAGGAGTTAACCCTGCTTATGCCTTACCAACTAGGCATGATTTCTATGATAAGACCCCCTTGTTTATCCACATCTTCTTGCATAAGCTTCACTTTAGAATCATCCTTGTAGGTAAGCCAGCCATCCTTAGTCATCCCCTTAAGCATTTTAGCTCATCCATCTCATTTAGAACCAAACCATTTAGCCAACAATCCAAAAACTTCACATCCAAGCCTTCAAAATTGTTGTCACCTTGCCAAAAGTTTGCCATTCCTAACATCTTCCAAATCCACCAATCTCACCCAGGTTATCCCTTTGACAGAGCTTTGTCTAGGATAATTTAGCTTTGTCACTTTTTATCCCTCGTCACCTTGAGCTAAAGGTTGGGATCCACAAGTGGTCAATCTCGCATTCTTCCTAAAGGATCATCAGTCTATCCTTAAGTTGACACAATCACCACCAAGCTTGCACATAGGAAAGCAGACCTTTCATAATTTGGCAACATATCTTTGAAGTTAGAATCCTCAACCCAATCCTCCTTAGGTTTTTTCATACAGGTTTGCCTCAACCTAGGAAATCATTTGCATAGAAAAGCCTTCCTCTTTTGCATCCATCAACATTGTTGCATCTCATCCCTAGGAAACATTCTGCATTTTCATGCCACCCGTCACTCACTTAGGCAAGAAGAAGAAGGAAACAATGGAGCCCTATCATTTGGATCCAACAGCATCGCTCCCCTTGAGCACTCAACCATCCTTCAGCCCAGAGAATGCTATACCATCACCTACTGACATTGAAGCTTTCATGAACCAACCAGGAAATGCAGTATTGGTGAACGCCATTATAGACAAAAATAAGGAAACAATCATGGCTAACTTTCGAAGGGACAACATTGGAGCCTTCGACTTTGGAAGACCTCCCCCCTTATCAAATCCATCTCAACCCTTGTTTGAGCAACTCCCACCACCCATAGGCTCTTATGATTTGAATTATCCTCAATATGTGCCAAAAGAAGAGCCTCAACCCACCCCATATGATCCAACAAACCCAAACATACCAGCCTCCACTCAAGTTGAAATCTCCCTTCCACAAGCCAATCCAACCACCACCACTCCACCATTGGTCCATACCACTTCATCCTAAACCCCCTTCGCCCAAAACACCTCATCATTCACTCCCTTCACTATTGTTGCTGCTGCCCCCCAACCTAGCCTTCCAAATCCACCCATCTCCCAAATCAGTGCTAGCATCTTTGGCCAACCGCAACAATATACAACTGGGATGCCACCCATGGGGCCAAGTAATCAACCTTTTATCACCCCCAGCCTGTTTACCTCCACTCAAAACACAATTCCATCGTTTCCACTAGGTCCTTGGAGCTCAGTGCCATCAGCCACAAATCCACAAGCTACTACCTTCACTCCACAAAGCTATCACACCCCACAAGCTACTACCAATGTTCTGCCAAGCTCTCAAGTGACCCAAGCTCCTGCCACCACTTTACCAAGCTTTCAAATCCAGCCACCAAGCTATCAAACTCCATCAGTTCCATTCCCAAGCTTTCAATTCCCACCACCTCCACCACCAACCAATCCATTACCTCCTATTACCAACTATTTTTCTATGCCACTTCTAGGAGGAAATCCACCACCACCAACCACCAATTACTTGGCCTCTTTTGCCATGCAGACACCTTCCCAAATAGGGGCACAACCCACATATATTGGTCAAACTCCTCAAATCCAAAGTCAAGTTCCACAAGCTCCCCGACCCTTTCCCCAAGCTTCACACCCATATTATACCTTACCTCCACTAAGCAATCCATTTATCCCACAGCCAGCTTATGTTCCTCAATCCCAACCTCAAATCCAATATCAGCAGCAAGCCTCACAACATATGCAGCAATATGTGCCACCTCCACCTTAGCAACCCATCATCCACCATTTAGTTGCCCAAGCCATGTACAATCCCTACCAGCCCATACCTCAAAGCCATCCATATTCCATTGCCCCATCTAGCACATACCTACCTCAGGGCACTCCTACATTGGGGGCACCCCAGATGTCACCCATTAATTCAGAATGGGAAGCCATGAAAATAGATTTGAAGAACATCCAAGAGGGAAATGATCCAAAAACCTTCAAGTTTGAGAATGTGTGTCCTTACCCATTTGATAGAGCCATTACCATGACACCATTTCCCAAGCATTTTGAGACACCCAAGTTTGACAAATTCAGAGGAAAAGGAGACCCTGTCACACATATCAAAGAATTTTACGTGCACTACCAAGAAGTGGCATACAATGACATCTTCCTCTTGCGTCTCTTTCCCAAAAGCTTGGCCAAACTAGCTCTTGAATGGTTTTATAGAATCCCCTATGGCACAATTAAAAATTTTGCTGAATTGTCTGAGAAATTTGTAGCCCAATATGCCCATCTTTTTGAAACAGAGCTATCAGTAGTTGATCTTGTCCACACTAAGCAAAAAGGTGGAGAAAGCCTTCCTGAATATCTACAAACATGGCAAACCCTTACCACCCGCATATCTTGCACCTTGCCAGAGTGCCATTTGGTGAAAATGTTTATTGATAATGCCCATCCTAGCTTGGCTCACCACATGACCATGAACTGTTTGCAGACCTACAAAGACATCAAAGAGAAAGGAATGATCCTTGAGCAAGGACTCATTAAAGATGGTGTGGTCAAGATTTACAAGGAAGCCAACCAAAATCAATCACATTCCAATGACAAGTCTAGGTATTGGAACAAAAACAAGCACGTTGCAACAGATGGCGTCACTGACACTAGACATGTGAATATTGTTGTCCTTCCCAAAATCAGTCTAACCCACCATATCAATCAAACAATCAACAAGCTATCAACTACCAACAATAGAATAACCAAAGCTATCAAAACCACAATCCAAGACCCAACTTTCAAGGGTCTAGCAATCAAGCTAATGCCATCAATGTAGCTGCAGGGCAAAAGCCCAGATTCCAACCTGCACCTAGAAATTATACACCCCTTGGTTCAACCTTTGGATGTCATTTTTGAGAAATTAGTCAAGGAAAACCTCATCAAATTTCCTCCTACCCAACAAATTGACCCAAGCCAATCCAAAGCTGCATGGTACAAAGATAATGAGTACTGCAAATTTCATAGGGTAAAAGGTCACACTACCCTCAGATGCATGAAACTAAAAGATTATGTGCAGGACCTCATTGATCGCAAAGAAATCAACGTTGGTGCCCAAACCTCTCCCAATGTAGGCTTATAGATATATCAAAATGCTTTTCCTCCTCACAACAACCAAAATCCTAAAAAAGCACCTATCCAAGCCAACAACAACAACACCAACAACCGCTAGCCAAACCAATAGCATGGGAAGAACAATGACCACACTTCATCCTATATAGACTATGGTAGCCTCATAGGTTGTATATCCGAGAAAGAGCCTTTTGTCAATGTTATCAATATTTGAGGACCAAACAATGAGTGTGCAATCACCACTCGAAGAGCACGATTTAACATCGTAGGCCCACCAGTTTCACCAGCACCATCAGCTCCATCAAAAAGCCAGTACAATATCTTGGAACACCTTGGGAACATGCTAGCCCAAATCTCAATTTTAGACCTTCTTCGCACCAGTCCCGTGTACAAGAACATCCTTGACAGTGCTCTTATAGAATCTCGTGTCCCTTCAGATATCAATGCTACTAATTTTCATAATCTTGTTGGACACCTATCCTCCTCATGTGCCCTATCTTTCAAACCCACCGACATACCCGTGGTCGAGCCAGATCACACCCTTCCGCTTCACATAGCCATCATGGTATCCAATTTTTCCGTGAAAAGAGTAATGATAGATAATGGATCAGCCTTGAATATTTGCACCTAAAATTCATAAAATAAGCTGGGTATACTAAGGTAGATATCATCAGTGAGGTTATCACCATCAAAGCTTATGACAACTTGGAAAGAACCACATAAGGAACTAGTTTGATTCCAATCAAGGTTGGGCCAGTCATCCAAGAGACACTCTGCCATGTTATTGATCTAAACCTACCATTTAACATCCTCCTCGGTTGCCCATGGATTCATGCCATGAAAGCCATTCCATCCACTTACCATCAGTGCGTCAAATTTCTGCATCAAGGCACTGAGGTAACCATCCATGCCGATCCAGAACCCTTTGCTTACTGCAATGCGGTTGAAGCTTCATATACAAACCATTGCCCTGGAATTGATATCGGTACATCCATCGCCAGCTCATCCCACAATTGTAATGACCCAGAAACCATCCTCGCCTCTACCCTGTCTACCGTGAAGATCAATAACAAAGGCTATGGAGAGTATAGTTTGTCGGATGCATTTGCTGTCGGGGCACTCCCACTTGATCCACATGCCCATGGACGATCGACATATCACAAAGCTAAGGAGATTCCACCTCCTCGATACAAACAGTTTGGCCCAACAACCTTTGTATCCTTGAAAATCCCTCTTCATGAGGAGCTCACTCCAGATATCAACAATTGGTTACATAAGGATGCACCTCAAAGAAATCAAGGATGCCTTGATCACTTCAGCCAGAAGTATCCCCAAGAACATAAGCTCATCACTGACAAATGGAACTATCAAGGTGGTGGTCTAGGACCAGAATAAAGAGGCATGCAGTGCCCCATTGATGCACACAAGTGGAAATCAAAGTTAGGTCTTGGCTTTGGCATACCCACAACTGGGGGCACCAATACGGATGGTCACGCTTTTTCGAACATTCACCGCGACCTTGTTGAAATCGAAGACATTCCTAAGGAAGTTGAAAAGAGAGCCTACGATGATATCCCAGACCAAATCTCCCTCAGAGACTCTGTTCTCCAAGAACTATCCATCCACCTCATTGAATTACCACTCGCCCATCCACAACTCATAGATTGGGACCAACCAAGCGTCATACACATTGATGAGTTCACATCAGAGGAAGCACTTCTAAGATTCATGGGAGCCGAAACTCCTCATAAGCAAACAAAGCCAAATTCTGCCTATATCTACAAGCTAGATCCTAAGGGGTATTTTGGAGAAAATCCCCAACCTAGTTCCGATACACCCAAAACTAGAACTAAGGTGAATCCGAGACTAGCTATGGCAGCGAAGAGAACCCCTCAGCAAGAAAATCTAGAGCCACAAGCAGAACATGAAGATTTAGCATTTCCTCCTCAAGATAATCGACTAGAGGTGTCTTCTATTCTAATTGAGGATACTCGAGAAGTCAACATTGGTTCTTCAGAGATCCCCAGACTTGTTCACATTGCTACATCCCTATCACAAGACCAAGCTAATCTCCTCTTTGAGGTCTTAAGAGAGAACATTGGCTGATTTGCATGGTCATATTAGGACATGCCAGGACTTGATCCAAAGCTTGTAGTTCATCATCTTGCAGTCGATCCAAAGATCAAGTCCGTCAGAAAAAAGCTTAGAAAAATGCACCCCAAGGTGGCATTACTGGTCAAAGCTGAATTAGAAAGAATGTTAGTTGCTAAGGTTATACAACCTATCGACTACTCTGAGTGGATCTCCAACATGGTCCCCATCACTAAACCTTCCGGTGACATTAGAATCTACACTGATTTCAGAGATCTTAACAAAGCTTGTCCAAAAGATGATTTTCCCTTGCCCAACATAGATATGATTGTAGATCTTACAGCTGGACATGAAATTTTGTCCCTCATGGATGGATTTTTTGGGTATAATCAAATCAAGATTGCAGAAGAGGATCAACATAAGACATCATTTACTACCCCTTGGGGAACCTTTTGTTACAACATGATGCCTTTTGGCGTAAAGAATGCTGGGGCTACCTATCAAAGAGCTATGACCACCATTTTTCATGATCTCATCCATAGCATTTTGGAAGATTATGTGGATGATATCTTGGTCAAATCTCATACTTTCATGGATCGTCTTGCTGACCTGGAGAAAGTCTTTGATAGGTTAGCCAAATATCATCTCATGCTGAATCCCAAGAAGTGTGTCTTTGGGGTCACATCTGGCAAGCTTCTAGGCTTTATAGTATCTAAATGAGGTATAGAGAACGACCCCAAGAAGGTCAAGGCTATCTTAGACATGCCTCCTCCCCAGACATTGCGACAGCTTTGCTCTCTTCAGGGAAAGCTTCAATCCATCCGACGCTTCATCTCCCAGCTTGCAGATAAGTGTACACCATTTTCACATTTACTAAAGAACGATGAGAACTTCAAGTGGGATCCTTTATGTCAGCGCAGCTTCGATTAGCTCAAGCAGTATCTCACCAATCCCCCTATCTTGGTTCCACCAGTTCCTGGTCATCCCCTGATTTTGTACATATCAGCAATGCCTACTGCTCTAGGGGCACTTCTAGCATAGCTCGATGACTACGATAGAGAAAGAGCCATCTACTACATCAGTAAAACCCTAGTTGGTTATGAACTCAATTATACTCCTATGGAAAAAGCTTGTTTGGCAGTTGTTTTCTCAACTCAAAAGCTTCGCCACTACATGCTAAGTCATACCATCCAACTAGTCTCCAAGATCGACCCTCTCAAGTATATGCTCTCCAGAATAGCACTTACAGGCCATTTGGCCAAATAGGTTATGCTCCTTAGCAAATTTGACATCCAGTATGTGGACAGAAAGGCAATCAAAGGGCAAGCTATAGTAGATCACCTAGCTGATGCACCTCTAATAGATGCTTATCCGTTGATCACAAAATTTCCAGATGAGCATATCTGTCTAATTGAAGAACAACCCCCATGGAAACTTTATTTTGATGGCTCATACACATCTCATGGATCAGGGGTAGGAATATTGTTGGTCACACCTCAAGGAGATTACATTCCAAAAGCCTTCAAGCTACAATTCCATAGCACCAACATTATAGCTAAATATGAGGCCCTCATAGTAGGATTAAAGATAGCTGTAGAATGGAACATTGCTGAGTTACAAATCTTTGGAAATTCTTAGCTCATCATCAAGTAAGCCCTAAATGAATATCAAACCAAAGATGAAAAGCTATTACCCTACAAAGAGCTAGTTGATCAGCTAACCCAACATTTTACAAGGCTTTAGTTTACACAAGTGCCTCGAATACAGAACAAAGTAGCAGATGCTATGGCTACTATAGGCTCGCTCTTGGAAATTCCCCAAGCAGCTACACAGTATGAGTTTTTAGTTGAGCAGCTCCTCACACCCACCTATGCGAATGAGGATTCAAACCATGTTTGTATCTTGGTTGGTCCCCAATCCCCTTGGTACCATGAGATTCACGCTTACCTTAACGATGGTATCATATCCCCTCACCTCATATGTACCCAATGCCAAAACCTCATCCAAAAATCATCCCACTATGTTATCATAGCCAATACCCTATATCGTCGGGGTTATCACGATACTCTCTCTCGATGTTTAGACCAAAACAAGGCCGTGATGGTGTTAAAAGAAGTACACTCTAGACTTTGTGGTGCCCACACGAGTGGTATTGTCCTAGCATGACAAATCCTTAGAGCAGGCTACTATTGGCCTATGATTGAAGAAGACTGCTGTGACTTTGTCAGAAAGTGTCTCCCATGTCAGCAACATGCAAATCTTGTGCACACCCCAGCATAGGATCTATAGCCTATTGCACCACCTTGGCCTTTCGCTTGTTGGGGCCTTGATCTAGTTGGAACTATCACACCCCTCTCATCTGATGGACATAAATGGATAATAACAGCTACAAACTATTTCACTAAGTGGGTGGAAGCAGTCCCCCTTGTCTCAGCTACAGGAGTTCAGGTCTCCAAGTTCATCTTATACCACATTGTTTACCGCTTCGGCATCCCATCCACCATCTTCACCGACCACGAAGGTAACTTTGAAAATCTCAACATGGAAGAATTATGCACTTCCCTCCGCATCCATCATCACTTTTCTAGCCCATATTTCCCACAAGGTAACAGCCAGGCAGAGGCAACTAACAAAACCCTCCTTAAAATCCTAAAGAAAGTTGTCAATGATTCTGGTCGCGATTGGCATCTATAAATAAATCCAGCCCTATGGGCCTATTGAACTTCCTTTCGTACATCCACAAGCACAAATCCATACTCCCTAGTCTATGGTGCCAAAGCAGTACTACCTATAGAGGTTGAACTTCCCTCCTTGCACATATCTTTGCAAGGGCAAATATCAGATGAAGAATACAGAGTAGCTCGGCTCACCCAGCTAGATCTCTTAGATGAGAAGCGACAACAAGCCTATGATCATCTCACTGTCTATCAAACTTGTCTCAAAAGGAATTTCAACAAGAAGGTGCTTCCACGACACTTTCGGCCAGGTGACATGGTCCTCAAAGAAAACATGAAAGTCCAAGCAGATCGAAAAAAGAAAGGCAAGTTTGAACCTACATGGCTTGGTCCTTATGTTGTCACTGCATCCTTTGGCTCCGGAGCCTATCAAATATCTACACCAGAAGGAGAAATCTTGAATGATCCTACTAACATCATTCATCTCAAGAAGTTCTATGCTTAAAGATCCTTGGTATACCCAGCTTTTGAAAAATACAAAAAAAAAATAGTAAAGAGAAATAAGCTTCCAATGGTGAAAACTTGGCAATTCAAGTGCCTTGGATAGGTACCTTGGTAAAAACTTGGTAATTTAGGTGCCTTGTGTACTAAGACTAATCCATTATCTATCACTATCCTATCCCTCATCCATTCACCCACCATCCCATAAAACACCTTCTTGTTCCCTTGGTGTTCCAACCAAATATCCAAAATCTAATGGAGCTTGTAAATACCTCTTGTACAACTTGTAAATCTTGTACCTTAGCTTGTAAATCTTGTACCCCAGCTTGTAAATCTTGTATCATCCCTTGTATCATAGCTTGTATATCCAAATGTTGTCCAAATCTTGTACCATATTCTAGCTTGTATTATATGCCAAATCTTGTATCCTAGCTTGTATCCTATCACATGCACACAAAGAATCCCATTTTCACTTAAGCTTTTCACAAACCATCTACCTATCCACCTATCAACTATTGCAGACATCCCACCCTTCACAAACATTTCCATCTCACAAAACCCAAACATGAACAACCTTGTACATTTGTAACATATCTTGGTCCGTCAGTTTGTACATCCTCTTTAGCTTAGTACCATTGTATCTATCCAATTTTCATGTCAGATCATCCTTGCTCAACATCTTGCACATCGCACAACCCTTGGTTAGCTATCCCAATGCATCCTTTAGCTAGATCTCCTGTCACCAAAGTGTTATCCTTCTTAGTTCAGCTTGCCAGACACATCACTCATCCAGATCCACCAGCTTAGGTGCTCTCCGATAGATCCTTGTAGGATATAGCTTTCCTCATGTCTGATCTTGGTCCGTTAGTACCTCATCCTACCCATCTTGTTGGAAAATGTTCCTCTTTTGGATTTTCACTTTCTTTTGATTTGGAATCTTCCCTTTTGGGTCTTGAAGTATCTTTTCCAAACAATCTTTTTGTTCCCTCCTCAAAGTTTCCATGATCTTCTATATCATGGTATACTGCGAATGGGGCTATCTGGGCGTAAGGTCTTGATCAAGTCTTTTGTTTGCTTTTCTTTTCTGCTTGTGGGTTACCCAGTGTCAGTTCCACTTTGATTCTTTCGAGATTCATGTGTGATGCTGGGGCAATCCTTGCGTGTTTGTTTTGAGTCAGTCCCTCAGTCTTCTGGACAGTTGGTGAAAAGGCCTTGATGTTCTTGGTAACCTTGGCAATTAACCAACAGTCCTATAGCAAATCTAGTGCTCAACTACATGGTGGTACTTCTCTTTTAAGTATCCCCCCGCTCAAAAAGCTTCAATGGTTTTCCTTCATCTCCATTATCCCCCATCCATATCCAGCATCTGTCTCTCCTACCCCAGCTTATGCATTAGTATCTCTTTGAATCACTCCTCACCTTTAGCTTTAGGGATCCACAATCCTAGTCTTAGGGATCCACCAATCCAAATCAATCCACCAAGCCTCATCTTTTGAGATCCACAATCCTAGTCCTAGGGATCTCTGAAACCCATCTTCCACCAATTTGACTCTTTGAAATCCTATTGCATCAGCTTTTTAATCCCCTCATCCATCTCCCCATCCTGGATTCCTTTTATAGCGCTCCACTCCTTCATCCTCTGCAATCCCTGAGATCTTAAGCTTGCTTCCTCTTGTGCCTCTGATTCTCCCTTTATCATTCTCCTATAGTGAGAGTTTGAGCTAACTAAACCTCTTCTCTTAAGCCAATCTGAGTCTTCTTGCTCATCTCGGATTCTTGTACTTTTCAAGAAGTTGTCGAGCCTCATTTTCTCTCCCCACCGCCTTCTTGAGGGGGCATCTTGCAGTCCATTCTCTCCTCTTCTGCTCTAGCCTTGGGCATCTTATTTTCTTATCTTTGATGCCATGCCACTTGCGGCATCACATCAAAGAGGGGCAAAATGTAGACACCTAAAAACCTTTAGAAAATAAAGTATTTTTATTTTCTGAAAAATTCTTGATGATATCATCATTAATTAATTAATAAATTAATTTTTATGCCATTAAATCCCTTTATCTTAATTAAAAATATTTAATTAAGGAATCCCTCTCAAAAATGTTTAAATCTTATTTAAACATTATTTCCTTATTTATTAATTATTTAATTAATAAATTGACCAAAAAACCCAAAATAAATAAAAAATTTATTTTTTGCCCAAAACTTGGCCAATTTCCTTAAGACCACTAACCTCTTCCAAAATCTTCTAATCCTTCTTTAATTTTGATTAAAGGCTAATCCCATCATTTCCTACCCTTAATCCCAACTCAAAATATTCAATTAAGATTAAATATTAATCCTCATGTTTATTAAAAAAGTTTTAATAAATATCTCCTCAACCCAAACCCTTGAAATAAATAAAACTTTATTTATTTTCTAAAAATCTAATTTATCCTCATCCTAAGAAGTTCTAGACTCTTCTAGAAAGTCTTCATCCTCATCCTAGGAAGTTCTAGACTATTCTAGAAAGTCTTTATCCTCATCCAAAGTCTAGACTCTTCTAGAAGATGTCTTTAAACCTAATCCTAATCCCCTCCTAACCTTGTCACATTCTCTAAACATGGGTTAAGACTTACTAACCCAAGCCAAAGTTAACAAATATCTCCTCCTTCACCCACCCTCATTAAATGCCATCCACTTGCCTATCCCTAAGCTAATCCTAAACCATCCTAATCCATCCTCTAATCATTTGCACAATCCTAAGCAAGCTTAAAACCTTCCTAATCAAGCCCAAGTCGAAATTCCTCTCATTTCCCTCAAAATATCCCAACCATAAAACTTTATGAAGCCCACTAGGCCATAAATGACTCTTCCAAATCCATTTCATTGCTCTTATAAGCCATTATGAGGGTCTTTATGAAGATTTTATCCCTTGAGCCTCCTTTGTTGACTCATCCTTCCCCTTTCCTCCATCCTCTCACCCTGTGACATGTGTCACTCCCTGATTGGTTGTAAAGAAGCACAATCCATGTGCTCTCGTCTCATGCAATCTGAGCCCTCCATGAGCTTTTCCCCATCCTTGCATCTTAACCCTCAAACCCTCAAGCCTCTTGCCTATAAATTGGATCCTTCCCCTTTGTAAAACAACACAATCCATGAAGTAAAGTCATAATGCCATTTTAAGAAGCCATTTTAGATCAAAACCATACACTCACACCCAAATTCCAACTCCATTTGAAGCCCTTTTTGAAGCATAAGCTTGAGCATACATCCTATCTATTTAGACAAAGCCACTCAACAAGAGAGCTTCTTATTGAGAGAGCCCCATTAATGGCTCATATTCTTAATTGAGAGCTCATCTTAGTCTATCTTGAAGTTTATGAATTTTGTTTAGTTTGTAGAAGCTTTATTTAAATTTGGTTTCTATTAGCATACTAACATTGCTCATATACAGATATCACTTACTTCGCCTATCTTTCCCATAGAACAACACCTGATGTCTTGAATTATTAAAACTTTTGGTGGTATGATCGACAACGCACCAGATAGGTCTCCTTTGTATGTTATTTCAAGTATTGCTCAGAAAAGTGGTTGTCTCACATCATTACTTATTAATTGCACATTGAAAACCTCCTTTCCCTCTTTCCTAACACTTGAAGACAAGCTAGATGCCATTTCAAGTAACTAGGGTTTATGAAAGTTCAGACAACGTAACTCAAAAACAGTGAAATACCTTTCTAATTTTATGAATGAGTTGAGTTGTAGCTGAATCTAGTTCACAAATTATAGAAAATCCTTTTTCAATCCACCTTCGTGCTCTTTGTGCTCTCTTCAATCGTTGATGAATGCAAATGAGTCAAAAATTGACTATATAACCTTTCATATTCAACAATAAATGCTCAATTTTTACACATCTGTAAGCTCAACTATCATAGGACTTCCCACTCACTTGGCTTATACATGATTTCTAGTATGCTCAGCTAACATAGCGAGCTTGAGCAATACTAATAACAATTCCATCACTCAGCAATAACTATGGAACTTTTCATGCTCGACAAAAACATGAAAACTAACAAAACTAAAGATTTCTTCTAGGTTTTAAACAATACATTGCATCTTAATTCATGCACATATAATATTTTTAGATCTTAGATTCTTGGAACTAATTTATAATATAGTATTTAAAATATTAGTCCCATACATACCTCTTGATTGCCTAGTTGGGGGTGATGTGATCACCTGATCCATTGGATGAAGTGACCTCATCTAAACTTGATGTGTTGTAATCTTCCTTCTTCTTCCATGTTTTGTTCATTTGTACTTCGACCTTTTCTTTTCCTTTATTGTTTCCATTACTCAGTGTTGGTGATCTAGTTGAACAATTTCTACTGATATGACCAGTCTTGAGACAACTAAAGCATGTAGTCTCACTCAACCATCTATTGTAGTTGCCTCTGAAATGTGTTCTAATGCAATTCTTATGAACATGTCCACACTCTTGTCAATAGTGACAACTGTACCTTGTATTGTAATCCCAATTCTAGAATTTTCCATTTTGTTGTACCCTTATTTGCTTGTTTGATGTCCACTTGGCATTAGATCTACATTCATATGCTTTATGTCCATACTTTTAACAATTGTGACAATATCCTTCAAATCTCTGAGTGCTCATGGTCTTGGTCCTACATTCGTGTTCTCGATGTCCTTGCTTGTTACACTTATGATAGTAACCCTTGAATTTTTGCTTGGGACTTTGATTTGCATTAATACTCTTGCAAACATTTGCTGTATGACCTAACTTTCCATAATTATGACAAGTGGGCTTGTAGTTCTTTGTTTACCATTTTTAGATGATTCTCCTTCCTCAATACTGGTGTATCTCAATCTAGTAGTATCATTGTTAGATCTTGGAGATCTCATCAGTTTTTCAAAGTATTTGATGGCTTCACTAGGTTTGTTGAAACTTTTAGAAAATTCCTTCTCTACTCTCAGTTCATTCCTCAGTTGTTCATTCTGTAACTTCAAGGTTATGATCTTAATGTCATTTCCATTTAATTCATGGTTTGTAATCATCAATTGATTCATTGTATCTAGTTGCATGTTAGCAATCTTTTACACATTTGATGTCTTCACTTCCAGTTTGTTGGTCAGTGTTCTTTTGTCATCTTTAATCATGAATTTTTCTTCCATGAATTTCTTTTTGTGTTTGGTCACCTCACATAGTAATACTGATTGGACTTCTTATTCTATTTTAATATTTCTGACCTCTTTAGTTAGGGCACCATTCTTTTCCATCAGATCTACAACTATTGCATCAAACTCACTTGAGTTTCCATTCTCAAACATTTCAATAGTGTCTTCCTCTTTGTAATGAGTATCATTTAGCTAGTTACTTTCTTCTCTTCAATGAATGCTGCAATTCATCTCTTACTTCATTGAATTAGTGTAGGGAAAGCTGTACTTCAATCTTCTGGTTCGAAATAACCTTTCCCAACTTGTAGATTCCATCTTCAAGATCTTTCCTCCAAAGATGTAAAGCTTTCCTTTCCTGAGAATAAGGCTTTGATACCAATCGTTGGAAATAACAATGGGAAAGTAAACTTTGAGAAGGGGGGGGGGAGGAGTGAATCAACACTTTAACCATAAAACATTCACCACACATCCATCTCACAATTTAGCATGTAAACTGAAATAGCTAACTACACATGTTCATCTATAGCATGAAACAAATAACACATAACACAATAAATTTGTTACCCAGAAACCCTCCAATTAGAAGGTAAAACTAGGGTGGGGATGACACCCATAAATCTTCACTAATGTAGCTATAAAGTGTAGCCAATTAAGGTTACAAGAAGTTTGACCATAAACTATGATCTACCTCATGAGGGGTCTGCCCTGTTAAAGGCTTACAAAGATTGTTAAGTCTCACCCTGCTAAAAGTGTGCCTTGTTAGAGGACTCAAACTTACAATAAAGCAAGCACTCTATTAAGAGATTTACACGAGTATGCTAAGACTACTTTGTTAAGATATTTACTCTGTATCACCTATTAAAATGATTCAGCACCATGATTCTTTGGTTAGTACTTTGTTGCTAGATGTTAGATCTTCTCTTTCCTAATGAATCCTTGATCCTTCTGATCAGATATATCTCCTTTGTGCTCTCTCTACTTTCCTCTGTTCTCTCTAATTGATTTTGTAATTCATAACATCATCACAACCTTCATAGCCACCATGAATGATCTTTCTGCACTTAGCATTCATCTCCTTCCGTGCATTCACTCATCCTACAAACTCCTTAGGGTTTGCCTCCTTAAGTAAACATAGGTGGGCCAGGGAGGTAAGAATCAATGACTATGGTTGATTCATATTAGCATTTAGAACATCCCTAAATTTGATTAGTTACATGTACTGCATAGGGATTTTTAATATACCTCCATACATATCTTCTAGAATTGTAAAACAATTGTAAAGTCAGCCCAAAAATGGTTTACATAGAAGTTTGTGCCATTACAAACAACTATGTACAAAACTATTCACTCGACATCTGAAGGCTCTGATGCTTGACCATCACTATATTCACAATGTTGTAACTTAGTTCTTCAATAACTCGACATACTCTATTTACTTAGCTCCTAAATCACTTAACATGCATAGTCTGCTTGGCTCATGAGTGACTCGACACATGCTAGGTATATTACTCGATATGTATTGTCTAACCATTAATGCTTAGAATGTTTTGATCACTCAGCTCACACTGAGAGGGGGGGGAGGTAAATTAGTATTCTACAAACTTTTTCTGACAACCGAATATTGTTAATTAATTTATAACAAGCATATGAAAGTAAACCAACAATGATAAACAATAAATATAACCATGCACACAGAGAACTCATAAAAAAATCATTTTTTAACTAGGGAAACCTTGGCCAAGAGAAAACTCGGGTGGGGATGATACCCACAAGATGATTCACTAAACAAAGGGATCCTGTTAAGGATATTGACCCAGTTAGGAGTCTATGAAGTACATATAGTGTCTTGAGTCCTTTTTAGAGTACTAGGCCTTGTTATAAGCCTAAACCTTGTTAGGATTTTCTTCAACCCTATTAGGTGTTGGTAGATCAAATACAATGTATGCAAGAAGAGCCCACTGTCCTAACATGCATTTATACAGTAAAGTTCTTCACAAGAATAGATATACATACAATACTTTCTAACTATTGTAATTTACACTTTCTCTAACCATACATTAGATCTTGCATCACATAAGGCTGATATATCTTTCAAGCTATTTGTACAATAGTTTGTAATCATACAACTTCCAAATATAGCACATATGTTGTGCTCTTATCTGCACAAGATAAGATCTTTACCTATACTTTGTAAATTAGTAATTCTCCATTCAGTCGACCTTCATGTCTTCACACACTTGAAATAATATAAAATAACTTATGGATTAACATCCACAAAGTTGGCTCATCATGACTTAGTAATTTTTTTTTACCAAAATAATTCCTCAACTTGTACAACTCAATTATGTGCTATGCTTTGTTCTGCTATGTTAAATATCCATATTGGCATTTCAATCATAACTCATTCCATACTATCCATACACATCTATGCATTGACACACATTATCATGACATTGTCATAGAGCTTCCCTCAACTGTGCATAACCTAACTCTCAATGAGTCGTCGGTACACATCACATCTGTCTCTGTGCTGTTGCAAACTGTTTAACACTTAGACAATTTTTTAACTCTAAATCCATAAATGAAATGTTGAATACATGTTGCCATAAATGACAATGATCAAGACATCTATCTGACCATATTGCCAAAAATCTCCCCCTTTTGCATTGACGACAACATTTGGGAAAATTGGCTAAGTCCCAAAATGATATCATGCATAATAAAAATCAAGTAAAAGTAACTACATGAAATTGCCTTCAAAACATAACAATTTTATTCATGTTTTGGTGGATCATTACATTCCTTATCACTCATTTACATTGATAGATAAGTGTATTACCCCTTACATATACAATTCCTTAAATTTATTACTTATCCTCCTTAGTACATACATACATACAATTTTCTTTACATATTACTCCCTCTTTGACATCAATGGCAAAGGTGTCAAACAATGTATCCAAAATATGGGTGGCCTACTTCTTATCAACTTGTTATTCTAGAAAAATAGTCTGCATAATTTTTTTTTAGCCTATCCACTTCCTTCTTCCAATTCTCCTTCATTATATCAGAGATACTGATTAGTGCGCATAGTGCGTAAGATGCCACTTCAACTAGGCTCAAGTCAGTATAGGCAAACTTGTCATAGGAAGTCTTTGCTAAAAGACATTCCTCCAAATGCCTCTACAAAATGTTGATCTTTGTAGACAAGGCTTCTCTAAGGCCAAAGAACCTTTTTGCTATCTTCCCCTTATCATATTCCAAGCTTGTGATCATACTATGAATCTTCTCCACTTCTATTCCACATTCTTCAATAATGGTCTTAGGGAGCTGTACTTTTGTAGTGTGTGTTTCAAGTTCACTCATCTTACCCTTTATCTGACTCTCAAAATCTATCAAGTACTTGTATGACAATGCGCACGGTCCATACAACTTCTTACCTTCATTAATGTGCTTCTCAAGTTCCTTGATGCTTACATCTAGTGCCTTCAAATCATTTCTCATATTTATGCACACTATGTCAAATAATACTGCATCATGCTTGTCCTGAGCTTGCACTAATGCTACCTTAGGTAAAGTTGTGAATTCCTCATCAAAGGTTCACTAGTTCCTTGGCCTTTGACTGCAAGTCTAGAATAGCTATAGTTATGGTAACTATCTTCTGCATTCTGTCCAAGACTTCAGTTAGTGTCTTCTCTAGAGACTTTATCGATTTGTTCTTTTGGAGCAATTTTCTCAAAGAAATCATTAGTCCCTTTTGATCATCATCATCATCAAATACCACTACTACCATTGATGTTATTGCTACTGCCATAAGAGTTACAACTAGAGTGGATGTAACTACAATCTTCTTTTCTTGCTTGGGCTTCTTCTTTTCTTCTTCCAATTTCTTAGCTTCTTCTTTGGCTTTCTTCCTTTGCTTTTCTTCTTCTTTTTTCTTCCTTTCATCGTCCTCTTTCTTCTTCTTTTCCTCTTCCTTCTTTCTCTCCTCTTCTTCTTTCTTCTTCCTTACCTCTTCCTCTTGTTTTTTTTCTTTCCTTCTTGTTGTAGCTTTTTCTTCTCCTCCCTTCTCTTTTCTTCTTCTTCCACTTCATTTCTCTTCTTCTCAGCCTCTTTCTTCTTTTTCTCTTCTTCATCATCATCAGAGCTGGTATATTTTGTGATATTGCTAACAATGGTTTGTCCAAATGTTGCAAAAGGATTATCCCTTGCATTCATAGTTATGTGAGTATTGTCCACTTGCATGGATTCAATACCCATAATAGTGTGTGGTGGTGAGAGTGCCTATTGTGTTTCCTATGCTTCTTCCTCATCACTAGAAGGTGTACTGGCTTGTACATACATGTAGCTCTTAGCTTTGGACTGTGCACTCACCTTTGGCACTGGGGTCATGAATTTAAAAATTGCCTCCTTTATTTCCTTCCTAACATCCTCATAGTTTCCTCCGATAAGAAGAATTGCTCTTCTTTTGTTCCTCAAGAAGGGCTCAATACCATTCAAAATTCTATCTGAGTCCTCCTTGGAGTTAGTTTCAAATAACTAGTTTATCATTGTTATTCTCAAATTCTTGTCTTCTTCTAACACTCTTTTCTTTATGTTTAACAACCTATTAAGTAGATCTTCTGGAATCTTACTTTGTATAATATCAAACCTCTTATTCCATAGTATCATGTTCCTTGCTATGACATTCTCTAAGTACCTTCTATCCATATTATTGTACAAACTATAATTCTTGTTCAATTGTACAAAATTGTCATCATTAATAATTTGCATGTTAAGGTTTTCTACCTTTGGCTTCTATGCTTTCTTTCCTATTGGAGTTCTACCTTCATGTACTCCTTGCTCAATAGGTCTATCTTCAGCTTCATCCTCAAAATCTTTAGATTCACTGAGTTGGAGTGTCTTTCTTCTCTTTCCTGTTCTGCTGATGGTCTATTTGATCCTTTTATTGTTGGATGGTGCAGATTCTTGCTTAACCTTCACTAGTCTCTCTGATTTCTTTTAGAGAATAGGTGTTTCTACCTCTGACTGCCTTCTAGGATGATCACTTCTTGTCTTTGCTGGTTGTACTTGCGCAATTGCTGCATATGGAACAATGGGGGCCTGCGCACATGGTTGTGCAATGGTTACAACCTCTAAATGTTTTGCAAAAACAATAGGAGTTTTTGCTATCACTTTAGATTGCCCACTTGTCTTCATCTCTAGTGTAATTCCTTTCACCTCATTGAACTCTTCATAGGTCATACCTGATTCCTTAAGGATGAAATCAATTACCTTTTCTACTTTCTTCTTGCTTTCCTTGCTTTTGACCATAGCTTCCTTTCTATATCATTTACCTCTTGTTAATTGTGCATCTTCCAACTCACCCTCTAACATCAGTTTTGACCAACTAATGCTCTACGTCTTTTGAGACTGCTTAATTTAGGTAGGATGAGTCACAAACAATTGTTGACCTCAATGTCTCATCAAGTGCATCAAAATAAAATTCCTCCAAAACTATATAAGAGCTTTCTAGATCCTTAGCTTTCAAAAATGCTTCTTTGAATTCATTAACATGTTCATTGATTACTTCCTTCTGACTGTTATCACCTCCATTTCCATTCCTTATGTCATTTCTACTATTGTTCCTTTTGTAGTTATTGAATTTTCTTCTATCCATTATGCAATATCTTGCTGTATGTCTAAAGTTATTACATAACTTACATAAAGGTGCATTTCTTCTCTGATTGGTTCCATTTTGACTTTTAGGTGCTCTACAATTTCTTGCAATGTGTCCAGGTTTGTTACACTTGTAACACACAAACTGGTTCTTTTCTCCATTAGGTCTCTCCCCATCATTGGATCTTCTCTATGATCCCCCTCTTTCATTACTTGAAGTGTTAGTGTTCCTAAACATTCTATTATTTGCATTATTACCATCAAAATTATGTTTCTTACAATCTACTACTTCATGTTCATAACCATGACAATTATAACAATAGAAATTAGTAATAGGTTCAAAAGACTTACTTGTGCAATCTCTTTTCATATGAACAACTTTGTTGCATATGAAACATCTACCTCTAAAATCATGTCTTATTTCCTTGGATGGTTAATCTTTCTTAGGTTTATCAACTTGCTTTATTTTCTTAGGTTCATCATGTTTCACTGATAAATCAACTAATTCAACTTCTTTTGATACTTCAATAGTTGTGCTTGATTCTACCTTACTTAGATCATACTCTTTAGGGGATTTAATAAATGGATCTAATTCTCTTTTGATTTCAACTTTCTTGGCTAATTTCTCTCTAATAAGATATCTAAGTCTTTTCTTATCATAAAAAGGTCTCTAGTGAAATATTTGTTCATCAATCTTCTCACTACTAGAATAAAGTTTCTCTAACTGTTGCTTAGCTTGTGTCAATTCTCCTTTCACAATGATATTGTACTTTTCTAATTCTGCATGCTTAATCTTGATAGTATCTAATTCAAATGTTACTTGACTCAACTAGGATCTAAGGTTCACATTCTCATTTTTTAGACTAGGTTCACCCTTACTACCATCTTTCTTAAGACTCAACTTAAGTTCAACAATTTTCAATTCATGTTTCAAGATCTCCTTTTCTTTCTTGAGATTTTTCCTACTTCATCATTGTCACTAGTCTACTCAATTGATTCTTTACCAAATTTTAGATCATCAATATTGTCTTTTAGTTTGCCAAAGTTAACTTTTTGCATCTTCATACCTATGTTTTAGGTTATCTCTTTCTTTTGTAAGAAGGTCAATCTGTTCAAGAGCTTCTTCAAAGTTTTTCTTCAACTGATCCATATTCATAGGGATCTTACTCAAGCTATTAAACTTTTTTAGAGTAATTAGGCTCTAATACCAATTGTTAAAATAGATAATAATTGGGGGGGGGGGTGAGGGGGTGAATCAGTATTCTACAAACTTTTGTCCACAATTGAATATTGTTAATTACTTTATAACAAGCATATGAAAGTAAACCAACAATGTTGATCAATAAATATAACCATGCACATAGAGAAATCATAACACCATTATTTGTTAACTAGGAAAACCCTGGCCAAGGGTAAACCCCAATGGGGATGATACCCACAAGATGATTCACTAAACAAAGGGACCCTGTTAAGGATATTAACCCTGTTAGGAGTCCAGGAATTACATATAGTGTCTCGAGTCCTTGTTAGAGAACTAGGACTTATTAGAAGCCTCATCCCTATTAAGAGTTGCTTCAACCCTATTAGGAGTTGGTAGATCAAATACAATGTATGCAAGAAGTGCCCACTACCCTAATATGCATTTATACCGTAAAGTTCTTCACAAGAATAGATATACATACAATACTTTTTGACCTACTGTAACTTGCACTTTCTCTGACCATACATCATATCTCACATCACATAAGGCTCATATATCTTTCAAGCTATTTGTACAATAGTTCATATATCATAAAACTTCCACATATAGCACATATGTCACACTCTCATCTACGCAAGATAAGATCTTTACTTGGAAAATTAGTAATTCTCTGCTCAGTCAGCCTTGATGTCTTCACACACACTTTATATAATATTAAATAACTTATGGATTAACATCTACAAAGTTTGCTCATCATGACTTTTTAATTATTTTGTTACCAAAATAATTCCTTAAGTCGTACAATTCAATTCTCCACTATGCTTTGTTTTGCTCTGTTAAATACCCGTATTGGTATTTCAATCATAGCACACTCTATATTTTCCTTACACATTTGCACACTAGCACACATCATCATGAAACTGTCATAGAGCTTCCCTTAATTGCGCATAAGCTAACTCTTAGAGAGTCATCTGTACACATCACATATGTCTCTGTTATACTGTAAACTATCTAACACTTAGACAATTCTCTAACTCTAAATGCATAAATGATGATTCTCAGTAGACTTGTCTAGTTTGAAAGCCTCCATCTTCCAAGACCTAATGGCCAAGCCTTTAAGCTTTCTTAAGAGAACTAGTGCTCTGATACCAATTGTTGATTTATGGAGGATTAAACTAGATACTGAGGGGGGGGCGGGTGAATCAAAATCTATAACAATTTATACCTTTTCAGAGATTCATCCACATATAATAATAACTTATGCATTCAAATCTATAAATATAAACTTTTTGTAATATGTAAATCAATTCAATTAGATGCATGAAAGCAATGACACAACACATTTTTTGTTACCCAGAAACCCTCAAAGGTGAAGGAAAAATGAGGGTGGGGATGACACCCACAAATCTTTACTACTATAGTAAAAAAGTTTGACCATAATATATGATCTACTCTATGAGGAGTCTATCTCGTCAAAGACTTAAGAAATTGTTAGGTTTCACCTTGTTAGAGGATTTAACACTTACAACTAAGTTAGGACTCTGTTATGAGATTTACAAAGATCTATTAAGACCACTTTGTTAAGAGATTTACCATGATTCAAGTCTGTTGAAACTGACTTAGTACCTAACTCTCGGTTTGCTCTGTAAGCTAATTTTGAGTCTTCTCATTTCTAACTGATCCTCTCCTTTGATCTAATACTCTTGTCTTTCCTTTTCACTTTTACTATGTATGAATAGGTCACTTGTTCTGTTACATGATAACAAAACACTTGAATGACTTCTAATCTTCTCCTCTCTAATCTTCACACACATGTACATGATCACTTCCACACTCACTAGTAAATTTAGCCCTAAATTTCGATGAGAAAAGGTCACAATTTCAAACAGAGTTGGTCAAATAGATGACTAAACCTGTTGTCAATTTTTTTTTGTCAATTTTTCATCACAATCATTATGCATCAAAATTTTGACTTCAAAAAGGTTGACTTACCAACGAGAGGTTCATCAATTTCCTTAGTCCAGCCTGAACTCTTATTTCCTCATTTGGACCCATTGTTGGTTGAAATTTTGACGAACACCCCTTGACTTTTTTGATGGTGAAACCAAACCTTTGACGGCAAAAATGACCAATCGATGTCAAAATTGCGACCAAGATCCCTTCAATCTTTTACGGTGGTGCCATACCATGGACAGTAGAATTGACCAACCATCATTGAAATTGTGACCAAGACCCCTTAATTTTCTATAGTGGTACCATACATTCAATGGAAAAGGGAAGACATGTTTGTTGAAATTGAGACCAAAACTTGGTAGAAATTTAGACGGGCTGTGCCAATTATTGGAAAAGATTTGCTCTCATAGGAGCCTTCTAAACTGCACAAAATTTGACTCTAAAGCATAATTGCTTGGTGCATGAGACTCAAGGTATTGTGCACATTTCTACCTCCACACCATTGTTTCATTCATCACATGATTTATTTCATACAAAACAATGGGAAGGAGGAAGAAATGTGCATGATATCCTGAGTCTCCACTGAGTAATTATGCTTTAGAATCAAATTTTGTGCAGTTTAGAAGGCTCCTATAAGAGAACAGCCTTTGCAATAATTGGCACAACCCATCTAAATTTTGGTTCTTGAGACACCATTTCTTGTGAAGACTACAGGGAAAAATAAAATTAGGAAAGAATTATTTATCGAGAATGAAAGCCAATAACACTAACTAATCTCTATTTTTCAAACAGATAAATGTGACAAAAAAAACTTATAGTGCCAATTACATCATCATAAGAGTGTACATATAATTATAACCCCTTATTTGGCTACTTATTGATCAATTCCTTGGAAAGAGCATCCAAGATATAATATTAAAACACAATCAATCATTGAGCCTATTAGCTCTTTCCTACCACCAAGTTTGGAACATAGTAACTTTGTGGATAGAATTAAAGAAAAACAATGCCATACATATGGATAACAAAGACTGATAAGGAGCTAGAAGCTCAAGTGGCATTTTTAAAGGATTAGCTCAAGGTAGATTCATGGAAGATCTTGGCTAGCCTAGTCTCAATTTTTTCAACCTTGGTCTCATTCATGAATGAAAATGTTTCAGGGCATTAGAGACTTCTATACTAGAAGTGTTATGCATAGTCCATAATATCATAGACCAAAACTCAAATGTGATAATATGTTTTGCTTGGAATCACAATTTCTTGTGTCTTGTCTCCAACAAACTTGCCAAAAACTGATAGTGTTTTGATTTGTCACTTTCATAAAAAACAAAACAAAATAGTATGACAGTTCTTCAAATTGTAGAGGGAAACTACTTAGGATCTAACTATGTCTAAAACCAACATAATTTACAAATATCCACAATCCAAATATTATCCCTTGATGTTTTCTTTAATGCAAAGTTTTAACTCAACTATGTTATCACCCTGGATGTAATACCAAACTATTATTAGGCTAAAGACTGCAACAAGATTTACAAATGCAAGGAGAACTACCCAACCAAAGTAGAAAATGACATGAAAATTTAACAATCTATCAATTGACACCTCTAGATGAAATATTTCTAGCAATTGAACTGTACTATAGAAACAAAAATTGCCTTAAAATTGACATCTCACCATTTGCAGTTCATTTGCATCCATAACGGCTTCACAAAAGTTGAAAGCTTATCATTTGTCAAGAACACAAAAGGCACTCGTAGTTCAGCTGCATCAATAAAAGTAAAGTTATTTGAATGTTCAAAAAATTTGAAACTTCCACTTAATAGCTAGAAAAGCCATATCCTTAGTATACATCATCTTTGATGGAATGTTCATAAGTGAATGATTTTCTCTAAAAGCTCAAACTTATGCACAAATAAGCACCATGCTCTTGAAGATACATATACAGGTTACAAGATTGATATATCAAAAGGAGCATAGTGAGGGGAAGAGACTGTCAATATTGATTGTGGAGTTGTAGATAGGTAAGTGATAAACATAAAAAGGTGGTACAAGGCACCATTTTCCATGTTCTAATATGATGAACTACCTTGGAGCTGATTCTAAACCTTGATTGCTTAATGTTGGATTTGATCCAATAGTACCATTATTTGGAGGAGGTCCCACACCCCACTTTCCTTTTGATTCTGAAGGCTCAATGACATAAACTCCTCCGTCATTCATTCCAAGAGCGAACTGATTTGAGTCAGATGGATGCGATGCAATTACTAGAGGATAAACACTATATGAATACTCAAAGGATACATTTTGAGTTAAATCATAAAATAGTTGGGGATCCATTTATCCAAACATAACATAACTTTTGCCTCCCTGGGCCAACTTACCTATTCATGCCTGAAGCTAAATATGCAAAAGGTGCAATATGACAGTGTGGCCTCAAGCTCTCTGCATCAAATACTCCAACAAGACCATCATAGTAGCCTGCAACTACGAGAAGGCTGTCGCATGAAAAAATTGCACTTGAAATGGGAGCAGATAGAGAATCATGAGGTGTCCACTACAATACAAAAAAATGTGATATCAATTTACACTCATATAGGGAAGGTAGCTTATATCATTATCAATTACTAAATCTGAATTCTAAATTGCTAACAAAGACTTACATAATGCAAATGGTCAAACTTAGAAGCATCATAAATAGCAAGCTGGCTCTCGTGAACAATCAACCAATGAACTTGATCATTATGGAACTGTACTCTTGTATCCCCAACTGGTGGTGATGATCTTCCTGTCTGCACTTGTAAATTTTTTGACTTTTTCTTCTCCCATCTATCAATGCTCTAGAAAAAAAGCTACTAGAACATTGGCCAAACATTTACTAATTTGAATCTATAAACATACGAATATACAAAATGAGATGGCAATGGATATACAAAAGGAACACAAACCTGGGCATTAACCCTAAATGATACCAATACATTCAAAGTGTGTGAAAATGCCAAGCCTATAATTTTCTTTTGGTGGCCTTTAAGCTTCAATTTTACCTGGTTAGTTTAAACAAGTTTTGAAAAGACACAAGTTAGAAGTCACCATTTTTAATGATGCACTAAATTAGTGAGCAAGAAAGAAACTCATTGATCACATCTCATCTACTCAGACATTGTATATCTGGATTGTTGAATCTTCCATCCCAATTGCAATGATGTTATTATCCTGAGGGTGAAAAGCCAGAAAATTAGCTGTAGGAGGAGGTGCCATGAAGGTAGTCATAACCTACTATAAACACTCATTAGCAAGCATGCCACATAATATTTTCTCAAAATTGTGGTTGAAAAAAGGAAACAAAAAACTTGATAAGGAACCCAAGTAAGAATATAACTTCTAAATTGACCAACTCAGTAGTCATGTTGAAGAGAAACATATTTTCAAAAGATGCACTTTGAATGTTATCATATTGAACAAGGAGACCTTTCCACCAAAGGCAGATATTACATAGGAATCATTCTTAGACAAAGCTATGCAAGCATCAACTTCTTTTGGATTCGTAACATCGATATCATTAGTCATCACAATCCCACTAGTTGGCTACCATATTTGTGGTTGAAGATTGGTAGTAGACTGTAGAGAAGATCACTGTCTTAGTCACTTAAAAGAAAATTTTCTAAATAGCACACAAAAATTCTTTCCAAATTAAGAGCATCACCTTTCTAGATGGATTCTGCTCATTCCATGGCCATTTCCACAGTTTGTGGAGTGCATTTGATGCCAATGCTAAAAGAGCAACACCAAAATTGGTATATATCAGTCTTGTAACCTATACAAAAAAATAGGTGCTTCCTCATGGGAATCAACTTTTGGATTGTTGAAGATACAATATAATGACATATTACCTAACTTATAAGACCTAACTTTGGTGGTAAGACATTTTTGGATATGTATATACACTAGCAAATGAGGAATACAGTTTTGATTTCTATTGCATTCATTTTTGGTGCATTCCCTAAGGGGGAATCAATAGGGATATGGGAAGCTAATGTAAATATTGAAGTCATGAATTCTAAAGAAGGATATGTGGGTCTAGTTATAGATATGACTTTTTGTATTACAGGGAGTACTGTATGGTAACACAAAGTCCATAGAATGTTTTAGAGGACACCCTTTGTCCTTGATGTCAAGGGGGGGGGGGGGGGGAATATATGACATTGTGAAGAGTCCACAAGTGTTGTCATAAATCATGAAGGGGGGTATTGATGCAAATATGTATGTTGGGTTGTCATTAATGTCAAACTTGTTATTGATGTCAACTATGGTCCAAAAGGTGTGTTAGCAGTATTTCTACCTATTCTAGAGTGGTACAGTGACAAGAATGCCTGAACCAAGGAGTTTTGGTTGTCACGATATCATAGCCAAAGATCTACTTCAGATTGGCATCAGTTTAGAGTATAGCTCATCTAAATATTTCTTCAAATTTTGCATGTCTACTCACACAAGGTCCACATGGAGAAAATAAGCTCTAGAAGTTCATGAACCTTGATCTTACTCATCTCCATACTCTCAATAGAAGATGGAAGACAAATTGATAGCAAAGATACAACAACAAAGGGATGATTTGGAGAAACATTATGAATGGATATAGGCTATAAGCATGAATCCAGATTAGAATGTCACATAATATCATATAAACAACAAAAACACCATAAACTTGTAATAATAATATCATGATCATACCATCCTATCATCACATGCTTCAAGTTCAACATCAAAATAATAAAATGTCAAATGATAAATCATAACATCAAGCTCAAGTAAAAGAAATAGAGCTTGTATAACCATTTTTTTTTGTCATACCCTTTTTGCAAGGAACTCAAAAATTATTCAAATTAAACAAGTATGAACTATAAGAGACTAAGAAAGAAGGCAAAGGTGTTACCTCACTAGGATGATAGTAATAATGAGAAAAAGAACCATGAAGACTAAATCCAAGGAGACTAGATTTGAACATTCAGGTTCATTCAAATTCAAAAATTGGTTTGCCTTCATAGCACTGTCAAGTCAATAGCATGAGCATTATTTTGTGTCTAAAGTGTCATCAATGTTTTTAAATGTAGAATGAAATGGTTGTAAGTATGCATTTCTGTCACATGCAAATGCTTTTGAGATACAGACCTGTGCAATCCAATCTCCCAAGGAATAGACAACACCACTTATCACCATCTTTGCCAAAATAGGATTTGTCATAAAGCAATGCTAGAATAGTTACTAAAATGGTCATAAATAATGTTCTTATAGTAAAAGAATACTTTGAATTAAGAAAAAAACTACACAATATTAAAACATGAAATTGTGCTTTAAAAACTAAAAAGGTACCTATAACAAAGAACTTCATTTGGACTTGCTAATTGGTTGTCACTATTAACTATAAGCTTATCTTTAAAGTTTGAGCTTCACTTGGTTTCAAGAATAGTTTAATATTCTCTACTAAACAGGGCCAACCACATGAAGGTGGAAGCTCATTTGGCTCCTCCCCCCCCTTAACATCACTCTAAATTCCCCATTAACATTTAATAACATTCATTCATTCATCCATTTTTGAAATATAACATTCAATCATTATAATCACATGATAACATTCATTAACGCATAAAATTCATTAACACACAACATTCATGAATAATTCATTAACACCAAATTCATTAACATGAAACATTCATGAGTAAGTCATTCATGAATAATTCATTAACACAAAATTCATTAACATGCAACATTCATGAATAAGTCATTAACACATAAAATTCATTAACACACAACAATCATATCTTTTTGGCTTTCTTGCTATTTTTTTTTTCATGAAATTTTTAAGACGAATATCAATGTCCTCATCATCCCCCTCCTTTATTGGTTCTAATTGCAACACATGTCTCCTCCTGATCTCTTGAGGAACATGAGGCCACTGCATCAAAGGGGGGGGTCTGCTACAATAACAAGTACTTCATGAGTTAAATTCACACCATTTTATATTAGTGAATTACGACTTTTTATTTAAGTAAAAGAACTATAAATCAAAAAAATAATTTAAAAGAACAAAACATAGATTTTATTTACTTGAATGTGCGACATGATCTACCTGCTAATCAATCTGAACATCCTCTGACACTCGTTTAGAACAACATGATTCTATATCCTCTAAAATATACACAAAAAGGTTACACCAAGTTCAATTAAAGATGTTAAATTGTATTAATAATTACATAATTAGTTTTAAATAGAAAATGAGCACCTCCATGGAGAATACGATGCACATCAGGGGCTTCATGATGTGGCATATGATCTGTGTCACGATTAACAGGCTGCATTACAATGTGATGCACATTATTATCAAATAGATTGTGCTCAAGTATTCAATTTCTAATATATTTTTTGGCATATTTACCTATGCACATGATGTAGGAGACTATTCAGTTGGGGCACTGGAAGCTTGTCATAGGTGTTCAGCCACGGTTACATAGCCTTGCTTGAAGGCAATTCTTTTGTGTTCTTCCATGGCCTTCAGATTAAAATTAGTGCCCTACATTTTTTTATTAATTAAAAAAATTAGTTTCATTTTATAAATAATTTTTCTCTGCAATTCATTTACTACTCCTTACAACTCGTGCTTTGATTTTAGAATATCCCCCAGAGCCAAGTTTGTGCTGCCCAATCTTTTCCAGCTTGGCCTTTGTTGCCTTTGATGTGTCTTGCAACCTATGAAAATTTTGAAATATGTTAGATGATATAGATATAAATATTAGTACTAATTAGTGCATTATTACATTAATGTACTAGTACTTAATACTATTCCATACCTTCTCGGATTTGTTGGTGTAATTTCTCTTCGACCATCCCCTTTCTCCTTTGCATCCAAAATGAGCTCATTCCATTGCCTAACTATAATAAAGGGAGGATGCTTGTACTTCGGGTTTAGGATGAGTCCTTTTATATGAGTCACTCACAACCTTAAGATGTTTGCAAGCTTTTTGTAACATTTTCTTATGGTCAAAAATATTAATACCAAATTCATGCTCTAAATCTTTGATGAGCTAATCTTTTAATTTTTTATCTTGAAAGTTGCACCTTTTAAGAAAAAACACAAAATTGTTAGATATAGCTAGCAAAAGAAAAGACCTGAATGAAAGGAAAAATGTTGCACCAATTAATGATAAAAAAAAAATAGTGGGATAAAATTAGTTCACTTATGATGTTCCACCTTGTATGTATGGTGGGCCCGAATGTTTGCAGTGTGAGGTCATAAAGCTTCTTATAAAATGTATTGTTTCTTGCAAAAAATGTCATGGGATAATCAATCCAAAGCTTCTTATGAATAGGTAAATGCATATTACAACATAAAAAATAATTATTCAAAGTACTTGGAATCTTAGGACATTTTAAAGGCATCAATTTATCATTGTCAATCAACAACAACGTTTGCATAGCTCCTGTGCCAAAAACACGGGTAGCTCTAGGAAATGATGGTGAATTATCACCAATACATGCACTATGATCTGTATCTGGTGTACCAAATGGTGCATCTCCTACCACAAAAAAAAATCCACTATGTGATGCATCCAAGATAAAAGTACAAATTATCAGCTCATAATTAACACAAAACCAAATTTAGAAAAACAAAGATTTACTAGCTGGATATCCCCTTGTTGCCGACATTGCAGTCGGCAATCTCGTATGGATGTCCGTCAACCTTGTAGGAGTCTCCTGCACTTGATGACCTAAACAATACATTGTTAGTAAGGACATTCTGAAATAATAAAAGTAAGAGTTAATTTAGAAGTTTTTGAATGTTCTAAATAAAAAATTTCTTGTAACTTGTCAACTAAAAGATTATTTTACCAGTGGCATTCGAAGCTCTGCTAGTATTGGGCTCACCGCGTTGTCCTTGACCAGGTTCTAGATCAGTTGCCAAAAAATCTTGTAATAAGAACACATATTAAATATTTTACTTCACAACATAAGATTATAAAATATAAATCTTTATTGAACTTTTGTTATAACTAAAGATTCATTATTGCTTACTTCATAATGACGAGCTTGCACTCTCAAATTAGATGGTCTCTTCATCATCTCCTTGGATGGAATATTTGCTTCATCCAAAATTTTCATTATTTCTAAATTAATTTTTTAATTTTTTTTCTTCAACATAATTGTTACATTAGGTGTTTCTGCAATATCATCATTAGAAGGGATAGCTATTGGCTTTGTACTTACTGTAGGTGCTTTTCCCTGATCCCAAACATCAAATTGTGAGAGGAATATCAGTAAAACTATCATAAAAACTAAAAAATAGTAAATACAATAATTTAATAATATAACATTTTTCAACTATCTAATTTGTACAATTTCAATAAGGTTTACCCTTGCTGAAGAATGGGTGGGAGTACCATCCTCGTGACCTCTATCATGTGTGGGATCCATATCGTCCTGTCACAAAGATTAAACATAAAAACTTCAGCTAACTAAAAGCAATAGACAACAAAAAAAACTTATTAACAAAATGGTATATAGTACTTACAACCCTCATGATGGTAACTTTTTTTGTATCTATGCGGTTTAAATGGTAATCTATTAGCAGTTCTTCCCCTACACTTATTGATTTTATTGCACAAACAAAAACTTCATTCGCCTCATGTGCTTCAAATATGCAATTGGGTTGCTTACTAGTTGAGGAAGGTCACATACTATTTATAAAACCTATAATATAATCTGTTGCTTTTGGTCTCCCATCAATGTACATAGAAAATCTTTTACTTTGATCATTTTCTTTCCATTGTATATAATTAGCTGATAGTGCATACCTACACATACTTTTTTTATATCAAACAATCTGCATCCAATCATTGTAATTGTAAATGGATCGACATACTTGAACAATTCAAAAACTTTTTGGTAACATACCTTTATCCCATCCATGGAAAATAGGCCTAAACCATGTAATGAGGATGGAGCAATGTGATATATCCTCTCATTAACACAAAAATCAGTGTTAATTGGAGGTAGCTCATTGGGTACCTATTCTTTCTCAATGTGTGTGTACCGAAAGGGCACCTTGATGTTGCCTTTGGTCTCATCATCATAAGAACATGACCCCCCATTAGCAAGAAAAAATTCCATGCATTTATCAATTTTTTTTCTAATCTTTTGACCTCTAGTTGATCTCCCTATTTTAGCTGTACTACATGTAGAGCTTTCATCTACCATTTCCTAATTTCCCTCATTCGATGTAGATAGATCTGACAAGTACCTATTTGGTGGGTCCTACAATCTATCAAATGGAAATTTGATAATATTTAAATAATATATATAGAATAATCAAGTCGTGACTCATACGTGCAATTCTTCTTTGTCTATATGTGAGAGATATAAAATGTAGTAAGTTGAAAGTGATTATACAATTATATTTCTATACAGACCTTCTTTGTCTATACATACATTATATGATTGTATAATATGTCTATTTATAACATATGTGCTCAATGATAAACAAGAAGAATATAAGAAAATTATGTCTATTTATTGACTTATACCTGTTGATCCATGTCACTGTGCACGATCCATGCCAAAGGGGTCAAATTTCCTAATATGTTAATCATTTATCTTAAGTTAGCTAAAAATTACATGATATGTGTATGCTAAAAATAACTTAGAAGACAATATGAACAATATGCAACATCATAAACATGAAAAAATTTACCTTACATATGGAATGCAAGATCATCAATAGAAGGGGTGATGATGTCTGTAGTCAATTGCCTATTTACAAAAAGGGTGATAATTAGACACAATATAAACATTGGTAATTATAAATAACATATGTTGTAATTATTAGAATTGAAAAAAATAAATATGTAATCAAATTTCTTGCATATGTCAATCATTTATCTTAAGTTAGCTAAAATTTACATGATACGCGTATGCTACAAATAACTTAGAAGACAACATGAACAATATGCAACATCGTAAAAATGAACAAATTTACCTTATATATGGAATGCAAGATCGTCAACGGAAGGGGTGATGATGTCTGTAGTCAATTGTCTATTTGCAAAAAGAGTGATAATCAGACACAATATAAACATTCATGATAATTATAAATAACATATGTTGTAATCATTAGAATTGAACACAAGAAATATGTAATCATTACAATTGAAAGCAATAAATCATGTCAATAATTTCATTGATCATTTCAATTATGTCATTGATTATCTTCTTCTTCATCATCCTCGTCATCATCATCATCATCATCATCATCATCATCATCATCATCATCATCATCATCATCATCGCCATCATGATCACCATCATCATCATCACCACCACCACCATCATCGTCATCACCATCATCTTGATCTTCATCATCTACTTCTTCATCATCTTCGATATCTTCTTCTTCCATAACATTATACTTTATCAGCTTTCCTCTTGGATCATGTCTAACAACAAATGCCCAACCTTGTTTATGTGGAACCTCTGAGTAAAACACTTGCTCACATTGCTTGGAAGAACATAGGGCTCATGTCCAACTGGCTCAAATGACCTTGTATTAATCATTGTAAATCCATTATCATGTTGAATAACCGTTCTATTTGGATCATTTTGATTTAGTTGTAACCTGTATCATTTGACGACGAATAGAACTACTTTGAAGGAGTTAAAGTTGCACTCAATTATATCATCCAAGATGCCATAGTATTGATTTTGAGATTGTTGAGGATGTATGTCATTTCTAGATGATATATTCATGACCTAGAAAATTACAGTTATCCCAGAATCACAAGTTTTCTTTGTGTCATCCAACTTTTTTATGCAAACTTTGTGGCCATGATAGTACATAGCTTTGTGGCCATGATAGTACATAGCTTTGTGGTGCTTGACCTGCAATTTTTGAAGCATGTGTAAATTATTTTCCTCGTGAGTTGATATGAAACATACGTCAAGTTATGATCATTAATAAATTTTTATGTACCTCTCCACCTCTTACACCCTTTACTAGACCAACTACCATTGGCATAACATTGGAATCTCCATTACGATGAGCTCCTGTAACCAATCAAGCAACACCTTCCCATGTTAATGAGCAACCATTTTTTTGACATCATTCAATCCATACTATCATCCAATCAAGATTGTTCACAATATACAAATGTATTGCATCCCACTCTCGACCACCTATATCCAAAAAAATACACCAATTATAAATAACTTATATTGAAGATTTATAAGAATTAATTAACTACAATAACATCTTAGATTTACCTCTCACTTTCCTCAATCTACCTTTTCCCATCAAGTACTCCCCTTTGAATTTGTTAATTAAGTTGAGATCCCAAATATGATCTACTTGGATCTTTACTGCAAACTTAGGAAGATATTCACTAATGTACACCATGGTTTGGTATACCATATATCCCTCCACCCTAGAACCCTCAGGATGTGTGCTCTATCAAACCAAGCCTTTCAAAAATTTCAAGTATCTCTCAACCATCCACATTGACCTGGTTGGTACAAGTCCACACAATTCAATCTCCTCAACTTGATGTATGAGGTAGTGTTCTTGTGCATTGAAAAAACTTGGAGGTAGACACTTTTGCATTTCACACATAAGAAGAGGAATTTTTCTTTTCCAATATTTTATATCTTCTTTATTGATTTCTTTAGATGACAACCACCTCATTTATTTTCCAAGATCATATATAACTTGTTTGACATTTTTGGCGAAGTGGTGTGGGAGAGATAGAGGTAGAACATACTGCAATATTTGTGAAATGATCTTATCAATATTTTATAAAAGAATGCAATTAAAACTACATGTAGTATACAAATATATAGTGAATACAAAATAACATGAATTACCTTAATAAATGTATGCCAATCATGTATTTTCAACCTTGGCCCAAATTCACTTTTCTTTGATATGAGATTGTTTATGTTCGCAGCAAATCCTGTGGGAAATCATTTTTTTTTTATGACTTCTTTTACAACATTGCTCTGCTGCTCTAACAATAACCACCTAAGGGCACTTGTATCAATCTAGTCTCTATTGTTATTTGATCGAATGCCATTTTTCATTGCATGGTTGGATTCTTCAATGTCACTACAAGTTTTGACAATTTGGTCTTTGTCACACCTTCCATCCAAGATTTTCTATAATGTCTCTTTTACATTCTTTCCAATATTCATAGGATCAAACAAATGTACAATTGGGAGTTTCTCGTAGTACGACAACCTACTAAATTGCGTAGGATAAATTTTTAGTCCTTTTGGAAGTTGTTCATTGATGCCTTGATGACCTTCACAAGCATCAATTACATCATTAGTAAATAAAACACAATATCAAAATATAAATTTGAAACAAAAACCATCAGATGGAATGAGATTACCTTGATGATTTATTTTATTGTATGCCAACTTCCATAGGTGAGGTGTCATTCTTTGTGGCTTTGACGTAGCCTCTTCTTTCCCATTGAAAAGATGTTTTTTGATAATTCGGTACTTATGATTTCTGTGTAGTAAGTGTCTATTCTCATCAAACACCTACTTTCTTAAACTTTTTGAATGATGAGATTTTTTCTTTGGACCACAAATTGGACATGCAAATTTTCCCTTTGTTTGAAGACCTACAAGATTGTGTATAATTGAATTAAATGTGTTAACTTTGTGTTGTCACTATAGCATACCAAAAAAGAAGTGTTAAGAAGAGAACATACCACAAAAATGTGTTAGCCCAGGGGCATCATGTATTGTCCATACAAGTATTGCATGAAATTGAAATTGTCTTTGTCCTATTGGTCTATAGATGTCATATATAGTAACCCCATTCCATAACACCATCAACTTGTCAATAAGGGAGTCAATATATACATTGATATCTTTAACTTGGTACTTACCTAGTTGAATGAACAAAAAAATTACATAATTATTATGACCATTTTGATGGATTAGTAATAATAAATTAATTTAGATGACCATTAAATCAAAAAATACTTGGAACAATCAGTGTCAACATTATATGCTCTCTCTTTATGGACAACCAAGGAGGTATGTTATTTTTGATAACAAAAATAGGCCACACTGAGTAAGTAGATCTCATCTCTCCAAAAGGATTGACACTGTCTGCTACCAATGAAAGCTTGAGATTATGAGGTTCTTCTTTAAAGTGTGGTCATTTTCTCTCTATTTCCTTAAATGCTGAACCATCTGCAAGCATTCGCATAATGTCATCTTGATTTCTATTGTGTGCATGGTAATCCATAAATTGTGCCAAGCTATTACACCTGAATAATCGTTGTAGATGTGGAATAATGAGAATATTCTGAAGAACCTTGTGAGGCACCTTTTTTGTGAATCAATCTAATTAATATCTACTAATATGAAAAGTAGGGCATTGTGTTGCAAATTCATGTTGTTTATGATATATAATATGATCGTTCAGACATGCATGTGTTGTTTGATACTCCATTCGAATATCTTTCATGATGGTAGATAATTATTAGTACGAGTGAGGTAGAATGTTTGATGGTGGTAACAAACTCTCACCTATCAACCTATGACCAAAAATATAATTTTTTAATTTCAAGAATATTAATTGCTACACAAACCCAATGTTAATTGTAAGGGAACTATGAGTAAAATAATGAAAGAAGATGACATACCTTAACATACGTGTCATTGCTACATTGGATAAACCATTCATAACCTTCAAGTTCACCAACAATAATACAGTAGCAAAGTGTTGTTTTTGAGCCTTCATATAGGGACTCGTGTGCCTTCTCAAGTATAGGTACATCAAGCTCTGTGTCAACATCATTATCATCGTCATCATCATCTTGATTACCATGATCATCTTGATCATCATAATCTTCATCATCGTGGTCTTCTTCCATGGTATCATTACCTTCTACTTCAATATTCACACCTCCATGTTCCCTTATTTGGAAATTCGCATTCTCTGAATTGTCATGGTCTATAACATGAAACTCAAAGACATTGACCTATATGAAAATGATGACCTTATATTAGCCATGACCATGATGTCATCATCAAATCATGTCTTACGTAATTTATAAATTATTAAAATACATGCCAATGGACTATATTTATTTCCCCCTTCAATGTGACCATGTTGCCTACAATGCTCTTCAGTTATTTTGATTAGATATCTTTGAGTCTTTAAGCCCTTACAAATTTTGCAAGGACACTAACATTTTCCATCACCTTTTCTTTTCAAGTTATACCATAGTCTAGCAATTGTCTCCCTATGTATTTGTGTGTTGATATCGTCGGACATGGTCTTTCTTGAATGGAATGAATCTTTGGTGGAAGAAGGATGATTTGTTTGCAACCTATAGATGGAGTAGTAAGAGGAAGACACATATAGAAATGAATATATAGTGAGATAGATAGAAAGAGGTATAGATAGAGAGATAGATTAATAAAGAGATAAATAATTATTAAAAATGAAAAGAAACAAATGCTTAGTTGACCTTCCATAACTCTAACTCTACATATTGCACTTGCTACATACAAGCACTTCTTGAGAAAATGGGTAGCACAAGCCAAGAAGGGAATAGGAGAGTCCATTTGGCTCAAGAGGAGGATGCACAAAGTAACCAAGGGGCAAGAGGAAACACTGATCTAGAGAGAGGAGAGTCTCTAATGTTCAATAGAACCCTACTGAAGACTGTCACAGAGCAAGAACCTCCCCAAAGAAAGACATTATTCATAACTCTTTGCAAGGTAAGAGGTAAGGTCTACAAAGTTATTGTAGATTCTGGTTCAACTGATAATATAGCCTCAGTAGAAATGGTAGAGAAGCTTGGATTGAAGAAGTTGCCTCATCCTAATTCCCTTATAAGGTTTCATGGCTAAATAAGGAGCAATAGGTCATAGTAAATGAACAAGTTCATGTTTAATTTCAAATAGGGGAGTAGAAAGATAAGATTGTCTATGATGTTGCAGAAATGGATGCTTGTCAACTATTGTTAGGTAGGCCCAGGAAATTTGATGTCAATTCTGTAAAGAAAATGCAATTGGTAGACATAAGGCAAGATTATATAACCTATACTAACATCCCCCTACCTGTGCCAAAATGGGAGCTACGAAGGTCACTGGGTTGTTACTTTTTCATTTCAAAAAAGGATGACACTTCCTAAGTAAGCAATGTGATAGTGCTGCAAAAGTTGGATTTCACATTGCAAGATGTGGTGTTCTGTCCTTGCAGTGAGTTTTTCTTGGAGCATCTTAAGTATGGAATGTTGGATACAATTGTTCAATTGTGTGTTGTCTTTGATGTTACACAAATGTCATATTAGTCAAAAGACAATGTCTACCAAGCTCAGTTGGTTAGCAAGGAAAAAGATAGAGTCTAGCAAGCTCAGAAGGTTAGTAAAAAAGGGTTTATAGTATCTACCAAGCAGAGAGTTGTTACCGAGCTTTCAAGGTTAAATAAAGAAATTTAGTTGTTACCGAGCTCACTCGATCATCAAGGGGAAATATGGTAGAAACAGTTCTTATTGAGCTTTCATGAACAGTGAAGGAATTTAGTTCTTACCGAGTTAACTTAGCAGCCAAAGGATTTTTGTAGATGTTGCAATGTTAACTAAGTCAAGATGGTTAACTCAGGAAATTATTTCTGGAAGCAGTTGTTACCGAGCAGGGTCGACCAATGAAGGATTTCATTGATTTATGAAATAACTTTTGTTTGTTTAAAGTAATATCTATAGTCGACTGATGTATGGTTTATTGGTAAGTGTAACTTATGAATGAGCCAACTTAATAATCTAAATGGTATATATGAGAATTCAAGTTGTGAATTCTAAGGGCAAGTGATGGATTTGATGAAAAGTGAATGAGAAGGAAGACTGATTATTGTGAAAGTGATTTTTGAAGGATGATCAGAGATATATTAGTAAAAAAAGGGTTTATAGTGTCTACCAAGCAGATAGTTGTTACCAACCTTTCAAGGTTAAATAAAGAAATTTAGTTGTTACCGAGCTCACTCGGTCATCAAAGGGAAATATGACAGAAACAGTTCTTACCGAGCTCTCATGAACGGTGAAGGAATTTAGTTCTTACCGAGTTAACTCAGCAGCCAAAGGATTTTTCTAGATGTTGCAATGTTAACCGAGTCAAGACGGTTAACTCAGAAAATTATTTCTGGAAGCACTAGTTACCGAGTAGGGTTGGCCAATGAAGGATTTCATTGATTTATGAAATAACTTTTTTTTGTTTAAAGTAATATCTATACCTGACTGATGTATGGTTTATTGGTAAATGTAACTTATGAATGAGCCGACTTAATAATCTAAATGGTATAGATGAGAAGTCAAGTTGCAAATTCTAAGGGCAAGTGATGGATTTGATGAAAAGTGAATGAGAAGGAAGACTGATTATTGTGAAAGTGATTTTTGAAGGATGATCAGAGCAGCAAAGCTATATTTGATCAAGGAGGATCTAATGGTGCATAATAGAGATCTGTAACCAACAAATTTAGTTGCATCCTATTCAGGTCAATTCATTGTTACTTTCTAATCATTGTAGTAATGATTTCAAATCTCTTAATAGAGTTGGATTAATAGCCATTTTATAAATTCTCTAACAAGGTGACAGTTCAGTTGAATTGTTCTATAAGACCTCTAGCAAGGCCACTCCTAATAGGGTGATTAAATCCTTTAACAGGGTCACACCTAATAGTGTGTATTGTAACCTTTAATAGGGTTGGCTCTTAACAGGGCTCACTTTAGAAGAGTGAAAATTGGTAGCTAGTTACTTGGTGGTTTTTCCCATATTGGGTTTCCATGTTAAATATGGTGTCTCTTGTGTTTATTTTATTTAACTATGAATGCTAGATGATCAGTAATCAGTTAATCTATCGAGTTACAACATTTTTATAGTGTTTATCGAGTATCAACAGTAACTAGTTATTTAAGACATCTAAGGGATTTGTGGATTTGTTTTTCTGGTAATTGATTCACCCCCCCTCTTAGTTACTCCATCTATAATTCCAAAAATTGGTATCAGAGCTTTTGGTGCTTGCAGGAAAAGATTTCAAAGATCTAAGCCAAAGGTCAGGATGTCTTATAAGAGGAAAATTCCAAGACTCAATAGGGACAACTTCTCAGCATGGCAAGGGTTGATGAGACTTCATTTGGCTTCTATTGGTGATACAGGGTTGAAGCCTTGATGAAAAATATGCAGAACCTTTTGGTACATTATCTGTCAATGATATTGCTGAAAAGAAGACTCACAACAATATGATGATAGATATAGCATCTGCTCTGAGTTATGAAGAATTTGATGACATCAAGGATTGCAAAAATGCCTTTATGTGAAACAAGATAAAAGAAATATACAGAGGAGATGATAATGTGAGAAGAGCCAAAGCAGAAAGTCTAAGAGGACAGTTTGATCAAATGAAGATGAGAGAGGATGAAAACATTACAAAATATGTTGAAAGAGTTAAAGCATGTGTTAGTGCAATCAAAGTATTTGGAGGAGATATCAAAGAGGAGATAATTATAAGTAAAGTTCTTAGAACTCTACTTCCTATTTATGCAATCAAAGTCTCTACAATTCAATAAAGAAGATGTGAAGCAAATCATAAGATAAATTTAGAGGTAATCGTCGGAAGATTGATTGCATTTGAGCTAGAAAACTATGATAATTATGTTCTAGCTGCCAAGAACATTGAATCAACATTTGAAGCCAAGCTTTCACTCAAAGAAAAAGGCAAGAAAGACTTCAAATCATTCAAGGATAAAGGTAGGAAAACATGTTTCATGGCTAAAGATTCTAATGATTCTGATGATGAAGAAGAAGATGAAATTGTTTACATAGCTGTAAAGGATGAATCTGATAATGATGAAGAAATGGAACTCATTTCTCATATGAGTAGAAATGATACATGGATTATAGATAGTGATTGTTCTCATCACATGATTGGTGATAAAACTAAGTTTGAATATTTTGAAGACTATGATGGTGGCAGTGTAAGATTTGGCAATAATGAACCTTGTTGTATAAAAGGAAAAGGAAGAATCTCACTGACCGGGGAACTTGTATGTGACAATCCATATTGGGTAGAAGGACTAAAGCATAATTTGTTGAGTGTGGCACAACTACTCAATAATGGATTTAAAGTAGAATTCATGCATGGAAAAGCAAGACCATTGGATGGCAAAGGTAAGTTGATTGGATTAGGCACTCAAACAAAAGGTAACTTGTTTTATCTTGAACTTAGTGAATGTTCATGTTTTATTGCTCAAGTTGAAGAAAGTTGGTTATGGCATAGGAGGTTATGTCATGTAAACTTTGATAACTTGGTAAAAATAAGTAAATTTGGGAAAGTAAGAGGCATTCCTAACATAAAGAAACCTGAGGTTGGTTTATGCAAGAATTGTCAAATTGGCAAAATGGGAAAGATTAGCTTTAAAAGCAAAAACTATCAGTCTGAAGAAATTTTAAAAATTATGCATACTAATTTATGTGGACCTATTGGCATTGAAAGTTATATTGGAAATTTTTTTTTTCATCCTTTTTGTTGATGATTATTCAAGAATGATGACTATCATGTACCTAAAAGAGAAATCAGAGGCATTTGAAAAGTTCAAATGGTATTTGGCTAGAGTAGAAAAGGAAATAGGTAAAAGAATGAAATGCTTGAGGTCTGACAGAGGTGGTGAATTCATTTCACATGAGTTCAATAACTTTTGCATTGAAAGGGGAATCAAAAGACAGGTTTCAGCACTTGGAACTTTTGAACAAAATAGAATAGCAGAAAGAAGGAATAGATCTATCATGGACTATGCAAGAACCTTAATGATTGAGAAAAGCATTGTTATCAAATACTGGAAAGGAGCTATTAGCACTGCAGTTCATACCTTGAACAAAGTATAGCTAAAAAATGACTCATTTAAAACCCCCTATGAGTTATGGTATGGCTACAAAGCCAATGTAAGTTATCTAAAAGTATTTGGAAGAAAATGTTACATTTTGAAAGAATATAGAAAAGGTAAATTTGATGTAAAAGGTGTATATGAGCAATGTTAGTATGCTAATAGAAACCAAATTTAAATAAAGCTTGTACAAACTAAACAAAATTCATAAACTTCAAGATAGACTAAGATGAGCTCTCAATTGAGAATATGAGCCATTAACGGGCTCTCTCAATGGGAAGCTCTCTTGTTGAGTAGCTTTGTTTAAATAGATAGGATGTATGCTCAAGCTTTATGCTTCAAAAAGGGCTTCAAATGGAGTTGGAATTTGGGTGTGAGTGTATGGTTTTGATGTAAAATGGCTTCTTAAAATGGCATTATGACTTTACTTCATGGATTGTGTTAAAATGACTTGGGAGAGGATTCCTTAAATAGGCAAAGGGCTTGAGGGATCAAGGGCTAGGATGCAAGGATGTGAAAAAGCTTATAGAAGGCTCAGATTGCATGAGAGGAGAGCACATGGATTGTGCTTCCTTACAAGCAATCAGGGAGTGACACATGTCACATGGTGAGAGGATGGAGGAAAGGGGAAGGATGAGTCAACAAAGGAGGCTCAAGGGATAAAATCTTCATAAAGACCCTCATAATGACTTGTAAGAGCAATAAAAGGGCTTGGAAGAGTCATTTATGGCCTAGTGGGCTTCATAAAGTTTTATGGTTGAGATATTTTGAGGGTGATGAGAGCAATTTCGACTTGGACTTGATTAGGAGGGTTTTAAGCTTGCTTAGGCTTGTACAAATGATTAGAGGATGGATTAGGATGGTTTAGGATTAGCTTAGGGATAGGCAAGTGGATGGCATTTAATGAGGGTGGGTGAAGGAGGAGATATTTGTTAACTTTGGCTTGGGTTAGTAATTCTTAACCCATGTTTAGGGAATGTGACAAGGTTAGGAGGGGATTAGGATTAGGTTTAAAGACATCTTCTAGAAAAGTCTAGACTTTGGATGAGGATAAAGACTTTCTAGAATAGTCTAGAATTTCCTAGGATGAGGATGAAGACTTTCTAGAAGAGTCTGGAACTTCTTAGGATGAGGATAAATTAGATTTTTAGGAAATAAATAAAGTTTTATTTATTTCAAGGGTTTGGGTTGAGGAGATATTTATTAAAACTTTTTTAATAAACATGAGGATTAATATTTAATCTTAATTAAATATTTTGAGTTGGGATTAGGGGTAGGAAATGATGGGATTAGCCTTTAATCAAAATTAAAGAAGGATTAGAAGATTTTGGAAGAGGTTAGTGGTCTTAAGGAAATTGGCCAAGTTTTGGGCAAAAAATAAATTTTTTATTTATTTTGGGTTTTTTGGTCAATTTATTAATTAAATAATTAATAAATAAGGAAATAATGTTTAAATAAGATTTAAACATTTTTGGGAGGGATTCCTTAATTAAATATTTTTAATTAAGATAAAGGGATTTAATGGCATAAAAATTAATTAATTAATTAAATAAATAATTAATTAATAAATGATGACATCATCAGGACTTTTTCAGAAAATAAAAATACTTTATTTTCTAAAGGTTTTTAGGTGTCTACATTTTGCCCCTCTTTGATGTGATGCCGCAAGTGGCATGACATCAAAGATAAGAAAATAAGATGCCCAAGGCTAGAGCAGAAGAGGAGAGAATGGACTGTGAGATGCCCCCTCAAGAAGGCAGCGGGGAGAGAAAGAGAGGCACGATGGCTTCTTGAAAAATACAAGAATCTGGGATGAGCAAGGAGACTCAGATTGGCTTAAGAGAAGAGGTTTAGTTAGCGCAAACTCTCACTACGGGAGAATGATAAAGGGAGAAGCAGAGGCACAAGGGGAAGCAAGCTTAAGATCTCAGGGATTGCAGAGGATGAAGGAGCGGAGTGCTATAAAAGGAATCCAGGATGGGGAGATGGATGAGGGGATTAAAAAGCTGATGCAATAGGATTTCAAAGAGTCAGATTGGCGAAAGATGGGTTTCGAAGATCCCTAGGACTAGGATTGTGGATCTCGAAAGATGAAGCTTGGTGGATTGATTTGGATTAGTGGATCCCTAAGACTAGGATTGTGGATCCCTAAAGCTAAGAGTGATGAGTGATTCAAAGAGATACTGATGCATAAGCTAGGGTAGGAGAGATGGATGTTGGATATGGATGGGGGATAATGGAGATGAAGGAAAACCATTGAAGCTTTTTGAGCGGGGGGATACTTCAAAGAGAAGTACCACCATGTAGTTGAGCACTAGATTTGCTATAGGACTGTTGGTTAATTGCTAAGGTTACCAAGAACATCAAGGCCTTTTCACCAACTATCTAGAGGACTGACGGACTGATTCAAAAAAAACACACAAGGATTGCCCTAGCATCACACATGAATCTCGAAAGAATTAGAGTGGAACCGACATTGGGTAACCCACAAGCAGAAAAGAAAACAAGCAAAAGACATGATCAAGACCTTACGCTCTGATTGCCCCATTCACAGTATACCATGATATGGAAGATCGTGGCAACCTTGAGGAGGGAACAATGAGATTGCTTGGAAAAGATATTTCAAGACCCAACAGGGAAGAGTCCAAATCAAAAGAAAGCGAAAATCCAAAAGAGAACCATTTGCCAACGAGATGGGTAGGATGAGGTACTAACGGACCAAGATCAGACATGAGGAAAGCTATATCCTACAAGGACCTATCGGAGAGCACCTAAGCTGCTGGATTTGGATGAGTGATGCGTCTGGCAAGCTGAACTAAGAAAGATAACACTTTGGTGATAGGAAATCTAGCTGAAGGATGCATTGGAATAACTAACCAAGATGTGCGATGGGTGCAAGATGCTGATCAAGGAGGAATTGACATGAACACTGGATAGATACAATGATACTAAGCTAAAGAGGATGTACAAGCTGATGGACCAAGATATGTTACAAATGTACAAGTTTGTTCATGTTTTGGTTTTTGTGAGATGGAAATGTTTGTGAAGGATGGGATGTCTATAATAGGTGATAGGTGGATAGGTAGATGGTTTGTGAAAAGCTTAAGTGAAAATGGGGTTTTGTGTGTGCACGTGATAGTATACAAGCTAGGATACAAGATTATTTATAGGCTAGAGTATGGTACAAACTTTGGACAAGATTTGGATATACAAGGTATGGTACAAGATTTACAAAGTATAATACAAGCTTTGGTACAAGATTTTACAAGCTATACAGGAGGTATTTACAAGCTTCATCAGATTTTGGATATTTGGTTGGAACACCAAGGGAACAAGCAAGTGTGTCTTATGGGATGGTGGGTGAATGGATGAGGGATAGGATAGTGATAGATAATGGATTAGTCTTTAGTACACAAGGTGCCTGAATTACCAGGTTTTCACCAAGGTACCTATCCAAGGCGCTTGAATTGCCAAGTTTTCACCATTGGACGCTTATTTCTCTTTACTATTTTTTTTTTGTATTTTTCAAAAGCTAGGTATACTAAGGATCTTCAAGCATAGAACTTCTTGAGATGAATGATATTAGTAGGATCATTCAAGAGTTCTCCTTCCGGTGTAGATAGCTGATAGGCTCCGGAGCCAAAGGAAGCAGTGACAACATAAGGACCAAGCCATGTAGGTTCAAACTTGCCTTTCTTTTCTCGATCTGCTTGGACTTTCATGTTTTCTTTAAGGACCATGTCACCTGGCTAAAAGTGTCATGGAAGCACCTTCTTGTTGAAATTCCTTTTGAGACGAGTTTGATAAACTGTGAGATGATCATAGGCTTGTTGTCGCTTCTCATCTAAGAGATCTAGCTGGGTGAGCCGAGCTACTCTGTATTCTTCATCTGATATTTGCCCTTGCAAAGATATGCGCAAGGAGGGAAGTTCAACCTCTATAGGTAGTACCGCTTCGGCACCATAGACTAGGGAGTATGGAGTTGTGCCTGTGGATGTACGAAAGGAAGTTCGATAGGCCCATAGGGCTGGATTTATTTGTAGGTGCCAATCACGGCTGGAATCATTGACAACTTTCTTTAGAATTTTGAGGAGGGTTTTGTTAGTTGCCTCTGCCTGGCCGTTACCTTGTGGGAAATATGGGCTAGAAAAGCGGTGATGGATGCGGAGGGAAGTGCATAATTCTTCCATGTTGAGATTTTCAAAGTTACCTCCGTGGTCGGTGAAGATGGTGGATGGGATGCCGAAGCGGCAAACAATGTGTTACAAGATGAACTTGGAGACCTGAACTCCTATAGCTGAGACTAGGGGGACTGCTTCCACCCATTTAGTGAAATAGTCTGTAGCTGTTATTATCCATTTATGTCCATCAGATGAGAGGGGTGTGATAGTTCCAACTAGATCAAGGCCACAACAAGCGAAAGGCCAAGGTGGTGCAATAGGCTGTAGATCCTGTGCTGGAGTGTGCACAAGATTTGCATGTTGCTGACATGGGAGACACTTTCTGACAAAGTCACAGGGATCTTCTTCAATGGTAGGCCAATAGTAGCCTGCTCTAAGGATTTGTCGTGCTAGGACAATACCACTCGTGTGGGCACCGCAAAGTCCAGAGTGTACTTCCTTTAACACCATCGCGGCCTCATTTTGGTCTAAACATCGAGAGAGAGTATCGTGATAACCCCGACGATATAGGGTATTGGCTATAATAACATAGTGGGATGATTTTCGGATGAGGTTCTGGCATTGGGTACGTGTGAGGTGAGGGGATATGATACCATCGTTAAGGTAAGCGTGAATCTCATGGTACCAAGGGGATTGGGGACCAACCAAGATACAAACACGGTTTGAATCCTCATTCGCATAGGCGGGTGTGAGGAGCTGCTCCACTAAAAACTCATACTGTGTAGCTGCTTGGGGAATTTCCAAGAGCGAGCCTATAGTAGCCATAGCATCTGCTGCTTTGTTCTGTATTCGAGGCACTTGTGTAAACTGAAGCTTTGTAAAATGTTGGGTTAGCTGATCAACTAGCTCTTTGTAGGGTAATAGCTTTTCATCTTTGGTTTGATATTCATTTAGGGATTGCTTGATGATGAGCTGAGAATCACCAAAGATTTGTAGATCAGCAATGTTCCATTCTGCAGCTATCTTTAATCCTGCTATGAGGGCCTCATATTCAGCTATATTGTTGGTGCTAGGGAATTGTAGCTTGAAGGCTTTTGGAATGTAATCTCCTTGAGGTGTGACCAACAATATTCTTGCCCCTGATCCATGAGATGTGTATGAGCCATCAAAATAAAGTTTCCATGGGGGTTGTTCTTCAATTAGACAGATATGCTCATCTGGAAATTCTGTGATCAACGGATAAGCATCTATTAGAGGTGCATCAGCTAGGTGATCTGCTATAGCTTGCCCTTTGATTGCCTTTCTATCCACATACTGGATGTCAAATTCACTAAGGAGCATAACCCATTTGGCCAAACGGCCTGTAAGTGCTGTTCTAGAGAGCATATACTTGAGAGGGTCAATCTTTGAGACTAGTTGGATGGTATGACTTAGCATGTAATGTCGAAGCTTTTGTGTTGAGAAAACAACTGCCAAACAAGCTTTTTCCATAGGAGTGTAATTGAGTTCATAACCAACTAGGGTTCTACTGATGTAGTAGATGGCTCTTTCTTTGTTGTAGTCATCAAGCTATGCTAGAAGTGCCCCTAGAGCAGTAGGTGTTGCTGATATGTACAAAATTAGGGGATGACCAGGAACTGGTGGAACCAAGATAGGGGGATTGATGAGATACTGCTTGAGATGGTTGAAGCTGTGCTGACATAAAGGATCCCACTTGAAGTTCTCATCCTTCCTCAGTAAATGTGAAAATGGTGTACACTTATCTGCAAGCTGGGAGATGAAGCGCCGAACAGATTGGAGCTTTCCTTGAAGAGAGCGAAGCTGTCGCAGTGTTTGGGGAGGAGGCATGTCTAAGATAGCCTTGACCTTCTTGGGGTCGATCTCTATACATCGTTTAGAAACTATGAAGCCTAGAAGCTTGCCAGATGTGACCCCAAAGACACATTTCTTGGGATTCAACATGAGATGATATTTGGCTAACCTATCAAAGACTTTCTCCAGGTTAGCAAGATGATCCATGAAGGTATGAGACTTGACCAAGATATCATCCACATAATCCTCCAAAATGCTATGGATGAGATCATGAAAAATGGCTGTCATAGCTCTTTGATAGGTAGCCCCAGCATTCTTTAGGCCAAAAGGCATCATGTTGTAGCAAAAGGTTCCCCAAGGGGTAGTGAATGCTGTCTTATGTTGATCCTCTTCTGCAATCTTGATTTGATTATACCCAAAAAATCCATCCATGAGGGATAAAATTTCATGTCCAGCTGTAAGATCTATAATCATATCTATGTTGGGCAAGGGAAAATCATCTTTTGGACAAGGTTTGTTAAGATCTCTGAAATCAGTGCAGATTCTGATGTCACCAGAAGGCTTAGTGATGGGGACCATGTTGGAGATCCACTCTGAATAGTCGATAGGTCGGATAACCTTAGCAGCTAACATTCTTTCTAATTCAGCTTTGACCAATAATGCCACCTTGGGGTGCATTTTTCTAAGCTTTTGTCTGACGGGCTTGATCTTTGGATCGACTGCAAGATGATGAACTACAAGCTTTGGATCAAGCCCTGGCATGTCCTGATATGACCATGCAAATCGACCAATGTTTTCTCTTAAGACTTCAAAGAGGAGATCAACTTGGTCTTATGATAGGGATGCAACAATGTGAACAAGTCTGGGGATCTCTGAAGAACCAATGTTGACTTCTCAAGTATCCTCAATTAGAATAGAAGACACCTCTGGTCAATTATCTTGAGGAGGCAATGCTAAATCCTCATGTTCTTCTTGTGGCTCTAGATTTTCTTGCTGAGGGGTTCTCTTCGTTGCCTTAGCTAGTCTCAGATTCACCTTAGTTCCAGTTTTGGGTGTATCGGAACTAGGTTGGGGATTTTCTCCAAAATACCCCTTGGGATCTAGCTTGTAGATATAGGCAGAATCTGGCTTTGTTTTCTTGTGAGGAGTTTCAGCTCCCATGAATCTTAGAAGTGCCTCCTCTGATGTGAACTCATCGATGTGTATGACACTTGGTTGGTCCCAATCTATGAGTTGTGGATGGGCGAGTGGTAGGTCAATGAGGTGGATGGATAGTTCTTGGAGAACAGAGTCTCCGAGGGAGATTTGGTCTAGGATATCGTCGTAGGCTCTCTTTTCAACTTCCTTAGGAATGTCTTCGATTTCGACAAGGTCGTGGTGAATGTTCAAAAAACCATGACCATTCTCATTGGTGCCCCCAGTTGTGGATATGCCAAAGCCAAGACCTGAATTTGTTTCCCACTTGTGTGCTTCGATGGGGCATTGCATGCCTCTTTCTTCTAGTCCTAGGACACCACCTTGATAGTTCCATTTGTTAGTGATGAGCTTATGTTCTTGGGGGTACTTTTGGCTGAAGTGATCAAGGCATGCTTGATTTCTTGGAGGTGCATCCTTATGTAGCCAATTGTTGATATCTGGAGTGAGCTCCTCATGAAGAGGGATTTTTGAGGATACAAAGGTTGTTGGGCCAAACTGTTTGTATCGAGGAGGTGGAATCTCTTTAGCTTTGTGATATGTCGGTCGTCCATGGGCATGTGGATCAAGTGGGAGTGCCCTGACAACAAATGCATCCGACAAACTATACTCTCCACAACCTTTGTTATTGATCTTCATGGTAGACAGGGTAGAGGCGAGGATGGTTTCTGGGTCATTATAAGTATGGGATGAGCTGGTGATGGATGTGCCAATATCAATTCCAGGGCAATGGTTTGTATATGAAGCTTCAACCGCATTGCAGTAAGCAAAGGGTTCTGGATCGGCATGGATGGTTACCTCAGTGCCTTGATGCAGAAATTTGATGCACTGATGGTAAGTGGATGGAACGACTTTCATGGCATGAATCCATGGGCGATTGAGGAGGATGTTAAATGGTAGGTTTAGATCAATAACATGGCAGAGTGTCTCTTGGATGACTGGCCCAACCTTGATTGGCAGCAAAATAGTTCCTTCTGTGGTTCTTTCCAAGTTGTCATAAGCTTTGATGGTGATAACCTCACTGATGATATCTGCCTCAGTATACCCAGCTTGTTTTATGAATTTTAGGGTGCAAATATTCAAGGCTGATCCATTATCTATCATTACTCTTTTCACGGCAAAATTGGATACCATGATGGCTATGCGAAGCGGAAGGGTGTGATCTGGCTCGACCACGGGTATGTCGGTGGGTTTGAAAGATAGGGCACATGAGGAGGATAGGTGTCCAACAAGATTACAAAAATTAGTAGCATTGATATCTGAAGGGACACGGGATTCTATGAGAGCACTTTCAAGGATGTTCTTGTACACAAGACTAGTGCGAAGAAGGTCTAAAATTGAGATTTGGGCTGGCATGTTCCCAAGGTGTTCCAAGATATTGTACTGGCTTTTTGATGGAGCTGATGGTGCTGGTGAAACGGGTGGGCCTGCGATGTTAAATCGCACTCTTCGAGTGGTGACTGCACACTCATTGTTTGGTCCTTGGATATTGATAACATTGATAGAAGGCTCTTTCTCAGATATACAACCTATAAGGCTACCATAGTCTATATAGGATGAAGTGTGGTCATTGTTCTTCCCATGCTATTGGTTTGGTTGACGGTTGTTGGTGTTGTTGTTGTTGGTTTGGATAGGTGCTTTTCCAGGATTTTGGTTGTGGTGTGGAGGAAAAGCATTTTGATAGATCTGTAAGCCTGCATTGGGAGAGGTTTGGGCACCAATAGTGATTTCCTTCCGATCAATGAGGTCCTGCACATAGTCTTTTAGTTTCATGCATCTGAGGGTAGTGTGACCTTTTACCCTATGAAATTTACAGTACTCATTATCTTTGTACCATGCAGCTTTGGATTCAATTTGTTGGGTAGGAGGAAATTTGATGAGGTTTTCCTTGACTAATTTCTCAAAAATGACATCCAATGGCTCACCAAGGGGTGTATAGTTTCTAGGTGTAGGTTGGAATCTAGGCTTTTGTCTTGCAGCTACATTGATGGCATTAGCTTGATTGCTAGACCCTTGAAAGTTGGGTCTTGGATTGTGGTTTTGATAGCTTTGGTGATTATGCTATTGGTAATTGATAGCTTGTTGATTGTTTGGTTGATATGGTGGGTTGGACTGGTTGTGAGAAGGACCAACAATATTCACATGTCTGGTGTCAGTGATGCCATCTGTTGCAACGTGCTTGTTTTTGTTCCAATACCTAGACTTGTCATTGGAATGTGATTGATTTTGGTTGGCTTCCTTGTAAATCTTGACCACACCATCTTTAATGAGTCCTTGCTCAAGGATCATTCCTTTCTCTTTGATATCTTTGTAGGTCTGCAAATAGTTCATGGTCATGTGGTGAGCCAAGCTAGGATGGGCATTATCAATAAACATTTTCACCACATGACACTCCGGCAAGGTGCAGGGTATGCGAGTGGTAAGGGTTTTCCATCTTTGCAGGTATTTAGCAAGGCTTTCTCCACCTTTTTGCTTAGTGTGGACAAGGTCAACTATTGATAGCTCTGTTTCAACAAGATGGGCATATTGGGCTACGAATGCCTCAGATAATTCATCAAAGTTTTTAATTGTGCCATAGGGGATTCTATAAAACCATTCAAGAGCTGGTCCAGCCAAGCTTTTGGGAAAAAGGCGCAAGAGGAAGACATCATTGTATGCTACGTCCTGGCAGTGCATGTAAAATTCTTTGATATGTGTGACAGGGTCTCCTTTAACTCTGAATTTGTCAAATTTGGGTACCTCAAAGTGTTCGGGAAATGGTGTCATGGTAATGGCTCTGTCAAATGGGTAAGGACACACATTCTCAAACTTGAATGTCTTTGGATCATTCCCTTCTTGGATGGCTTTCAGAGCTATCTTCATTTGCTCCCATTCTGAATTGATAGGTGATGGCTGGGGTGCCCCCAATGTAGGAGTGCCTTGAGGTAGGTATGTGCTGGATGGGGCCACTGAATATGGATGGCTGTGAGGGATTTGCTGATAGGGATTGTACATTGTTTGGGTAGCTGCATGGTGGATGACAGGTTGCTGAGGGGGAGGTGGCGCATATTACTGCATGTGCTGTGAGGCTTGCTGTTGATATGGGATTTGAGGTTGGGATTGAGGAACATAAGATGGCTGTGGGATAAATGGATTGCTTTGTGGAGGTAAGGTATAAGATGGTTGTGAGGCTTGGGGAAAGGATCGAGGGGCTTGTGGGGTTTGACCAATATATGTGGGTTGTGCCCCCATTTGGGAAGGTATCTGCATGGAAAAAGAGGCCAAGTAATTGGTGTTTGGTGGTGGTGGATTTTCTCCTAGAAGTGGCATAGAAAAATAGTTGGTAATAGGAGGTAATGGATTAGTTGGTGGTGGAGGTGGTGGGATTTGAAATCTTGGGAATGGAACTGATGGGGTTTGATAGCTTGGTGGCTGGATTTGAAAGCTTGGTAGAGTGGTGGTAGGAGCTTGAGTCACTTGAGAGCTTGGCAGAAAGTTGGTAGTAGCTTGTGGGGTTTGATAGCTTTGTGGAGTGAGGGTAGTAGCTTGTGGATTTGTGGCTAATGGTATTGAGCTCCCAAGACCTAATGGAAATGATGGGATTGTGCTTTGGGCTAAGGTAAACAAGCTGGGGGCGATGAAAGGTTGATTACTTGGCCCCATGGGTGGCATCCCTGTTGTATATTGCTGAGTTTGGCCAAAGATACTAGCACTGATTTGGGAGATGGGTGGATTTGGAAGGCTAGGTTGAGGAGCAGCAACAACAATAGTGAAAGGAGTGAACGATGAGGTGTTTTGGGCGAAGGGGGTTTGGGATGAAGTGGTATAGACCAATGGTGGAGTGGTGGTGGCTGGATTGGCTTGTGGAAGGGAGATTTCAACTTGAGTGGAGGCTGGTATGTTTGGGTCTGTTGGATCATATGGATTGGCTGGAGGCTCTTCTTTTGGCATATATTGAGGATAATTTGGATCATAAGAGCCTATGGGTGGTGGTAGCTACCCAAACAACGGGTGAGATGGATCTGATAATGGAGGGGGTCTTCCAAAGTCAAAGGTTCCTACATTGTCCCTTCAAAAATTAGCCATGATTGTCTCTTTGTTCTTGTCTATAATGGCATTTACCAATACTGCATTTCCTGGTTGGTTCATGAAAGCTTCAATGTCAGTAGATGATGGCATAGCTTTCTCTGGGCTGAAGGATGGCTGAGTGCTCAAGGGGGGTGAGGCTGTTCGATCCAAATGATAGGGCTCTATTGTTTCTTTCTTCTTGGCTAAGCGAGTGACGGGTGGCATGAAAAATGCTCCTAGGGATGAGATGCAATAATGCTAATGGATGCAAAAGGGGGAAGGCTTCTCTATGCAAATGATTTCCTAGGTTAAGGCAAAGCTTTATGACAAAACCTAAGGAGGATTGGGTTGGAGATTCTAACTTCAAAGATATGTTGCCAAAGTACGAAAGGTCTTCTTTCCTATGTGCAAGCTTGGTGGTGATTGTGTCAACTTAAGGATAGACTGATGATCCTTTAGGAAGAACACGAGATTGACCACTTGTGGATCCCAACCTTTAGCTCAAGGTGATGAGGGATAACAAGTGACAAAGCTAGATTACCCTAGACAAAGCTTTGTCAAAGGGATAACCTTGGTGAGATTGATGGATTTGGAAGATTTTAGGAGTGGCAAACTTTTGGCAAAAGTGACAACAATTTTGAAGGCTTGGATGTGAGGTTTTGATTGCTGGCTAGATGGTTTGATTCTAAATGAGATGGATGAGCTAATAATGCTTAAGGGGATAACCTAAGATGGCTGGCTTTTCTACAAAGATGACTCTAAAGTGAAGCTTATCCAAGAAGATGTGGAGAAACAAGGGTGTCTAATCATAGAAATCATGCCTAGTTGGTAAGGCATAAGCAGGATTAACTCCTGGATGTTGGCTAAATTTGATGTTGTGCTCTAACTAGGCCTCTTGAAGTGCTTCGTTAGTAGCTTTGTCCTCTGCTTTGTGGAGTTTGGTAATTCGTGGGCTTGGTGTTATTTCTTTTCTCTTGGCTAAAAGTTCTTGGTATGCTAGAGATGGTTTGAGGTTAACTTTGTGGAACTTCTATTTGGGTTTGGGTTACTCTGACATCAATTCCTGAATCTGCTTGGCTTTGAGAGATCTTGGTTATTTTGCTTCAACTCGTTCAACTTCTGGAATAGGTAGTGACTACACTAAGTATGCCCTAAGCTAGGATTGACCAAGTTTGGCAAACATTCATTCAACAAATAAAAGATCAAGCAATAGATAGAAACAACCAGATAGAAGTTTTTGATTCTCAGAAAGTGATACTTGCACCAAGGAGTGTGTATGTTCTACAAATGTTTTGATCAGTCACCTCAAACACATTAACATCCTAGATGGTTGTCTACAAGGCTGACAGTTGGTTTAGCTAAGGAGTCCTCGATATACCCAAGGTACGTGAGGCCCAAATCTGTAGATGAGACCAAAAAGATGTCACACAGCCGAGAGGAGCAGTAACCCACTTCTCCTCTTTCAATTCTCAAGGGTATAAAGTTCCTTGAGGCTTAGCCCGAGTGACAAAATCTTGATCCCAAGAGAGGTGTCTTTCGATTCACCTCCCGATTCTTATACTCCGCCAGAACGCTGGAGTTGAGGTCGTCCAAGGGGTGATGAAATCCCCAAGCAGGCCTCCTAAAAAGAAACAAGGTTTTGGATCCTAATCTTATGCACCCAAGATGGCCTCGAAAGACGACAAGGGGAGAGAAGACTTGGATGACCTTGGGCTAAAAAACACGCTTGTTCTTTTTACCAACTGACTCTTATGTGTGCTATTCTAGACTTTGCAAGCACTCATGTTTAAGAGACAATGTTCAATTCCAACTTGAAGCGCCAAAAAAAGTAAATCGATCAAAGAATGCAAACAATAAGAAGAGTTAGGGTCAACAAAAACAAAATCGCGCGCCCAGAGGCCCTCCACGTCAAGTATTGATTAATTTTCTTTAAGGCATTCAAGATTGAGTGTGAGTTTGTTTTAAGCCCAAAACAAAAGTGTGTGAGATTCGATTTCAAGCGCGCGCCCGGAGGCTCTCCACGTCAGTTTTTGTTCAATTTTAGTGCCCAAACTTGAAGTGTGATCGATTTAATCTAGAATTTTGATCATTTAAGAATTTTGATAAAGTTAAAGAAAACATTCAAAGACCAAGTGAGTGAGTTAGATTGTGGAACATTTAACACCTTTTTCAAGTAGACCCATCCCCATAAATGGCGTTGAGATTGCAACCAATGGTTAATATTTGATGGGTGATTAGAGAAGAGGTGAGTCCAAGGAACTACTCAAATTGATTTTTGAAAATTTGTATTTTAACTTAACAAAGTTTCTTAAATGTCCAAAAATCAAACTTTACCTAGATTGCATGTGGAAAAGAGATTTGTTTTGTTCAATTTTTAGAAGCTCCAAATGAAGTGTTTGATATTGCAATGGTTAATTGATCCTTGGCATTCAAGATTGGATTTGTTGTTTTAATCATGCATTCAAAGAAAATTTGATTTTAATCCATGGCATTCAAGAGTGATTTTAGCAACATGCATTCAAAGACAAGTGGTTAAACATTCAAGTTTTTTCCTTTGAGCATTCAAGATTGAGATTTTGTGTGTTGTTTTAAGAACTTTGAAGTTCTTTGTTTTAACCTTAGATCATTCAAGATTGTTTTGGACTCAAAAGTGAAAATGACTCTTTGGACTTTGGTTTTCATTCAAGATTTTGTGTTATAGTTTGCATATTTTAAGCCCCAAAAATGATATTCCTAGATTGTTTTGATGCATGAAAAACCTAAGAAACATTCAAGATTTTGCAACAAGACATTTTTTTGGAACAAATAACATAGCTTTTTAGGACAATTTTTGGCAACCATTTAGGACTCTTAGTTTTCATGAGACCTTTTAAAAGAACTTTAGTCTGCACTTAGTGTTGATTTTGAACCTTTTGAAATGGAAACTTGAAGTTCTTTTTAAATTCCCAAAAATGAAGTGTTCCTAACTTTGCATGAATGCATCTAAAACCTTGATGTTGCAAGGATGCAAATGATTGGATTGGTTTAGTTTCACTTGTTAAAAGATTTTTTTTTTTGGCAAATTTTTAGTTTTTAATGGATTTAAGTATGATTTGGGGGTTCATTTTAAGCACTAAAAAGAAGTGTGTATGATTTTGCTTCCTTAAAAAAAATGGCCAAGATCTCCCACAAGAAGAAGAAGAAGAAGTAGATGGAATAAGAAGAATATAGACAAGAAGAGGAAGAAGAATTCCAAGTTCTTTGTCCACCTATAAGCTTGAAAAATCTGCAAACACTATGAGATATACTATGAGTTCCTTTGTCTTTTTCATGCTCATGTGGACCTACAAAACCAATTTATACAATCCTACCAATCACAAAAACAAGCAAAATTAGCCAAAATCAGAAAATGACATACAAAACTTGATTAAAAAAGCTAATGAAGATGACCCATGCGGGGTCCCACCGGGCGTGCCAAAATGTATATGAGCAATGTTAGTATGCTAATAGAAACCAAATTTAAATAAAGCTTGTACAAACTAAACAAAATTCATAAACTTCAAGATAGACTAAGATGAGCTCTCAATTGAGAATATGAGCCATTAATGGGCTCTCTCAATGAGAAGCTCTCTTGTTGAGTAGCTTTGTCTAAATAGATAGGATGTATGCTCAAGCTTTATGCTTCAAAAAGGGCTTCAAATGGAGTTGGAATTTGGGTGTGAGTGTATGGTTTTGATGTAAAATGGCTTCTTAAAATGGCATTATGACTTTACTTCATGGATTGTGTTAAAATGAATTGGGAGAGGATTCCTTAAATAGGCAAAGGGCTTGAGGGATCAAGGGCTAGGATGCAAGGATGTGAAAAAGCTTATAGAAGGCTCAGATTGCATGAGAGGAGAGCACATGGATTGTGCTTCCTTACAATCAATCAGAGAGTGACAGATGTCATATGGTGAGAGGATGGAGGAAAGGGGAAGGATGAGTCAACAAAGGAGGCTCAAGGGATAAAATCTTCATAAAGACCCTCATAATGACTTGTAAGAGCAATAAAAGGGCTTGGAAGAGTCATTTATGGCCTAGTGGGCTTCATAAAGTTTTATGGTTGAGATATTTTGAGGGTGATGAGAGCAATTTCGACTTGGACTTGATTAGGAGGGTTTTAAGCTTGCTTAGGCTTGTGCAAATGATTAGAGGATGGATTATGATGGTTTAGGATTAGCTTAGGGATAGGCAAGTGGATGGCATTTAATGAGGGTGGGTGAAGGAGGAGATATTTGTTAACTTTGGCTTGGGTTATTAATTCTTAAGCCATGTTTAGGGAATTTGACAAGGTTAGGAGGGGATTAGGATTAGGTTTAAAGACATCTTCTAGAAGAGTCTAGACTTTGGATGAGGATAAAGATTTTCTAGAATAGTCTAGAATTTCTTAGGATGAGGATGAAGACTTTCTAGAAGAGTCTAGAACTTCTTAGGATGAGGATAAATTAGATTTTTAGGAAATAAATAAAGTTTTATCTATTTCAAGGGTTTGGGTTGAGGAGATATTTATTAAAACTTTTTTAATAAACATGAGGATTAATATTTAATCTTAATTAAATATTTTGAGTTGGGCTTAGGGGTAGGAAATGATGGGATTAGCCTTTAATTAAAATTAAAGAAGGATTAGAAGATTTTGGAAGAGGTTAGTGGTCTTAAGAAAATTGGCCAAGTTTTGGGCAAAAAATAAATTTTTTATTTATTTTGGGTTTTTTGGTCAATTTATTAATTAAATAATTAATAAATAAGGAAATAATGTTTAAATAAGATTTAAACATTTTTGGGAGGGATTCCTTAATTAAATATTTTTAATTAAGATAAAGGGATTTAATGGCATAAAAATTAATTAATTAATTAAATAAATAATTAATTAATAAATGATGATGTCATTAGGACTTTTTCAGAAAATAAAAATACTTTATTTTCTAAAGGTTTTTAGGTGTCTACAAAAGGTGATGAAGAAATATTTTTGGGATACTCTTGCAAAAGCAAAGCATATAGATGTTTGAATTTATCTACTCACAAAGTCATAGAAAGTGCACATGTGAAAGCTGATGAGTTTGCAGGAAGAACTGAAGAAGAAAACAAAAGGGAACCTAAAGATTATAGAAGATTTGTTTACATTGAACCTGATACAATGCCAAATACACCTATCAATCAGGAATCTTCAACTCTTGAGTCTTCAGTAACTGAATCACAAGAAGTTCAAACCGAGCTAATGCCTACCGAGTTGCAAGAACCCAAGTTGCAAACAAAAGTTACTGAATCAACATCTACCAAGCCCGAGCAACCAGAACCAGAACTAGAAGTTGAGACACAAAAGGATAACAATGCAAGTCATTCAAAAGGCAAGGAGCCTATGTTAGCCAAGTATGTCAAGAAGCATCATGCACCAGATCAGATCATTAGAGATAAATCAAAAGGAACAATGACAAGAAGTAAGTTGAAAAGCACTTGTTTACTTGCTGATTTTGAACCTAAAAAATGTCAAAGATGCATTAGACAATGAAAGTTGGATTGAAGCTATGAATGAAGAAATAGAATAGATAGAGAAAAACAAAACATGGACTCTTGTACCTTGATCTAAAGACAAGAATGTGATTAGAACTAATTGGGTATTCAGAAACAAGTTAAATGAAGATGGTAAGGTGTCAAGGAACAAAGCTAGACTCATATGCAAAGGATACTCTCAAGAATCAGAACCTTACTTGCATATGCTACATACAAAAGATTCAAAGTTTATTAGATGGATGCCAAGTAAACATTTCTCAATGGCATATTGGATGAAGAGGTTTACATTGAATAACCTGAAGGTTTTGTTGATCCAAACAAAAAAGACATGGTCTGCAAATTGCATAAAGCATTATATGGTCTGAAACAAGCATCTAGAGCATGGTATGAAAGACTGCATAACTATCTTATTCAGATTGGTTTTCAAAGAACTAATGACAACAGTAGTTTGTACATAAAGGACAAACTAGATAATAAGATGGTTTTGTCAAAAATATTTGTAGATGATACCTTGTTCACAGAAAATGATGATCTTTGCAAAGAATTTTGAAAACAAATGAACAAATAATTTGAAATGTCAATGTTTGGAGAAATCAAATTCTTTGTTGGTCTTCAAATTCATCAGAGTAAGAATGGTATCTACATGACTCAATCTAAATACATCAAGGAGATACTGCAAAAGTTTGGTATGGAAGATTGAAAACCAGTTGGAATGCCTGTGTGTACTAGATTGAAACTTACCAAGGATGATGAATCAAAGGAAGTGGATCAAACATTGTATAGATCTATGATTAGAAAGTTATAGTATGTAGTGCATACAAGAGCAGACATTGCCCTTGTAGTAGGAATTATAGCAAGATTCTTTGCAAAACCAAAAGAAAATCACATGATGGCAATCAAAAGGATCATGAGATATTTGAAAGGAACTGAAGATTATGGATTATGGTATAAACTTGGAGGAAATATGGATTTAAAAGTGTTCACTGATGCACATTGGGTAGGGAATGTTGATGATAGAAAAAGTACAAGTGGAGGTGCTTTCTTTCTTGGAAAGAGGTTTTTTTCTTGGACAAGAAGTAGAACTGTACATCCCAGTCCATAGCAGAGGTTGAATATGTTGCAGCAGTAGTAAACTGCTCCAACATTGTATGGTTCAAACAATTATTGGAAGGTATGAAGCAAGAAATCAAAGAACCTATTTTTATGTTTTGTGAAAACACAAGTGCAATTAACATATTCAAGAATCTAGTGATGCATTCAAAGACCAAGCATATTGCTATAAAGTATCACTTTGTTAGAGAATTGGTACAAGAAAAAAAAATCAGATTGGAATAAGTTCATACAAAGGAACAAATTGCTGACATATTCACAAAGCCTTTACTTAAGGATGCATTCTTGTATCTAAGAGGTAAGTTAGGGGTCATTTCCCTATTTGAAGCTCACTAAAATACAGTTTTAGTGATGCATCAACAGGAACAGAATTGAAGATCTATCAGTTGATGCAGCAAACCAATGAAGACATTGCATATGAATTAGTACATCAGGTACAATGCTATTCATTTGATTTGTGTTATCTTTGGCATGTGTTGTCAAAGAGGGAGAGTATACTGTCATATCTTTCTGAAATTTGAAAAAATAATAAGAGTTTGTGTAAGAGGGAGAGATCATTATGAAAGAGGGAGATTACTGTATTTAAGGAAGAGGGTGAAGTATTATGTTAGTAAAGACTTGTCTTCAAATTTCATTCTGCTATGACATGTTGTGTTGCCATCAATGCCAAAGAGGGAGATTGTTGGATACAATTGTTCAATTCTGTGTTGTCTTTGATGTTACACAAATGTCATATTAGTCAAAAGATAGTGTCTACCAAGCTCAGTTGGTCAGCAAGGCAAAAGACATAGTCTACCGAGCTCAGAAGGTTAGTAAAAAATGGTTTACAGTGTCTACTAAGCAGACAGTTGTTACCAAGCTTTCAAGGTTAAACAAATAAATTCACTTGTTACCGAGCTCACTCGGTCATCAAAGGGAAATATGGCAGAAATAGTTCTTACTGAGCTCTCATGGACGACGAAGGAATTTAGTTCTTACCGAGTTAACTCGGTAGCCAAAGGATTTTTGCAGATGTTGCAATGTTAACCGAGTCAAGACAGTTAACTCAGGAAATTATTTCTGGAAGTAGTAGTTATCGAACAGGGTCGGCCAATGAAAGATTTCATTGATTTATGAAATAACATTTGTTTGTTGAAAGTAATATTTGTAGCCGACTGATGTATGGTTTATTGGTAAATGTAACTTATGAATAAGCTGACTTAATAATCTAAATGGCATATATGAGAAGTCAAGCTATGAATTCTAAGGGCAAGTGATGGATTTGATGAAAGTGAATGAGAAGGAAGACTGATTATTGTGAAAGCAAATTTTGAAGGATGATCAGAGATCATTTAGGAGTAGCAAAGCTATATTTGATCAAGGAGGATCTAATGGTGCAAAATAGAGATCTGTAACTAGAAAATTTAGTTGCATCCTATTCAGGTCAATTCATTGTTACTTTCTAATCATTGTAGCAGTGATTTCAAATCTCTTAACAGAGTTGGTTTAACAGCCATTTTGTAAATCCTCTAACAAGGTGACAGTTCAGTTGAATTGTTCTATACGACCTCTAGCAAGGCCATTCCTAATAGGGTGATTAAATCCTTTAACAGGGTCACACCTAACAGTGTGTATTGTAACCTTTAACAGGGTTGGCTCTTAACAGGGTTCACTTCAGAAGAGTGAAAATTGGTAGCTAGTTACTTGGTGGTTTTTCCCATATTGGGTTTCCATGTTAAATCTGGTGTCTCTCGTGTTCATTTTATTTAACTTTTGCATGCATATTAATAATTATGAATGCTAGATGATTAGTAATCACTTAATCTACCAAGTTACAATATTTTTATAGTGTTTACCGAGTATCGGTAATAACTAGTTATTTAAGACATCTAAGGGATCTATGGATTTGTTTTTGTGGTAACTGATTCACCCCCCCTCTTAGTTACTCCATCTATAATTCCAACATGGAAAAGCCTATATAGTGTAGGAAACCTTAGCTGAGGATAAGATGATGCAGAGAGACCTTACAAACTTGGGATTGCAATGGTCTTGGAAGTTTTTGGCCTCCAAATTGATGCAGAGCATCTAATACTTTTTCCAAATTGGAAACAACCCAAAAATTAGATAATTCAAAATTCATTTTACTTTCATAAAATTGGCAGGAAGAGGAAAATGATAACATCCCCAAAGGTTATTTTCCTCATCCATAGACCAACTACAATCTTTAAATCAACAATGAAATCTGCATGTGAAATGCTTCAAAGAAAAATATGACATATACTATCGAAACCAAATCTTGCATATTCCATAATCTTTTCTCTTGAGATTTGTATCAAAGATAAACAATTCTTATTATCTATATTTGAAACTATCTAGTGACTATAGTTGATATTTGCAGTTCTTCATAGTGGCACTCAAGTCAATCAATGAAAAAAATTATATTTAAGAAAAACCCACTAATCTTGAAAAACATTCACAAATTATGACCACTCGATACCAATAATGAATCGATTGATTCCTTAAATCTATTTCAATATTATTCACTATCCACCAATGGTTACTTCCAATTTGTTGCAGGAGCATCTCTACTACATGAAGTTTGCAAGCTATATTAAGATATTTGGAACCCAAAAGATTATCAAATATGCGATGAGATTTAAATGTAGATTGTTTAATTCCAAAGGCAAAGTTTGCAAAGGCCTTCAACTCAAATATATGAGGAACCAAACTTCTTTACAAGGTGAACCAATTAGTCCAAGTAGTTTAATTTGTAACTGCATTGTTTGTAACCTCATATTGTGTTGAAGCTCAATTCTGGATTTAGAAATAGATCTAGGGAGACTTGACTCATTGATTTTTATGATATGTTCGCCAAGAAGTTCGATTTGAGGAAATTTGGTCTTCTACATATCGAATAAAGAAAGATGTGTGGAAGGATATGCCTAGAATATCTGTAATGGTGCAGGAGCACCTATCCAATCACCTAAGTCCACTTTGGAACCAAATGGAATTAGAGGATCAAAATCATCTTTTAATGTTAATTAGGAAATATTGAAGCCAATAATGGAAATTTGTAATAATCAATTTGATTTAAAAGTTAAATGTCCTAGAAGTCCTGGTAAGGACTTAGGACCAACTTATTGTATGGGTGGTCAATAGTGCCAAATAGGGATCTAGATTTATTTTATGGATCAATTAGGTCCTAGGAACAAATTAGAATAAATATTGATAAGTTAAAATGAGAAAAATAAAATAAAACAATAGTTAGAAATTCAAAAAATTTGAATATTAATGGTTATATGCAAATTGGAGGGAAAATGAGTTTTAAGGCAAAAAACAAATTGCAAACACTTATAACCACTTGGGGTTGGTTATGGAAGTTGGGAACAATATTATAAAAAACCTTTAATGCCTGGAAAATGGGGATGGTATAGGCTGCTGAAGTATTTTGTACGGACTATGAAGAAGAAGGCAATAATTTTTTTTTAAAGGTTTTCTTGCATTCTTGGTATCCATTTGATGTGCTGTTGATTCTGAATCATTTCTATGGCTCAAGCATATTTCATTTGATCATTTTGAATCACATTTATCTTCCTTATATCAAATTTTGGCAAATTATATTGACTAGTCTGTTATAGGTGTTGGGGTTTGCATTGATTTGGAAACATGAATTGAGGATTCATCCCTAAAATGTGATTACTATGACTTGGGATGAATTGATGACTTGTATTATGATAAACTAACCTTATAAATGCAATAATGAAGGCAATATTGTAGGTGATCACCTTGAGAAGTTGATTTGTATGTTGAAGGACTGAATTTGTGGAAGGATCCCTTAAGGAAATGCTTGGTTGGGAGCAGTAGCCATTAATCTACCTAAAAGAGATATATTTTTAGTGAATTGTATAGTCTTTTATTGTCCTATGTATGGTGAATCAATCATTGGTTAATCCTAGAAGTGCTTGGAGAGGGTACATTGAGGAGGCCCTAGCCTTAAGGGCTTGTTGAAGACCAAATTGGGGCTTTGATAGTTGCAGAGACCTTAGGGTCATTTTGAGTTGATTTTTATTTTTTTGGAGTCATATTAGAAGATTGCTGAAAGTTTCATAGTTAGGGGATAAATATAAGTTATAGTTGCTTTGTTAAATGACAATCTTTTTTGAATTGTTGTCACCTATTCACCACCTCTGTTGTCCTCTCTCTCTGCATCATGTAACTTCAACAGGAGTTTGTGGCATCACTCTTTCCACAAACAAATATGAGTTAGATACAAAAACATTGGCTAGTTAGGAAATAAAATTGGGATTCTTGATATGAGATATGCCCTCTAAATGAATTTCTTAAATAACTATTGATGTTGAGGGTATGATAAAATTAAACTCATTTATTTCCTCAACATGTCTAGGTGGAAATTTTTCCAGTTGAGTATCTAGCAAGATACCTTTTGGTTTTTTTAATCTTCTCCTATATCTTCTTCTTTGCCTTTTTAGAGCTCCTTTCTCTTTCATGCAAAACCAAGGATTTTTCTCTCCTACTACTAGCATCTCCTTGTGCCAATTTTGCCTCTTTTGATTCATCTATAGTCCTTAATATTGGACATTGATGGAGGAGCCAAGAAACATGTTTTGATTGTAAAAAAAATAGAGTTACTATTATTTCTTGTTTATCCTTTGACACCACTTCTTGTTTCTTCTAAATTGTTGATGACTCTTGAACTCTTTTAACTTTGAACTACTTTTGGAACTATCACTGTTCTCATGGAAAAGAGGTAGGCACAATTCCTGTGTAACTAAGGTGACAATTAGTATGAAATTTAATGGTTGAGTGGTAATAGAAGATATAAATTTAGGGATAGTTTCTATAGTCACTCCTATAACACCATATTCTTCACACATTCACATATCAAATATATATATTGGGCTCTTGTGTGTCGACAATACATAAACACTTGAATATGTCTCCTAGTCAGTTCAAATTTACTTTGCATTATTATCCATGACTTACTTTCTATTTTCATTTCTTAATTTGGTTATTTAGTTATGCCACAACCTATTTTGAGTTATGAAATATGCCCACACTATTAGGTGCAAATGTTTTATTCAGAGTTCAAAACTTACAGGAATTGACATGCTCATTCAAAACCATGTAGCATATTCAACAATATCCTATTGTAAAGAAAAAATGTATCAAGATTAACATCAACACTAGAATATAAATTCACATCTTTTTTGAATTTGACAAATATAATTCTCAGTAGACCATTATCAAGCACAAGATCACTCTGAATAACATCATCTACTTGAAAATAGAGAAAAAACAAAAGGTAACCATAATATTTACTCATAATTTGAAAAAAAAGATCACAAGTGCATATCTATCAATGAAACTCCCAAATAAGATATAATTTGCTAAAAGCATAAAGTTAGTAGAAAATTTTCTAAGATAATTAATTTGTATAGTCAAATAGTTCAAGTAAAGTATATGTTGTAGTCTTCCACCAGTCAATAGTGCTAGTAAGGTCCATGACAGACTTATGAAGTCTAAACTGTCAAAAGTTAAATATATCATCAGGAAATAGTACAGTTATGACAAATGCTACATTTATTTTAGTGCAAGACTTCCAAAATGATAGTACTGAATATCAGATGCAATTAATGATATAGACAGTTCACTTGTAAGAGTACCCTATTCCTATATAGTTACTCTCTTTTCTAATGTTTAATGTGAATATTGTAGGAAGTTTCAGGGCCAATGTTATTCCTATCAATTTCCATGACTTTTGCAAGTTCATCGAAGGAGTTGGAGTGCTCTACAGAAACACAAGCTGATAATTTGATAGCTTTAGATTTAGTTAGTACAGAGCAAATAGACTTTGGTGAAAGGTTGGATGTTACTCAATTTTAAGTACATGATAAAGTTTGTTTCAAATGAGTTCATTGATCAGGTTTGGATGTGTTGGAAATATGACAAGAAATAATAGCATTCCAATTATATAATTTGACCTATAAAAGATAGACAATCCGCTACATAAAATTCAATGTAGTAGTACAACCCATTTTACATATCACACTATTAGTATGGTACCTCACCTTTAGAGCTATGATTTTTCCCCCTATTTTACATATCACACTATTAGTATGGTACCTCAACTTACAAACCCTCCTATTTAGGCCCTCATAACTAGGGCTTCCTCAAACTACCCCTTCCCCCAATCAATGATTGTTTAAACAAGAAGGTATCATCAGAGAATTCTTCCCCCAATTAAAGATGAAAAGAACAATGTAAACAGTTAAATTATTTTTAAAATTTTGTTTCTTAGCAAAATTCCCATTCCCATCCTTGCAAAATAGAATTTTTTTTTCTATTTTTCAACTCACCTATTCACCTATTCTTCAACTCTTTATCAAATCTTCAAACAAGGGTTTAAATTTTGCTTAAACAAAGGTAATTTTGTTTTGTTCAAGTCCAAATTTCTTTTATACGTTAGCAAGTATCAAATTAGGGATTCCCCAATGATTAAATACCTTTAATAGTGGGAGTGCTGCAATGTATGCTCGAAATGCTACAATGTATACTCAAATTGCTGCAATGTATGCTCTAAATACTCTTGGTAGTTCGAGTTTAGGGCTGCACTAGAAATCTAAAATGCTCCAAAATGCTGCACTAGAAATCTGAAATGTAGCTTATTAGCGTAATTAATAATGTCTTCATAACAACATGTGGGTTAAAATGGAAAGACAAATGAAATATGATAGTATGTAATGAAATATGATAGTATGTTAAAATCTAGGGAACAAAAATTAAACTCGTAAACATGTTTAAACCTCATCCTCAACTATCATCTTGATAGTAAATATAAATTAAACCCTTAAAAATTGTAACCTAAATGTGCCCATACCAACCATAAGTAGAACACTAATTGCTTCCATAACTCCACTTTGATATAATACCCTTTGGACTCAATACCTGAAACAACATAGAAAGGTTTTGAATCACCAGTGCAACAATGAAGCCACTTCACAAATCCCACATCGAAGTATAGTCCTATTGTATGAAATGTAGAAGTAGATGACACCATCAGTACATGCAACCTTAGAACTTGAAATAATATAAACATTCTCTTACTATTAACCTAACTCCATCTCATTCAATGGTAGTGTGACTGTAACTCGGTTATACCCACTTGAAATTCCTTAGTGAGAGAGAGAGAGAGAAATCCTCAAGTGTAAATGCTCAATTGACCACATTTTTTGAAATGCTCAAAAGTGAAATGCAGCTCAATTGATGTTTGGCACTTTTTTTAATATATCTTTATGTTGCCATGTTGGTCACAATTGAGACCAACATAAAATAGAAAGCATTGGTCGCAATTGTGACCAACACGACATGCTATTAAAAAAAATAAAATTTTCCTTTATAATGATGACCAACCAAGAAATTTATATTTGTGGTCAAAATTTAGGGTTAAATGTACTAGTGACTTAATCTAGGTTAAGATCATTGCTATATAAAGATTCCATGAAGAGTCTTCTAGATGGTTTCATGTTTCCCTCTTGATCCTGATCATTGAACATACACATAGGGATATGTGATTGATGCCATGTAAATATTCGGTAACAACCTCAACATGTATGGAATGTTCTATATCAACCTCTTCAAAACTTAACTAATCCTTCCAAGTCGGCTTGATAATCATTTTGCCTAAAAATTTGTTCCATTCTTGACTTTTATGTAGACTCTACATTGCTTGACCTCTACTGTTACTGGTGCTTGACATTGTTGTTGCTTGACCTTTATTAACTTCTTGATGCTCGACATATACTATGCTTGGCACATACTTTATCACTCAATACGTATATACTTAGATTTCACTTGGTCTCTAATGACTTGCTCAATCACTGAAAGAGCTCGATCCATAAAGAAAATTTCTCTATGACCATACTTACTCAGTTTCTATAGAATTACTTAGTACATACTATCTTATGTACATGAATTGGCCTATGCAGAGTAGCTCGATCACAGTGATGACCATCTAACTCTGCCTTGTAAATGACTAAGTGATTGACACTAATAGATAACAATGGTTAGAGATACCAACATATACCATATAATAACAACCTGGCACTAAATATTAATTATAATCTAATCCATGTATCCATTAAAATGGGAAAAGTAGTAATAAAAGAGATAGTCAATTCTAACAATCATAAGAATAAATTCTAACTTACTTAAAAAAGGATAACATTATTCTATCTACTAAATGTATTAGTTTAAAATTCAAAGAATTACTATAATTCCATAACTAAGCTTGATTGTTATCTATTTTATAATAGTAGGTATGAGGACATATATAATATTAGTCAATGATTATATGTTTGTATAGGAAAAATTAAAGTACTATAAAGATAAACTTTATACATAAGTTCTAGAAGGTCATAATAGTGATAAGCTAGTCAACTATCTTAAGATGTATAATAAAAGAAAACTAAGTGGAACCAGTGATTGATATTTAAAGGAGATCTACACATGATAATGGTCAACTCATCCTCTGAGGCCTCTCATTTTCTATTGGTCCCAAATGTATTAAAGGCTTGGTATCCTAAGTAATTTTATGTTTCTTGCCACAACTATTGTTAATGATAGAGGGTGAAATAATGCAGAAGTTGTCCATCTCTTCCTCATTGAAAGAAGGAGGACCTACATAGCCTTATTCACATAAATAGACTAGTAACCATATCTTATCCTACTATCCCTAACTAATAATGTTGTTAATATATGTGAAAGAGTCATATTAGTTATTATGTTGTCATTGATGTCAAGTCTTAATTGGTTAGACATTATGTTAATTTAGTAGTGTGTCATATCATTTGATTGATGAAGAGGATTTGAAGAAAGTATGATGCTGTAAGTATTATAAATTTTTGGTATTCAATGGGTACTTGAATGAGTTAGACTCTGAAAATATAATGTTGATTTAATAATTTTACATGATCTCAATACTTATGAGGAAAGTTGTGAAAACATGTATAAGAAAGATAGTTTGGTCTATGAATGAAGGAATACAATATTAATTGAGCTACTACTATTGTCACTGATCACCTGAGAAAGAAGTGAAGAATACATAGTGTTAATTGAGCAATTCTAGTGTTAACCAAGTCTAGTATTGACTACGTGAGATGTAATGTTAATCAACCATGAACATGAAGATAAAGTTTAGAAAATATTTAATCTAAGGCCAACATTTGATGAAAATTGAAAATGTTCAAGAAGTTTCAAGGATTAAATTGTTAGAATATTCAAATGGGAAGAGTACTTCTGAGAGAGGGGGGGGGGGGGGGGGGTGAATTAGAAGTAACAAACTTTAACCTTTTCAAAATCCTTTAAAACAAATAACTGAAAGTAAACTGCATGCATGTTAACATATTAAATAAACATAAAGTAAACACATGCATCAACACATGACACTAGAATTTGGTAACCTAGAAACCCTCCAGGAATAAGAAGGTAAAACTGTGGTGGGGATGATACCCACAAAATCACTGCAACAATAATTGTTTGACCACTTTTGATGGTTTGCCTTGTTAAAGGCCTACCCTGTTAAAGGCTTTACACTGTGTCAATAGTGACCTAGTTAAAGGATTTACAACACTTTACATGAAGTGCCAACCTATTAAAGGATTTAGTCACCTCTTCAAAGGATCTACAAAATAGCTATTAAGCTAACTTATCAACATAAGATTTTCACTATCCAATACAATTGCTAGAGAGTATTAGAAATCTTTGACCTGATTGCTTACAATCCTCAATTGCTGATTTTAGGCACTTGATTTGCTCATTCTGATGTGATCCTTGCTTGATATGATATCTGTTCATAGCCCTTGTTCTATTTTGATCAAATAGATGTGTAATTGCTACTCAATTCACTGAGTCTTTGATACCCCTACTGCTTGCCCTGTTCTGTAATTTTTGCTATCTGCTTAGCAACTTCTTTCACTTCTATTCAGCAACATGAAATTGTGGAGTCTAAGCCTTCTTATAAAGACTTCGTAGACTTAGGGTTAGGTATGGATCTATGATCCATATTGAATCTTTAATTCCCTCTCATTCCTTGCACTTTTCTCATTGGTTGCATGCCTTCTCCATTTTTCTGATTGGCTGCATGCTAATTGCATAGGAAATATAAAAGATTTGTTCTTATCCTTATTATCCTTCAAAATCCTTCTATGTCAGCTCAAAAAATAGTTTACATCTGAGTTTGTGAAGACACAAACTCATATGCTAATTTTATGTTACTCGGCACATACTGGACTACTGATGCTCAGCACATGTTTGATCCTAGTTTGCTTGACACTTATTACATTCTACCTTGCTCGACACATGCATAGTTCTAACTCACTCTACACATGAAGCATTCTGACTTGCTCAGCATCAACTATGACTTGGTACCTATATATCACTCAACACTTGTATAAAGCTCAGCACCTGAAGTCACTCGACACCTATTGGAATTCTGGCTCGACACATACTGTAGCTTGGCATACATAGTGTACTTTAGATTCTATGTAGAAAGTGGTTAAGTGTGTTGACAATCAAATGTAAAAACCATTATGAGACCAACAATCTCCCCCTTTGACGTGAGTGTCAAAAACACTTAACTAAATGTTACTAGTCTGATCTTATGAGTACCCTATCCAATCTACTCTGCATATGTACAAAATTTCAAAATTTGTTCAAAATAACTTATAACTCCCCTTGAGCTAATTGTGCCATTTCATTCTTGCAACAAAAATTCTTGTGTTGATGTACATGATATTCTTTGCCTTTGCCCTGTTTCAGTAATCTATACCTATATGCTGAGCTATTCTATCTACTTTGACTGTACTTGCAAGTTTTATTCTTATCTCCCCCAAAACATTATTTCTCCCCCTTTTTGGCTATCTACAATCTCTTTCCTTTTATTCTCCAAAAGAATGAAAGAATGTAATTACTAGAATACTTAGTATTCTCCCCCTTAGTCATATCTTCCTTATTGTTATTACTCCCCCTAAACATTAGATATATCTATCTTATCATCTCCCCCAAAATATTATTTTTCCCCCTTTTTGACACTTATGTCAAAGGGTTCTAAGGAGTAATACCATATTTAGCCAAAAATGTACTGTTTACCTCCATTACCATTTTTAGACCTGCATCCCAATTCTCCAAAGCAATGTCTAGTGACTTGTGCTAAATGGCAGTCTTTGTAGAAAGATGTACAAGTCCATCTAATGTAGAAAGATTAGGATTTTTCTTTAAAATAGTCTCAACAGAGACTTGTTCTTTGTGGAGGACCTCCAAATGTGGGGTTATGGAGGATTGAATCTGCATTAATTTGGCCTTTATATTGGCCTCTTCACTTGTAAGTGCAGCTAATTCTCTTTGAGTGTGAAGCGATTGGAAAAAATGCTTCTCACTTTGAGCTAGATCTCTTGGTAATTACATGCTAGAAATCTTTAGATTTCTCTCCAAGCTCAATATCCTCTGGCCTGTCTCTTGTGTGAAATTGGAAAAATCACATAGCTTTTTGTATAGTGAGAAAATGTTCTCAAGTATAGTTTTGACCTTTTCAATTTTCTTGGCCAATTCTACCTGTTTAAGTGCTATACCACTAGATATTTTCTCATTTATGTTTCCTTGAAACTTCCTTTCAGACCATTCCATAAGTTTGACATTTGTATCCTAGTCTTCACTTGTCACCTGGTCAACTATATCTAATAATTGTTCCATTATAGGTTTTGACTCATCTGGTGACTGCAAGTTGAAGGCATCCATAAAGATGTCCTTAATCTCATGTAGTGCTTGTTTATGCTTATACTCCTTTCTAAGTATTTCTTATCCTTTTCTCCTATTTAATGCATCTTGCATTTCTATAATCTACTCCATGGTGATAGTCTTTGAGTCATAAGTAGGTATGGCAATGTCTTCATCTAACTCAGGGTCTCCATACTGAAGTACCCAAGTCACCTTGGTTGAGCTCAAGCTTGGTGTTGATATTTGCAAAGGTATGGCTTCAGTGCTCAACTTCTGAAGGGTTTTTGTAGGAGTGCCTATTTTTGGTAGTTCTACCAATGTCTGCATAGCAGCCTACTCTTCTTCCTTTGATATATCCTCCTTCTCATCAGACTTCCCTTCTTCTACACTCAACTTCTAATTGGTGTCACCTGTTGCTATTGCAATTGTTGGAGATGGTGGTGGAAGCATTAGGATTTGAGTGCTAGTAGCTATATAGATGAAAGGTGGTTCTTGTGGTTTCACGTTGTTTCTTTTTGGTTCTACTACTGCCTTCTGTAACTCATCTACACTCACCAATACAGGGTTTGTGCATAATTGTGCCTATAGAGTGGATTGGTGAAGGATCTTGGAGAGATCCTCTCTAGTTAGGGGATTGATGTTTTGAGCAAAATTGTCAAGAACATCCTTGATTGTTATAGTGTCTACAGGTGTGATGGTTACATGAGGAGGGCTGGAGGGTGGCATTTGTGTGTCTTACAAACTCTGTTCCTCTTGCTGCTGCTACTCAGTTGTTGCCATGTCTTCTCCCTTTTGTATCTCTTCCTCCTCACCTTTTTCCTTATCTTCTTCCTCTTTCTTCTCTTCTTCTCCTTTCTTTTCTTCATCTCCTTTTGCTGTTGCTTCCTTCTTCTTCTCTTCTTCTTACTTCTCTTCCACTTTCTTTTCCTCTATCTTCTCTTTGGCACTGGCTTTGCCTTATTTGCTTCTTCATCCTTGTCATAAGTCAACTTGTAGATTGTCTTCCACAATTGTGTGGACTTATTCACTACATCCTTAATCTTATTTTGTAGGATGCTGAAGGCTCTATATTTAGGTGCAAATTTTCCACCATGTTTCTTATTAGCCTTTGTTATTTGACTTCTTATTAGGTTAGGCATCACTTGTGCTAAGGTAGATTCTCTGATCTCCTTTTCCATTTTTAGACAATAATGCCATTTGTTTTCAATTATCTCATATTATCTCATATAATTCCCTAGGCATGGTATTGTTTAGCTCTAGAGGTGTATTCTTAAATTCAACCATCATGGCATACACTAATTCCTCTATTTCTTTTTGTTCTTCTCTACTTAACTTGTTGAAATCAAGGTTTTTCAAATCATTCAAATTTACATTCTTAATATTTTCACAAATTTTATCTATAGTAGATTTGGGAGGATGGCTTACCACTCAGAATTGGCTGATATCCTCTATCTCAATCTTCTCCTCATCATCATAAGCTAGCTGTGCTATGTATTTTCTTCTTTTCTTTGGCACTTCACCAATCTGTTCAATGGCCTTCTTCTTCTCTTTTGTTTCCTCTTTGGCCTTTTGTGTGAATGCCCTTGTGGTAGCTCTTGTTGCTGGTGCATTTAGTTTGGCTTGTGTTGTTCTTGTAACCTTCTTTGCTTTAGGCTGGGCTGGAGGCTAAGTTTTATCCTTTCTCTTCTTTTTCTCAGCTTGTGTAGGTGCTTCCTTGGCTTCTTCTTCCTCGACACCTTCCTCCTTATCTTCTCCTAAGCCTTGGGTTAACTCCATAGGTTCTTTCCCTTGCTCTTCTTCTTCTTCAACACCTGCTCCCCCTTCAATATCTGCACCAAATTTCTTCTTTATTTTCTTCACCAGTTTATTTTTCTTCTTTAGTGTGGAGGTTGTTTTAATTTCCATATCAACCTTGTAATGCACAACATCATATGTGCCAAAATGGGGTGCCTTCTTGTCAATTTATTTTACAAGTAATGTAGTGATTGCTGCTGAGGCTTCATCCACATCAATTTCATAACGTAAGGGTCTGACCCATCTCACCCTTGGAACTCTTGCTTGGATATAGGTGTAGCCAATGTCAACCCAAAAACATATGTCATTGATATGTTTTTCCACTAGGGAAACTGGTATTCTAACCCTTTGCTTCATGGATTTCTTAAAATGCTCAAAATAGCTTGTCATTTGGGCTTGAAAGTTGTCACCCATTTGATCAATGTACTCATTGATTTGAGTGATTATAGTTTTGTTGGAATTCTAGTTTACCTTTCCAATTGATGGAAACTCTTTCAAGACATAGAAAAATATGTAGACAAGAACTGAACCAAACTTGCATTGAGCACCTTTTGACCTCCTTATTGCTCCTAGGTTCTCATTTATCTATTGAAGCATGAGTTCTGCTAGATCATATGTATGATCTTTCTTTACAAGTTTGTAAGCTACATCAATAGCAATACATGGTACACTATTTAATCTGTTGGATTGGTAAAATTTGTGAGATATCACTCTCACTACAAAATCTAGAAGAGGATCTATTACAATATCAATTGTCATACCCCTCTTATTCCACTTAGCCCTTGTATTCCTTTCAATGACCTCTTGTGAATCACTTCACAGGGTCTTAGGCCAATCTAGGGTTGGGAAACCCATACCCCTATGCACTATCTTGTTGGTAATCTTCACGGGTTGTGTTTCCAACCACAAACATCCATTATGAATTCTACTAAGAACAATCCATATCCATTCTATTTTGAAACTTGTGGGGTAAACTAGGGCATTTGTTAAACCCTTCTTCTCAACTATCTGAAACTCATCCTTTAGAATTTTGTTATCACATAGTTTTTCATAGGCTTGAAATATCTCAAGGTCACCTATAGCCCCTATCTTGCAGTTGTAACACTTCCTTACATCTTGTACCATGACAACCTTGGGTGAAATTATGGACAACATGCCGACAGGGTCATTTTTGTAGGCTACCTCGAGAATGGGTTTGAACTTAGGTTGTTTTACTTCATTACTAACCAGTTGGACCTCATGACCTTCCTTTCCCTTGGGGTTCTTAGAACTAGAAGCCATTATACTAATCTAGGGTTTCAATATATTAGAACTTTAAAACTTGCATAGCTCGACACTTGATAAATACCTTAGATTGATAAAATTTATGCTGAATCATTGTTGAAATCGGTGCAAAAGGCTTCAAGGATGCTGTTTGATTGCTTCTGCACTATTCTCATCTTTTCTATGTGTTTGAATGGTGTAAAAAATGATCAAAATTTGTCCTTATACCTTTTAAAACCTAGCATTAAATGCTTAGTGCATACAGTTGTAACTTTGACACTTGAAGGTTTCAACATGACTCAGCTTCCTTTGGTTTTCGTTCACTCAGCTTCCACTAGATTTCCACTTTACTCAGCTTCTATTAACATTTCTCAACTTGGCATCAACTATCAACTCGATCACTACTAGAAACTTGACATACACTAGAGGTTTGCTCGGTATCTAAGGACAACTCAACAGTATTTGCAAAAACTTCAAATTTTGACTTGGCATCTTTGCTCATGCTGATTTATTCTTTGCAGTACTTCTTCATCTTGGGACTGTTGTATGATATAACTTTTTATATCAGTCCCATACACCTATTCTTGCTTAGTTGGATGAGATGTGACCACTTGACCTCTTGAGTGAAGTGATCCCTCCATTTGATGTGCTGCACTCATCTTTCTTCTTCCAAGTCTTGTTCATTTGCTCTTTGATTTGTTCAACATCTACCTTCTCTTTTCCTTTGTTGACTTCTAACTTGGGTGCCTTTGACTTTTTTGGGAAATTCCTCCTAATATGACCGGTCTTCAAGCAACTAAAACATGTGGTTTGACTCAACCATCTGTTGTAGTTCCCTCTAAAATGTGCTCTTATGCAATTTTCAGGGATGTGCCCATACTCTTGACAGTAATGACAAGTCTACCTAGTATTGTAATCCCACTTGTAATGGTGTGCATGGTTGTTTCTCCTTGTAGGCTAATTAGGTGTCCACATAGGCTTTCATCTGCATTCAAATGCTCTATGTCCATATTTCTTGTAGTTGTAGTAGTGACCCTCAAATCTTGGTGTCTTCATGGTCTTGGTTTTGCATTTATGTGCTTGATGTCCTTGCTTTTTGCACTTGTGACAAAAGCTTGCATTTTTAGGATTATCATGTTGATGGCCATCCTTGCTCCTACATACATTAGAAGTATGTCCCTTTTTACCACTAAAATGACAAGTAGGTTTAGTGTTCTTACCTTTGTTACTTCTTTCTTTTGTAGTCTTGGATGATTCTCCTTGTTCAGTGCTAGTGTAACCAAGTCCTGAAGTATCATTACTGGCCCTTGGTGATTTTAGTAATTGCTTAAAGTACTTGATAACCTCATTGGGTTTGTTGAAGCTTTCTGCTATCTCCTTTTCTCTTTTTAGGTCATTTTGTAACTTCAATCTAGAGATCTCAATGTCCTTCATGTTTAGCTCATGATGAGCATTCATCATTTGGCTTAAGGTGTCAAGTTGCATGTTTGAGATTCTTTCAAACTCAATTTTCTTCTCCTCTAGTCTATTGGTAAGATTTCTCTTGTCATCTTCTATCATAGCCTTGTCTTCAATGGCTTTCTTCTTTTGTTTAGTTATTTCACAAAGCATTATGGCTTGTGATTCTTGTTCAAGCTTGAGTATTTCTGATTTCTTGTGCTTGAGCTCTTTTCTTCTCCATCAATTCCACTATTGTTACATCAAATTCTTTGGAATCTCCATTTGAAAACACTTATGTGGTTTCAATCTCCTTTTAGTGCATGTCATTTTCAGCTATGGCTATATCCTTCCTTCTTTTCAAGGACTTTGTCAATTCCTCTCTAGCTTCCTCCAATTTGTGTAGAGCGAGGTGGAAATCAATCACCTGATTATCTATAATCTTCTCAAGTTTGAAGACTTCCATCTTTAGATCTTTTCTCTAAGTTGTTAGGCTTCTCCTAGTGAGTTCCTTGCTCTGATACTAATTGTTGGAATATTCAAATGGGAAGAGTACTTTTGAGGGGGGAGGGGGTGAATCAGAAGTAACACACTTTAACCTTTTCAAAATCCTTTAAAAAAAAAAACTAAAAGTAAACTGCATGCATTTAAACATATTAAATAAACATAAAGTAAACACATGCATCAACAAATGACACTAGAATTTGGTAACCCAGAAACCCTCCAGGAATAAGAAGGTAAAACTGGGGTGGGGATGATACCCACAAAATCACTACAACAATAATTGTTTGACCACTTCTGATGGTTTGCCTTGTTAAAGGCCTGCCCTATTAAAGGCTTTACACTATGTCAATAGTGACCTGGTTAAAGGATTTAAAACACTTTACATCAAGTGTCACCCTATTAAAGGATTTAGTCACCTCTTCAAAGGATCTACAAAATAGCTGTTAAGCTAACCTATCAACATAGGATTTTCACTATCCAATACAATTGCTAGAGAGTATTAGAAATCTTTGACCTGATTGCTTACAATCCTCAATTGCTGATTTTAGGCACTTGATCTACTCATTCTGATGTGATCCTTGCTTGATCTGATATCTATTCATAGCCCTTGTTCTATTCTAATCAATTGGATGTGTAATTGTTGCTCAATTCACTAAGTCTTTGATACCCCTGCTACTTGCCCTTTTCTATAATTTTTGCTATCTGCTTAGCAACTTCCTTCACTTCTATTCAACAACATAAAATCATGGGGTCTAAGTCTTCTTATAAAGACTTCATAGACTTAGCATTAGGTATGGATCTACAATCCATATTGAATCTTTAATTCCCGCTCATTCCTTGCACTTTTCTCATTGGTTGCATGCCTTCTCCATTTTTCTTGTCATGCCCAAAACTTAGACGAAAAAAAATACAACCAATTTAAAAAAAAAAAAACATTATACATCAAGGTTCATCTGAGATGATAAGTTATTTAGTTGTCAAGGTTCCACTAGCTTACTAATCTACTCTTAAATTGATACATTGTTGCCATAACTTTGCAAGGATAAAATAAAACACAACACAATTTTTTATTTTATTTTATTGTTTTACTTTTGAATTGAAGGTAAGGAAGGAGGCTCAACAACCATTAACCTAGAATGAAGAAGTAAGATAAAGGAGCAAGGTAATCCTACTCGAAAACTTGGATTCAAGTTTTTTCCATGGAAAGATTCATAGTTGCTAACTACAAAATGCAAACTATTTGAAATGCCTATGAATACGAGCCCTCAAGGGAAGACATTATGTAGTGTGGGTATAACTCAGCTTGTTAGAGCAATTGGAAGATTTAGGAATACAACACAAAGAATTTTTACCCATTCATCCTTTTAATTTCATTAAAATTGAGTTTACGTATGCTTGAATAATTTCCTTGATATTAATATTTCAATTTGTTATAAATTGGAATACACCTATGCCTCCTACTTAAGTATGCATTATCCTTTAATAAAATGAACTAATATTATTACTTTACATTTAATATTTGGCTAATCATCAATTAAAATAGCATCATCTTAATCCCACCTATGTTACCCTTAGTAATTAATCTAAGATAATGGTATATCACTATTACATATATATATATATATATATATATATATATATATATATATATATATATATATTCTTTTCCTTTATTATAGTGTAGCTAGGGTACTATATAATTGATTCTATTTATATATATAGCTGTCACCTTAAGTTGTCACCTAAGCTACATCCTAAAATCTACATAAGCTAAATCTAGTTATAAATAAATAAATAAACAAAAATTGAGTCAAAACTAATAAATCAATTTGCTCTCTCCTAGAAACCTACCTATATTGAATAACTTAGATTTCTTTACCCCTACTTAAATAGTTCCATGACTTTATTAACCCCAACCCATCACTAATACCCAAGCATGCGAATTAGTCTTAAATAGTTCCATGACTTTATTAACCCTAACCCATCACTAATACCTAAGCATGCAAATTAGTCTTAGTGTTCATGGAAGAAGTGCTGATTCCAATACATGTGGGGTCGAATTTCCAAGCTTTCATGCTTTTTGTGGAAGTCAAGGATATCTTATGCTTTAGCTTTGACTCCATCAATCCCCATGCAAGGTTGACTTCCCACTTCAACATCATTATTGGTATGCTAGAGGGTACTTCCTATGATGTGCTGCATAGAGAAAGCAAATATATTAAAGTGCTATGTTTGCTTTCAAGGCTTCAAGTGCTTAGGAAAGTGGAAGTGATTTGACACTTGTCAGATCCATGTCAGTGATTGAGCAAGATTTGCTCATAAAATTTTCAAGACTTATGTCGCCTAGGTGGATATTTTCTTAGCATATACACTTATCTAAATTAATGCTCGATTGAAGTAGATGGAGGGGTGGTCGACAAGGTAGGTGGGGGCTTTGCAAGAGTCTCTTATTTTATTTATTATGTCAGGTCATTAAGAATTGTAGTGTACGTTATTGATTATTTTATTAATATTGAGTATCTATTTTCTCCATAGGGTCACATAATGAAAAAGCTAAGTCTGATATCTATTACATAGGAGGTTTTTTTGAAATAATTTATTTCTACTTGACAAATAAGATATTAATATTTTACACAAGGTTTATTAATTTATTAGACTGTAATAAAATGGGATTTTGTTGTTTTTAGCCCATACATTTTCCAGAGAGTGAAATTGCATCTACAGGCTTGTTTGTTCCTTTTGAACTTTTCTTGTTTGTCTAAGTCCTTTTATGCAATCATAGGATTGTCTAGATTCAAATTGACATTTTATTATTCATTATGTTCTCTATTCTAATTAAGCAAGCTCAACATAGTTTCTTTTTTTTTTTTGCAATTACAAATAAGAATTTTACATGGATCTTAGGTGAATTCCCAGGTTAGCATATCCCATGAACATTAAATTTAATACAAATCAATAACATCCATATTACATAATTTAACCATCTACATGACCATTTACTAACTAATACAACTGATTGAACACAAAATTGAATACCAATGTAACTCAACTAACAATTGAGAAGGTATGAATATCAATATGACAACATTCTAATCATCCTTAATGGAGCATCAATGCACACACAGATTCTTTCTTTCAAGACATTCCAATTCTAAGTATAGATAATTTTACTTCCAATATTGAACATCTGCAACTAATTTTATTCTCATGCAATACTGTGAAGATAAAGGTATCAAATAATAATGCTCAGTCTATTCTCCATGATATAACATGATACAAATTCTTTTCTCAACACATACCAAATTTAAGCAATGATTAAACACCATCAACACAACATCAACTAATCCCAAGGTGGTGGAAACTTTACTCACAATACACAATGAAGAATCACACAACAAGATATCTCAAAATCTCTCTACTTGAGACCACTGACAACACATTGCTACACAAAGAATGCTCATCATAGGATGGAGTTCACTTCTCCGTTTCAACACCAACTATAAAGGGGTCTTCTTCTATGCAAGTAATGAACTTCATGACCATCAAGCTTCCAAACTCTTCAAGTGAAAATCTGCAAAAGAAAGACAAAATGGGAAGCATGGAGGCTCACCTCCCAACCTAGGCCTCAAGGAGACCACCCACCAAGCTTGGGGAAACAAGGCATAAATAGTTGCATTCTTCACATTCCCATACCATGCTTATACATAACAATAAGACAAGAGTTAGCACGAGACATCACAACACATCCCATACAAAGTTATGCACAAAGATTCAACAAATGAATCAAGAATAGGGTGAAGGTGGGCTCTCACCATGAGGAGGATTTACATAGCTTTCATTCACAATATAGACATCTTTTTAATATCAAAATGCCCTTTTGGGGCAACCAATATCTTCCCTTCTACATACCTCCTTATACCTCCCAAGATGAAAGTGAGCAAGATAATTCACATTCCATAGAACATATACAACCATCTCCGCAAAAGGGAGAATTCCTCAACTACATGTGTGAGCCCAACTAACCCCTTCACCCAAGCATCTCTTACCTCCCAAGGGTGAGTAATGCCTCACACCCAATTCACAGAACACATAATATGAAACAAGAAAAATAAAAAAAAGACTCACACAACACTACTCACATGCAACACACAACAAAGATATTTTATTCACAAACACACCACAATACAACAAAATCTCATCATGAAATGAAGAACACCATTTATAATCTACATGCAGAATGCAGAACTTCATGGATCATGGTACCAACCTTCCTCCAAGCAAGGAAAAGAATAATTGTAGTAGAGCTCCCTCCTCTTCAAATCCTAATAGTCTCTAAAGATAGAGAGAGGCCAAGCCAGCTTTCCATTTAGCCATACCTCTATATATATCCTTCTCATTTTCGGATTCAATGAAGAATGTCATTTTCATGGGGTCTCCTAGGTCCACTAGACACCATAGAGGTCATTAATAGCTCCCTAACCTATAGTACTAACATGAGTAGGGTTAATTTTAATCACAACTTACCTTAAAGTTACTTTATGACCCTCCCAAAGCTAGGTAATTCAAATTTCAAATTTCCCCAAGGTGATAACCTTGTCCTTTTACTAACTAAGGCAATAATCAAATTCCTCAATTGAGGCATTTAACATGGAATAAGGTGGCCACATGATCCATTGACGAATAACATGTCATTTCACATAGCAAGCACAAGTGTCAAGTGGCACACACACAAAATGCACTAAAACGTCACACATGACATGTTCAAAATCTACACATGAAAAACATGCCACACACATACATCTCACGTTTACAAAATAAGCACATCACAACAAGGTTTACGAATCTTACAAAGATTCACCTTGGCAAAGTCATTTAAACATGTGTCTGTACCTTGTTTCCCCGTTAAGTTTCCATGGTCCCTCTTCCTGCACATCAACTCAAGCATCAGTAGTCCAAGGAATGAAATAAGCATACATAACATAAGTGCAAATTATAATAATATCCATATTAACATAATTCAAATTAAATTTCCTTTTCTAAACCTTCAATTATTCCACTCAATATGTTAAGATATCAAAATTTGCATGGCATAAGCATCATAATCAAATTAATATTCATCCATATACTAAAAATCTTTAGAATAGATTAACATTTTACATTGCATCAAAATCTAATAATATCATGTCATAAAACTACACTCAAATATATTCGAACATTTCCTATACAATAACAAGTTCTTTGTGCACATAACAATGTAAGACACTACTATAGTATCAAATCCATAAATAAGGCAAATCCACTATCCATCTAGATCTATCAAAATATCAAGGTCTCAAATATCAAAATGTAAATAAAACTAATTTTCAAATGTAACCATATGCCTTGTCATTATAACCTACATTCATTGTTGTTCTCAGTAGAGTGAATGTTATTTTATCTTTCCGAATTTCCTAACAGATCATACCTTGAATCTTGTGACCAAGTTCTCAACTTGAACATTTTGAGTCTCATTTTCATGTAGTCTTATCCTATTGACCTAATGTTATTGGATAGGGTATCAACCTTATAATAATCAAAATCTACATTAGTCTCTAATAGGATCTCATAATGATTATTAGTAACAAAATGTCAATCATAACCTAATTAACTCCTAATCATATTTATTTCATCTAGATCTAAAATAGGGTATTAGTGTGGGCCTTACATCCTCCCCCCCTAGCTATCGACTTCCTCCTAGAAGTCTCTGTAACCAGGGACACAACTTCCATACAAAGGGCTTACCTTGATCCAACATAATTGTCCCACTTAGGCTTTGCCTTAAGATCAACTCACATTGCTAACAAATTTACATATAATTGAAATATAGACTTATAAAATATTGTCCCATAACTTGTTGAGGGATAATTCTTCTTAAAATTGATTAACATCACCATTGATTTGTTCAAGTATCATCCCACGTTAGGGTACTTATTGATACCCAAATAAATATATTTGTGCTAACTCCTTTCTAAATGGATAGGGTGGTTGTTTCTTATATCTAGAATGTTCAGGCTCATTGCAACATTCCCAGTCTCTTGGCAGTTAAGAATGGGTTATCATGAATAATGTATTCAATAGCTACTAGAATCATACCTCGTTGATTGTTAAGTTAGTTCCTTGTTTATTGCATGGTCTTATTGTCTTTTCAACTTGTTTAACCAGTTCCATTTCCTTTTACAAGTCAGTTATACTTGTCTACCCATCTCCTCCTATGTTGTACCTTAGTTGGCATACTTACTTGATTTCCTCCTTCTCGCATGGTTATTCTAATTTTAGGGTTTTCTTTTGGTGTTGTAGCTTGTGATCTTATATGCTATGTCTAGTTTGGGTAACTATTCATTTACCAATGTCATTGTATTCTTCATTAGTTCTTACCGACCATCTTACTCCCTATTATTTTGAGTCACTCACTCACCTAAGCACTGAAAAGGTCTATGATGATAGTCCAAGATCAACTTATCGGTGAAGGGTTGATATCTTTTGTAAACACTCCAAAAATTTATTATTTTTAGTTTAACATCAAGATCCACTTACAAGTTCTCAATCGTAGACACTCGGTGGTTTCTGGGTTCTTGTAGGCTAATCACATTTTGCACCTTTACCTAATGTCTTTGGGATGGTGTGAAATTGGGGTGTATTTTTTTGAGAGTCAAAGAATTTCTATGTTTATAGGGATAAATGAAATAGCATCTTATGATAATGAAAATGATGGTATTCAAATTTCCTCACGATGGTTGCCCAGAATTTCCGGTGAGATGATCGACTTATAAATCATAATACAACACAATTACAGAAAAATGCCTCATAAAATAACTTAAAACAAAATTAAATCACCAATTAAACATATGTGTGGCCACATTGGTAAATCTTTGACTGGAACAAGTCATGTCCTGAGGCAAAGGGGACCATACCAAGAAATCATCATAAATGAACGTTCCATGAAATTACCAAAATATGCAAAATTTTTTTTAAAAAAATGACAACAATAATTCATAGCAATTCAAATTCTCAAAAGCATTGCAGTCATCCCAGGGCCTTACTGGTGTAAAGAAGAGGAAGGGTGTTCTATAGTTATACTGTAAATCAATGGTAGACAGAAATGGCTCCCTCGTATTTCCAGTCCTTTCTGTGAATAGGTCACAAGGGAGATCTACACCATCATTGCTTATGGTAGTCCCATCCTAGAAATTCATTCTTCAGTTGCCTATGTTTCCTTACCTACTTGTCCATTACTGTCAAGAATTTCTAGATGTGGTCTAGGTCTAGGGTTTTCACTCAAATTACACTAGTTACCCTTGGATAAGAATAGGATTATGATCAATGTCACTTATAATAGTGCGCAATTAGAAAGATCAATGGGGGTTACCTCTTATACCTTTGTCACACCTTTCCAGTACTATTCGGGTATATCAATACTTTTAAGAATGGCTCTATCATTCAATTTTATGTTAGCTTGGGATTCCTTAAGATCTTATTGATATGATGAGAGCTATTTAGTCCTGTCAAGCTTTTGTATCTTTCAAGCTATAGTATAGCCTGAGAAAGACAGTGGTGATCGAGCGACAATTGTCACCACATTGCAAGGTGTTGTTGAGTAACGACAACATTTTGTGCAGAAACTTGGCTTGCAAGTTCCATTAGTTGAGATTGGAAAGCCTTAATGGTGAGCGTATATGGTCATGTTGCCCATCCAAATATAACAGTGTCGTAGGTGGTGAATGGTCCTCTTGGTTGTGGAAGTATATTCTATAATGAAATTAATGTACCATGTTATACCAAACGTTATCTATCCCGATGTGAGTTGTTCTTTCTGTTATATCCTACTATTCCTTATTATTTCCCTATGAGTTCAATAGGAGACTTATCTTTGTCAAGTATCACTTCTCATGGGGTTCTTCACATGTTTCTATCACTCAAACTATAGGGTTTGTATCAAATAATTAAGACATAAGATTTTATCTTATTGTAGTCATATTAATCCTACTCCATTATATCTCATCGTGGGGAGGGGGTTTCCTATCACTATTCTATAAGTTACCATTCTTACCATACTCGTTGCCCTCATTAAGAACATTTTCCCCAAAGAACCAAAATCCACATTTTATAAGGGTTTTCAAATTCCTACGAATATCTATATATCATCAAGATGAGCTATTAGCCATTCAATCCTGAATGTTGATAGGGTTTAAGAAGGAATATTTTCACATGTCTCAAGATCTGGAACCATTAAGTCTACAGTTACCTATCATATCTTAATCCATGTAGTATTAAATTGTTACCATGACTAATTAGTGTTACCCATTTAGGGTGTTCAATTCTGTTGCCAAATAAGTGATAGTATTTATTATGAGTCAATAGCATTATGATAAATTCCAACTACACATTTCTTTGTGGACTCATTAATGCCCAGTTTTGTATAACCGAGCTCTAATATTTCTAATTGGCTGCATGCTAATTGCATAGGAAATATAAAAGATTCGTTCTTATCCTTATTATCCTTCAAAATCCTTCTATGTCAGCTCAAAAAATGGTTTATATCTAAGTTTTCAAAGACAAAAACTCATATGCTAATTCTGTGTTACTCAACACATACTGGACTATTGATGCTTGGCACATGTTTGATCTTGGTTTGCTCGACACCTATTACATTCTGTCTTGCTCAACACATGCATAGTTCTGGCTCACTCAACAAATGAAGCATTCTGACTTGCTCAACATCAATTGTGACTTGACACCTATATATCACTCGGCACCTATATAATGCTCAGCACCTAAAGTCACTTGACACCTGTTGGAATTCTGGCTTGACACATACCATAGCTCGACATACATAGCATACTTCAGCTTCTATATAGAAAGTGGTTAAGTGTGTTGACACTCAAATGTCAAAACCATTCTAAGACCAACATAAATGACTGGAGAAATTCAAAGAAGATCTAATAAAGGAGATTTATCAATTTGGAACGAAGCACAAAATTCAACATGGAAGTCTATTTCCAGAGCGACTAGATTCAACAAATTTAAACCTGATAAAGATCTAACAATTATGATTAAGAAACAAAACCTAGAAGATTATAGAGGAATGACAAAAAAATTCTATTTGAGGGATGAAACATGATGTTTATTATTGATAATTGATGTTATTGATTGAAGTTGATCAAATTGTTGAAAGAATAAGGTGAAGTGAGCATAATAGTATTGGAAAGATCAAGAAAAGAAAGTGTTAAGTTGAAGTGTGAAGTGTGCAAATCAACTAGAAATAGATCACACGAAAGAGATTGAGAAAAATAGAGATTTTAACAAGCAAGGTGTAGTCCTAAAACCTAACAAATCATTTTAGTGTTACTTTATTACCATTGTAGCTAAAAAACATCTTAACTTAGTGGACCTAATAATCTTTTTATATTCTATATGGTAACATTCTTTTGAATGTTTTTTAAGTCCTTTAGAGTATGCCAATCTTTAGAAATTTCAAGGAGTGATAAGGTCTAGATGATCTTTGGTGTAAATCCTCTAAAAAAGTCACATTAACAATGTGTGTGTAACCTTTAACAAGGTTGGATCCTAATGGAGCTCAATTCAAAAGAGTGAAAATATTTGGGTTGTTGATTCCCAAGTGGTTTTTCCCTTTTAAGGATTTTCATGTCAAATACTTGTGCAAAAAGGTGTGAACGCTTATTGTGTTGCATGTTTATTTCATAATAATTGTTTAATGTTGCAATTGTTGGAAATACAATAGGAAAGTAAACTCTGAGAGGGGGGGGGTGTGAATCAACACTAAAACTTTGAACCTCTAAAAGTATTCACCACACATCCATCTCACAGTCTATGCATATAAACTGAAATACCAATTTAAGCACATACAGTCATAGCATGAAAGTAAACATTCAACACATGTGTGATATAAGATATTTGGTTACCCAGAAACCCTCCAAGGAGAAGGTAAAACTAGAGTGGGGATGACACCCACAAATCTTCACTACTACAGTAATAAAATGTATCCGATGAAGGTTACAATGTTTCATCATGAAACATGATCTATCATGTGAAAGGTTTGCCTTGTTAAAGGCTTACAAGATTGTTAGATCTTAGCTTGTTAAAGGATTTAAAAGACCTTGCTAAAAGTGTGCCTGGTAAGAGGACTTTAACTTATAATGAAGTAAGCATCCTATCAAAGGATTTACAAGAGCTTGTTAGCACTAAATAGTTAAGAGATTTAAGTGATTCACCTATTAAAATGTCTCAGTAATGATCCTCTATTTAGCACTTTGTTGCTTGATGTTAGATCATTTCTATACTAATGCATACTCAATCCTTTCTAATCATATATACCTTTGCTATCCTCTGTTTACTTTCCTCTATTCTCCTTCTGAATAATTCTGCAATGTAACTCAATTCATAACACCTTAATCACCACAAATGCCCTATTTGCACATGCAAACTCTCTTCAATTCTCCTTAGCATTCCTTTCTTTTAAAGTTTAGGGTTTATCTTCCTTAATAAGACCTAGGTGATTTAGGGTTAGGTATGAATCAACAGTAGTGATTCACCCATATTGTCACTTAAACCTTCTCTTTCTCTGATTGGATGCATGCTATGCATAGGGATTCACAATTAAGATTCGTTATCAAGAAAGATTGTAAAACAATACTTAAGTTGGCTAAAAAATGGTTTACATAGTAGTTTGTGCCAATACAAACAATTATGTCAAAACTATATTACTTGGCATCTAAAGTCCTTGGTGCTTGGCACTAACTATGACTTCAATGTTGTCACTCAACATCTGAATGACTCATCATGCATTGCTTGCTCAAAACTTGAATCACTTAACACATATTATTTTCTCGACATCTGAGTGACTAGACACCCACTATTTACTCAGCATGCACTATCTTATATGTTTTTCTTGGTATATGTTACTTGTTTGGTATGAACTAAGTGGATGACTTAAGTGTATAGACACTCATTAGTCAAAACCACTCCGAGATCAACAATCTCCCCCTTTGACATGAGTGTCAAAAAACACTTGGTCATGCATTAATGATCTTATCCTCACGAGCATAACATAGATAATTAGTATCTATTCAGCTTCTATACAAAAATTTCAAAATATCAAAATTTGGCAACACATGACTTATCAGTCATACCTCAAAATTTCATGACTCCCTCTGAGTTGATTGTTCTGTGCTATACTCTATATCTGATAAAAAATCTTTCTCCTATTGAGTAGATTATCACTCTATGTAGCTTTGTCTCTATCTCCCCCATGCTCTTTCTCATTATTACTCCCCCTTTGTCCTTATTCCCACTTTATCCTTACTCCTCCTTTTTGACACTTATGTCAATGGGTTATTCAATAATAGTGTGTTTTTCCAAAAATGGTATGTGGATCTCAAGGATAATCTTTAGAGCTGCATCCCAATTATCAAAAGCTAACTCCAATGACTTAATTTGGATGGCCAATGTGGTAGCAAGGTGTACTAAGCCTTCATGTGTAGAAAGATGAGAGTCTTTCTTCATGAGATTTTCAGCGTAGGCTAGTTCCTTGTGTAGTATCTCTATGTGTGGAGTCAACATCGATTGGATGCATATTAGTTTGGCCCTAATGTTGGCTTCATCTACATGTAATGTTGCTAACTAACTTTGGTAATGTAGGAGGGTGCTGAAGTGTTTCTCACTTTGGGTTGGAGACTTTGGTAGAGTTATGCCAAATGTGTGCATAATGCTCTCCAAGTTTAGGATATGACTCCTAACTTCCCTTGTGAAGAGTGTAGTATTATTCAATTTGGTACACAAAGAGAAATAATTATCTAGTATCTTCTTCACAGTTTCTATTTTGGTTGTTTATTCAACCTGTGTTAGTGCAATAACACTTGATATCTTTTCATTAACTTTATGTTGGAACTTTCTCTTAGACCATTCAAGTAATTTGACATTAGAATCTAGGTCTGTGTCATTCAACTTCTCCACTAAGATAGTTAACTATTCAATTATTGGCTTGTTTTCTTCTAGAGTCAGTAGACTGAATGCATCAATAAAAATTTATTTTATATCAATCAAAGCTTGCTTCTGCCTATGCTCCTGTCTGAGCAATTCTTGATGCTTCTTCTTTGCTAGAGCTTCCTGGAGTATACCCATCTGCTCAATAGTAATAGTTGCATAATCAAATTTGGGAAACTCAATTACTTCATCCAGGTTTATATCAACAAATGATGTAACTTTAGGTCCCTTGGATGTACTTGGACATGGTCTTGAGGATTGTAATGATGTGGCTTCTATTCTCAACCTCTAAAGAGCTTGACTAGGAGGAGTGATAGATTTTGGTAATGTTACCAATGTTTTTATTGCTATTTGCTACTCTAGATTTGTTGTCAAACTTGAATCTTTAGGTGTGTCCTTCTCTTCCTTTGTATTATCAGTAACACCTTAATTATGTGTTGTAGGTGTAGGAGTATCTACCTGACCTATTTGAATTTGAGTTTCTTCATTCTACTGGAGTACTTTGTGCCATTGTACTAATGGTAGGAGTAGTTTTCTCCTTCCTTTGATACACTACAAGGGGTAGTGTTTGTTGTATCATTGTGAATTGAGGAGGGGCTAAAGATGTAATTTGTTTCTATACTACCTCCCCTACAAATACCTTATCATCCTTCTCAATCTTAACAATACTCACCAGTATAGGATTCTCAAAAAGTTTAGCTTGGGTGGTGGATTCTACTAGTATCTTTTCAAGTCATCCTCTATGAGGGGATTGATGTTCTGAGTAATAGTATCAGAAACATCCTTTATCTTTATAGTGTCATTTTCTTTGTTCATCTCATGTGAAGGATTGACACTCGACACTAGTGTATCTGGTACACTTTATTTTGTGGTTTGCTCATTCTCAACTGGTGCTTGTGTGTCAATGTTCATGTCCATTCCTCCCTTAACTATATCTTGTTTAGTGCCATCTTCTTTTTCTCCTTTTTCTTCACCTACCTCAATAGGTGCTTGCAATAATGCCTAGGATGTTGTCAAACCATATAGTGATTTCCACATCAAAGTAGTCTTTTGCACAACATCCTCAATGTTATTCTACAATATACTAAATGCCCTATATTTTGGTATAAAATTTCCAGTATGTTTCTTATTGGCTTTTTCCATTGCACCCTTAGTTCTAGCATTACCTAGGCAAGTGTTGTTTCTCTTATTTGTTTTTTAGTATTCAGACAATAGTGCTACTTCTGCTCAACTCTCTCATACAAACTCTTGGGTATGGAGTTGGCAAGTTCAAGAGGAGCCTTTTTAAATATTTCCATCATAGCATATAGTGCCTCTTCAACTTGATTCTTTTCAATCTTCCCAATATTGTCAAACTCAATGTGAGAGAATCCAAATAAATCAACATGATTTCTAGTATTCTTACATAGATTATCTAAATATGAAGAAAAACTATAACTTACCACTTGAAACTAGCTGTTTTCATGAGATTGAGTCTTCTCTTCATCAAATTCAGTTGGAGCAACATATTTTCTCCTTGGTCTCTTCTAAGATTCTTCACCCTTGCTAGCTTGACTAGCTCTTTCATCCTTTGGCTTAGCTACTTCCTTAGCCTTTTGTGCAGTGGACCTTATGCTAGCCCTAGTTGTAGGTATTGTGGGCTAAGTAGGTTTTGTAACCTTCTTTGGTTTGTTTATTGTAGGTTCTTTAGCTTTTCTTTTCTTCTATTCAGTAGCTATAGGTGCTTCACTGGCTTCTTCTCCCTTGGTACCTTCTATAATTTCTACTTGCTCTTCTTATTGGTCCTCTCCTTGAATTTGGGTGATGGAAAGTGGTGCTTGGACAAGTGAATTCTCTTCTTCTTCATCATTATCATCATCATCTTCTTTTGCACCTTCACCAAATTTCTCTTTCAGTTTCTTTACCATCTTATTCTTCTTTCTAATGACTAAAGCAGTCTTCAAGTCCATTGTGATTTTTGACTTGGCCATATCATAGTTCCCAAAAGTTGTAGCCTTCTTGTCCACTTCTTTTGCAAGTAATGTTGTTATTGCTATAGATGCTTCATCAATGTTGATTTCATATCGCAATGGTCTTAACCATCTAACTCTAGGAATTGTTGCTTGGACATATGTAAAGTCAGTGTCAACTAGGAAGCAAACATCATCAAAATGTTCTCCACTAATGAAACTAGTATCCTTAGTCTTTTCTTCATTGTCTGCTTGAAGTCTTCAAAGTAGCTTGTCATAAATGACCCAAAATTATCACTTAGTTACTCAATGAATTCACCTATTTTCACTGCAATAGATCTATTTACCTTCCATGCAACTTTACCAAAAGTAAGAAATGCATTCTATACATAAAATAATATACATACAAGAATAGATCCAAATTTGCATCGTGCACTTTTGGCCTTCCTTATGGCTCCCAAATTCTCACTCAATTGTTGTAACTACAACTCAGAAAGATCATAAGTATGATCTTTCTTCACTATTTTGTATCCCACATCCACTGTAATACATGGAACATTGTTAAGCCTACTGGATTGATAGAACTTATGTGCTATTATCCTCACTACAAAAGAAATTAAGGGATCTATGATTGTATTTATTGTCATCCCTTGTTTATTCCATACAACCCCTATATTCCTTTCAATTACCTCTTTTGCTTCACTTCTCAATGTCTTTGGTCGATCTAGGGTTGGATACCCTATAACTCTATGCACAATTTTCTTGGTGATTTTCACTGGTCCATTCTCTAACCATATAGAATTATCATGTATCCTATTCAAAAATATCTTTATCCATTATGTCTTGAAGATGTTGGGAAAATCTAGGGCACAAATTAACCCTTTCTTCTCAACAATTTTGAATTCCTCCTTCAACAATCTATTTTCACATGGTTCCCATATGTCTCCCTAATTTCCATGTCTCCTATGCTTCCAACCTTACATGTATAGCAACATCTAACATCTTGAATCATTAAGACTTGTGGTGGTATCATTGAAAATGCACTAGATGGATCTTGTTTATAAGCTATGTCTAGAATTTCTCTAAAATTAGGTTGCTTGATCTCATTACATATCAATTTCACATTCAAAACTTCCTTTCCCTCTACAAACTTGGATGCTAAAGAACTAGACACCATTTAATAAAACTAGGTTTTGCAAAAATTCAAGCTGCATAAATCGACACTTGATAAATACCTTTACAATTTTGCAGTGATGGTGTTGAGTGAATATTGAATCCATCTGCAAAAGGTCAAAACAATTTCTCTAGTTTGTCTTTAGCTCTTTGTGCTATCCTTCAAATTTGAATAATGTCAAATGAGTAGAAATTTGATCATATAGACCTCAAAACCTTGCAATTAATGCTTAGTGCTTACACAACTGTAAGATCAACTTCAATAAAGATTGATGAGGCTAATTATTGCCTCTATTTTATGATAGTTTTAAACACTCTATTTTATTTCCACCAAGACATTTGAGAACCTATGTTTGCTTGAACTAATTGTTAACCTATGGGTAGATAGTATGTTATATTTTGCCAATATTATATATATAATGTAGTATTTCATATAAGCATCAAAATGTGTGTTCTTATATTTGAATTTAATTTGATAATTCTTATTTGCAAATATCTCTACATAATAACTAACCTGATTAGCAAAGGGAGCTAAAGATGGTCGGAAGCATTCAAAAGGAAATGTTGAAGACAACCAATAGCATTTGAGGAGAAAAGATGTTAAGCTACAGTGGAAAGAGTCAAAATGGTACCAAGGGACATGACCAATAATATGGAGGAGCTATGAAGAACTGTTATATTTCTCTACATTTATTGTGACAAAGCGGTTGTGGAGACTTTATTATTCCTGCCTTGAGTCATTATCTTTTCTTCCCGCCTTGAGCTGTTATCTTTTCTTCTTTTTTCTCTAGAGGAATTAAAGTTAGTTATTTTTTCTTTTATGTTGTTGAATAAGCATCAATCTTCTATTTATAGAGATCGGACCAATAGTGTTAGGAGGTTAGAAGAAATTTTATGACAAGAAACTATTGACTTTTATAGTGAGTTATTTTTACAATTCTATGTATTGTTCTCATGTAATGAATTTTTAGAACATAATGAAATGACTCTTGGTTTATATTTTGTGTTAGTAGATTAGCAGAAGCCAACCAAGGGGGACCACTTGGGAGGTGGATTAGAATAGAGTAGTATAGATTTGTTTTTAGCATTTTTAGTATTGTAGGTAGAAGTTATAAGTTCCTTCCTCTAGCATCATACTTGTGAATGTTCCTATAGCATTTGTAAGAATAGTTATAGTAGGTAAACTGAGTTGGAATATATGTTAGTATTTCATTGCATTTCCAATATTTGTTTCAGTAAAGAATTGTGTGTTAGTTTCCTACAGCACTAGTGTAGGTTCTTTCCTTGCATTTTACTTTCCTGTAGCATAAGAATAATGACTCATTAAGACACCTAGTGCACATACTGTGCTGACCATTTCAAGTATACATCCCTGGGTTGAAAAAATTAAATGCACCTCATGGTGGGAGAAATAGTCCTTAGATTGAATACACTATTCCTAAGTATTGTCTTTGGCATGATTATTATACACCTATTGTGAGGTGGACCAAAGATTTCAACTCACTTGGCTTCCACGAAGTTTCCTTTCCACTCGACAACCACTACGAGCTCAGTCAACACTAACAATTGTGATAGCTTGGCATCAACTAATATTTCTCTCAGCGACCATAATAAAACTTTTCATGTTCGAAAATTGCATGAAAACTAACATAGCTAAAATATTTCTTTTTTATTCTTAACAACACTTTGCATCTTTCTTCATGCATATGTAATATTTTTAGCACTATATCCCTGGAACTGACATAAAGTATATCCTTTTAGATATCATTTCCACTAACCTCTTGATTGCTTAATTAGAGGAGGTGTGATCACTTGACCCATTGGGTTAAGTGATCCTTTCTACACTTGATGTACTACAATCTTACTTTCTCTTCCATGTCTTGTTCATTTCATCTATGATATTATCAAGATCTACCTTTTCTTTGCCTTTGTTGAACTTACTATTTGGTGCCTTTGACCTTGTTGGATAATTTTTTCTTATGTGACCAATCTTAAAACAACTAAAACATGTGGTTTGACTCAACCATCTAGTATAGTCACTTCTAAAATGTGTTCTTATGCAATTTTCAGCAACATGTTCATATTCTTGACAGTAATGACAACTATACCTTGTATTATAATCCTAATTATAAGAGTTGCCATTATAAATTTTGTCTACTTGTTTAATGGCCATTTAGGGTTGGATTTGCACTCATATACTATATGTCCATACTTTTGATAGTTATAGCAGTATCCTTCAAATCTTTGTGAGCTTGTGGTCTTAGTTCTACATTCATGTGCCTGATGTCCTTGTTTGTTACATTTATGACAATGACCCATGAATTTCTTCTTAGGATTCTAATTTGTAGCCTTGCTCCTACAAACATTAGTAGTATGACTTATCTTACCACAATTATGACAAGTAGGTTTGGAGTTCTTGCCTTTGTTACTTCTCTCTTCACCACTTTTGGATGTTTCTCCTTCTTCAGCACTAGTGTATCCCAATCTAGAAGTACCAGTGTTGGATCTAGGGGATCTCATCAATTGTTCAAAGTATTTGATGGCTTCACTAGGTTTGTTGAAACTATTAGCAAAATCCTTTTCTCTTTTTAGGTCATTTCTTAGTTGTTCATTCTACAACTTTAGCATTGTGATCTCAATATCCTTTGAATTTAGTTCATGATTTACATCATCATTTGCCTCAAGGTTTCCAATTACATGTTAGCAATCCTAGTTACCTTTGATGTTTTCTCTTCCAGTGTATTGGTCAAAATCCTATTGTCATCTTCAATCATGACTTTTTCCTCTTCAAATTTCTTTTTCTACTCGGTCACTTCACATAGCAATACCAATTGGATCTCTTGTTCTCTTTTTATATTTTTGACCTCTTCAGTTAGGGTTCCATTCTTTTCCATCAGATCTGCAATTGTTGTATCAAATTCATTGGAGTTTCCATTTGCAAATAATTTAGTAGTGTCAATTTCTTGGTATTGTGTGTCATTATCTTGAATAAAAATTTCCTTCCTTCTCTTCAATGATATCTTTAACTCATCTCTTGCTTCATTCAGCTGATGTAGGGTGAGTTTTATTTCAATTGTCTAGTTCTCAATAGTCTTTCCCAATTTTTAGACTTCCATCTTGAAGATCTTTCCTCAAAGTTGAAAAGCTTTTCTTTTAGAGGACTATGCTGTGATACTAATTGTTGGAAATACAATAGGAAATTAAACTCTCAAGGGTGGGTGGGGGGGTTGGTGAATCAACACTAAAAATTTCAACCTCTAAAACTATTCACCACACATCTATCTCATAGTCTATGCATGTAAAATCAAATACCAAATTAAGCATAGACATTCATAGCATGAAAGTAAATATTCAACACATGTATGAAACAAGATATTTGGTTACCTAGAAACCCTCCAAGGAGAAGGTAAAACTAGAGTGGGGAGGACACCCACAAATCTTCACTACTACGGTAATTAAATGTATCTAATGAAGGTTACAATGTTTGACCATGAAATATGATCTAACCTATGAAAGGTCTACCTTGTTAAAGGCTTACAAGATTGTTAGATCTTACCCTATTAAAGGATTTAAAAAACCTTGCTAAAAGAGTGCTTGGCAAGAGGACTTCAACTTACATTAAAGTAAGCACCCTATCAAAGGATTTAAAAGAGCTTCTTAGGACTACTCTGTTAAGAGATTTAACTGATTCACCTATTAAAATGTCTTAGCAATGATCCTTTGATTATCACTTTGTTTCTTGATGTCACATCACCTCTATACTAATGTATACTTGATCCTTTCTAATAAGATATACCTCTACTATCCTCTATTCTCCTTCTAACTAATTCTAAATTGTAACTCAATTCATAACACCTTAATCACCATGAATGCTCTATTTGTGTATGAAAACTCTCCAATTTTCCTTAGCATTCCTTTTGTTGGTCTGAATTTTTGTATGATAGAAATCCTTTGCCTAGATATAGAAAAGTCAGATTGTACCCATTAGTGGATAATAGAGTTTCTAGCTAAGTCATCCATTTGCTAACCTTTGAATATTTTTTTGAGAACCCTACGTTTCAGTCCATTCATAAATTTTAGGCAAATATTCTGTTCCCTTTATATCTTCCACGCTCCAAACTACTTTTCTTCTCAGATTCCCCAACTGTTCGATCTAATTAGATCAACCATTGTCATTTCCTTGCTATGAAAACATGGGCACTCTTTATGTATAGTGAGGTAGCAAGTGATAGAAATTTATAAAATGGGACTGCAAAATGGAGACACGAAAATCAAAGATTTGTTTTTTGGCCAATTATTCAATCACGGACACCTGGCAAGTATTGTCAGAATAGAAAAAGGGACCTAATGGAAGTAGTCAGAAGTCGACACCAGAATGATGGTTTTTCTAATGTCTCACTATCTCGCTATCAATAAATCTTGACTTCTCATCGTTAGCGAAGTAGCGAGGTGCCGTGAAATCAAAACACGGTGGTCTCAAAAATCATCGGTAACTATGGTATGACCAGGTGGCATGACAAGAAATAACTACTGTTGTTAGAAGCAGTTGGTAGGAGCAATAAAAATTTGATGGGTCCTTGTATTTCATGGCACCGAGTTTTATTCAAGTCATCAGAGCTTGCTACCTCGCTATTGGCAAATCTTGACTCCTCGCTGTTAGCAAAGTAGCAAGACACTGTAAAAATCAATAGTTGGTGGGACTTGAGGCAATGTGGAAGGCTGGCCAGGCTCAAAGTAAAGGTTTGTTGATTGCCAGCAGTGCAGATTCTACTACGATAGCAGTGCCTTGGACCCATAGAGTGTTTTAAGAGATCTCAATCTTCAGATCAAGTTTCAATCAATGATCCTTGCCATCTCGCTATAAAAAGTTACATGATGTTTAGTCTATGTGACATAGCGAGTATGGTACCCACCACTCCTTCAGAATACATTGAGCAATTTCTTTACCTTTGATTTGATTTCAGATTGATGGCAATCGCTATCTCATTATCAAGAGTTTCTTGAAGGATATGCACAGTGAAGTAGCGACATGGTGACATGTGTCCTCAGTCACCAATGGGTCTAGACACAAGTGCCATCAAGGAAAGAGCTATGTACGTGGGCAATTCTCATTGGATCGATTGATTGACTTATCAAGTAGAATGTCGAGTTATCTTTCTCTATACCCCATGATCATATGATTTTAAAGATTGATAGCACAGGTTTAAATACTGAAGGTGGTGGCACTCTACATATTAATGAGATTTGAAAAGTTTCGCGTGTAAAGGAAAAAAAAAAGTGTAATTTATAAGATTTTCTCAGTTACACCTTATGCAAATAAAGATTTTGAAGTCTTTTCTGAATAGGATCATTTACTCAGAGGATTGTGTAGATTTTGGCATGAGTGCCAAACAACATAAAAGAACTACAGATAAGAGATTTCCAAGTACATATTTTACTATAGTCTCTGAAGTGTTGTAGTCTTGCATGGTGTAGCAAAAATGGCTTTGAAGAATTCACTAACTCTTAGATTGTGGATAGTAGAGGGATTAATTGACAAGAGTAATTGGATCCCTAGTGTTTCTTCCTCTCAAATTAGTTTAAGTTTGTTTGAAAGGTGGTTTACAGAGAGGAAGTTGTTTGTCTCATATGTCAGTATGTGGAATTTTGATCGAGGAAGACTAGTAATCCCAGGTGTTTCTATGGGTTGTGATCAAGCTACTAAGGTAATGAGGGGAGCAAAGAATGAACTTGACAAAATAAAAACCTTGTTAGTAGTAACACCTTTCTCTAAGGAAATTTTCAAGATGGCACACTTCAATGCCATGGTAGCAGAAGCATGTAGGACCCTGTGCAAAATTTTTAGAGAAGGTGAAGAAGATTTTATACCCATGGGCTTCATGCGAATAGTCCCTCTGACTTTTTGTTAGTGCACGTCTTTTTGTGTTAGTAGGTGACAAATTTTGGTTGAAAGCTGGTTTTGGATGCAGACGTGGTTGGCTAAGCAGAAATTGCTCATTTGGTTATATTTGACAGCCACATTGTTTCCATGCTCGAGTGTTGTTTCTTAAGGGTTAATCCCATTATCTTAAGGAGTTGTATTAATCAGTGAAGAGTGGGAAGTAAGGGTGTTTCTCCTAATACCATGATGATGGTAAAACCCATAGGTCCAAGTCAATTTGCAATCATTAGATTAGATTTTGTCATGGGAAAGCTTAGCAGTTACATATACAACAGAATCACAGTTGGAGCTAAATCAGCAAAAGGATGTGATAAACAAAAGCCCGCAAGAGAATATGTGGTCTGCATAATTTCTTGTTAATCTTTTTCTTTTCAAGCAGATGTATGTGTCTTTCTCTTGTAAGAGACACCTGTCATTTTCTTTTAGCCTGAAGCTTGTTGCATCTCACACTATATAAGTGAGATTCCAGGGCTAGAGAAAGGGTCCGAATTCTATATTTCTAAGTGATACTTAGTCTATTTTTGGTCCATCATTTTAAGCAAGTTTGTGATGTATTTTCTCTGTCAGATCTTGAGAATTCATGAATATAGAGTGATCTGTGTTTCTTTTGAAGGTCATTCTGATTCTATTGTAAATTGTATACAATTTTCAAATAAAAATGAATACAAATTATGAACTGTCCCCATATCAGTTCTTTCTAAACTTTGTCTCCTTTTTATTACTTGGTTATCTTGATATTGTATAAGTAAAGGCTTGTGCAATTGAATGCAATCCAGTTAGGTTGTATATTTGTTTATCACTGCTGTTAATTCAATGGATTAAGTAAAGGCTTTGATGAATGTGATAAGGTTGCTGTAGTAGTGGAAAGGATTTTGAATGATGAATTCTGATAAGAATTGCTGATAAAATTTGTTGTAAGGTAACAAATTAGATCTAAGAATTTGCTGTAGACTCTGAACCCCAATGGATTAGGCATTGATCAAATTTGATCTAGATGAAAGAGAAATGTGTCACAAATGGTTGTCAAAAATGCAGAATTAAATCAATTTTATTTTTATTTCTTGAAGATTTTAAAAGTTGGCCTGTACTTGTCTGCATGGAATGTTTTAGCTTTAGTTAGCCACTATTGCTAAAAACATCTATAGACCTATAAAAGATTTTTGGCCATATTTTTTATATGGGATGTGTTTATCAAGTTATCAAGAATTGTGCATGTATTTAAGGATTTGAGATGAGAATCAAAATGAAACTAAAATAATCCTCATACAGTGTCTCCCAGCCTTGAATCATCCCTGGGTATACCCAGCCTAGTTTTGCAAAGCCAAAAGAGTAGAAAACCATCCTTGGTTTTGTTGAAGTTGGGCCCAAATGGTTTACACATACAATTGTTAGTAAGAATTGGCTATTCTTTAGGTTGTGTGAGTAATGTCATCTTGGTATAGAGAATTTTGTTGCTTAGTAGTTTTCAAACACCAACACCTTTCTTTAAAGCTCAGGGTTTATCTTCCTTAAGAAGACCTAGGTGATTTAGGGTTAGGTATGAATCAATGGTAGTGATTTACCCATGTTGCCGCTTAAACCTTCCCTTTCTCTAATTGGATGCATGTCATGCATAGGGATTCACAATTAAGATTCATCCTTATCAACAAGATCGTAAAATAATATTTAAGTTAGCTAAAAAAATGGTTTACATAGTAGTTTGTGCCAATACAAACAACTATGTCAAAATTGTATTACTGGGCATCTGAAGTCCCTAGTGCTTGGCACTAACTATGACTTTAATGCTATCACTTGACATCTGAATGACTTGGCATGCACTGCTTGCTCGACACTTGAATCACTCAACACATACTATTTGCTTAGCATTTGAGTGACTTGACATCCATTTTTTACTCAATATGTACTATCTTATATTTTATGGTTGGCATATGTTAGTTGTTTGGTATGAACTAAGTAGATGACTTACGTGTATAGACACTCATTAGTCAAAACCAATCTGAGATCAACAATAACTCTGTATAAGTTGGATGTTTACTCTGATACTCAATATAATGTTAGTAAAATTTTTTTTCCTTTAATAATAACAAAATAAATTGACTCTTAAATGCCCAAAAATAAGAACAAACAGAACTAAGAGCTGGATAGATTATCATTGCATTGATAATCTTCCTCTGAATTAAGAGGTACAACTCCCTCTTAGAAGATGTTTAATGAATCAAATAATTGGATATGTCTTTAACCTAAAGAAACAAAGGCTCTAACATTCATCCATAAACATAAAAAGAATTTTCTTATTAGAGTTAAACATATAGAAAGATGGATGAACAACCATAGGACAACCTATCCAGTCTTCTGTATTATAGAGGAGATGAGGAAAATTAAATATCATATTTTGCAATGTATGGATGTGTGAAAAGATTATAGCAAAACATGCATGATATAATATGAAAGTAATATTAAAAACATGAAGAATATAACCCTATGATTAATCTTAATCAAAAAAGAAAATATACAGATCATATGATCTATTATATAATCTTATCCTTACTCTTGATTAAACAAAATGATCTTAAGATCTTTCAATGCCCTTCCTTACAAAAGAAAAATGCATAAAGCATAAAAGAAAATCCCTCCCCTCTCTCTGTGTTACCATTAATAGTAATTTATTCTACTTCTCTTGTAGCCATAAGACTACCTCTTAAAAAGAAGAACCCTTTATCTATTGTTCTATCACCTATTTAATATTGTACTAGTCCCATAACTTTTCAGTTACATAACTGATTCTTGAAAGGAATTTTTTTTGGATTGATAATCCTATCAAGTCGTTATGTTTTTCTATCTCATTTCATTCACATTCATCTCATAACAAGTGGCTTGATAATTCTCTTAGTGTCATTTTAAGGGGAATACTCTAATCCACACAACTTTTATTGTATACACAAAGGCATGATATTCATTAATACATTTCCTTTGACAGTTCCCATGGGGTGTTTTCCATGATGAACCCACTCCCATAATTATACCATGTAATCGATAGGAAGGAGTGTGAATAGTTCTCTCATATTCACCCATTATCTAAGTCAAAGATGACCCCCATATCTAGCTTCATGGTTCTAGGGGTGGTGAATCAATTTATTCTAAAACCCATAACTTCCCATTCACATTTGTCCCTCTATAATACCTAGCATTCTAGCTTAATAGTTGGTGGATACTTCAAAGTGCATGACCATAATGCTCAATCAATATATCCAAATTCTATTTGGATTGTTGAACTAGATTGGTACTCTATCAAATAGTCTATGTGTTATGTCTCAATGACCTCTGAAATATGCAAAAGACACTTGATCAATTTGACTTCCTATTGCTATGGGCATTACCACTCTTAACCCAATACATATATCTTCTACACTTTGGTGATGTGTGACCTTTCTACTATTTTAGCGTGCATTATGTTTCTTTCTCCATGCACAGAGGGATTTTCAATGTTTACCCTGATCATGTCTAGTTCCCACAATGGATGCTGTATCTAGATGAGGGTGATACAAATCAAATGCTTGAGGTACAATTTGACAATCAACCATTTCATTGATTACTCTTTCTTGCATGCCACTTTCCATCATTGGGTCTAAATTCATCTTTAAGCACTCAATCTGTATGAGATGTACACAAAGCATCAACTCTTTCATCGACATGATTAGGATTAGCTACCATTGGTGGGATGACCAATTCATTTATTGCCCCATTAACTTGAGAAAACTCAACTAGAGATCAAAATCATAATGTTTCATAGCCAAATGACTCCCAACCTGAATGCATGAAATCTCATCGACATTCTTTCAAATAGTTCACACAGTATCTATTCATTGAAATTGAACTCATACCAAGTGGCTCTTTTTGGCTTCATATCTGTACCAAAGATGCATATCATTGAACATGTCTAAAGTTTCGAGCATCATGGCATTTAGCATCATTGAAGTGGAGAAATGGATGGATAAACCTGATCACACCTATTTTGGGACATATCGATGTTCGACTTGGCTGTAGAGCTATAATCTGTCAGGCCTCAAGAAAATGCAGATCATTGTTGAAATTCTATGGGAGATATCAACATTATGTTGGATACTTGGTATGCAACCCTTAAATTATGGTGATCATAGTTTTATCTTCCATCCTCACATGATAGATCCATAAGAATTTACTTTCACACAACCATAGGGTTTTTCTCAATCCCTAGTTGAGGTGCCTAAAGATGGGTGATGCACTTGTCTTTGGATTCCCTCTGAGGGTCTTTTCCATTGTAACTTCTGAACTGTGTTGACAATCTATAAAATAGTTTATAGAACTCCTCATATTGGCACATTTCAATATTGAAAGGCCACTTAGGTATTTGGTTAAACACTTGGTCAGCAGTCTTCCACACACAAAGGCTTGATCTTTGAGATGGGGTCAAAAATTAGGTAGCTCGACATCTTGCAAGTCACTTGAGGTTTCCTGACGTGTGTCTAAAACATATCTCCATCAACTCTTTAAGGCACAGATTCATGTATGTTATATAAAATTTGGGACTGTCTCTTTATGTGATTCTTTCCTTAAAGCTTGTGGCATGGGGATTCCATTCACGCCCGATATTTTTGATCATGCCCATGATTGAACCAAGGACCCCCCCGAGGAGAGGTTATCTCTATAAGTGTTTGGTGACTTCTCATTTATCATTCTCTTATGTGGATTTGGTTTAGATTCATATTCAATTCCCTCTAATTTGACATCTACAATGTCATTATATCCTTCTTGGATGAGATCTAGTGATTTTATGAATAATGAAAATCTCTACTTTACAACTATTCTTTGGAGAGCCAAGGTCAATCTCAATCTTTCCATTCATGAGTTCTCATGCACATAGTTTGATCTACAACTTTAGGATGTGATCAAGAATGTGGCCTTCATTAATTACAACATGTATATAAAATATGAGACAATGGGTTGGTTCTCCTTTAGTCATCCATCGCCAGCTCCAAAGGTTAGGAATGGAAGACTAAAATGATGCCCATGCCATTACTAGGAATGAGTGAGACAACTAATGATGATTTCATCATTGAAATAGTTCTTGGGGAGATCAACATTTGGGGCCAATGAGCATGGCTTTCAAACCTTGGACTAAAATTTGAACTCGAACCTCTTAGCTGAACTTGTTTTTGAACCTTAAAGAGGGGAAATCTACATCTTGAACTCCAAAATTTGAACCATGAACCCAAACTTTGAGCTTGACCTGAAACCAACTTCGAATCTTGATTCCCTAAATTAGTGAACTCTAAAGTTTGAACTCCAAACTTGAACTTGAACTTGAAACCCATGGTTCAAGTTTTCAAGTTCAAGTTCAACACAATATCAAGGTGCTGCCTCTAAGCAGAATAAATCTCACAAAGGAATTATTAGCAACAAAAACCAACAAGAAACTAAGACAATTCCCCCCATAGGATGAATTTACAAAGTTAAAAATGTGAGTGATAAAAGCATGCTTACAACTGGCTCTAATTGGGGATGTGGGCTATAAGAGAAATGAATAATCTAGAAGCCTTTGATAGGAGACCAATGCTTAGCCATTGGGAAAATATAGTCAACATACAACATAAACCAAAGGGACTAATTGCAAAGAGGGGAAGAGCAGTAAAACAGGGAACACCAAACAACTAAACTATCAACACCACAAAGGTGGCAAACTAAAACCAAAACCAACAAAGCAAGATACACCTATGCACAATGAAACTTATGTAAAAGGATTGTGCAAGCAACCCTTACCTCAAAGAATGCACCTGACTGCTTTGTGGAAAGTCATTAAGAGGTTGAGAAAAGTATGCACTGGTTCAAAAAAGAGGTTGAAAAATGGAATGCATCACTCCAAGCAACCATTCTACAAAAAATATGAGAAAGGATATGATTATAATGTATTGGGTAGATCTTTGGGATGATGTGTTAGATCCAAATAACCATTTTGCTCCATAAGATTTTGGCTGCGACATTCTGACCCAGTTTTTAATGAGCTAGTTTGCATCATGAATACTCCTACCATCTTCCATCTTAGGAAAAAAAAATCAAGTCGCTTGGAATGTCCTCATGGGCATCCAATGCTTTGGGCTAAAAATATTCTCCTTGGTGTGATGTGCAATCAAATAGGAAAGCATTATGTTCCACTTGTCCTTCAAATAAGAGAATGCCTTTTGTCCCTTTCTTATCAATTATTTTGTGCCCATGCTAATTTCTTACACTTTCTTGGTCAAAGCTACTAGTTGAGTGTATGTATCATGTTTAAAAGATTCCAACTCTAGAAAATAAAAATCTTTTAAAGAGTCTTCATGTTCTTGCAGATTATCACTAGTGGCTGAAACAACGTTAGGAATTTCAAATGAAAAGGATTCAAGTTCTAGCAATGAGACAACCTTTGGGAGGCTTTTATTTAATTGGTCATTGCCAAGTTCTCCTTCAGTGGGAAACACAACAAGGCAAGTCATTAGATTATATGATTGGGGAATGTGATCATGATTATTTTCAACATGCAAGAAACAACCTTTTGCCATATCCAAGGAATCATTTTTGACAGATGTGGGCTCTTGAAGATCCTCATCATCATATTCAACATGTAGATGATATGATCCAACCATATTATGGGGAATATTAGCAAATCTTAGATGATATGATCCAACCATATTAGCAAATCTTCTTCTTTGAAAACTGTCAAATTTTGACAAAAAGAAATAGGGGTCGCTAATTTTTCCTTTTTGAGAATAATTCTTTTTATGAGTAGGTTTCACCTTATAAAAATGTTTTTGTTCACAAGTGCATATTTCTTCCTATGAGGGTTTAGTACATATCAACCTACTGATGATCATATCATCATCCAAGCTAATAGCCTTCATTTGTGCATCTTGCAACCTTTGTACTTTTAGATGCAGAAGTAAGAATCTAACTTCAGTTTGCATGGCAACAATGAAAACACACAACTGATTATTTTCATATGGTTGACTAGTTAGAGGAATCTTACCAATAGCTCTATTGAAGCTATCAATGAAATCCCTCATGGCCTTGCCTTTTGCCATCTTGATTTCGAAGAAATTAAATAGCAATTTAGAAACATCAAGTGTGGGCATAAACATTTGAAGAAATTTTACCTCAAGATCATTCCAACAAGTGATGCAACCATTTGGAAAGTTCTAGAACCAATCTGCTACACTTCCAATGAGGCTTCCAAGAAATAATCTTACAAAAATGTTCTCTTCTTGCACGCTAAGAATTCCACAAGCAACTGTAACTACTTTAATGTGATCATCAGGGTCTTGGCTTGTGTCACCAAAAAAAATTGGGAGAAATTCCATTGATCTTTTAGGTAGTGATGAGTAATGGGGCAAGGAAAAAAGACCAATCCAAGCCCCCCATGGCTGGGCTACAACCAAATTCATAACACACCAGACTTCCTTTACCAAATCAAATCAAATTTGTTAACCTTCATCCTCAAGGAGGTACCTTAAGATATCCAAGGAAAGAAAGCATTAGAAGTTCACTTTCTCTCCCTAGTAGACTCACCAAAAATTTATTAGTAAATTTTTTTTTCCTTTAGCAATAAAAAAAATTGACTCTTAAATGCCCAAAAAGAAGAATAAATAGAACTAACAGTTGGATAGATTATCATTGCATTGATAATCTTCCTCTAAATTGAGAGGTACAACTCACTCTTAGAAGATGTTCAACGAATTAGATAACTAGATATGTCTTTGTCTTGAAGACACAAAGGCTTTAACATTCATCCATAAAAATGAAATGAATGTGCTTATCAGAGTTAAATAGATAGATAGAAAGATGAATAGCCACAAGACAACCTATCCAGTCTTTTGTATTACAGAGGCAATGAGAGAAATTAAATATCCCATTTTGCAATATATGAATGTGTGAACCATAAGATTAGAAAAAAACATGCATGATACAATAATGGAAGCAATACTCAGAAACATGAAGAAGATAACCCTATGATTAATCTTAATCAGAAAAGAAAATAGACAGATCATATGATCTATTATATAAACTTATCCTTACTCTTGAATGCAATAGAATGATCTTAAGATCTTTCAATGCCCTTCCTCACAAAAGAAAAATGCATAAAGCATAAAAGAAAATCCCTCCTATCTCTCTCTATTACCATTAATAGTCCTTTATTCTACTTCCCTTGTAGCCATAAGATTTCCTTTAAAAAAGAAGAACCATTTTCCTATTGTCCTATCACCTATTTAATATTGTACCAGTCTCGTAACTTTTTGGTTAAATAATGGATTCTTGAAAGGAAAATGGTTTTGGATTGATAATCCTATCAAGTCTTTCTATTTTTCTATCTCATTTCCTTCACATTCATCTCATAACAAGTGGCCTAATAATAATCTCTGTGTCATTTTAAGGGGACTACTCTAATTCACACAAGTTCTATTATATACACAAAGGCACAATACTCATTAAGATGTTTCCTTCGATAGTTCCCATGGGGTATTTTGCATGATGACCCCACTCTGATCACTATACCATGTAATTGATAGGAAGGAGTGTGAATAGTTCTCTCATATTCACCCATTATCTAAGTCAAAGATGACCTCCATATCTAGCTTCGTGGCTCTAGGGGTGGTGAATCAATTTATTCTTAAACCTGCAACTTCCCATTCACATTTATCCCTCTATAATACCTTGTGTTCTAACTTAATGATTGGTGGATACTTCAAAGTGCATGACCATAATGCTCGAGAAATACATCCAAATTCCCTTTCATTACTAAACTGGATTGGCATTCTATCAAACAATCTATGGGTTACATCTATGTGATCTCTAAAATATGCAAAAGACACTTGATAGCTTCATAGGGTCTTTGATCAATTTGACTTCCTATTGTTGTGGGCATTACCATTCTTAACCCTATACACACATTTTCTACACTTTTTGATGGATGAGCTTTCTACTATTTAGCATGCATTATGTTTCTTTCTCCATGCATAGAGAGATTTTCAATGTTTATCCTGATCATATCTTGTTCCCACAATGGATGTTGTATCCAACTGAGGGTGATACAAGTCAAATGCTTGAGGCACAATTCGATAATCAACCATTTTATTGATTTCTCTTTCTTGCATGTCACTTTCTATCATTAGGTTTAATTTTGTCTTTAAGCACTCAATCTGCATGAGATGTGTGCAAAGCATTAGCTCTTTCGTTGACATAATTGGGATTAGCTACCATTGATGGGATGACCAATCCATTAATCACCCCATTAACTTGAGAAAACTCAACTGGAGATCAAAATAATAATGTTGCATAGCCAAATGAATCCCAACCTAAATGCATGAAATCTCATTGATATTCTTTCAAATAATTCACATAGTATCTATTTTATGGATGAAAGAAAACTCATATAGAGTAGTTCTTTTTGGCTTCATATTTGTACCAGAGTTGCATATCATTGAACATGTCTGAAGTTTTGAGCATCATGGAATTTACCTTCATTGAAGTTGAGAAATCGATGGATAGACCCAATCACACCTATTTTGGGACATATCGATGTTCGACTTGGCTAAAAAGCTATAATCTATTGGGCCTCAAGCAGATGAAGATCGTAGTTGAAGTTCTTTGGGAGATATCAACATTATGTTGGATATTTGGTATGCAACCCTTACATACTGGTGATCACAATTTTATCTTCCGTCCTCACACAATAAATCCATAAGAATTTACTTTCACACAACCATAGGGATTTTCTCAATCCATAATTGAGGTACCTCAAGATGGGTGATGTGCTTGTTGCCAGATTCCCTCTGAGGGTCTTTGCTATTGCAAATTTTGAATTGTGTTGACAATATGTCAAATAGTTGATAGTATTGACATATCAGTCAAATTTTTTATTAGTGACATACACTTATTCAGATTGTAAATAGCTACCGAGATTATTGTATATATAACAATGTTTTCCAAGCATTTCAATTGTTGTCAAGTTCTACAATTGCTATCGAGTCCTTTGGACAAATTCTAGTGTTTACTAAGTAGTTATAGTTATTGTGAAGATCAATAGTGTAAACCATGCATCTCAGTGTATGTTGAGTTTACCAGTGCAAACTGAGCTGTGTAGTGCTTATCGAGTTTGCAGTTTATGTGATGCAAGTCTAGTGTTAACTGAGCTACTTAGTTTTAACCAAGTGACTTAGTTTATACCAAGCTCGAGGTGATAATGTTTACTGAGTCATACAATGTAAACCAACATACTTAGTTTATATGAAAAGTTTCACAGTATTCACTGAGTCACTAGTGCAGATCGAGTTCAAGACTACTTGAAAGTGATCAGTATTGACCGAGCTTCTATGTCTACTGAGTGCATGACAATGCCGAGCATTAACAGTGGATGCTGAGTATCAGAACCTCATTGAGTTAGTCTTCAAAACCTAAGTGTCTTCATTTGGGCTAAATTTGTAATATCTGTGTAAACTTGTATTATGGTCGACTTTGTAATTTGTATAATTGGATTGGCATATATATAGTGTATTGTATCACATCCAGTGTGTGTAGTAATGATGCATGTGTAATCTTAAGAGAAGAGTAGAAAGTGCAAATTAAAAAGGCTACAATAGTATAAGGAGTTGCAAAGATTCATTTATCACAATAAGGTGATTTGTACACTTAAAGGAATCTCATCTAGCAAACCAAGTTGTAGATCAAAGATCAGCTACTGTTTCATCCTAATAGGTGGATCTATTAAATCCTTTAACAAGGTAGACCTAACAATCTTTTGTAAATCTCTTTACCGAGTGCATACTTCATTGTATGTTTGTAAATCCTTTCACAAGGTGGACCTAGCAATCCTTATTGCTCCTAACAAGGCAGATCATCAAAAGTGACCAATATAAGCCTTAAGAGGCCAACTTTATACTGCAATACTAAAGCTTGTGGGTACCATCCTCACCCTAGTTTTACTTTCTATTTGGAAGGTTTTTGGGTCACCAAATCTTTGTGTCAAAGTGTTATGAATGCTTTTATGTTTTTAGTTTCTTATGCATAAAATTAGATCAGATTATATGTGAAGGATTAAATGCTAATTGGACTGTTAGATTAAGAGTTAAAATTGTATAAGTTTTAGAAGTTACCGATTCATCCCTTCCCTCTCAGTAACTTAGCCTAGTTAAGAATATTTCCAAAAATTGGTATCAGAGCATTGTGGTTCTTAGGAGAAAGTTTAATAGCTTGAGCAAAGATCAAAGCCATGGAGATATTCAGACTTGACAAAGCTATTGACAATAAAATACTAGATTTGGAAATAGCTATTGCCCAACTCAAGAAAGCAAAGGAGCAACTCTCTCAATCCTTGAAAAGAAGAAAAGAACTTGTAATTCAAATGAATGATCATCTCTACATTGAAGAAAAAGTTGAAGATATTCATTCAAGTAATCAAGATGAAGCCAATGAAGTAATCAAAGAACTCTTAGAAAAGAATGGTTCCCTATAAGAAGAAGTAAGAAAACTAAGAAGAGAACAAGAAATTCAGTTAGTAAGGCTATGTGAAGTCATGGATTAGAAGAACATAATAAAAGAAGAGATAGAAGGAAAGAATAATGAAATCCAACATCAATCCCTTTAGCAAGAAGACCTCATTGATCAACTCTCCAATGCAAACGAAGAAATCACGAGCCTAATATTTGAAAATGAAAGATTGCGAAATGATCTAAACTTTAAAAGGAAAATCAATGAAAGAATGATGAAAACTGAAGTAGACATGAATCAATTGAATGAGCAATATCTCTACAGAAAAAAAGGAAAAGTAGGAATTGGATATATAGAAGAAGAAGAATCATCCAAGAAAGAGCTCAAAAGTATCAAAGACCTACTTGTAATCACTATGGTAAGATAGGTCATACATCAAACAAATGTTGGAGCAATGGAAAAGAAAAATTCAATGGAAAATGCTACAATTGCAATTAGCATGGTCACAAGGCTAATGAATGCAAAGAGAAACCAAGATTTGAAGGTAAATGTCACAAATATAAGAAACATGAACACAAGTCATCAGAATGCAAAACCAAGATATTGAATCCAGTAGAGAAAATTATGAAAGTAATATTTGGTTGGGACCACAAAACCTGGTGCAGATGTCATTACTATGGAGAATTTGGACACATTGGAATAAATTGTGTAAAACATCATATGAGGAAAAGAGATACCACTAAAAGATGTTTCACTTGTATAGAACTTGGTCATCTTGCCAAGAACTGTATGAATACCAGTAGAATAGAAGATGAAAAGAAGGCAAAGGCTAATAACATCCAAAAATAGATGAGACAACAATGGGTTCCAAAGTCTACCAAGAATACAAGTCCAAGAAATGGTGATCAAGTCTCTCAAAAATTGGGTGACTCTACCATTTCTACTTAAGTTCTCAAGGGAGAACTGGAACTAGGCTATCAAAGAAGACATCAAAATTAGTTCCAATTGAAAAGTAAAAAAGATCTATATCTATATTCAAGATACAAAGGGATCATCGAGTAAAAAGGGGTACCAGCTACTACTGAGTTACTTTCCTTACTGAGTGAGGTTAGGTCATAGACTCTACTGAGCGAGGTTGGGAGTAACTATATGGTTACCGAGTAATGATAGACTCTACTGAGTGATCAATGCAAGTAAAGTGGATGATAGTCTATCAACATGATGTCAATCAATCTACCTTTTGTATTGAGCATTTATGGTGAAATTTGATAAAAAGAATGGGATCAAAGTCATTTTTATTATGAAAGTTTTGATAGCTATTACAAAGTGTGATCTTCAGAGCATCCAAGTGATTTGGGTGAATTTTCAGTAAAAGTTTTTTAATTCTCTCAAACCCTACCAAGTGAAGATGGCATTCAAAAACAATAAGGCAAAGTGAGATTTAGGCATGCTAGTTCATGGTGAATGGGAGGTACTAGAATACAAGCTCACCCTTGCAAGTGTGAAAAACCTAGATCTGAGTGGAGTGCACTCACAAATCCCTCCAAAGGTACTATTGATCAATGATATTCAAACTTAGTTTAAATGTGTTATTCAAGAGATTAGCACTTTAGAAATGGATGATGCCCTAGACAAAGTATGTGTAAATGGTGTTTTCAAACTCGAGCACCAACACCTAGAAACTAAAGGGTTAACACACATCCCTCACATGCCCCATGAATTTCAAGTAAAATGAATTAGGTTTATCCTTAATCAGATGCATAATGGGCAATTGTGGTTGGAGCAACCAATATTGATCACAAAGAAGATGATTCATCAAATTACTAGTCTCCCAATGTTGGCCAAAGCTAAGATGACCAAAACCCTAGGTTGGGCTAAACTTGAAAATAAAACCCTAACAGAATGGGATGGTAGAGGCATGAAAATAAGAAATGTCACTGATGTGGAATTGAAGTTTGGCATCCATATCATTGCACACAAGATTTACAGCTTGAGTAGGTTAAATAGCATGTCATGCAAAGTAGTTATTGCCTCACTTCCTCACTCTCCAAGCAAGTTATTGACAAGATCAAGTGTGGAGATAGCCTTAGTAGGATTGATTGTGACTACTAGTGTGAATACAAATTTCCAATCACTCCTTGCTCCAATTCAACTCAGCACATCATTGACTAAAGTGACCTCCACTTCATCTATCAAGTTGCAGACTCTTCCCTCTTCTACTGAGTTGGCCACATCAATTTTGAGCACAACAGTTCTGGACACATCTGTGATTGCCACATCAATTTTGGATTCTTTAGGTATTTCTATTAGTATTCCTTCAATAAGTGTAGTATCAATTTTTATATCTAGTCCTAGTATGTCTACAATTATTTCTATTTCAAGAACACAAGCAATAAGTGTAATGACAGTTGAGACCAAGCCTCAACTGAGCACAAAATTTTAGAGCAAAGGAAAAGAGATGGAGGAAGAAATAGACCTAGATGAGGAAATTGTAATCTCTAATTGGGAAATGTCAAAGCTTAACCTAGACCAAATGCAGACATTTGGTGAACTCCTCTAGAAGAAAGCCAAATAATAGAGATTAAGAGAGGAAAGGGATAAAGAATTTAAAATTATTAAGGATGCAAGGAATATTTTGGCAAATGCTATAGGTGTAGACATTGATTCTTCACAATCAATTTTGTATCAATTAGTAGAGGTTTTTCTAAAGTTCAATGAAGATATTGATGGGTAGGATAAGTTATTATAGAAGCCAGAGAAGAAATTTGAAAATAAAGTGTTGGAGCACATTTCTCAAAAAATAGCTATCTATCAAATAGAACTTTCTACAATTTTGGGCTCTCTAGAAACATCTTGTACAAATGTATCATCACTTTTTGGTAAGCTATGTGATAATTCTAATTTTACCAAGGAAATAAAGGACAAATTTTCCAAGATAGATGAAGACCTTAAGGCAAGGGCTCAACAGTTCCAGCTTGACCCTAGTTCAAGTTCTGCACACTACAAAAAGATAAGGTTTTTGACAGATATGCAAGTAGAACTACTTAGAGAAGAAGCAAGGATCAGATCTACATTAGTAGATATACATAATATCATTCTTCCCAACATGGATGCACTGTAAAAACACATTTCACATTCTTAAACTATCATCCATGAAAACAACTTCTCCATAGCAGATCGTATGATAGAGTTATCTGCAGAAGTGCAAATTGCACTACACAAAATTAAGGTCTTGTAAGAGGACTGGGACAAGACCTTAGCAATCATACTCAAGGTGCATTCAATTTTTTTATCTCATTTTGGCATTAACATGTAAATAAATAGAATAAATCTTTAACATTAATGTCAAAAAGGGGGAGAAAGATATATGTATAGGGGCAATATATACTGTGAATAAGAAGATATGAGAAAGATGTTATGGGGGAGAAAATGTAATAAGTTCTAAAAATAACAGGGGATAAAGATATGTACAGTAAGTATATGTTGTATATAGCAAAAAGATGTATAGTATACTATATGAAAGAACCTTACCATGTACATATATATATCTTACAAAATCAATTTTGAAAAATCTCAAAAATAGTATACTCTACCGAGCCAGTATCACAAGGTGATGGTATTCAGGAAATTTTTTGACAGATAAGTGTTTTTGTCACTAATTCCAAAGGGGGAGATTTTTGATATATCAGTCAAATTTTTTATTAGTGACATACACTTATTCAAATTATAAATAGCTATCAAGCTTATTGTAAAAATAATAGTGTTTGCCAATCATTTTAGTTGTTGCTGAGTTCTACAGTTACTATCAAGTCCTTTGGACAAATTCCAGTGTTTACCAAGCAGTTACAGTTACTATGAAGATCAACAGTGTAAACTATGCATCTTAGTGTATACCAAGTTTACCAGTGCAAACTGAGTTGTGCAGTCTTACTGAGTTTGCATTTTATGTGATGCAAGTCTAGTGTTAACCGAGCTACTCATTGTTAACCAAGTGACTCAGTTTATAGCGAGCTCAAGGTGATAGTGTTTACCAAGTCATACAATGTAAACCAATAGACTCAGTTTATATGATGAGTTTTGCAGTATTCACCGAGTCACCTGATGCAGGAGCATCCAGAGGTATAAGGGCAATCTTGTGTCATCCAAAAAAAATGTACTTAGACTTAGTTTCTGTTTCATAAGTTTTCATTTCTGGATACCCATTTGGGTCAAATAAAGGTTCCAACCTCTCACAGTTCCACTATCAGTGTTCTAGGTTAGAGTATTTGAACACCTTGGGATATGTGTAAATGCTAGAAAAATAGGAGTATGTAATTGAGCCATAATTTTGGTAAATTAGAGGGTGTAAATTGGTCAAATGAATGTAATTGTAATTTAGAGCATTCTAGAAAAAGAATCAGGTCAAAAGGCCCCATGGTTTGAAAGTTATTGCAATTTTTCAGTTTTTGGAGACCTCCTAAGAATGCTTTAAAGTCAGGTTAGGGGCATTAAATGACCTTGAATAAGGCCAAAAATGGGGGATGAGAATAGCTTGTCCATAGGGCTATAGAGCACTTCGAGAGCTTTCTAGAAATGTAAACGATTCATCAATCTGAGCTACGGTTCAAAAGTTATGCCTCCTGAAAGTTCGATTACCATTTTTGGATTCTTCTAATTTTGTGCCGACTTCTAATGCAACTTTTGGAGTCTTCTATTTGGTCGGTGGATGCTAACTAGCACTTTCTAGAATGTATTCCTAATCCTTAACCCTTCGGGGTCTATTTAAGAACATTTTTGGCATTGTAAAAGGTAGTTCGGAGTGGAGTTTGAGAGGAGGTACTGGGAGAAGAATTTATCTCCAGATTTATGCTATTGTAAGCCCATAGGGCATGTTTTGGAGTCTATTTCTCTGCACTAAGTGTACTAACATATTTTCACTATTAATAAAATTTTCTCTTTCCTATTGTGTCCATTCTGTGCTTGGGTTGTGTTCTCATCATCACCAGTGCAAAATGGGTTCAAGACTACTTGGAAGTGATTGATATGGACCAAGCTTTTATGTCTACCGAGTTCATGAAAATGTCGAGAATTGATAGTGGATGCTAAGTATCAGAACCTCACTGAGTCAGTCTTCAAAACTTGAGTGTCTTCATTTGGGCCAACTTTGTAATATCTATGTAAACTTGTATTGTGGCTGACTTTGTAATTTGTATAATTGGATTGGTATATATATAGTGTATTGTATCACATCTAGTGTGTGTAGTAATGATGCATATGTAATCTTAAGAGAAAAGTAAAAAGTGTGAATTACAAAGGCTACAACAGATTCCTCTATCACAAAGTGATTTTTACACTTAAAGAAATCTCATTCAGCCAACCAAGTTGCATATTAGAGATTAGCTATTGTTTCATCCTAATAGGTGGATTAGTCAAATCCTTTAACAAGGTAGACCTAACAATCTTTTGTAAATCTCTTTACCGAGTGCATACTTCATTGTATGTTTATAAATCCTTTCAAAAGGTGGACCTAGTAGTCCTTATTGCTCCTAACAGGGAAAATCATCAAAAGTGATCAATGCAAGCCTTAACAGGTCAACTTTATAATGCAGTACTAAAGTTTGTATGTATCACCCCCACCCTAGTTTTACTTTCTATTTGGAAGGTTTCTGGGTCACCAAATCTTTGTGTCAAAATGTTATGAATGATTTCATGTTTTTAGTTTCTTATGCATACAATTAGATCAGATTATATGTGAAGGATTAAATGCTAATTGGACTATTGGATTAAGAGTTAAAATTGTAGAAGTTCTAGAAGTTATTGATTCACCCTCCCCTCTCAATAACTTAGCCTAGTTAAGAATATTTCCAACATATAGAACTCCTCATATTGGCACATTTTAATGATGAAAGGCCACTCGGGTATTTGGTTAAACACTTGGTTGACACTCTTCTACACACAAAGGCCTAATCTTTGAGATGGGGTAAAAAATCAGGTAGCTCAACATCTTGCAAGCCACTTCAAGTTTCTTGAAGTGTGCCTCAAACATATCTCCATCAACTCTTTAAGACACAAATTCATATATGTTATGTAAAATTTGGGAGTGTCACTTTATGTGATTCTTTCCTTAAAACTTGTGGCATGGGGATTCCATTCACGCCTAATCTTTTTCATCATGCCTATGATTGAACAAAGGACACTCCCCCCCCCCCTCCCCCCAAGGAGAGGTTAGATCTATAAGTGATTGGAGCCTTATCATTCTCTTATGTGGATTTGGTTTAGATTCATATTCAATTCCCTCTAGTTTGACATCTACCATGTCATTATATCCTTATTGGATGAGATCTAGTGATTCCATGATTGATGAAAATATCCATTTTACAACTGTACTTTTCTCTGGAGAGCCAAGGTCAATCTCAATCTTTTCATTCATGAGTTATTATGCACATAGTTAAGTTTGCAACTTTAGAATGAGATCAAGCATATGGCCTTCATTAATTAAAACATGTATATAAAATATGGTACAATGGGTTGGTTCTCCTTTAGTCATCCATCACCATCTCCAAAGGTTAGGAATAGAAGACTAAAATGATGCCCATGCCATTACTAGGAATGAGTGATATAGCTAATGACAATTTCATCATTGAAATAGTTCTTGGGGAGATCAACATTCTAGGCCAATGAGCATGGCTTTCAAACCTTGGACTAAAATTTGAACTTGAACCTCTTAATTGAACTTGTTTTTGAACCTTGAAGAGGGAAAATCTGCATCTTGAACTCCAAACTTTGAGCCATGAAGTCAAACTCTAAGCTTGAATTGAAACCAACTTCGAATCTTGATTCCCTAAATTAACAAACATTGAAGTTTGAAGTTTGAACCTAAACTTGAATTTGAAACCCATGGTTCAAGTTTTCAAGTTCAAGTTCAACACGATATCAGGATGCTGCCTCTAAGTAGAATAAATCTCACAAAGGCATTGTTAGAAACAAAAACCAACAAGAAACTTAGACAATTCCCCCCACAGGATGAATTTACAAGTTTAAAATGCGGGTGCTAAAAGTATGCTTACATATAGTACAAAATATTAAGTTGACAATTTGAAACAAAGTTTATATTAGTTTGAATTATGATGTTAGATCTAGTTACCAAGTTAATGATCTAAAAATTTAAGAACTTTAAGTTGGTGAAAAGTGTTTTTAAGGCCTGTAAGATAACTAGTTATAACTGATTCAAACCTCCCCCACACCTCCCCCCCTAAGTTATTTAACATATCTATAGGAATAATTTGGGTTCTCCTAAGGAAATACTATATGTCTCTTTCAATCATTGTTTAGTGATAATTAAAGAGGTTGCGTCTTTAACAAACTAGAATAGGCCTACAAACACAATCATCAACAATTTCCCCCAAATTTTCTACATATTCCCTCATGTAAACTTTGGGAAATGAAATTCTCAAATTATCGTCAATACTCATTACTGCTTGTTCCAATACTCTTAGAATTTCATGTTTAAAAACATAGCGAGTGATAGTGATATTATCTTCTTTGGAGACTTTTGCCAAACCAAATAGAGAGACATTTTCTCATTAATTAAATCATTTTGATTTAATTATTAAGTCACTTATTATATCTATTTTACTTAAGCTAAACTTTAGGGATATAATAATTAATTATTTTATTAATTATTATAATGTAACCTAGGTTAGTTACCTGTTAGGGTTTTGATCTATTTTATAAGAATTAATCTCTCTTTGTAATTAAGGACACTCAATACACTTTTGATTCAATTGTAATTTCTCTTTTGCACATCAAGAATGTCTCCTCTATCATGGATCTCTGAATTCAAGCCTCCATAGCTTTGCTTCCCTCTTTCTATGATAGGTGTTTGCATGCAAGTAATTTTTGTGAGTTGTGGGTTGAGCTTTTCTCAACTTTAGCATGGTATTAGAGCCCATATTTGTTGCAGCTTGTTTCAAGACTTGAAGAATTTTGGAGTTTTTAAGGGTTTTAGTTTTCAAATCTTTTTGGTATTGGATTTAGAAAACCTTCATTTTGGGTCACTTTGAACCAAAAAAACATCATCGTTGAGCTCAGAGTGCTCAAAAACCCCTATTTCCATTAAAAATATGTCCAATTTGGATGCACTTGAAATATGAGGTAAAATTTTTTTGGACCAAGGCACGAATCCTAAGATTACAATATATTACTTTTTATTCCAAAAACATATATAAAAGTTTTTGTACATGAGTATCTTTTTAATAAATAGAAAATTATGAATCAAATTCAAAAAGGAGTTTTGTTGTGGGCAGATGTAAGAAGAAGGCATGACATGTATTGTCTGAGCACCTGTCATCCCTAACAACATTGATGTCAGCACCTACTAATGTTGATGGGGCTATCATCCAATTTTTGGTGCATGATACAAATTTTTTGGGGCCCAATTTTTGGTAGAGGTGCTTCTTGAGCTTGACCTGATAACTCACTACAAGCCTTGTTTGTCATGCTCCTTTCATGCTCCATGCCTAGCCTTTGTGTTGGCCCACTTGCCTTTGCATCAGAGCATGTTGATCCCACAAAGGCCAACCCCACAATTCCTTTCTATTTATGCATGCACCTTAGGACAACTTCTTGTTGCTCCTCTGCTACATGCTTTTTCACCTAGCTAGTTTTTGCATTTGGGAAAGCTATTTCACCTTTTGGAAGGTAGCTTTTGTGCATTCACCAACATTTTAGATTAGGTAATTTTTGCCCTATTACAATGGTAGTTTAATTTTTTTAAAGTATTTACCCCACACATGCCTATTGACTCTATCAACGGACCCATTAAGAGTGTCATGTCACCATCAACACTTCCATGTGGGCCCCTTTTGGATTTGTACTACTGCCATTTGACCATCTTTTAAGCTACAACTTTTGGCAAGTTTTTCTAATGATTGAGAAGATTTTTCAAATCAATTGCATGAAAAAGCCTATCACAAAAGGAGAGAAGCAAAGCTATGGAGGCTTGAATTCAAAGATCCATGATAGAGGAGACATTCTTGATGTGCAAAAGAGAAATTGCATGCAAATGATTATTATAAGTTGTGAGTTGAGCTTTCCTCAACTTTAACATGTATCAAATTTTGTTACAATGGTGTAGGTATTTTTGAGTTTTGATGATTTTTTTATAGCATTTTTTGTTGTCAAAGTTAGGGGTTCTATTTTGCAATTTGTGAGAAATATATTGAGCATTTGATCTCCATTTTGGGAAAACTTTATATTATTAGAAAGCTTTTTTTGTGCTCTTTCCATTGATGCTAGTTGCTTTTGTAAATTATGCTCCAAGTACATTCTATTTAATTTTTTGGTATTTTTGCCCTCTGGTGGATATCTTGGATGTTTTAGGTTGGGAATTATTTTCATTCGTTAGGACGACTTGTCATGGGTTGTACTTTCTATTGATATCAACCTTATGTCTCCTCTAATAATTTTTGACATCCATTGTAAGTACTTATGCAAATATAGTCATATTTCTATCTATATTTTTGCTTTAGTTATTTGCATTCTGATTCAAGCAGTGTCATCTGAGGGCTCTCATACAGATTACTGTATCCTTATGATCTACCAAATCTCATGCCTTATTATACATGTACTACTCTAATTAAGAGCCATGGGGGGTCAATATTTTCCTTTTGTTTTCCATCTATGTTTGTCCAGTAAGTGTCCCTTCTGTAACATTAGCCTCTTGATGTGTGTAAGATTAATCACCTCATGACACTATTATATATTTTTCTATGCATCTTGATTGTGGTTCCTTGACATGCAATTCTTATTGGCCTACTTTTTCAATTACCTGTCACCTCACCTTTGTCCATATTAGGGGGTCCTCTCATTGGTTTTTATGCTTCCTTGGCTTGATGGAGTTAGCTATGTATTTAATATTTGTTCCTATGTACTAGGTGGATGCAGTGGCTAGGTACCTATGCATTTCGGTGAGATGGATCATTCTCCATATGAACACTTTTCTTTTTCTTCCTACTTTGGATGCATCCTTTCATGTTTGATTGATTGACTCTTTAGGCTTTGGTATTTTATGCCATCTATATCTTTATGTTTAGTTGTTTTCCTTTGCTTACCTCCTCGATTCAAGTAGTGTCATCTGAGGGCACTCATGAAAATTATAGTCTTCCCTACCTAGTCAAGTTCTATTTTAGTGGAGGTTATTCATATCAACAATTTTGTTTGACTATAATTGCAGCTTCTTCATGCTTCAGTGGTGTTCTTCATTATCATCCTTTTATTCCTATCTTTTGGGACATTCTCTAGTTTGGAGGCTTCTGTAGTCCTTCACTAGTTCTTTTAACATTCTTTGCATCTCTTCTTGGAGTAGAGTTTTTCCCATGTGGTTTTCTACATTTCTCCACTTTAGAGAGATTTGGTTGTGATTGAGTACCTCATCAAGCCTTGTTGTTGAGACCCAAATTTTCTTTCATTAGTAGTTTCTAGGTTTTTGCTACTCCCTAAGTTTATCTTTGGGGGGGTTAGAGTAATAGGGTATTTTCTTATTAATTAAATAATTTTGATTTAATTATTAGGTTATTTATTATCTCTATTTTACTTAAGCTAAACTTTAGGCATATAATAATTAATTATTGTGTTAATTATTATAATGCAACATACATTAGTTACATTTTAGGGTGTTGATCTCCTTTTATAAGGATTGATCTCTCTTTGTAATTATGGACATTCAATATACTTTTGATTCAATTGTAATTTCTCTTTTTCAAATCAAGAATATCTCCTCTATTATGGATCTATGAATTCAAGCTTCGTAGCTTTGCTTCTCTCTTTCTGTGACAGGTGTTTGCAAGCAAGTGATTCTTGGGAGTTGTGGGTTGAGCTTTCCTCAACTCATTCATTATCAAAGTAAAAATCACCTATCAAATGCTCAAAAAATCTTCTAATGACCTCTTGCAAGGGATTGAGAATTTTATTCCAATGTTCTAGCTAAATTGCCCTAGTGAAAGTGACCCATCTATTATAATTGATATGGAAAGTCATTAAACTTATCTCCATTGCTAATGCACAGTAGGAAGAAACAAAATATATGAACAAAAAAGAACCAGAAAGAAGATAAATACAAAAGGGAATTCTCAAACAATCCTTACTTAATGATGATATAGACAACCAAAACACATAAAAGCCTGATAGGTAAGAAAAATAAATCAAAATCTAATTCCAAGGGAGAAAAGGTGGAGACAATAATGAAAGAAAAATAGAAAGGAGAGGGGCAAAGTCATCATGGAAGAAAGAGGTGGGAACATGACAACCTAAAAAACTAAAGAGGACCACCTAGGGGGAAACCTTGGATAAGGGCTAAATACAACTAACAAGAGGAGAGACACAAATAGGTATAAGTAATTACATGGAAGAGTAAGAAAAACACATACAGGATCAAGACAAAAGAAAAATGAAATACCAAAAGAAAACATAAAGCCCAACCAAAAATGACAAGGGATGAAAAATTAAAAAAGGAGATAAAACAAGCAACTCATATAAAGATACTCTAAATAATTATAATATCAATAGGGAGAAGGGTATGAATACAAAAGAATGTTTATATATGTGTATATTTATATATAATAAATACATATGGATATGTATACATACACACATAAATAGATATTAGTTCATATATACTTATATATAACATGCCAAGAGTAATCCTTCTAAGAGCAAGTATTTTCATTAATCCAATTGCAAGGTTTTTTGTATTGATAAGGATTGATGAAAATAAGTTCCTCAAGAAGGATTAATATCAACACATTATATATATAAGTTAGTAGCAGCCATGGTGCATGATTTTTTTATTTGAAAAAAAAGGTTAGTATCAAATTATTATTATTATTTACATTTTTAGTTCTATATATTGTTAAGGTTAGTATAATTTATTCTTTAACTTTTTAGCAATAGGGGAAGAGATAGGAGTAGGGTTATGGATAGGGTAACATATAGACTTAACATTATAAATATGGCTAGGATTACAGTTAGACTTAGGTTTAGGGATAGGGTTAGGGTTAGGGTTAGGGATACAGATAGACATACAAAAAGATAACTATTAAGTTGATAGCTAGGCTTATATTTAGGGTTAGGGTTTAGCTTAGAAGTAGGGTTATAGATCGTGTCATAATTAGAGTTAGCATTAGGAATATGATTAGGGCTAAGGTTAGGATTACAATACTAATTAGTGCTAGGCTTAAAATTGGGGTTACATGAATATGACTACAGTTAGGGTTAGGGTTTAGATTATAATTATAATTAGAGTAATGCTTTTGTTTAGAGTCACAACAAATAGAGTTGTGATTAGAGTTATGATTAGAGTCAAAGTTATGTAAGGTAAATGTTAGGCTTATAATTAGGGTTTATACTTAGTAGAAGAGTTAGGTTAGGAATAACGATTGTGGAAAGGGTTACATTTAGCAACAGGGTTAGGGTTAGAGTTAGACTTATGATTAGGAGTAGGGTTAGGTTCAGGGTTAGGGCCAAACTTAGGACAAGTAAATGGTTAGACATGGGATTGGAGTTAGGGATGTGATTTCTTATTGAGTTAGGGTTAGATTTAGAGTTACAATTAAGGACACACTTGTGATAAGGTATGTGTAAGGATTATAATTAGAGTTACAATTAGGAGTAGAATGGGTTAGGGTTTTAGATTAGAACTATTATAGTTAGGGATATGCTTACAATTTTGGGTAAGGTTAGGGGTAGGAGTATGAATATGATTAGAGTTAGAGTTAAGATTATAGACATGCTTACAAATAGGGTTAAGGTTAGATCTATATTTATAGATTGGGTTACTATAACGCCCCGCTTGGGAACCCAAGAGAAATAAACATAATATGTTATAATGTTTACTAATTTTTTAAAGTTAAAACAATATAAAAGTAACAATGTGTAATAAATATACACATACACATCAATTACACATATGAAATCCAAATAGAAATTTCATTCCTCAAGGGTTCCTTCATGTTGAGTTAGGTTTAACTAATTGTTAAACCGATTGTGCACAATATGCCTAGAGTTCCCAGTGTTGAAACTCGAGCTCTATTGCCAGATGTAATGCCCTACTCAAGAACCCAAGATAAATAAACCTAACATGTTACAATGTTTACTAAACTATTTTTTTAAAAAGTTCAAACAATGCCAAAGTAACGGTAGACCGAAAATTATGGTTTCAATATTAAGAATAATTGACAAGATTTAGTAGATATTTGTATCAATCTAGCATCATAGACTAATGAATGCTATAGTGGTTGTATGCTCAATGGGTGAAGATAATGAATCAAGTGGGGATGGATGCAACTAAAAAACATACAAATAAACCGACAATAAACCAAAGCAGTTCTGGTGACAGGAAATGTCACTTCTTGACAACAGAAACAAAAGTAACTCTCAACAATTACTAAATCAAATAAATGTAAGTTATACTAATTTAAATAACACCAAATAATTCCATATCAATAACATAAGTAAACACTCTACTAAAATATGAATTTTGATAATACAAAAATATAATTATATTACGAATGTAATTAAACACAAATAACCAAACTATGAAAGTTGAAAATACATAATCAATACTAAATAAATAACAGAAATAAACACACATTACTATAACTATGAAAACTGAAAGCTGCCAGACATCCCAAGGAGTGGGCCCCCTCCTTAGTTTGCCAGACAATGAAATAAAAATTTTCTTTTACACGAGATTTAGTAGATTTGTTCTTTTATTTCTTTAGAATAACATAGAAAGAAATTACCCCTTTACAAGTTCTTGCTATGCTGATTATATACACACAAATCATAACAAATGTATACAATAATATAGACTCATTCCCAAAAAACAATATAGAATAGAATGAATTTGTTTTGATACCAATTAATATTATTAATCAATGTCTATTAACCATGATTTGAAAACAAATCTGCTATACCAATGGGCAAAAATAGAGATGAACAGATCCGTGATTTCTCTAGCTACTCAAACACCTTCATTTTTCCAAGCTAACATTTTGGAGTTTTCTCAAAAAAGAATATTTGCCACATATTACTCTTTCATGTAAATGTATCCATTTATGGAAAGCGTGGAACCTTGTCCAACCACAAACTATTCTGTTTATAATAGTGAGTATAAACAATACTTTTCTCCCACGAGTTCTCCTAGTGATATCTTTCCACCTTGATTTGGCTGAGTTGGCAGAGGCATTAAGAACATGGTGACATGAATGAGAGTGGAACGGATAATAATCTACTCTACGTGGAAATGATGAAATAAATTACTGATGCAATAGGTATAAGTTCTTGACCAAAAGGTGACAAGAAGTTTTTTTCTGCATAGAATGTGACAGGAAGATCAACACCTACAAATTTGCACGTTAGAAGATATATTTTCCAAGACATAAAAATAACAATGCCTATTAGTAAAAAAAATCAATAATTATTTCCATATCAATCCCGAAAGATAAATTAAATATTATTTATTAATATTTAATTATATGCAATATAAAATGGTAAAATATGGTGAAATGGAATGGAAATAGAATATGTAAGTGAATATGATGGAACATGAAATGGATTCGATATGGCATAAAAATGGATATTAAATGGCTCTCATCATTCCTCCAACCTATCATATTGCACATCCTCTTGCAATCATCATGATCATGAATTGATACCCTTTTGTGGCTTTGACTTTTTTCTCTACCCTTAACAATTATAGCTCATGTACAACCACACCGCCCTTTATTTTTCTTAGCTTCTCATGACAATCTTTACTGCTTTCATATGTTTTTAGTTTTCTTTTCTCATGATTGATAGCTCTTTCAACCTTCAAATTTTCATTTTGCATGTTCAATTTTTTCTCTTTTTATCATTTTCATTTTCTATAGCATCATGTTTAAATGCTATATATAGGAGGTGTCATGGAAAATTAATTTCACTATTCATGAGCTTATCCAAAATGGGTGAAATTATAGGTAGCACAAATGATTAGAAAGGGTGAAATAATAGGGTTTGTAAAGGATGGAATGGAAAATATAAAGGAACAAATAATGGACTCAAAGATGAAATGGTAAAGGATAATGGGTGAAAAGATATGTAATAAGGATACTGTACATCTCCTCCCCAAACTTAAAGGGTTGACTGTCCTCAGGAAACAAGGAGAGGTGAGGTAGGGGTATTGCACAATGATCAATACAAACAAAGTTAAGCAATGAAATAATGAAAAATAAAATTGATTGTTTTAGCAACAGGTATGTTCAGAGATACCAAGGCTTGAACATTGAGCAATAGAGCAACAATTGCCTCCAAAATGGATGAATCAGCAATAAGGAATGAAGAAAGGTATCCAGAATGACAACACCACAAAAGACCTTCATCATATTTAAATCACTAAGAGAGCATACCACTTGAAGGAACCAAAAATTGTGACAAAGACTACAATTACAGGAGCCACCAACATTTGACAAAAGTAGTGAAGAACAAGCAGTAGGTAGTACATTCCACTAAAACACCACAACTGAACATGTAGAACATTCAATAGGTGATTAAAGTTGTGATGACCATGCAAAAGAACTTCAAGAGTGAGCAATAGGAGGTAATCAAAACCATAGAAGCCAATGCGTGTTCCTGTTGGTAAACAGATTCATCTTCACACAAAACTTCCAAAATAACCCTTATTTACCCAACAATGAAGACACAAAAATATACCAACAGTTGGGTCACTTTTCCATTGGATTGTGCAAGTGCCCTTTGAATTTTACATGGTATAGCTCCTTGATTAGATATGCAAAGAATGAGATTAAGAAATGCTTTTAACCTAAAAGTGAAGGCTACCCTCACTATTATTGGATAGGGGGAAAATAACTATAACATAAATGAAATGAAACAAATTGTACATACAACAATGGAAACAGACAGTCCCTCCACCTGCATGCATATTTAGAAAGATCAAGAAATGACTACGCACAAGAAAACTTCTGCAATAAATGAAATCAATAATGGAGTATGATTCCACTGCTCAGCCTTAATCCACACATATATCAAGAAAAGGATCAATTTGAAGCACACCATCTTTGAAATAATGGAAATTTCATTCAACTAGAAATTATACAATTTATAAATATTACTAATATTTAGAATACTTGCAGAAAATTGAAAAAGAAAACTAAATCAAAACTAATAGCTTCAATTAAAATAAAAAACTGCACTACTTGATTACAAACTATGCTCCCCCTCTTCTACAACATACAATCTATCAAAAATAGTGGAACCCAGAACCCCTCAAATTTTCACAATAACTAGCTTTTCAAGAGGACTCTATTTAGTTGTTAAAACTGAATCTTGGAAAGAAAGGTTTTTTTTAACAAATTTGATATTAATATTCTACTTCACTCCCTATGTCATCCATTCATTATTATATTTTCTTCATTCATCGGTGCATAAGTTTTAATGTTTTATAAACATTAATTTAGAAGAGTAATAATTAAGATACTTCTTCATTTAAAATATGGATGTATATTTCTTTGGATAGGTGACACTTGCTGGTGACAAAGTGCTGTCAACATTTTATTGCTGTCACTAATAGTTTTGATACTATCTCACTCATTCACACATAACGTTTGATCTAAAATGAATCTCACCAAACTATTTGGATAATTAAGTTTTTCAAAACATAAACAAAAATGAGCTTGATCCAATGAATGGATTGTAAGTTATGTCCCCCAAAATATGACTTATTTTCTGTGCTCTACATTTTGTGACTATCATGAAAAAGGTTTACAATTCTGTACTCAGACATGTGTAACTTTTGATCTATAATACATCTTGCCAAATTGTTTCGAGAAGATTTAGATAATTATGGTTTCTATAACATATCCAAAATTTAGCTTAATCCAACAATTAGATTGAGAGACATATCTCCTAAAATATGACCAATTTTTCACATTTTAGAAAATTTGTTACTGCTATTATAATTAAACTTTTTGAGCTTACCACCTTGAAACTGCAGATTCTGAACCTTCAAAATCTTGAACTTGGGCTTGAAATGTGATACTTGGATCATGGAAAGTTAACCCTTAGATAGGAATCCACTTTTGAAATCAACCAATTCTAGACTGATTCTAGATTGGAAATTACAATTTGAAATCGCATCATGGAACCACTAAACTTGTTGAAACTTTGAACCATCGAACCTTGTTCAATGAGTACAAATTGGTTTAGAACAACTTTGAACCTGGTTCAATATGGTCCCAAAATTACAAAGAAAAGCCTTGAACCTTGGGATTGAATATTTTGGTTTGCTGTCATGGAATTTCATCTGAAACCTGCCTTCCACAATATAACTTTACACAATATTTTCAATATAAATCAGAGGAAAATCAAAGAAAACCAAGGAAAGAACATTAGGAATATTGGATTTTGAAGTTTAAAATTGGGGTTCAAAACACCAACTAATAGTTCCTAAAAAGGATGATTAGTAGAAAAACCAAGAACACCAATTATTGCATTTTTTTTTCCATTTTTTTTTGATAACAACAAGTGACCGTTGGCAAGCCAGTTTTCAATCACTCACCACTTAATGGCACTACAAAAATAGTTTTCACTACTAAGAATTTATTTTTCAATGAATATTTGCCATAAACTAGTTTTCAAATATTAACTAGCCAACAACACCTGAAGGTTTTCACCATTGGACCTTTTATTGCTTTTTTCTCTTTTTTCTTTTTTCAAAAATTTTCATTTTTTCATTGTTCTTTTGAAATAACTGCATAGAACGAAAATATAACAAGAAATTTTTACATGGATGATGAAAAATGATACCATCCAAAACTTGAGTTTTGTCCATTACCTCACAAAAGGCACTATTGAAATTGGATTGCATAATGAACTTGGAATAATGACCAAAAATAATCTCCAAAAAATTGGAAATACTGAAAATAATCTCCTTGATCCATTTATCTCGCAACATCGAATCTAAAATTTTCTTGGAGAATTTTGGAACACACTAGCACACTTGGGTAAGATAATCACTCACAATGATGTTGATACTCTTATTTCTCTATGATGATGAGATATGATGACATTTCAAGAAATTATGAAACCCTATTTGTTTGATGCTTGAGAAATATCTATTGGAGGAAAATATAAAGTTGTGAGTAACATGCCTTCATTACCAAAGACATGAGTAAGGAGTGAAAACCAATGGTATTCACCAATGTGTCCATAAAAATTCAAAGAGGAGGAGACACTTCTCAAGGAAGGAATGTGGTAGCTAGAAATATGTTTAAGATTCTTGTACATGTATTCAAAGTATTATCGAATGTGTTGTTGAATAATTATTAATCTCATAGACCAAGTTGGATATTTTCCTCCATGTGAGAAATCACCAAAGAAAATAAATCTCATCTCAAGGTGGTGAACACCCTATGCCAAAATCTGCATGTATCTTGAATAGTGAAGCACAAGTGAATCAAATATGCACTAGATAGATAAAAAGCCCACACAATGTTAACAAAGCCAACACAATGTGTTACGAAATGCTTGTGTAGAGAAAAATCATCAATTGGTATTTGTTCTAAGATCATCCCACCATAATAAAAGACCTGTAACCATAATCTCAAAACCAAGCATATCAAGTATAGTAAAGAAATATCATCCATTCAATAACTCTATTGTGAATTAGGTAATTTAGTTTTACAAATGATATACAGAGTTATTAATATGAATAGATACAAATAAAATCTCGTGTTCATATAATAGCAATGCTAATTAATACTTGAACACATCCCTTAAATTGTTGAGATGTCACATGTCAACGTTTGCTAAAAGGGCCAACAAAACAATCAATGAATTTTGATTGGAAATCATCCAAGAATCACAAAATTAGAGGGATTCCCCCCAACTTAACTTTATGCGGCAAGGTCACGAGAACATTAGGATAACCAAAGAAATTAGGTAACCCAAAGAGAGTAACACATATTTAGAATTTTTTGAGCCTTATTGAATCAAATATTTCAATAATTCAATGGATGTACTCCAAAATTAACTGCAAGTTATAAAAGCATAGAGAATTTTAATCATCCAAGGAATCAAGAAATGGATTTAGTGCTTGTAATCAATAAATGACCATCTAGAGATACAAGAACCAAGAATGAAAAATATATAGATAGTAATACCTTGATCCTTGCTAAATAAATGAATCATCCATAATGTATTTGATCATCTTAGGAAAATAGACATATTTAGCAATGAAAAATAATGCTCATCCAATTATAACATATTTTGTTTGGTCATTAATGCATACAATCCCTTATAATTGTGCTTAATCAATTATTGGTCCCAGATCAACAAGTATGTGAGGGATACACATTTTAACCATAGGCCTCCAAATATCAATATGTATGAGTACAAAAATAAAATACAACTCTTGGAGAATCCAACAACATGCTTGTGGAATGAGAAATACACATTGTTTAATATTATTTACTGCATGATTAATATTAACATGCATACTGATGAGTCCAATAATTAAAATTGGTGCAATTTGAAGTATGGGCTAATTTGTGGGTATTTAGAATTCACTAAGTGGAAAACAAGAACAAAGTTGATTATAATTCAAGAAATGATATCATTCTTTTAATTTAAGTAAACCAAAATCACATTCCTTAAATACATCAATACACTCCATATTGATTTACCAAATTCAAGTACATCATTAGATGGTAAAGGGGTCTATGAAAGTTTATATGTACTATTAACCACCTTATTATGAAGTTTTGTATGAGACAATATAGTTTCCTTTGGTGGATATGATGGAGTGGGTAGAATATGATGTGAATGAGATAATGATTATGGTAAGAAGTGTGAAGGAGATAAAGTAGAAATAAGTAGGATGGATGGAATGAAGATGGTAAGAAGGCATATAGTGGTTGTTGTGAGTATTCATGATTCTATTTATCATGGATATTATATAAAGAAGTATGTTTTGAAGAAACATGTTGGCGTTGTAATGAAAGAGAGTGGCAATACATGTTAGCAACATAACTCATACCTTGATCTTCTTGAGTTGGCATTTGAAATGGCTCATTTAGTATAAGGAATATTTGTTAACTTCCACCCTTATCATGGTAAGGATCACAAATAGCTTTTACCTTATCCACCATGCAATATTGGTTATTCAGGCATATGCATTGATCATCTTTCCTGTAGCAATTAGAACAACAAGTGATTAAATTGTCATCCTCAAAATCACATTGATATAAGGATTCATCAATGATTTTCTCATGTTCAAACACAAAGATAAAATTCTTTCATACCTATGATAATGGAAGATCAGGATCATTTGAGTTGCATTCATTAGGTAGAGAGGGTATAAAAAGATCACCTGTAGTCAGTGCGATTACCCCACCAATTATTTCTTTTGTTTTTAATTTTGAGAGAAAGGGTTGGGGGTGACAACTAGTAGTGTGGTCAAGAAGAAATGCCCCTTGTAGGGTCTTGGGGTAGTGCCCTAGGTGCGCTCCCTATCGTAGTATAGGGTGGGGTCGAGGGGCAACACCTCCATCACCAAGCACATTTTGCCTCTTGTGTTCCCTTCAAATTTTACATTTTTGAAGTATTTTTCAACCAAACTTGAAGTACTTGAACAATCTTAAAAATGTATCATTTTAAACATTTTTCTTCAAAATTATCCTTTCTTTACTAGATTCTCACTACAACCATTAATAAAATTTTAAAGAAAAATGGATCTAACGTTTAAGACCTATGCTAAAATAATGCATCTATATGATTTAAGCAATAGAAATTAGGACTAATTAGCTAGGCAAGGCTAGAAATTGCACAATCTTTCATCCTAATGTATTGTTCCTAACTTAACTCACTACAAATTCATGCCTTTAATACCTTTCCTTGGCAACGATGCCAAAAATGTAGAGCAAAAATTGTGGTTTTAATATTAGGAATAATTGACAAGATTTACTAGACAGTTTGTCTTGCATTTAATATTAATCTGGGGTCATAGATTGATGAAAGGTATAGTGGCTATATTATTAAGGGATGAAGATAATGAATCAAGTGGAGATGGATGCAACTACAAAACATAAAAAAAAACCTACAAAAAACCAAAGCAATTATGGTGACAGGAACTATCACTTCGTGACAACAGAAACAAAAGTAACTCTAAACAATTACTGAATCAAATAAATGTAAGTTATACTAATTTAAATAACACCAAATAATTCCAAATCAATAACATAAGTAAACACTCTACTAAACTATGAATTTTGATAATACAATAATAATATTATATTACGAACGTAATTAAACACACATCACCAAACTATGAAAGCTGAAAATACATAATCAATACTAAATAAATAATAGAAATAAACACATATTATTGTAACTACAAAAATTGAAAATCACCAGACATCCCAAGGAGTGGGCCCCCTCCTTAGTCTACCAGGTGATAAAATAAAAAATATTTTTTTACATGGGATTGATTAGAAAATTTGTTCTTTTATTTCTTTAGAATAACATAGAAGGAAATTACCCCTTTACAAGTTCTTGCTATGCTAATTATATATGTGTAACTCATAACAAAAATATACAATAATATCGACGCATTCCCAACAAACAATATAGAATAGAATGAATCTATTTTGATACCAATTACTATTATTAATCGATGCCTATTAACCATGATCTAAAAATAAATTTGTTATATCAATGGGTAAAAATAGAGATGAACAGATTTGTGATTTCTCTAGCTACTCAAACACATTCATTTTTCCAAGCTAACATTTTTTATTTTTCTCAAGAAAGAAGATTCACCACATGTTACTCTTTCATGTAAATGGATTCGTTAATGGAAAATTTGGAACCTTGTGCAACCACAAAATATTTTGTTTTATAACAGTGAGTATACACAATAATTTTCTCCCACGAGCTCTCCTAGTGATATCTTTCCACCTTAATTTGATTGAGTTAGTAGAAGCATTGAGAACATGGTGACGTGAATGAGAATGACATGGATAATAATCTACTCTACATGGAAATGATGAAATAAATTATTGATGCAATAGGTATAAGTTCTTGACCAAAAGGTGACAAGAAGTTTTTTTTCTGCATAGAATGTGACAGGAAGATCAACACCTGTAAATTTGCATGTTAGAAGATATATTTTCCAAGACATAAAAATAACAATGCCTATTAGTAAAAATAACCAATAATTATTTCCATATCAATCCCAAAAGCTAAATTTAAAATTACTTATTAATATTTCATCATATGTAATATAAAATGGTAAAAGAGGGTGAAATAGAATGGAAACATAATATGTAAGTGAATATGATGGAACGTGAAATGGATTAGATATGGCATAAAAAAGGGTAATAAATGGCTCTCATCAATAATAATGGAGAAGCAATATACACATACACATCAATTACACATGCAAAATTAACTACAAATTTAATTCCGCAAGCGTTCCTTCATGTTGAGTCACATTTTAAGAAGTTGTTTAATTAATTAAAATCTCAAATACAATGTTCACAGTCATAGAGGAATAAAAAATAAATCATCTCATAAGAAAATGTATAAATACAATTGATACAATAAAATACATCTAATGAATAACATCCACTGCACATGTCATAGGGTATGCGAGAATATATACAAGTATATCAAATAATAAGATACATGATAACATACATATAGAAACTATGAAGATGACGTTGAGAGGATGAAGGATAACTAGGGCCAAAGGCACAACCAACTACCAAAGTCACACCACCTAATGCAAGGAGGATGAAGGATAACTAGGGCTAAAGGCACACCCAACTACCAAAGTCACCTATAAGAGTAAACACAGCGGAAACACAACACAAAGAACAATGGCCAAAGGAGATAGAAGAGTAAACACTTTATTGGTTCAGAAAATCATCAACATACATGCCCAACTATAAGGCCTTTTGGGTTATGACCAACATTACAATTCAGACTTCAATGATGATCTTTGCATTCAAACTCTACTTCTACTTTTCCTTATCTACTAATCATGCCTAAGACTCAACCTGTGACCCCTTTAAATACTTGCACAACCACAAGTCAGCCTGTTACAAACTACCAACTAAATAAACTGTTACATTAAATGTAAACCAAGCCACACATTGACTCTGAACAAATATTGAATAGAAATCATGAAATTAATGTGCAAGGTTGACCCAAACTAGAACTAGACATAGACAACTCGATCAAAGAAGTACAAGAACAAATACTAGCACTCCACAATGCTTGACACATACACGAGCTCGATGCCAGCAAGCACTCAAAACCAACACGAACTCAAAAACCATGTAGAACTCAACATCAATCATGAACTCAACATCAACTATGAACTTGACAGTAACTATGAACTTTACACATAAAAATAACTCAATAGCAATATAGAACTTGACAAAGACTAAGAGCTTGATAGCAACAAGGAGCTCGACAACAACTAAGAAAAGAAATATGCATGATAGCAATACAACCCAAGATGCTTCTGCATCAAACAACCGGGGTTGAAAGAAATGATTCTCCTAAATCATGCAAGTGTCACAACTGAGTTGAATCCAACTTAGATTGAGAAATCCATGTAGCATCTTCAACTGGTCTATTCTTCCACTTCACCAAATACTCATAGTAATCCTTTCCTCTTGTATTTTTACCAACTCTATGATTCAATACCTGTTCAACCTCTTTAATTTGCTTCTTAGGATAATCATCTAAGATAGAAACTTCATCATATGACTCATGATACTTATATAAATTAGCAACATTGAATATAGAAGATATATCCATGTTAGCAGGTAACTCAACTTCATAAGAATTTCCATTTCCAAACTTTCTAAAGATCTTACAAGGTCCAAACTTCTTCATCTTCAACTTACTGTATCTTCCACTAGGAAATCTACCTTTCTTCAAATGAACCATCAATTTATCACTAACTTCAAAAATATGATGTCTTCTAGACTTATCAACTTTCTCCTTATACTTCTGATTACTTTGTTCCAACCTCAACTTCACTTCCTTATGCAAAGAATCCATAAAATCAACAAATTCTACCCTTGCAACATTTGTCTTTTCTTCATTAGCAACATCTATCAATTTAGATATCCCTCTAGGCTACATTCCAATAACAATCTCAAAAGGTTCTTTCCTTATAATCCTATTCACATAATTATTATATGCAAACTCAACTTGTGTAAATACAAACTCCCAATTATGTGGTTTATCCCCAACTAAACATCTTTGCAAATTACCCAAGCTTCTATTCACAACGTCTGTCTGTCCATCTATTTATGGATGGAATGTAGAGCTAAACTTCAATTTGGTACCCATCTTCTTCCACAAAGTCTTCCAAAAGCAACCAACAAACTTACTGTCTCTATCAAAAATAACACTTCTTGGTAATCCATGCAATCTAACAATCTCTTTGAAATTTTTTTCAGCAACATGCTCGACATCTGATGTCTTCTTACAAGGTATAAAATAAGCCATCTTAGAAAATCTATCCACAACAACAAATATAGAATCATACCCCTTTTTTGTCTTAGTTTTGTCTTAGGTAATCCAAGAACAAAATCCATATTGATGTCACTCCAAGGTTTCTTAGAAACAAAAATAGGTGTACACAAACCAATATTCTGGCTTCTTTTGCAACTTAAAAAACTGCACAACTCTTTACAAATTTTTGAACATCCTTATACATTTGTGGCCAATAATACTTATCCTTTAGCAAACTCAATGTCTTATCAATTCCAAAATGTTTAGCCAATCCACCACTATATTTTTCCTTAATTAGATTAACTCTCATATCGCTTCTAGGTATATACAACTAAACTCCTTTGAACAACATATCTTGTTGAATGAATTATTCATCATACTTACTCATGTGATTAGATAGATTTGGTGCTCTACACTCTCTCCACACGTTAGAAAAATTACAGTCAGTATCATACAACTCCTTCATCTCATCAAAACCAAGAACTTTGACCTTCATCTCGATCAACAAAGAACATCTTCTGCTCAATGCATCAACAACTTAGTTAGTGAATCCACTCTTATGCTTAATCACAAATGTGAAACTCTAAAAGTACTCAACACATTTCATATATCCCTGATTCAATTTATGTTGACTTCCCAAGTTTCGTAAAGCTTTATGATCATTAAACAACACAAACTCCTTAGGAATCAACTAATGTCTCCCCTTCTTCAAGTCTTGAATAATAGCATAAAACTCTTGATCATACACAAAATACTTCCTTCTAACATCATTCAACTTCACACTAAATAAAGCAACATGTTTACCTTCTTGAATCAATACAACTCCTATTGCACTACTACTTGCATTGCATTCAACTTGAAATACTTATTGAAATCAGGAAAATTCAATACAGGTAACTCAACCTTTTGTTTCAAAGTCTCAAAACTGTTATCAGCTCCATGTGTCCACTTGAAATCCTTTTTGTCTCCTCTCATTGTCTCAATCATAGCATTACAAATAGAACTAAAATTCTTTATAAACTTCCTGTAAAATCTAGCCAAATCATGAAATGATCTTACCTCACCCACATTCTTAGGTGTAGGCCATTCCAAAATTTCTTTAACCTTCTCAGGATCCATTCTCAAACCATCAGCTGAAATCAAAAATCCCAAATACACAATCTCCTATTGCATAAAAGAAAACTTTTTCAAGTTAATCATCAAATCCTCCTCTTTCAATCTTTGCAATACTTGTCTAACATGCTCAAGATGTTCTTCCTTAGTCTTAGTGAATATCATAATATCATCCAAATAAACAATCACAAACTTACCCAAAAATCTCTTGAGAACCTCATTCGTCAACCTCATGAAAGTACTAGGTGCATTACTCAAACCAAAAGGCATTACCAACCATTCATACAAACCATCTTTTGTCTTGAAAGCAGTCTCCCATTCATCACCTTCTTTGATTCTGGTCTAATGATAACCACTCTTCAAATCAATCTTGGTAAAATTCTTTGCTCCACTCAAACAATCCATTATGTCATCCATCCTTGGTAGAGGAAACCTATATTTCACCATGATCTTGTTAATGGCTCTAGAATTAATACACATTCTCCATTCTCCATTCTTCTTAAGTGCTAATACAATGGGTACAACACATGGACTCAAGATTTCTCTGATCAAACCTTTCTGCAATAACTCATGCACTTGTATGTTAAGTTCTTCATTCTCTGTAGGTGTCAATCTATATGGTGCTTTATTCAGAAAAGTAGCTCTAGGAATTAGATCCATACAATGACTTATACTTCTTACTAGTGGTAAACCATCAGGAATATCTTCTACAATGATATTTTTATACTCAATCAAAAAATTGTCAGTTTGTGCTAGCACTCAACTTCTATCAATTTCTGTTGCTTGTCCATCACTAGCTATTACTTAGTCACCATTATTTTCTGTCACTCAGCTGCTACCAGTACAACTTGAATTCTTATGAATTATAGAAAAATAGAATTGATTCTTCTTCATTCCTTTTCAAATTTATTTCCATTAACCATGCAAATTCTCATAGTAGCACAATTAACCTCATATGGAATTTCAATAAAATACAACAATATTTTCTTTCTCCTATTCACCCATAGGGTATATTGATTCAATCTTCCATTATGTACAACATATATATCATATTGCCAAGGTCTACCCAACAAAATATGAAAATAATCCATAGACATAATATCACACAGAACTTCATCAAAATAATGTCCAATCTTGAACTTCATAATACATTGTTCAATTACCAATATCTTATGCTCATCTTTGATCCATGAAACATGATAAGGTTTAGGATGCTTCAACCTCTATAATTGCAACTTTGTAACAAATTATTCTAATGCCAAATTTGTAGAACTTCCACTTTTAATGATCACCTCGCAACATTTTCCATCCATCTTACTTCTAGTCTTGAAAAGACTTCTCCTAAGGATAGGTTCCTCATCACTTCCCTTATTACATAAGGTTCTTCTCACCATCAGATTTTCTCTAGCTTAGGTCCACTAGGTGAATCCTCAGTGTCTCCTTGAACCACAACATTTATGTTACCCTTCTTTATCACATCTGAAACAATTACCACACAAGCCACCTCTAGAATAAGAATTACCTCTTCCTCGGTAAGAACTAGTACCTCCTCGATAAGAATCACCACCTTCCCACTTAGTCTTGCTTTTGTCATCACTCTTCCATTCAAATTTTTCCTTATCTTGCATAGAATTGTTAGATCTTCCACCTTCTCCATAAGATCTACCTTCGCCTCTCTAGAATCTACCACCTCTACCTCTTTTGTCTTTATTCATGCTTCTTTATCAAGATCTCCTTAGCTTTCAAGGCATATTGATATGCTTTCTCCACACTTTCCAATTTCACAAAACTTATTTCATCTTGAATCCCAGATCTCAATCCATTTATGTACCTTGCAATTTTATCAACATCATCATCCACATGTCCAGCTCTGATATCCAATTTATAGAATTCCTCAGTATACTCCTTTATAGTCATGTCACTTTGTCTCAAATTTTGCATCTTTCTCAACAAGCTAACTTGGTAATCAGGAGGAAGGAACTTGTTCTTCACTCTGTTAACTATTTTCACCCAAGTCTCAATCTTCTCCTTTGCTATCCTTTGTCTATTAGTTTGTAAATGCTCACACCATAGTGAGGTATGTCCCTTCAACCTAGTAACTACAATTTTCACCTTCCTATTATCGGGAGTGTTTTCATACTCAAAGAACTTCTCCATATTAGAGATCCAATCCAACCCATCATTGGTATCCAATTTCCCATCATAAGGAATATCTTCTACAATAGGCTTTGAATTTTTCATAGGCAATACCCTCAACAATCTTGTCTTATCTTGATCTTCTTCAGGTTCTAGATTAGGGTTTGGTTTCATTGTCACTCACATCATCAAGATGCACTCCTCTCCTCTGGGATGTCTCTACAACATCTAATTTGGCGACAATTTGTCTCAATGTATCTAATACAACATTGTCAAAATTTCCTCTACCTTGAACCATCTTTATAATCAGATTCTTGCAAGATCATAACCCTCTGTAAGTTGTGTATATGTGAAAATGCGGCCTATGCTAACACACACACTTCAACACGGTCATTGCATACGGATTCATCTCGGAATGAACATTGGATTGTTCATCAAAAATTTTCCCTACAAAGCGACCTATTGCCTTCTATCTAAAGGGATTTTGCCTATTAATATCGTCAGAATCAAGGTGCAGGCAACCAAACCCTCTAAGAACGAAGGATTTGACAATGAAATTAAGCTAAGAACGAGTATGCAGATTAATCTAAAATGAAAGATGCAATGTAATCTAAGAACAAATAAAGCAAACTAGATTAAGCATATGCATGATTAAACTAAAATGAGATTAAACTAAGAATGAGAATGTATGCAAGAAATGTATGTAAATATGAGCACGAATTTCAGCAGCGATTCGATGCAAATTTTCCAAATTCATCCCCCTAAAATGAGGAGACGAGGGTCTCTTAAATAGACTCTCATGGAATCCATCAACGGTTGAGATCGATTCAGATCAACGGTCAGGATTGAAGATGAGGTTCAGTCATAAAGGGAGATTCCCAAATTAAAGGGAGTTAACTGACTTAATTTGAGTAAAATAAAGAGTTAACTGTTTTAATTTGAGTAGAAAAAGGAGTTAACTGATTTAACTCATTTTTGATCAATAGTGAACTGGAAATTTCCCTTTTTGAACTGAAGAGAGATTTTGTTGAGATATTTAATTTAATAAAATGAGATATGCTCTCATAATTACTTTTTCTATTTAATTAAATAATCCAAAAAGACATACACATTGGACACTCTTTGTTCATTTCCATTTGACAAAAGTATAAACATGTCGCCTTTCCCAAGAGGCGTAGAATTACCCAAATATGACAAGTACTTTGGTACTATTGATCCCCAAGATCACTTGTGGGAATTTGGTGCTTTGTCTATGGAGTTTATACACAATCGAACGTACCTCATGGGTTTATTCCCTAGAAGCCTAGGTGGTCAAGCTTTGGAGTGGTTCTCACATTTACCTCCTGGTATCAAGACGTTTGACAAAATTGCTAATTCATTTGTTCAACAATATTCTCATAACATTCAACATCCTGTAAATATCCGAGATCTATGCAACCTTAAACAGAAGGTTGGTGAGCCTTTTCTCACTTTCCTCCAACGGTGGAGACAACTTTATACTAAGTACTCCCATAAAATCCCAGAAACGGAGAAGCTCGACATTTTCACTGATAACCTCTTACTTGATTTTGGGTATAGAGTCCAACTACAAGGTCCATGTACCTTCGAAGAAATGATTACAAGGCTATCCATATCGAAGAATTTATGGTTAAGAAAGGTGAGCTCACTCTTTAGAGAGACACAAAACAAGGTTCCACTTCCAACAGGGATAAAACCAAACATGTCAGCAAAAACTAAGAAATTGTACATGATGGGGTTGTTGATAATGTCACACCAAAACCTGCTAAAGCAGCATTTAATCTCACAGATTGCTTCAAAGCGGCCAAAAGTGCTGAGAAGCCTCCTCTTGACAATAAGGTGTCTGGGAACAAATTGAGAAACTCATGGGCAACACGACCCAAGCAAGAGTATACACCTTTAGGAGAACCTTTGGACGTGGTTTACAAAACATTGCTACAACACAAGCTTATCTCACCAATGGATAACCCTTGTCCCTATGATCCACAACCACGTCCACCATGGTGGAATGAGACCTCATTCTGTGAGTATCACCAAAACAAGGGACACAAAACCAGCAACTGTATAAACTTACATCATAAAGTCCAAGACATGATTGATGCTAGTGAACTTGTGGTAGATGGACATAACAAAAACTCGGACCACAAGGAGTTCAAAGAGCCTTTCCCAGCTTATGAAAAAGGAGAGACTTCGAAACCAGAACCCTACAATAAGGTCAACTATACGTATTCCAATGATGAAAATGTCATTCACATGGTTGAACCTGTAGATTCTGAATACTGTGACGTTATTACTATAAAGGGGAAGCAAGATAACGATAAACCCAAGACACCATTTGTCTTGAGAGGCCCTACTTCCAATAACATGGATAATGCATCTTCACAGCATTATGCTAACGCTATTACTCGCTCTCATGTGAAATTGGTGCTCAAAGGCCCTACACCTCCTACTTCGAATCTTGAACAACACAAGGACAAAGCCCTTGCTAGTCCATCCGGTAAAGGTACAAAACACACGACGAACTTGACTGCAACCAGTTATAGTGTTCTAGATCAGTTGAAATGAACCAATGCTCACATTTCCATATTTGAGCTGCTTAAAATCTTGCCTGCTCACAGGCAAATTCTGGACAAAGCCCTCACTAAGGAAAATGTTCCTCAAGATCTTGATCTTGAGCGATTTCAATCCATGGTAGGTCACTTGACCTCACCTCATCTTATGAACTTCTCCAAGGAGGATGACAACTCACTGAATCACCCACACAATCAACCTCTACACATTGAGGTTATGATCCACCAGACACGTGTTCGTCGGGTACTCATTGACAATGGCATTGACCTAAATATTGTTTCTGCTGCTCTGCTTAGAAAATTGGATTATTCTGAGGACTCTGTTGATCCTCGACGAAAGATCACTATTAAAGCGTATGATGAAGTAGAACGAAAGTCACTAGGTCTTGTGATTTTACCAATTCGCATCGGTCCTATTGAAAGGGATGTCAACTGTTAGGTGCTTGACATTCCCTTAGCCTACAACATTCTGTTGGGATGGCCATGGATACATGAGATGTGCGCTGTGCCATCCACATACCACCAATGCATTAAATTCCCATTTCATGGCTCTGAAGTTACCATTCCTTCTACTACTAGCTATACTTGCAATATGCTCAAAGCTGCTGATTCTTTCGTCCCTGCTAACCGTGAGTCTACTGATTGTCACAAAAATAAGTTGAAACAAATTGAGCAGTCATTTAAATTGAAAGAAACTGGTATGGGAGAGTACCACATGGAACCAGTGCTATCATTAACATCTATTCCAGAGTCCCCTCGACATTTTGGGAGACCCTCAGTAGAAAAGAAGCCATTCGTGTTGACACCTCAGACCAAGTTTAATGGCTCTTTTGTCAAAGCTACAGTTCCCTTAGAAGATGAAAGCGAAAACAGAGCCATTGCTGCATGGCTTTACAAAGAAGAGTCTCCAGTAGACCTAACATAACAAGCTTGAGAAATCACTCCTAAGAAGTATGGACCTGGTCTTAAGCTTATGAAGCGTTTGGCTACAAGGGAACCGGTCCTATTGGGTGCAATAACAATGGTTTAATAGATCTTATCAAAGAAACAACTTGAAGCAACAGTGACACAACTGGCCTAGGGTTCAAGAAGGTCCCTTTCCATTTGGGATCCAATAAATTCATACCTGTACCTGAGAGTTCATCTGAAAATGAGTCACAATCTGAGTTAGGTACTTGAGAGGAAGAATCTGATGATGAGGATTCTTACCCTCATCCTATTCCTTATGATCTTGCTAAATTCTTTGCTGAGCCAGATGACTTTGTGCCATGTGTTAGCACTGTGGATGATACTAGTGATTCTTCTGAGGACAATGCTGAGAAACTAAAATATCATTTAGAAAAGGGAGAATCTAGTTAGTCATGCCATATTGAGTATTTGTGTAAGAATCCAGAGGCTGAAGGAGAGTATGTCTCTATCACTGTTGGGGAGTTCTATAGTCTCTCACCATGTAGCACCGATTCTCATGAATATGAATTTGACAATCTTTCAGAAGCGACTATTGATAAAGACATTGACAAAGTGCATGTCTATGAAAATCAAATCAAAGTGAGTGAAACGTCTAGGGATAGGTCACAGGGGTCTGATCCAATTAGTGTCCTAGAGTCATCAATTACTAACATTCGTACTCCGAGGTGTTTGAATACACCTGTGGGTGAGGTCGCTGTAGGTCTCAAATTGTTGGTCCACACATTTAATGACTATACTATGAACGCAATTGAACCAGCCACTACTCTCTCACTCGCACATCCCGAGCTTATAGACTGGAACCCCAATGCATCTAACGAAGTCCCCACATTCCAGAATGACTATGCTCTTGCTTGTTACTTAAACGCTATCGAACCTGTAACGTCTTCCACCAATGAGCAGAGCATCAACATGACTGAGGCCCACATCAAATATCTCAGTCACATAATTAAAAGGAAAAAATGCAAGAGGTCCGATGGTGAAAACCACATTGTGGCAGTGTCAGATCTAAAAAAAGTAAAAAAAAAAGACATATCCAAGGGTGAAAATCTCTCTGAGGTGCTCGCGAATGAGATATTTGATGTCCTTCCAAGTCACTTTCAAGAGAGATCATTAGTATTAATAGAGCCGACACAACCAATTAACCTGGGCACAGAAGAACATCCTCATGTGATACATCTAGCACAGTCATTATCGCTTGAAGAGAAGGAACAATTCATTGCCTTTTTCAAAGGAAAGAAAATAAATTTTACTTGGACATATTCTGACATGCCAGGATTGGATCCTAATCTTATCATGCATCACTTGTCCATAGCACCAGGCGTAAAACCAGTTAAACAAAAGCTTTAGAAAATGCATCCTCATGTTGCATTGCTAGTCAAAGCCAAATTGGAGAAACTTCTAAAGGCTGGTTTCATTCGTGCAATTGATTATGCTGAATGGATATCCAATATTGTCCCTGTGTCCAAACATGATAAGTCTATCAGATTTTGTACAGATTTCCATGATCTTAACTTGGCATGTCCTAAAGATGACTTTCCACTCCCTAATATTGATATGATTGTGGACATGACGGCTGGCTATGAGATGTACTCACTTATGGATGGTTTTTCTGGATACAATCAGATAAAATTGTGCCAGGAGATCAAGAGAAAAAAACTTTCACATGTGCATGGGGAACCTTTTGTTGGAATGTGATGCCATTTGGTTTAAAGAATGCTGGAGCTACATATCAACGGGCTGTTACTACAATTTTCCATGACATGATGCATAGAACTATGGAGAATTATGTTGATGATACTTTGGTCAAAAGCGCTAAATGCAATACTCATTTGCACGATTTGGGACCAATCCTAGATCGTATGGAAAATTTTAGTCTTTGGCTCAATCCTAAGAAGTGCGCATTTGGTGTCACATCAGGAAAACTATTAGGATATATTGTTTCTGCAAAGAGAATTGAAGTGTTTCTGCAAAGGGAATTGAAGTAGATCTAGAAAAAGTACAAACAAAGCAACTTGTTGCCTTCTATTTAAAGGGATTTTGCCTATTAATATCCTTAGAATCAAGGTGTAGGCAACCAGACCCTCTAAGAACGAAGGATTTGACAATGAAATTAAGCTAAGAACGAGTATGCAGATTAATCTAAAATGAAAGATGCAATGTAATCTAAGAAAAAATAAAGCAAACTAGATTAAGCATATGCATGATTAAACTAAAATGAGATTAAACTAAGAATGAGAATGTATGCAAGAAATGCAAGTAAATATGAGCACGAATTTCAGCAGCGATTCGATGCAAATTCTCCAAATTCATCCCCCTAAAATGAGGAGATGAGGGTCTCTTAAATAGACTCTCCTAGAATCCATCAACGGTTGAGATCAATTCAGATCAATGGTTAGGATTGAAGATGAGGTTCAGTCATAAAGGGAGATTCCCAAATTAAAGGGAGTTAACAGACTTAATTTGAGTAAAATAAAGAGTTAACTATTTTAATTTGAGTAGAAAAAGGAGTTAACTGATTTAACTCATTTTTGATCAATAGTGAACTGGAAATTTCCCTTTTTGAATTGAAGAGAGATTTTGTTGAGATATTTAATTTAATAAAATGAGATATGCTCTCATAATTACTTTTTCTATTTAATTAAATAATCTTTAATTAATTAGAGACACTTTTGTTTAATTAAATAACTTCATTTAATTAATTAGGAATGGCTTCCCATTTAATTAAATAACTTTGTTTAATTATTTAGAAGTAAGTACTCCATTTAATTAAATAATTTCTTTTAATTATTTAGAAATACCTTTCTTATTTAATTAAATAATTACATTTAATTAATTAAAATAGGCGTATTTATTAAATTAAATAAATTTAATTCCATAGTACATTAGCCTTAGGATATAATTTAATTTAATTAAAGTATAAATACTTAATAATTAAATTAAATATTAATCAATAGGTTTAATGTGACTAATATGAGTAAATACTAGAGGAATTAAATAATAAGCATGATGAATGTAGATTTAGGTTTTCTGCATCTGACAATTAAGTCAAGTAGCGAATAGCAGAATGAGAATTGCCTATTAGAATAGGACTTTAAGATTGATCAGAAATAGACCAGAATTGGTTGAGATGGCCATGAGCCAATTTTGGGGTATTACAAGTTGTAGGTCAAATCCTCAAATTTGCTGCCCTGCAACCAAATTAACTCAGGGTTCTACATGATCCAATCTCCACAAAGACAAACCTCAAGCTTTGACACCACCTAACATAGGGAGGACAAAGGATAACTAGGGACCAAGGCACACCCAACTACCAAAATCACACCACCTGATGTAGGGAGGATGAAGGATAAATAGGGCCAAAGGCACACCCAACTACCAAAGTCACCTACAAGAGTAAACCCATCGAAAACACAACACAAAGAATAATAACCAAAGGAGACAGAAGAGTAAACACTTCATTGATTCATCAAATCATCAACATACATGCCCAGCTGTAAGGCCTTTTAGGTTATGACCAACATTATAGTTCAGACTTCAATAATGATCTTTGCATTCCAACTCTACTTCTACTCTTGCTTATCTACTAATCATGCATAAGACTCAACCAATGACCCCTTTAATTACTTGCATGGGCACAATTTAACCTATTACAAACTACCAACTAAATAAATCCTTACATTACATACAAACCAAGCCACAAGTTGGCTCTCAACAAGTATTAAATACAAATCATGAAATTAATCTTGAAGGTTGGCCCAAATTGGAACTAGACATAAACAACTTGGTCAAAGAAGGACCAAAACAAATACTGGAACTTGGCTCGATACATACACGAGCTTGGCACCAACAAGCACTCGCCACCAACACAAACTCATCAACCACGAAAAAATCGACATCAACCATGAACATGATATCAATTATGAACTTGGTAGTAACAATGAACTCGACACATATAGAGAACTTGACAAAAAAAAAGAACTCAACAAAGAATAAGAGCTCGAAAACAAGGAGCTCGACAAAAACTAAGAAAATAAATATATAGGATAGAAATAAAACCCAGGATGCTCTCGCATCAAAATAAGTCTCCAAGATAAGAATGCTAAAGGTACAACTGCATCTACAAACAACCTATATACAAGAAAACCTAACCTGTTGGGTTCACTCGTAAATAAGGAAACATTAGTAGCATTTGCATATCAAAGATTCAAATATGATTAGAATACAACTAATTATACTTGAGTTTTAAAACTTAGTGCAACTGAATAGAAAATTTCTCATGCAACTAGGGTGCCCATAAGAGGCCTTATTGGTATGCTCAAGATGAGGGATGTGGATGTGCTCTCCTCAAACATAACTATGGATGAAAACCTTTAAATCATTCAAATGAATGCAAGAATGCATGTATGATAAATCTGCTAAGTGGTATGTGAAATACCTTCAAGAAATGGTTATGAGTAATCCAACCTCAAAGGATTCCATGGATGTAAATGGAGATGAGATGCAATGAAGAAAGAAACCTAACAATGTTATGCTACCATGAAAATATGTAAAATTTAGAAATTGAAACAATGCAAACAACTACCAAGGGTTAGCTCTAAGCATGAAAATCTCTAAAAACTCTAACACTATACTAGCATGATAACAATGCAAATAGAGGAGATGATAAATACTTGAGACAAGGGCTCTATTTATAGGCTTGAGAGAGGCCTTGGGGAGGTGAAATCTATGTGGAATCCACATAGGTGCCACAAGAGAGACACATGGGCTAAGGAGACAAGCCGTGTAAAGGTCAACATAAGCCTTTTTGTGATAGAGATGGCTCAAGGTTTGCTCACACATATGTGAGAAACCTTGCAGAAAGGAAAGGTGGAAAAGTGTGTAAGAGTGTAAGATGCTTTTTGGATAAATTAATAAAAGGGAGGCTTTCTTGGATTTTGAGTTTCTCACACATGTGTGAGAAAATATTTAGGGGCTAAAAGGTGCTTAGGGAGGTGTTTAGGATAATTAATTGAGATTAAGTTGTGGGTAGAATTAGAAGGATGAGAGTGATGGGTGGTAGAAAAGGTTTTAGGTGGGATTAGGATTAAATTAAATAGGATTTAATTTATAAAAAAGAAAATATTAGTAGCATGTGCATATCAAAAATTCAAATAAGATTGGAATACAACTAATTCTACTTGAGTTTTAAAACTTAGTGCAACCTAATAGAAAATTCTTCATGCAACCTCAAAGAAGCTCAATAAGGGCACCCATAAGAGGCATTGATGGTCTGCTCAAGATGAGGTATGTGGATGCACTCTCCTCAAACATAGCTATGGGTGAATCCCTTTAAATTGTTTGAATGAATGCAAGAATGCATGTATGAAAACTATGCTAAGTGGTATGTGAAATACCTTCAAGAAATGGCTATGAGTAAGCCAATCTCAAAGGATTCCATGGATGTAAACAGAGATGAGATGCAATGAAGAAAGAAACCAAAAAATGTTATGCTACCATGAAACTATGTAAAATTTAGAAATTAAAACAATACAAACAACTACTAAGGGTTAGCTCTAAGCATGAAAATATATAAAAACTCTAACACTATACTAGTATGATAACAATGCAAATGGAGGATATGATAAATGCTTGAGACAAGGGCTCTATTTATAGGCTTGAGAGAAGCCTTAGGGAGGTGGAATCTATGTAGAATCTACATAGGTGACACAAGGGAGATACATGGGCTAAGGAGACAAGTCATGCAAAGGTCAACATAAGCCTTTTTGTGATAGAGATGGCTCAAGGTTGCTCACACCTATGTCAACAACCTTGTAGAAAGGAAAGGGGGACAAGTGTGTAAGAGTGTAAGAGGCTTTTTGGATAAAATAATAAAATAGAGGCTTTCTTGGATTTTGAGTTGCTCACACATGTGTGAGCAAACACTTCAGGGCTAAAAGGTGCTTAGGGAGGTGTTTAGGATAATTAAGTGAGATTAAGTAGTGGGTAGACTTAGAAGGATGAGAGTGATGGGTGGTAGACTAGGGTTTAGGTGGGATTAGGATTAAATTAAATTGGATTTAATTTATAAACAAGCAAACATTAGTGGCATGTGCATATAAAAGACTCAAATAAAATTGGAATACTATTAATTCTACTTGAGTTTTAAAAAGTAGTGCAATTGAATAGAAAAGTCCTCATGAAAACTCAAAGTAGCTCAATAAGGGCACCCATAAGAGGCCTTGTTGGTGTGCTCAAGATGAGGGATGTGGATGTGCTCTCCTCAAACACAACTATGGATGAATCCCTTTAAATCATTCGAATGAATGCAAGAATGCATGTACGAAAACTATTCTAAGTGATATGTGAAATACCTTCAAGAAATGACTATGAGTAAGCCAACCTCAAAGGATTCCATGGATGTAAATGGAGATGAGATGCAATGAAGAAAGAAATCTAACAATGTTATGCTACCATGAAACTATGTAAAACCTAGAAATTGAAACAATGCAAACTACTAAAAAGGGTTAGCTCTAAGCATGAAAATCTATAAAAACTCTAACACTATACTAGCATGATAACAATGCAAATGGAAGAGATGATAAATGCTTGAGATAAGGGTTCTATTTATAGGCTTGAGAGAGACCTTAGGGAGGTGACATCTATGTGGCATCCACATATGTGCCACAAGGGAGACACATGGTCTAAGGAGACAAGCCATGCAAAGGTCAACATAAGCCTTTTTGTGATAGAGATGACTCAAGGTTTGCTCACACATGTGTGAGAAACCTTGGAGAAAGGAAAGGGGGACAAGTGTGTAAGAGGCTTTTTTGGATAAAATAATAAAAGAGAGGCTTTCTTGGATTTTGAGTTGCTCACACATGTGTGAGCAAACACTTAGGGGCTAAAAGGTGCTTAGGGAGGTGTTTAGGATAATTAAGTGAGATTAAGTAGTGGGTAGACTTAGACAGATGATAGTGATGGGTGGTAGACTAGGTTTTAGGTGGGATTATGATTAAATTAAATAGGATTTAATTTAATCATAGGATTATAGAATTTAATAAAGTGGAAGGAATTGAATAAATTGAAATTTATTTAAAAAGGGATTTATGGAGCACTATGCATTAAATAAATTTAATGCATTAGAGGGGATGTATTTAAATTAAATTTAAATACATTAGGGAAGTGAACCTATTTAATTAAATAAATTTAATTAAATAAGTAGAAGAATATGTCAAATATAATTAATTAATTAATAAATAATTATAATATTAAAGGAAATATTAAATAAATTAATATAGTGTTTGAGACAATTTTAAGTGTCTACAGTTAACTAAATGTGAAAACATATTTAAATATGTTTTTAAATTTTTGTTTAAAATGTATAATTATTTTCCATCTTCTCAATTTTTGATTTTTTTTTTTCTGTCACATTTCAACTACCTGATTAGGCTTGATATTTACCAAACCTCTTTGGTCAACTCAAAAAACATGTTTGAGACATGTTTCTGTGACTTTCAGACTTCAAGTAGCCATTTGACAATATTTTTTCATCCAAATTCAATGAAACAAAAGGGGTTTTTTTATAACACTCTCAAGATTCCATCAATATAATTGTTGTCAAATTATGAGTTTGATAAGTATTTATTATTTAATTTTTAATGAAGATGTTTGTAAATTGCTGATTGACATACTGATTGAAAAATACCTATGACTTTCAAATGGTATAATATTTTTGAAATCTAAAAGTTGCGTCACATTCTATGCTTTTCCTAGTCTAAGAAAAATAAATTTTTTTTTTTTTTGTAAAGGTTTCAATTAGTCAAGGTGGTCAGACACAAGAGTTTTTTATTCTTAAAAAGTTATAGTAGAAAATTCATATTTAATTATTTATTTGGAATCAAAATACCCAAAAATATGTGTCACATCCAGGCATGAGTCTACTTTTTATATCTATAATTATATTAAAAAATATTATCATTTGATTTTGATTAAGGTGGTCAGACATACACCTACTTTTTATTTTTGCCATGAAATTCTATTACTGCATTAAATCCAAAACTTTGATAAATCAAATAATTTTTTCTCTAGATAAAGCCTAGTAGTTTATAAACTATATTCAATTTCCTACAGATTCTTTTCTTATAAATTTTTGATATAAAGCCCATAACTACTTAAAAAAATTATGTGTCAACATAACCTTGATTTGCTGGTTGTTTGGTTGACCATGATCCTGCACAAACCCCACACCCCCCCCCCCCCTACACACACATAACATTTAGCAAATTTTGAAGCTCTTCTTTGAGTAAATCTTGTAGAATAAGGTTAAGTCTTTGTTGTGGTTGTCGAACAGAGAAACTCCCCTCTTTGATATATATGTGATGGGTGCAATTGTCTAGATTAATTCCCCTCATATATTGGTATTCCCAAGAAAATAGAACCTTATGTTTCTTAGGAATTGTCATGAGGTATTTTATTTAAGGAGTCGTTAACTATGGATTAATATTAAGGGTACAACTCAATAAGAGCTCCATGGATTTTGATAATGTAGGAGAATCAAGAGTGATCCCTTGTGATGGATCTAGCTTTTCAAAGGATATAAAGTAACTATATAAACACTGGTGAGGAGATAGTTGTTGTAATATGAGGGAGTGTTGGATGGACCGAGAACCACTTACCAAAATGACACAGTGCAAGGTAGGAGAATCCCCAAAGGAGACGTCCTAGCCCCTAGCAAATAAGCACACAATGGAATTTAAACAATAATATAGAGATTTAGATCCACAGAAATGCCAATTCTCATAATAGAATCATAAGATTTTTATTCAACATGCCCCACTGCAAGGCCTTCCAAGTTACGACCAAATACAATGCAATTACAATAGTAATTCTACAATACCTTGCAAGATCCAAACTCTAGCTAGCCAGAATCCACATTCTAGTAGAAACCCCAAGAAGAATCTAAACTTGTTGTCTCAAGCCACCAAGAAACCTTGTTGTTTCCCAAACCACATCTACTATCTCTGCTAACAAACTTTTCTCTCTCAGGCTACTTCTTTCTTCTTCCATAATGAGTTATGCTGACTCTAGACTCCATAAGACCCTCTATTTATACTAAACCAAGAAACAAGTAGGCCTAGAATAAAAAAAATTAAATAAAAACTCTCATTAAATACACCCTCAAGCCATAAGTGAGCTTGGAAATAAACATTAAAGCTATGAAATAATTAAATTCTTAGGACATACTCAAAGTTTACAATGCATAACCAACTCAAAAGACCACAAAAGAATACATGCACTTAGACATAGGTCCACATGCCATCCAATGATCCAAATCCAAAAGTGCACATGCCAACTCCCTCAAACTGAAGCTCACAAATACAATCTCCAAACTCCACCAGTAAATTAGGAACATGCGACTAGTAGTCACCAAAATGACTCTAACTCCAAGATGATAACTCCAATCATTATGCACACTTAAAACAAGGTTGGCCAATATGCCCAAAACACAACCCCAACTACATGAACCATAACTCCACAAATACAAGCCTGAAGCCTCTACATATAGTATTGTTGACTTCCCTAGGATGATCTTGCATCAGACACCCCAGGTGCAAAGAAAGATGTTCTTAATAGCAAGAAGAACATCTTTCAAGGTTCAATACATAAACCTTGAAGTGGTTTTTCACATACATGTCCTCCACTACACTAACTTATACACTCTTGCCTTTGTTCCACTTCTACAATTGTGTTTGTGTAACTATCTTCAGTGTGCAATAGATCTTCTTTCCACATTGATCTCTAGCCCTTTCAAAATCCATCAATTTGATTCGACTACCAAAACTCAGGTTCCTTTTACCAAGTTTTGCATCCTACAAAGTAATCAAGGAATGCTTCCTTCTATCCTTTTCAAGAGTAAACACATTCTTGACACAATCATGCATAACTCTGTAATCATGCTGCCAAGGTCTACCAAGTAATATGTGATAACTACTTATGCCCACAACATCACACAAAACTTGATCAATACAATGTCTAATATGAAAATTAACAAGACATTTCTCTCTTACTTCCAAAGCATGTTCATCTTGTAACCAAGTGATCCTATAAGGACAAGGATGTCCCACTCTCTTCAAACCATATTTCTAAACCATCTCCTCAGCAACTAGGTTATCAGTACTACCACCATCCATAATCACATTCTAGCATTTTCCTCTAGACTTACAATGAGTCCTCAATACATTCCTTCTCTAAAAAGATTCCAATTGTTGGAAACTTACAATTGGAACAATTATTGTTTTGTCATTGATGTCAAATATATGGTTGAGACATATTGCTACCTAATCTAAATGTCATATCTATTTGATTGATGAAGAGGATTTCAGAAGTTTCTCATAATTATACACTAGTAGAATTGGCCTCTATTTTTGATGAAAATTGGTCAAATTTTCTATGCAAGTTGGCCGAATGATCCACAAATGGTCTTGTTCATATTTTTCCCGTTGCAATTTTGATGAATCCTTGTTTAGGTCAAACTTTTGATGTAAGTCCTCATCGAAATCAACACTAACATTTGGCCATTGTGGTCATTGCAAATTTAACCATTTTTGGTCGAAATGGGTGCCTCATCTGACCACAATGCCAAACCCATGACAGTATCCTGGTTGTTCATTTTGTTGAAATTAAGACAAAGGCTGGTTGATCTTTTGACCACTAGCCTTGGTTAAGGTTGAGAAATTGGCACTAACATTTTTTTATATGTGGTTGTCGAACCTTCCACCAATGTTGGTCAAAATGGTGACCTTGTCAGTGCATTGGTCAAAAGTTTGATGAATATAGAAGGTTATGTGTGTGTGTGTGTGTGTGTGTGTGTATTTCGCTATAGCTATAACAATGAAGCATCAAGTATTGGTGTACACTATGGTGATAGCAATAGGGTCATCTTCAAAGTTAGGTGAGATATCACTATAACATATAGTGATCAAGTTTATTGCTAGGAAGAGAAGACATATTGTCAATATGGTGATGAATGATAAAGAAAGGTGTATCGCTATAACCTTCAACAATCATCAATGAGTGGGGAGATGAGGTTTTGGTTATAGTAATGAGTGATGCCATTATCGCTAGTTGGAATTGAGCTATTTTGTTTTAGTGATCAGTAATGAAGCAGTTTGTATCGCTATATGATATGGTGATAAGCTCTTTCGATGATTGAAGAAAAGAAGTTTGTGTTGCAGTGATGAGCAATAAGATCGATTGATCACCATGTGTTATAGTGATAAAGCAGTGTAATTTTCAAAAGGGATCACTATTGCCTATAGCAATGGATTAGAGTTTATTGCAGATTGCATTTGAAGAATAATGGACATAGTGATGAGTGATGGGCATTTGTGTATCGCTATGTATTATAGCGATAAGATGAAAACTCACAACAAGACATGAAACTGGATGTTCAAGGTGTAAAGGATGTGATTATTGGTTCTAGATTTGTAGAAGATGAGAAGTCTATGTTGTTATGGGATCTCTATCCTCCACACAAGAGGCCTCAAATTATTGATACTGATTGAGCCTTTGGGCACTTGATGACATTGAAAGTGGGGTAACAGACTCTAATGAATTGGCTACCATGCAAGTGGGTGTTGCCTTGTTTAATCAAGAATAGATGAAACAAGTGACATTTGAACAAGATAATTGGAAAGAAATGTATGAGGGTTTGTTGAAAAAAGGAAGGTCACAAACTTAGTCTATGATTCAATCGTTTGATGATGCCTTGAAGATCAAGTTGAAGAGACTATAGGAGGAGAATAAAAAGTAGAAGGATATATCTTTGGTAAGGAGGGAAATATCTAGCTCTATATTGAAAAATCATTTCAAAATATTGTTGACCAAGTTAGGGAAATTTTGGGACTTATACAATGGATACAAGACCTTGGCTATCTAGCATAAAGAAATATATAGAAATCTTGTTAAAGAGAAGAATGAACTTGTAGAAGATGAAGATATTTGAGAGATAAACAAATTAATCCAAGTTCATAGTGTATACACCCAAGAATTTAAAGATATTTTAAAGTTATTTGAGAATCTGGTAGCAGAGCATGGAGTTCCAACTTGGCATAATGCAGATGGACAGATAATTGATCAAGAGATGTGGATGGGTATTTTTCATGCGATGTAGGAACAAGCCTTGGGAGAAGCAAAGAACGATGATCCAAAGATGACAACGACTACCAAATAGATTGAATAGATGATCAAGATGGACATCAAGGCTCATGAGGTGATCACTAATGCAAACTTGCTGAATGATGAAAAAAATCAAGCACATATTTAGGAATGCAATGATTTTCTATAGTAACCAACATTAGATTCCTCTTGAGTAACTCATTATATTTTGGAACCTTGTTTTTATTAAGTCAGAGTATGATTATGGGTTTATCTATTAGCCAATTTAGTTTATTTTGTAAAAAAAAGGAATGCCTTTTCATATTGTAACCAATTCATTGTCTCTAAATATAAAGACTAGATTTGGAGATAAAACAACCATATTTTTTCATATAGACATTTTTTCAATAGAAAGATAGATTTTCTTGTCCACTTTGGATTGTGTTATCTATATGCACCAACAACACATGTATTTTTGGTGAACAATATCAACTTCAATACAAGGGTTACATGTGCTCATTTGATCTTTTGATGATATCATTTTTGTCTCATTTACCCTATTCCTTAGATTAAACTTCAATTTACTATGATTGACTGTTCAATTGATTGAATGTTGTAAATTATTTCAATATTTATTAAACAGTAATTTCGTATTGATTGGTCAATCTCTATTGCTATCTTATTGGGCTAATCAAATTCCTAGGAGTGAAGGGTGTTGGAGTTAATGTTCCAATAGTAAATAATAATTGTTGCACATGTGGCAAGCCTTGTTGAGTTTCTAGCAACACAAGTTTAGTTTAGGATTGAGTCAAAGAGTTTTAGTTTGAATCAAGTTCTTATTGTAAATGTGTTGAGTTAGGTGTCCATAAGTTTTAGTTGGTGTCAAGTTTATGTGTGTGTTGTCAATCGTGAAGTAGTTTGTTGTCAATATAATTAGCAGTCATTTAAGAATATTGTTGAGTCTAGCTATTGTATAAATTGGCATCTATTATTCAATAAAATTAAGCTAAAAGTTCTTTCTTCTCTTTTTTTACTGCTGTTCTATTTTTCCAATATGGTATCAGAGCTATCTTCCTATTAAGTTCTATCTATTAGAGAAGAAGTTGTTAAGAAGATGAGGCCAAGAGAAGAATCGCTAGATGATTATGATTTCATTGAAGAATTTGTTTAATTTTGAAGAGATCAATGCTTCTAAAAATAGGAAAAGATGTGTAGAGTCTAGATGGATGCTTGAATAGTTTGAGGTGGTATAGGATTGGAGAAGCTATACCTTTATGAGGGTTATGAGGAATTCCATGTAGAGATGGTGTGTCCCATAGTTTGGGGAGATCTGAAAGCCTAGAAGCTTGGCATTGTACCTTTACGAGGGTTATGAGACATTTCATGTGGAAATGGTGTGTCCAATGGTGTTTCAAAGCTGGATGATAGTTGCATAACTATGAGAAAGTCTAACTCCTAATATTTCCTTTAGTTGTCACATTAAGTGGGAGTGTTGGAGTTAATGTTCCAATAGTAGTCAATTATAATTGTTGCACATGTGGCAAATCTTGTTGAGTTGCTAGCAACACAAGTTTAGTTTAGGATTGAATCAAAGAGTTTTAGTTTGAATCAAGTTCTTATTGTACATGTGTCAAGTTAGGTGTCCATAAGTTTCAGTTAGTGTCAAGTTTATGTGTGTGTTATCAATCATGAAGTAGTTTATTGTCAATCTAAGTAGCAATCATTTAGGAATGTTGTTGAGTCAAGCTATTGTATAAATTGACATTTATTATTCAACAAAATTAAGCTAAAAGTTCTTTCTTCTCTTTTTTTTACTGTTGCTCTATTTTTCCAATAAAGGGACCCTAAACCTACGCTACATTTTTTGGAGACATGGAAGAAGTTACTATCAGCTTCAATACTTTTTAAAGTACAAAATAGTTAGTGGAGCTCTCCATTTCAGAAAACTAAAAATAGTCATAAGGTTTAAAGGCATGGAGTTTTATGAATACTCAAAATTTTGTGAAAATCTAATCAATAAAATGTTCCTCGATGTTTTTTATGAAATCCAACAAATCAGCTAATCTATTTTGTTTTTAAATAGTGTAAATCAACCATAACCCATTGCAAAAGCATTATTTAAAATTGTCACAATTTAAGATTTTTACTTGAAAATCTTATGAATACATAAGCAATTTTGCTATAACCAGAATAAGATTTAACTTACCTATATGATTTTTCGCACCGTAGTGACTGAATAGCTAGATTGAACCAAAATTTTTGAAACAACACCAACAACATACCCTATAACTGCCATTGTCCCCATGGAATAGCACTAAACCATGTAGCTTGCTTCAAATTTACATTAAATACCTATATGCAAAGATGAAAGTGAGTTTATCATATTTGTGCTTGAATTCAAATGTTGTGAAAATTTCAATATGAATGAACTAAAGCTATATTGAGCTACTAAACTAATCTACCCAAATCTAAAACTCTATCAAATTACTATGGTGTTTGCATCATGCATATGATTTGCTAATAAAATTAGTTCACTATAGTATAAGTGTGAATAGATTATTTATAATAAAATGTAGATAAAATAACTCAAGCATCATCACTAAGCACAAATTAATTGTTCAAGATTAAACATAGAGTACCCCTGTATGGAATCCCTATCAATGTGTCCATATACTAATTTATTTGTATATGAAATAGTTTTTTTTAGAAGAAAATGGAGTTTCAAAAAATGAAATAGACTAATAAGATCTCAAATAGCTCATAAACTGTGCAGATTTGATGCATTCAAGAAGATACTACTTACACAAAAAGAAGCCAAATAATGCCAAACAAGTTGAGTATTGACCCTTCCAGTTTGTTATTTGATAGTTGCCTGACAATGAAAAATTCAAAATGCACTTAAGAGAAAAGACCTAGAATAAATGAAATTGATTAAATAATGAAGGTATGTTAGTTTGACCTTCACTTGGTTTCGAGAATAGTTTAATATCTCTACTTAACAAGGAAAACCATGTGAAGGTGGAAGCTCATCTGTGTTAGGATTAAACTGTGGAGATAAATAACAATTACATGCAAATATAAAAAATATAAAAAATAATAGATCACAAAGAAAAGAACACAAGACACCAAGATTTAACATGGTTCACCTAATCCTTGGGCTACGTCCACCAAACAACAAGTCCAATATTATTATGATATAGTGATTACAACCTGATTACAATCTGTAATCCCTTATAGCTCAATACCACTACAAGAACCAATTTTTATATCACCACATACAAAATAATCCCTAACCCTAAGCCCTTTTATACAAGTATTTTTATGCCGCTTTAGGGTTACAACATGTCAGCCATATGTTGGCCATACATCAGCCACAACATTGGCCATAGGACAAAGAATTTATGAAGTATGTATAGTACTTCCCTGATCAATCACCACAAACTAACAATCTCCTACTTGGGGACTGATCAGACTCCACACTAGACAACAATCCCCCACTTGGAGACTGATCCTATAACAATACCACTACCACATGGGGCTCCCACTAGATCAAATCACCTTGGACTCTGCTATTTGTTTATTCATGTTCAGTCTAGAAGACCAACCGAAGCTAAAGAGGAGTTTAACTTCTCCCTTGTTACTACCTTTGTAAACATATTTTTTGGATTATCATTTATATGTATCTTATCCAGCTTTAACTGTCCATCATCCAAAACTGACCGCATAAAATGGTACCACAACTGTATGTGTTTGGTCTTTGAATGCAAAGCTAAATTCTTTGCAAGATGAATGGCACTCTAACTATCTATAAACAAATAATTATCCCTTTGAGGGTGTCTCAATTATTTCAAGAAGAATTGAAGCCATATCATCTCCTTGGCTGCCTATGTAGCACTAACATTCTCAGCCTTTGTAGTGGATAAAGCATTAACCTAGCTCACGGCTGCCCCACCAACAATAAAGACATAACCTGTAGTACTCTACCTGGTATCAATATCCCTTACCAAATCTGAGTCAACATAGCCCTATAAATTAGTAATAGATCCCCCAAAGTGTAAACACTTATTGGATGTTCCTCTAAAATATTTGAGAATCCATTTGACTGCATTCCAATGCTTAATTCTTGGATGACTCATATACCTGCTAACGACTCCCACTACATGTGCAATATTTGGCCTTGTACATACTATAGCATACATCAAGCTTCCTACAGCTAAAGAATAGGGTGCCTTGGACATCTTATCCTCCTCTTCTTGTTTCTTGGGAAACATCGCCTTAGTCAATTTCAAATGACCAGGTAAAGGTGTGCTGACAGCTTTAGCATTCTCCATAGAGAAACATTGCAATACCTTCTCAACATAATCAACCTGAGATAGCACCAATTTCTTATTCTTCCTACCTCTGCAAATCTTCATATCGAGGATTTTTTTGGCTGCCCCCAAATCTTTCATAGCAAATGCATGTGCTAATTGGCATTTCAACCCCTTTAATTTGATCCATGTTAGACCTAGCTACAAGCATATCATCAATATAGAAAGATAAAATAATGTAGCTATCATTATCAAACCTCTTAAAAAAAACACAATGATCTAAATGACATCTACTATATCCATGCTCATGCATAAAACTATCAAATTTCAGATACCATTGCCGAGGTGCTTCCTTTAAGCCATATAAACTTTTCTTCAATTTGCACACTAAGTTCTCCATACTTTTCACCTCAAATCCCTATGGCTGAGCCATGCATATATCTTCATCCAAATTGCCACGGAGGAAGGCTATTTTAATGCTCTAAATACAAATCTTTAGTAGCCACAATACTTAAAACAGTACAGATAGAAGTCATTTTAATAACAAGAGAAAATATCTCATCAAAATCAATGCCCTTTTTTTGTGCAAATCCTTTTGCAACTAACCTAGCTTTAAATCTTTTCTTACCTCTATCCTCTTCTTTTAACCTATAAACCCACTTATTCTGTAAAGCCCTTTTATCTACGAGAAAATTGCATAAATCCCATGTCTTTTTCTTTAGTAAAGAACCCATTTCATCTTTCATTGCAGACTCCTACTGAATCTTAGTATCCACCTGCAAAACTTCATCATAATATTCAGGTTCACTAGCATCAATAAGTAAAATAGAATACAAAGAGGGAGAAAATCTTTATGGAGGTTTAGTTTGCCTTGTTGACTGTCTAACATTCAGTGGTGTGTGTGGTATTTATTGTTGCAGTTGTTGCACATCATGAGGAATGGCTGGAACAACATCTTTTGGAGTATCATCCAACACTATATAATCATCTTCTTTCTTCTCATGTTGCTGCAATTCAAATCTTTGTACAACATTTTCTCATTGAATATGGCATCCTTGCTTCTTACAATTTTATGATTTTCAAAATCCCATAGCCACAATACTTAAAACAGTACAGATAGAAGTCATTTTAATAACAAGAGAAAATATCTCATCAAAATCAATGCCCTTTTTTTGTGCAAATCCTTTTGCAACTAACCTAGCTTTAAATCTTTTCTTACCTCTATCCTCTTCTTTTAACCTGTAAACCCACTTATTCTGTAAAGCCCTTTTATCTATAGGAAAATTGCATAAATCCCATGTCTTTTTTTTTAGCAAAGAATCCATTTCATCTTTCATTGCAGACTCCTATTGAATCTTAGTATCCACTTGCATAGCTTCATCATAACATTCAGGTTCACTAGCATCAATAAGTAAAATAGAATACAAAGAGGGAGAAAATCTTTATGGAGGTTTAGTTTTCCTTGTTGACTATCTAACATTCAGTGGTGTGTGTGGTATTTATTGTTGCATTTGTTGCACATCATGAGGAATGGTTGAAACGTCTTTTGAAGTATCATCCAACACTATATAATCATCTTCTTTCTTCTCATGTTGTTGCAATTCAAATCTTTGTACAACATTTTCTCATTGAATATGGCATCCTTACTTCTTACAATTTTATGATTTTCAAAATCCCAACGCCTATAACCAAATTCATTAATGCCATATCCAAAAAATACTCATTTTTTTGACTTAGCTTCTAGCTTGGTTCTATTTTCAAAATCTACATGAGCAAATGCTTCACAACCAAAGATTTTGAGAAAAGAATAACTCACCTTCTTACTAGTCCATGCTTCCTCTGGAATACCACAACCCAAAGGAGTAGAAGGACCTCTACTAATCAAATATATAGTAGTATTGATAGCCTCTACCCACATGTGTAAGGGTAACCCAACATGTAACCTCATGCTCCTTGCACGCTCCATTATAGTCTTGTTCATGTGTCCAACCACTCTATTGTTCCGTGGAGTCCTTGGAACAATTTTTTGTCTATGAATACCATTAGTGGAGCAATAATCTTCAAATTCATGATTGCAATACTCACCACCATAATCAAATCTGAGACATTTTAATTTCTCACTAGTCTTATTTTCAACCAAGTATTTCCATTTCTTAAAAGTTTGAAATACATCAGATTTTTGTCTAAAGAAATAAACCCATACTTTTCTAGTCGTGTCATCAATAAATGTAACATAATAATGAGAGCCACCAAGGGAAGATACCTATGCCAGTCCCCATACATTTGTATGCACAAGCTCTTATTTCTTTCTTTTATTTTCCTTCCTGGTCTTTACAAAATTTACTCTCTTTTGTTTTCCATACACACAACTTTCACAAAAATTCATATTAACACATTTTAGACCTGGTAAAACATTCTTTGAATGAAGTACTTTATACCTTTCTCACTCATGTGCCCAAGTCTGTTGTGCCATAGTGCTGTATCAGAATTTAAAACAACTATTTGTTCTCCCTATTCAACTATAGCAAATGTTCCTGAACATTCATTTATCTCTGGAATTATTAAAGTAGAAGGAACAATATGACCTATATAAAGATATAAGGTGCCTACTTTCACACCTTTTGCTACTACAAGGGAACCTTTTGAAACCTTCCAATTTTTATCATTAAAAGTAACTACATAGCCCTCATCATCGAGTTGCCCTACTGAAATTAAATTCCTACTCAGCCTTGGAACATGTCTTACCTCATGTAGTAACCAATGATTTCAATTTTGCAACTTAATCTTAACTTTTCCCTTTCCAACAATTTGATAGGGTTCATTATCCCCCAAGTAAACAAGCCCAAAACCCCCTTGGACATAATCAATGAAATAACCTCTATGAGGTGTAGCATGAAATGAAGCACCAGAATCTAAAACTCATGAATCATCAACACTTTCTAAAGACAGAAGCAAAGAATCTTCTTTAGATTTGTTACTTACCACATTTGCCTCCTTGTCTCCATCTGGTTTATCTCCTTCATTTTTCTTTCAAGTCCAACAATCTTTCTTGTTATGCCCTGGTTTCCCACAATACCAACAGTCATTCGGTCCTCTCGATCGAGACCTCCTCCCTTTTGAATTTTTTCTTGATTTCCCATGATTTCTAAAATTATTTCCTCTCTCAGTCATTTTGCCTCAACTTTGTGTGTTCAAAGAACTTCTAGATGTAGATCCACCTGAGGATTTCCTACGAGTTTCCTCACTCAAAATAACACCGATCACATCATCTTATTTTAGGGTACTAGATCCAAGAATAGAATTACTCACAGCCATTACCAAGCCATTCCAACTTTTAGGAAAAGAACACAAAATCAAGAGAGCCTTAATTTCTTTATCAAAATTGATACCCACAGATGATAAATAACTAGTAATGTATATGAGCAATGTTAGTATGCTAATAAAAACCAAATTTAAATAAAGCTTCTACAAACTAAAAAAAATTCATAAACTTCAAGATAGACTAAGATGAACTCTCAATTGAGATTATGAGCCATTAATGGACTCTCTCAATAAGAAGCTCTCTTGTTGAGTAGCTTTATCTAAATGGATAGGATGTATGCTCAATATGCTTCCAAAGGCTTCAATGGATGATTGTGGATTTTTAGTGTGGATAGATGGCTTTAGTATGGATTTGGTTCTCAAAATAGCATTATAACTTTACTTCATGGATTGTGTTATTTTGCAAAGGGGAAGGATCCAATTTATAGGCAAGAGGCTTGAGGGCTTGAGGGCTAAGATGCAAGGATGGGAAAAAGCTCATGGAGGGCTCAGATTGCATGAGAAGAGAGCACATGGATTGTGCTTCCTTATAGCCAACCAAGGAGTGCCACATGTCACATGGTGAGAGGATGGAGGAAAAGGGAAGGATGAGTCAACAAAGGAGGCTCAAGGGATAAAATCTTCATAAAGACCCTCATAATGACTTGTAAGAGCAATAAAAGGACTTGTAAGAGTCATTTATGACCTAGTGGACTTCATAAAGTTTTATGGTTGAGATATTTTGAGGGTGATGAGAGCAATTTTGACTTGGACTTGATTAGGAAGGTTTTAAGCTTGTTTAGGCTTGTGCAAATGATTAGAGGATGGATTAGGATGGTTTAGGATTAGCTTAGGGATAGGCAAGTGGATGGCATTTAATGAGGGTGGGTGAAGGAGGAGATATTTGTTAACTTTGGCTTGGGTTAGGCAGTTTTAACCCATGTTTAGGGAATGTGACAAGGTTAGGAGGGGATTAGGATTAGGTTTAAATACATCTTCTAGAAGAGTCTAGACTTTGGATGAGGATAAAGACTTTCTAGAATAGTCTAGAATTTCCTAAGATGAGGATGAAGACTTTCTAGAAGAGTCTAGAACTTCTTAGGATGAGGATAAATTAGATTTTTAGGAAATAAATAAAGTTTTATTTATTTCAAGGGTTTGGGTTGAGGAGATATTTATTAAAACTTTTTTAATAAGCATGAGGATTAATATTTAATCTTAATTAAATATTTTGAGTTGGGATTAGGGGTAGGAAATGATGGGATTAGCCTTTAATCAAAATTAAAGAAGGATTAGAAGATATTGGAAGAGGTTATTGGTCATAAGGAAATTGGCCAAGTTTTGGGCAAAAAATAATTTATTTATTTATTTTAGGATTTTTGGTCAATTTATTAATTAAATAATTAATAAATAAGGAAATAATGTTTAAATAAGATTTAAACATTTTTGGGAGGGATTCCTTAATTAAATATTTTTAATTAAGATAAAGGGATTTAATGACATAAAAATTAATTAATTAATTAATTAATTAATTAATTAATTAATAAATGATGATGTCATCAGAGATTTTTTCAAAAAATAAAAATACTTTATTTTTTAAAGGATTTTAGGTATCTACATTTTGCCCCTCTTTGATGTGATGCCGCAAGTGGCATGGCATCAAAGATAAGAAAATAAGATGCTCAAGGCTAGAGCAGAAGAGGAGAGAATGGACTGTGAGATGCCCCCTCAAGAAGGCAGCGGGGAGAGAAAGCGAGACTCGGTGGCTTCTTAAAAAATACAAGAATCTGGGATGAGCAAGGAGACTCAGATTGGATTAAGAGAAGAGGTTTAGTTAGCTCAAACTCTTACTATGGGAGAATGATAAAGGGAGAATCAGAGACACAAGAGGAAGCAAGCTTAAGATCTCAGGGATTGCAGAGGATGAAGGAGCGGAGCGCTATAAAAAAGAATCCAGGATAGGGAGATGGATGAGGGGAATATAAAGTTGATGCAATAGGATTTCAAAGAGTTAGATTGGCAGAAGATGGGTTTCAGAGATCCCTAAGACTAGGATTGTGGATCTCGAAAGATGAGGCTTGGTGGGTTGATTTGGATTGGTGGATCCCTAAGACTAGGATTGTGGATCCCTAAAGCTAAGAGTGATGAGTGATTCAAAGAGATACTGATGCATCAGCTGGGGTAGGAGAGACGGATGCTGGATATGGATGGGGGATAATGGAGATGAAGGAAAACCATTGAAGCTTTTTGAGTGGGGGGATACTTCAAAGAGAAGTACCACCATGTAGTTGAGCATTAGATTTGCTATAGGACTATTGGTTAATTGCATAGGTTACCAAGAAAATCAAGGCCTTTTCACCAACCGTCCAAAGGACTGACAAACTAACTCAAAACAAACACACAAGGATTTCCCCAGCATCACACATGAATCCTAGAGGAAGCAGCGTGGAAACGACACTGGAGAACCCACAAGCATAAAAGAAAAACAAACGAAAGACTTGATCAAGACCTTACGCTCTAATTGCCCCATTCGCAGCATACCATGATATGGAAGATCATGGCAACCTTGAGGAGGGAACAAGGAGATTGCTTGGAAAAGATACTTCAAGACCCAAAAGGGAAGATCCCAAATCAAAAGAAAGTGAAAATCCAAAAGAGAGTCGTTTGCCAACGAGATGGGTAGGACAAGGTACTAACAGACCAAGATCAGACATGAGGAAAGCTATATCCTGCAAGGACCTATTGAAGAGCACCGAAGCTGTTGGATTTGGATGAGTGATGCGTCTGGCAAGCTAAACTAAGAAAGATAACACTTTGGTGATAGGAAATCTAGCTAAAGGATGCGTTGGAATAGCTAACCAAGATGTGTGATGGGTGCAAGATGCTGATCAAGGACAAACTGACACGAATGCTAGATAGATGCAATGGTACTAAGCTAAAGAGGATGTACAAGCTGACAGACCAAGATATTTACAAGTGAGCTAATCAAGATATGGTACAAGCTAATGGACCAAGATAGTTACAAGCAGGCAAAAGCTCAGGATGATAGGATAGCGGGATGGTTCGATGTTGTGCAAGATGCGAAAGCTAAGGGTGGGGTGATAGCGAAAGATATGGATTTGGCAGGATGCATCCAATGATGATAAGAGATTTTGTGACCAAGGATAGCTAGAGGAGCAGGATGAGATGGCTGGATAGGATGGTAGATAGCTAGGATTATGATGGATATAAAGAGATGACATTGGGTTTGCATGAGGATAGCCTAGAGCTAGATACCAATGACAAGGGAGGATGGACAAGACAAGATCTTCAAGGAATATAGTGCCCCCAATCAGAAGATAACATGCGGAAGGAGGTCTTATGATGGATGTGATAGGATTGAAGCTAGGATGGAAAAAGCTGAAGCGGCTAGGGAGATGGATGATAGCTGAGATGATTGGCTGAAGCTGCATAAGATTAGTGGATGGTGTGAGATGGAAGCTGGAGGATGGAGGATAGGTGGATAGATTGGAAGATGGAGGTGGATGTCAAGAGATGACCAAAAGCATGAGGGTGATAGGCTAAGCTGGAGATGGCGGGATTACGCATGATGCTTGTTTGCCAAGTTTTCATCATGGTACTTGTCCAAGGCGCTTGAATTGCCAAGTTTTCACCAGTGGACTCTTTATTTTTCTTTTCTTTTTTGACTTTTTGACTTTGGACTTAGCTGAAATGATTTTGGCTTTCTTCAGCTATTTTGACTTTTTTGGGATTTTTCACTGGCTATTGGAATGTTCAATTTTGTTGCTAGTTGTTGGTACACCGGATGTGTGATTTATGCAATAGATCGGATTAGATGGGATTGATGGTAGGAGATGGAGGGATGAAAATGCTGGAAAGGAGCATGAGATGGGGATGCTTGCAAGAGCAACATTGGCACATGTTGGAATGGGTGTGAAAAGAGCATATGGGGGATAGATGGTAGATGCGGGCGTGATGGAGGATTTGTGGAAGCGTGCTTGGGGATATAGGCACCCAAGATGGAGTTAGGAGATGGGGGACATGAGTCACTAGATGGGGGATTAGCAATGGTGGATGCCATTATGCATTGGGTTTCAACTTTTTTCTTGGGGATCCATATGGTTTTGGATTTTCTTTTCATAGGCTTTTGCATTGTTTTGCATTCTTTGATTGGATTTTGCCTTTTTGGAGTATGTCTTTTAGGATAGACATATGATTGCCTAGGATGTGGATTTTTAGCTTTATGCATTTTGAAGTTGGCATTCACATTGCTGTGGTAAGCTTTGGGAAGATGGTTAGGAGAAGCTTTGTGAGATGGAGAGGATATGAAAGAGCATGTAGGGGGATGATGATGGATGATGTGCCCTGATATGTGCCTTTGTTGATCTTGCATAGAAATGGATGGAATAGGATTTTTATGATGGCTGATAGGAGGATGGAGGATGGTAGATTTTGTGACATAGGGACCCAAAATGGATTTAGCAAATGAAGGGGGGATATGGTAGGTTGTTTTGGGTTGCAAATATGGTGGAGGGGGGATGACATAAGATTTCTTGAAGGAGTGATGGGAGGCTAGCATGGTGGGCTTGGAGATAGGCTTGGTTTGGGGGTGTGGTGTACCAACACCTTTAGATGGTGAGCCTTTGGATACATATCCAAGACCATGAAATCCTAGATTTTTTTGTGCAATAATAGGCTCTCTGATTCCTTGCTCTTGTGGTCCTAAACCTTGACCTTGATAATGCCGTCGATTAAGCATTTGAACAAGCTGAGGAAACTTTTTGCTTGCAGAAAATGGTAGAAGTGATTTATTAGGTGTATTGCAATGGGGAGATACTGTTCTTAATTCTTCTGCTGAGAGAGGGCCACCGTGGATGAATGTAAGTGAACCAAGAGGGTAGATTATAGATGGTGGAATAGCTTGGATAGGTGGTAAGATGGAAGCATGGAGCGGGGGATATGGAAGGATAGGATCTTGATGTAGCTGGTGGGATGACAAGATATCTTGTAGTGGAGGAGATATGGCTTGAGGTTTTGGAGATGGAGGAGATGGTGACTGCACTATGGATGGAAGACATGGTATGATGATATCTTCATTTATGCTTTGGGGGATGTCAACATGCTTTTGGGCAGGATCTTGATAGGATTGGTTTTGAGTGGATGGTATGATAGGAGGTGAAGGGATGGACTCTTCAAAGACAGCAGATGGATAGATGGGAGATTCAGTAGTGGAGATGGGTGAGTAGAAGATGGATGCATAAGGGTCATTATGGGAGATTTGGGAAATGCTTGGAGGTGATGTGGATAGGATTTGGAGGGTTTTGACAGATGGTGGGATTTTGATGCTTGCGAGAAGTGGAAGGATTTTAAGCAATTTGATGGATGGTATGGGGATGATAGCTATGGGAGATGGAGGTGATATTATAGATGGGGAAGCTTCATTACTGACTACTTCACATGGTTGGATTAGATGACATGGCTTATCGACTGCTGGAGGTGACTTTTCTTGTATTTCCTCTAGGAGTTTCCTTGGAGACTCGTGTGTCAGAGGTGGAGGTGGATTGACAGGAATAGCTAGTGTGATGGGGGTGGAAGATTGGAAGCTTGGTTGATTGGGTGATGGAGGGGAAGTTGGAATATCGGATGGCATGACTAGATAGTTTGGAATAACTCTTGGATTTTGGGGGATGCTTGGGGGAATGTTTCTAAGGCTTTCAATATACCTGTCATAGTCAACAAGATTTTCATCATCATTGGAATAGGAGGTGGCGGGAGCAAGGACAATGTGACCAAACACATCATGATAGGATTGGTACTTCATGCTTTGATGATGAGTTTGATGGGGATGGGGTCTTGCATATGGATGAACACGGAAGCTCATGGTTGGATTTGGATTAAGCACAGATTTTGGATTGGCTGATGAAAGATTTCTTAGGGAGAGTCAAAGCTGTATGACAGACCTAAGGAGGATTGGTTGGAGATTTTTGGCTTTCTTGTGGGTGGAAGACTTCAAGTGTATGCTATCAAAAAGTGAGAGTTTTGCTTTCCTGTGTGCAGAATTCGTGGTGATTGTGTCAACTTAAGGATAGACTACTGATCCTATGGCATGACACGAGATTGACCACTTGTGGTTCCCAACCTTTAGCTCAAGGTGATGAGGGATACAAGTGATAAAGCTGGATTACCCTAGACAATACTCTGTCAAAGGGATAACCTTGGTGAGATTGGTTGATTGGTAGGATTGATTGGATAGCAAAATCTAGCAAAGTGACAACAACTCCTTAAAGGCTTGGGTGATTTTGGATTGGGTTGCTAGCTGGCTGGGGGGATGATTTGGATGGACTTTGGATTTGGGATTGTTCTAAGGCAAAGAACTAGATAGATTCGGTTGCATCGGGGGAGCTTGGATGATTTTCTGATAAGGCAGTGACTACGCTAAGTATGCCTTGAGCTGGGAGATTTTTGCTTTTTTGGGATTTTGACCAAAGTTGGCAAACATTCATTCAAAAGCTATGAACAAACAAGCAGACAAAATTTTGGAGCAAGCACGTCAAACACACCAACATCCTAGGAAGCTTTCTACAAGGATGAAATTTGTTTTAGCTAGGGAGTCCTCGATATACGCAAGGTACGTGAGGCCCAAATCCGTAGATGAAATCAAAAAGATGTCACACAGCCGAGAGGAGCAGTAACCCACTTCTCCTCTTTCACTTCTCAAGGGTATACAGTTCATTGAGGCTTAGCTCGAGTGACAAAATTTTGATCCCAAGAGAGGTGTCTTTGGATTCACCTCCCGATCTTTATACTCCGTCGGAACGCTGGAGTTGAGGTCGTCCCAAGGGGTGATGAAATCCCCAAGCAGGCCTCCTAAAAAGCTAAGACAAGATTTTGGATCCTAATCTTATGCACCCAAGACGGCCTCGAAAGACGACAAGGGGAGAGAAGACTTGGATGATCTTGGGCTAAAAAACACGCTTGTTCTTTTACCAACTGACGCTTAAGTTTTCTGATCTAGACTTTGCAAGCACTCATGTTTAAGATACAATTTTTATTTCAACTTTGAAGCATCGACAAAAATAGAATTGATCGAAGAATGCGAACAAGAAGAAGAGTTAGGGTCAACAAGAAGGTAAACCCGTGCGCCCGGAGGCCCTCCACGTCAAGTATCGATTGATTTTTCTTTAAGGCATTCAAGATTGAGTGTGAGTTTATTTTAAGCCCAAAATAAAGGTGTGTGAGATTCGATTTCAAGCGCGCGCCCGGAGGCCCTCCACGTCAAGATTTGTCCAATTTTTATGCCCAAATGAAGTGTGAGCGAGATTAATGCGCATTCAAGGAATTTTCTAACTTACAAAAACCACTAAAAACCCAAGTGAGTGGAGTTTGATTTGCGTGGAGCACTTAACACCCTCTTAGGTGGACCCATCCCCATAGATGGCACTAAGATTGCAACCAATGGTTAAATTGATGGGTGATTAAAGAGGGTGAGTCCAACGAAAAACTCACTCAAAGCATTTTTATTTGTTTTTATAACTTAAAAGATTACAAAAATGTAGATTCTTTTTATGCTCCAAAAGATGATTATTTGATCTATGACATTCAAGATTGGATTTGTTGTTTTAATCATGCATTCATAAAAAAAAAAACTTTGATTTTAATCCATGGCACTCAAGAGTGATTTTAGCAACATGCATTCAAAGACAAGTGATTAAACATTCAAGTTTTTTCCTTTGAGCATTCAAGATTGAGATTTTGTGTGTTGTTTTAAGAACTTTGAAGTGCTTTATTTTAACCTTAGATCATTCAAGATTGTTTTTGGACTCAAAAGTGAAAATGACTCTTTGGACTTTGCTTTTCATTCAAGATTTTGTGTTCTAGTTTGCATGTTTTAAACCCAAAAATGATATTCCTAGATTGTTTTGATGCATAAAAAACCTAAGAAACATTCAAGATTTTGCAACAAGACATTTGTTTGGAACAAATAACAAAGCTTTTTTAGGACAATTTTGGCAACCATTTAGGACTCTTAGTTTTCATGAGATTTTTAAAAGAACTTTAACATATTTGCAAATGAGGTTCATTTTATCCTTGATTGATGCTTTGAGTTTGATTTAGATTTTAGTGTGCACTTAGTGTTGATTTTGAACCTTTTGAAATGGAAACTTGAAGTTCTTTTTAAATTCCCAAAAATGAAGTGTTCCTAACTTTGCATGAATGCATCTAAAACCTTGATGTTGCAAGGATGCAAATGATTGGATTGGTTTAGTTTCACTTGTTAAAAGATTTTTTCTTTTTTGCAAATTTTTAATTTTTTAATGGATTTAAGTATGATTTGGGGGTTCATTTTAAGCACTAAAAAGAAGTGTGTATGATTTTGCTTCCTTAAAAAAAAAATGGCCAAGATCTCCCACAAGAAGAATAAGAAGAAGTAGATGGAATAAGAAAAATATAAACAAGAAGAGGAAGAAGAATTCCAAGTGCTTTGTCCACCTATAAGCTTGAAAAATCTGCAAATACTATGAGATAGATTATGAGTTCCTTTGTCTTCTTCATGCTCATGTGGACTTGCAAAACCAATTTATACAATCCTACCAATCACAAAAACAAGAAAAATTAGCCAAAATCAGAAAATGACATAAAAAACTTGACTAAAAAAATTAATGAAGATGACCCATGCGGGGTCCGATCGGGCGTGCCAAAATGTATATGAGCAATGTTAGTATGCTAATAGAAACCAAATTTAAATAAAGCTTCTACAAACTAAAAAAAATTTATAAACTTCAAGATAGACTAAGATGAACTCTCAATTGAGAATATGAGCCATTAATGGACTCTCTCAATAAGAAGCTCTCTTGTTGAGTAGCTTTATCTAAATGGATAGGATGTATGCTCAATATGCTTCCAAAGGCTTCAATGGATGATTGTGGATTTTTAGTGTGGATAGATGGCTTTAGTATGGATTTGGCTCTCAAAATAGCATTATAACTTTACTTCATGGATTGTGTTATTTTGCAAAGGGGAATGATCCAATTTATAGGCAAGAGGCTTGAGGGATTGAGGGCTCAGATGCAAGGATGGGAAAAAGCTCATGGAGGGCTCAAATTGCATGAGAAGAGAGCACATGGATTGTGCTTCCTTATAGCCAATCAAGGAGTGCCACATGTCACATGGTGAGAGGATGGAGGAAAAGGGAAGGATGAGTCAACAAAGGAGGCTCAAGGGATAAAATCTTCATAAAGACCCTCATAATGACTTGTAAGAGCAATAAAAGGGCTTGTAAGAGTCATTTATGACCTAGTGAACTTCATAAAGTTTTATGGTTGAGATATTTTGAGGGTGATGAGAGCAATTTTGACTTGGACTTGATTAGGAAGGTTTTAAGCTTGTTTAGGCTTGTGCAAATGATTAGAGGATGGATTAGGATGGTTTAGGATTAGCTTAGGGATAGGCAAGTGGATGGCATTTAATGAGGGTGGGTGAAGGAGGAGATATTTGTTAACTTTGGCTTGGGTTAGTAAGTTTTAACCCATGTTTAGGGAATGTGACAAGGTTAGGAGGGGATTAGGATTAGGTTTAAAGATATCTTCTAGAAGAGTCTAGACTTTGGATGAGGATAAGGACTTTCTAGAATAGTCTAGAATTTCCTAGGATGAGGATGAAGACTTTCTAGAAGAGTCTAAAACTTCTTAGGATGAGGATAAATTAGATTTTTAGGAAATAAATAAAGTTTTATTTATTTCAAGGGTTTGGGTTGAGGAGATATTTATTAAAACTTTTTTAATAAACATGAGGATTAATATTTAATCTTAATTAAATATTTTGAGTTGGGATTAGGGGTAGGAAATGATGGGTTTAGCCTTTAATCGAAATTAAAGAAGGATTAGAAAATTTTGGAAGAGGTTATTGGTCATAAGGAAATTGGCCAAGTTTTGGGCAAAAAATAAATTTTTTATTTATTTTAGGATTTTTGGTCAATTTATTAATTAAATAATTAATAAATAAGGAAATAATGTTTAAATAAGATTTAAACATTTTTGGGAGGGATTCCTTAATTAAATATTTTTAATTAAGATAAAGGGATTTAATGGCATAAAAATTAATTAATTAATTAATTAAATAAATAATTAATTAATTAATTAAATAATTAATTAATTAAATAAATAATTAATTAATTAATTAATTAATTAATTAATTAATTAAATAATTAATTAATAAATGATGATGTCGTCAGGGATTTTTTCAAAAAATAAAAATACTTTATTTTTTAAAGGATTTTAGGTATCTACATTTTGCCCCTCTTTGATGGGGTACTAGAAGCATCCCAAACATGAGTCAATATTGCATGCAAAGGTTGAATGAATGGTTAAAGGTTTAAGGATTATTTACATGAAGGCTATGCACTGCTACAACCCTCACCATGTTGACCATGTTTCATAGGTGTCAAAAACTTCTATAAGAAGAACACATCATATTTTAGATTATGATCGATAAGATAGTATAAAATATAAACATCTATTGAGCTTTTATTATTTCTTAAGAATAATTAATGCTTACATTCATACAACTGACTCCTTGTATCAATTCATCTTTGATTGCTTTTGTCTCCTCAATTTTGTTTTGTTCCATGACAAGGGTAAGAATTTGTTGACTATATTTATTTATAACCTTAGTAGCCATGAAGCCGTGGTTATCGCTACATGCAATGTCATCTAAAAATATCACCTCATTTTCATATTTTATTTGATCTATTGTCATTTTTGCTTTTCTCTATCAATAAGTATCAAGTTTTTGCATCAATATCAGTAAAATTCTATCAAAATAACTTCAAATCCATAAAGAAAAGAACATAATAATATGATATTTATTTCTATATAATTTGTATGATTACACTAATTAAGGTTTACCTTTGTTGAAGGTGTATGCAAAACATCCTTGACTATACCTTCTGGTGGATCCATGTCGCCCTGTGAAAAAGATTAGTAATTCTTAGCAATCAACAATGAAATGAAAGTAATAGACTTATCAAAAAAAAATTTAATAAAACAATAGATTGTAAATTGGAGTCAATATTAATTAGAGGCAATTAGTTTAAAATATGTTATACTTACCAGTCCTATGACAGTGAAATTTTTTTGTATCAAAACGATTCAAATTGTAATCTATCATAAGCTCTTCCCTTACACTTATTAATTTTATCGCACATACAAAAACATGATTTTCTTTGCGTGCCTTGAATATAAAATTTGACTACTAATTAGTTGACATAGGTCGAGAACTATTTATACAACCTGCAATATTCCCTATTGCTTTTGGCCTTCCAATATACATAGCGAGCCTTTTACTTTGATCATTTTATTTGCATTGTATATAATTTATTGACAATGCATACCTATTCATACTTTTCTTTTATTGCACAATTCACATCCAATTATTGTAATTGTAACAAGGTCCTACACACTCCATCAATTCAACAACTTTATTATAACTAACCTTTATGACATCCATGGAAAATAAGCCCAAACCATGTAATAAAGATGTAGCTATGCGATATATCCTTTCGTTAACAGAAAAATTAGTGTTATCTAGAGGTAGTTCCTTGGGTACCCATTCTTTCTAAAGATGTGTGTACCTTAAGGAAACCTTCCTGTCGCCTTTGGTCTCATTATCATAAGAACATGATCCCCCCTTAGCAAGGTAAATTGTATTCGTTTATTGAATTTTCTTCTAATATTTTGACCTCTAGTTGATCTCGCTATTTTAGACCTACTAGATGTCTCACTTTTGTCTTCTATTCCCATATTTTCCTCACTTGAGGAAGACAGATCAGACAAATACTTATTTGGTCATACCTATATTTCATCAAACGAGAGACATAGTAGTGTATGCACCCTAAAATGGTCACCTTGACTATGTGCCCCAGTTTCATAATTTATCTCAAGCTTGAATCGATATTTACATCACCATTTCTTTTGATCAAATTAAATTATTTAAATTATTTAATTAATCATTATTATTTTACATCAATTTTCTTGATTAAATTGGAGTTAACTAATTTAATTAATTTTAAATAAATGGTTGGATCATCTTGATTTTTGTATTATTTAATTAAAGGAATTTGCTCCTTTTTAATTAAATAAAAACCCTGTTCACTTAATTTTATGTGCAACAATTATTATTTTAAAAGAAATAATTAAATAAATGTCACACACTTTATTTTATAATAAAAGAGATTATTTTTCAATAGTGGCATGTTCTGATGGTTAAGTTGTTGAGTTCTTAGATTGTTGCCATCAAGGTTCAAATCTAATGGGGGTGAGGTCCCCTGTTTGTGGCCTCACTGGTTCATAGCTCTAGGTCAAAGCGTTTACCCCTTTAAAAAAAAGAAAAAACAAAAAAAGAAAAAAGAAAAAAAGGGGATTATTTTACAAATTAAATAAAAACACCCCTCATCTTATAATTTTTATGGAGTTTTACACTCCACATCTCTTAATTAAATGCTAATTGCACATTCTCTTATGTGGGTCACACCTTTTCATTTAATTTTCATTTTCCCTCCAATTTGGGCATGCCTCTTGGCTTTGGTATATAAGGAGACCTCCTTCCTTCATTTTGGAGGGGGCAATTTTATTATCACCATTATTTGAAGCTTTCATATGATTTCCTTGAGGACTTAGAGCATTCTTATGAGAAGATCATGACTTCTTATGCTACCATTGTGATAGACATTTTTTGAAGCTTTCTTGGAGACTTGGAGATATCTCACATGTTCATGATCATTTGGATCTTCCATTCATTGGATGTACTTGTGAAGACCAAGGCTAATGTTCATATGAGAGCCACCACTTCAAACCTTTGAAGGTCTTTGCACATTAATGATAGGAAACTATGAGTCGATTCTTGAAGGATTTCAAGTATAAGGATTTATAGAAGTGTGTTTGCATATTTTTTCACATTTTTCACACACAAGTAGGACTAAAGTTTATGTGGATGGTACAGAGTCTACCACAAATAATAAATTGTATCTATAGGGTCTATTGACTTATACTTGTCGATCCATGTCACTATGCATGATCTTGGTCAAAGGTGTTAAATTTCCTGCATATATAAATCATTTATCTTAAGTTAGCCAAAAATTACATGATATATATGCTACAAATTACATAGAAGACAAAAATTACATGGTGCATTCATCAAAATCATTGTATCTTTTATAATTCCTTACCTCTACTTTATGTGTGGTACATATGCAAAATCTTTGTATATACTCCATGACATTAGAGTTAAACACATAATAACTTAATTATAAAAACATACAAGTCATACAAATTTCTATGAATAAATCAATACCTCATACGTGAAATTGATCATAACTTGACATATATTTCATTGATCATGTCATTGATCATCATCTTCATCCATGTCATCATCACCATCATCGTACTTGTCCCCTTCATCATCATCATCATCATCACGACCAACAAAACCACCATCTTCATCACCATCACCATCATCTTCATCACCATTATCATGATCATGATCATCATGACCATAATCACTTTGATCATCACCATCTTCATCAACATGATCATGATCACCATCATCATTAGCATCACCAAAATCTTCTTCTTCTTCTTTTTCATCATCATCATTGTGTAACAATTATTCATGATCATCATTCACTTCATCTTCTGATTCTTTAGTATCTTCTTCTTTCATCATATCTAATAAAAAATGACCAACCTAGTTTATGTAGAATGCCAAAGTAAAACACTTTCTCACATTGGCTTGGAAGAACATAGGGACCACCTCCAACTAGCTCAAATTACCTTGTATTAATCATTATAAATCTACTATCATGTTTAATATTAGTCCTATCATGATCATTTTGATACAGCCATAGCCTATACCATTTGATGATAAATAGAATTAATTTGAATGAGTTAAAGTCGCACTCAAGTATATCATCCAAAATGCCATAGTATCAATTTTCAAGTTGTTGAGGATGTATGTCATTTCTAGATGAAATATTAGTAACCTCAAAGACTGCACTTATCCTAGAATCACAAGTTTTCTTCATTTTGTTTAACGTTTTTAATGTAAAATTTATGACCATGGTAGTACATTGCTTTGTGGTGTTTGATCTGCAATGATTCAAACATGTCAAAATTATTTGTATTAATTTGTGAGTTGATATTAAACTTAAGGATCATGATTAGTAATCTTATAGATACCTTTCTAAGTCTTAAACCATATGCTAGATCAAGTAGCATTAGCGTAACATTTGAATCTTCATTATGATGAGCTTCTTTAATCAATTCAATGCAACACCATCCCATGTTAATGAGTGACTATTTTCTTGAGATTGTTGCATCTATACCATCATCCAATCAATATTGTTTGCAATATATAAATGTAGTGCATCCTACTCACGACCAACTGTAAAGAAAACAAATAGACCACTTAGAAAAAACTTATATTAAAGATTTATAATAATTAATAAACTACAATAACCTCTTATAATTACCTCTCACTTGCCTCAATCTACCTTTCCCCATCAAGTACTCCCCTTCAAATTTGTTAATAGAGTTACGATCCCAAATGCAATCTATATGAATATTTACTGCAAACTTGGGAAGATATTCACTAATGTACACCATGGTCTAGTGTACCATATATCAATCTATCGTAGAACCCTCAGGACGTGCTCTTTGTCAAACCATGCCCTTCATAAATTTTAAGTGTCTCTCAACCATCCACATTGACCTAGTTTGTACAAGCCCACACATTTCAATCTCCTCAACTTGATGTATGAGGTAGTGTTTTTGAACATTGAAAAAAGATGAAGGTAGACACTTTTGCATTTCACACATAAGTTGGGAAATTTTTTCTACCAATATTATATATATATATATCAATTTCTTTAGATGATAACCACCTAAAAGAGATTCAACATACAAGAACATATAAATAAGATTTTAGAAAAAAAATACAATAAATTACATAAAAATTAAAACAAGTTGTAAATATAATATATGTACAAAAAAAATAAGAAATAGCACTTCTAACCTCATGTAATTTTCAAAATCATATATAACTTGTTTAAAACTATTGTTAAACTAGTGTGGGAGGGATAGAGGTAGGACGCACTGCAATGATTAAAAATTTATCTTTTCAATATATTATAAAATAATGCAATAAAAAGTACATGCAATTTTACAAATGTATTGTAAATAGACAACATGACTTACCTTGATGAAAGTATGCCAATCATGTGTTTTCAACCCTGGCCCAAAATCACCTTTCTTTGATATACGACTGCTTATATTTGTAGCAAATCCTGTGGGATTTTTTTTAATGAATTCTTTTAATGCATCACTTTCCTACTCCATTAATAACCAAGGAAGGGCACTCATATTTATGTGGTCTCCATTGTTATTTGATTCATTAAAAATTTTTAGTGTATGATTGGATTCATGAATGTCATTACAAGTTTTGGCAATTTTTTCTTTGTTACGCCTTCCATCCAATATTTTTCATAGTGTCTCTGTTATATTCTTTCTAATATGCATAGCATCAAACAAATGCATGATTAAGAGATCCTTGTAGTACAACAACCTACTAAATTGAAATTACTACATCATCAGGAGATCATTAATCATTAATCATTAATCATCATGGAAATCATTAATCATGTCAGGCACTATTGACTGTCTGACATTAATGTCAGCACATTTTGACGTCTCACACACTTGAAAATTAATAAGAATACGAAAAAATAAGATATGGAAGATTGCGAATGCCATGTCGCCAAAGAATTAGATGCAACTGCAGTCTACCATTAAATAAGCTCTTCAATTCCTCTTTCAATATCATTTCTCATATTCTAATTTCTTCAATCTGAATTTGGTTTGTAGTTGCACTTTGCAGAGTTTTCAATTTCTTGAATCGTAGTCATGGATACGCCAATTCGCCTGAAATGCACTAATATGGCTCTGCAAAAGCCCTTTCTGGGCAAATTTTTTGATGATGTCCTTGCCATGGTTTGCAAGGTAGATGGCCGAAGTCCTTTTATCCACCATGCTATATGTATGGTACTCGGCCATGAATTCTTGAGAAATGATAACAGGTACCGTGTGTCCATGGATATTACCTCTCGCTTCCTCGCATCTCTTCTCAACCTTAGAGGTAGGCAAATAGACATGTTGATGCTTCTGCGTAACATTTTTAAGGAAACATTTTTAGAAGACGATGTCAAAATTATTGTATTGGCCAAGAAAGTACTAAGGCCAGGTATTGGCATCCCTTTTGCAGATGTAGCAGACAAGTGCTGGGAGGAAGGCATAGGGTGCATTATACATAAGCATCATTTCTTTCTCGGCATGAATGAACGACAACTGACTCGCCATCAGAAGTGGGCGTAGCTGGAAAGAGATTTTTTGCGAAAATGGTTGTTGTTAGATGACGACGTTAGTGAGACAGACTTCACATGGCTGGATGAGTTTAGTGACATCATCTTCTCCAATAGATTCCTTGCAGATGGAATTGAAGACCTTTTTAATTAAAGGCTTCAATCCCTAGGCCCCTCAGCCCGCTCATGCTTCCAACCTCCCTGGTTCCCTGGTTCCCTATTCCCTTGGCCCTTTAAGGCAAAAAAATGTTTTGATTAGGGAAAAAGTTTGCCAAAAAAATGTTTTCAAGATATCTGTATTTTTCTTTGGATTGGGCCCTGCCCTTTTTTGTAAATTATGAAATAGTAAAACCAAGTTGATTAGTGATTTAATCAGCTATTTTGAATATGTAAGCTATGAATCAGTATTATGTACATTGTACAGTCTAAAATATTATCAATGAAAACAATAGTTTTTGGCTTCTCAAAACGTTGTTCTTCTTAGTCAACAACTTTGTAAGTTTGTTTTTGGCATCTTGTTTCTCAAATTATGCATTGTTGAAATATTACTGTTAGTCTGCTACTTGGTTAAACGTAGTGAACTGTTAATAATTAACTATTTTCCTTTAATCTGATTGGTTAAAAGTTAACAAATGGAGCTTCAAGAAAAATTAAAGATTAATAGATTATAACCTTAACAAAGTTAAATATAATTTTGATAATTTATGTGTCAAATTTTTATTTCATACCTATCTTGTCACCTATTCCTAACTTTTTTTTCATTATGAAATCTTTTAAATGATGAAGAATAGTTTATAAACAATTATCACAATTTTCAATATATGTTAAATTTTAATAATTTATAGATATTATAACTATATTATATTTTAATTTTGAAACTAAATAATAAATATGAATAAAAATAGAGCATTTGCAATTATATTTTTAAATTGTAATTATAACCATATCATATACATATAATATAATATAATATAATTATAATTTATAACCATGCATATAATATTTATATAATATAATAATAATAATAATGAGTATGACCATCGAGTCATCGACGACTAGGGGGAAATTTCAGGCCGATTTGGAGAATCTTTTCCCATCTGCCCATATTCATCCGAAATTGTGACACCCAGATTCATTTGGAATCGTGACACGTGTCACGATTTCAGATGAATCTGGGCAAATGGGAAAAGATTCTCCAAATCGGCCCAAAATTCTTCCCAGGCCGTCGATGACTCGATGGTCATACTCATTATTATTATTATATTATATAAATATTATATGGTTTAGGGTTTACGGTTTCTCCACGTGTCACAATTCTGGATGAATCTGGACAGATGAGAAAAGATTCCCCAAATCGGCTCGAAATTCCTCCTGGGCCATTGATGACTCGATGGTCATTATTATTATTATAATATTATATTATATAAATATTATATGGTTTAGGGTTTAGGGTTTCGCCTGGGCTGTTGATCTATCAAATTGAGTCTGAGATGGTCATTATATATTTTATTAAATTTATTATTATTATATTATATTATATTACATGGTTATATTTATATTTTATTATATAGTTATGATTATATCATATGGCTATAATTATATTATGTTATATTATAGTATAAATAATTATAGTATATGTTTTATTATATAACAAATAATTATAAATAATAATAATAAAAAATCTTAAATGATTACATAATATAAGTAATATTATTTTTAATTGAATGCCAAAAAATATATTATAATTTATAAAAAAATATATTATTAAAATATAAAATATAAACCAATGCACTTACATTAAAAAAAATTAAAAATATTTAACAACAATAATAATTTAATAATTTAATTAAAAATAATAGAACATATGATATAATTATTTATACTATAATATTTAATATAATATAATTACAACCATATGATTTGATATAATCATAACCATATAATATATTATAATTATAACCATATAATATTTATATAATATAATAATAATAATAATGACCATCGAGTCATCGACAACCCGGGATGAATTTCGGGCCAATTTGAAGAATCTTTTCCCATTTGCCCAGATTCATCTGGAATCGTGACACGTGTGGCAAATGAATTGGTAACTTTTTTTGGCTTTCATTTTGTTAGTCACTAGAATTATGATCCACTGAACATAATAAAAACAAGACTTATTGCCAATGGGAACTCTGTGAGCAAATATCAACACCAGGAGATGCCATTGATAGAAATGTTAAAAAACAAGGATTCGTGGGATGAGGTTAAGAAAGAGATGAAGAAATATGCAGCAGAGAATAATATTTCAATGCAACAACTATCATCCCAAATTATAACATTGCACATATCAGAGTCACACAAATCAGGGCCTCTGACATACTTAAATTTCTACGAGAAAGCATCTGAACCTTCTAAGAAGTCTATGCCGAAAGCAATTAAAGAGGCATGCATATATGAAATGTTGTGTCAAACCAAGATAACCGAGTTTTGGAAAATGAGGCGAAATTTGGGTGAACCAAAGAGATCAGCAAATTTTGAGAAAATTGATAAGGATGACCTTTTCAACACTTATTGGGATAAAGAGCATCCAACTGTACTATATCAACTTGATAGTTGCAGTGACAGTGATATTCAAAGATAGGAGGACCTCCAGTCTGATGCTGACATTCAAGGTATTTAGGATTTTGGGTCAACTAGGGGGGCATATATTATTAAACTTCAAATGAGTGATTCTACTAAACAAACATATGGTAAAGGAGAAACTATGATACAAAAAATGGGTTATGCAGGTATAGGGCCCATTGGTGCAAGTGGTGATGGGATTTGGAATCCAGTTCCACTACCAGAACCACCCAAAAGAGGAAGTAAACCAATCATTGGAAGTTTCGAGATTGAAGATGATTCATCTAAAAAGGGCAAAAAACATTATACTTCTGCTTCTAAAGGTCATCCCAATACATTATTTGTTAAATCTTCAAATTCAATTGTAGTTGATCCCACTGGCACTAACATGGATGAACCTTGTGCAAAAAAGCAAAAACTTATGACAATTACACCACAAGAAATGTCAGCAGTTACTTCAGCAATGTATGCACCAGTGGCTTCTGTACAAAACCTTGAAAATAGTCCTAAAACACCAGGATTTGGAATGGGCCATCTTCAATATGTTGAAAATCCTCAAAATACAATTGTAGGTGGAGTATGTTTAGTTGGAGATGGAGGAGCATCAGCATTCAACGATACAGTTGATATTTCACCTTTCAAACACTCAATTATGTCAAAAAACCTAGATTTTAGTTTGAATGAGTTTGCATCAAAGTTTGAATAGATAAGCGAAAGAAATAGGCAAATTATGAAAACTTTGAAAAGTGACGCAGTTGCCGAATGTCAGAGATCTACTAATAGATTATTTCCAACATATGATCCAAACAATGAAATGATGAACTTCATGGCTGTTATGCCCCTGGGTAGAGATAATAATCCACCACAAAATGTAATAAATCGTAACAATATACAAGTTACTAGTCTTCAAATGGATTTGTCAAAAGTGAAAAATATTGACAAAATCAATATATCAAAAGAGAGCAACAAAATGGTCTACTCTACACTTCTGAAAGTGGAGAGGGAAAACAAAAGTCGTACAAAACAAATAGAAAAATTATAGGTAGACCTTGATAATGTGAAGGCAAAGGAAAAAGCAGTAGACAATAGGTTCAAAGAATTGCAAAACAGGATAAAGAAATCTTCTCCTATAGAGGTAATTGTCCAGCAAGAAAAGATGAATGAACAAGTGCAACATTTGACTAAAGAATTGGATGAGTGCCAAAATAGACTTAAGAATGAACAAGCATCTACTGCACAGTTGTTCAAGTTTGTAGATAGTAGTGCATAGGTCATCAATCAATTGAAAACAGAGCTGGAATCTGCTGCCAAGGAAAATAAAATTTTGAAGGATGAATGGGAGAAGGAAAAGAAAAAAGTGGAGTCTAGGGAAAGTATGATTTTTGATTTGCAAAAGGAATTGGGGAATGAGAAGAAAAAAGAGGAGTCTACTGCAAACACAATCCACAATTTGAATAACCAATTGGAGAATATGAAACAAAAAGAGTTGTCAACTACAAAAACTATCAGTGATTTGAAGGAGGAATTGGAGAATGCAAAGAAAACAGAGTCTAGTGTTACTGTAAGCACTAACACAATCCACAAATTGAGGAGAGAATTGGAGAATGCAAAGAAAAAAGAGGAGTCAGCTACAAAGAAAAGACTTGATTTGAGAAAGGAAATGGAGAACACAAAGAAAGAGGAGTCTACTCAAAGTCTCCATGATTTGAAGAAGGAATTGGATAGTGCGAAGAAAAAAGAGGAGTCCACTTCAAAGACAATCCATGATTTGAAAAGGGAACTCAAGGAAAACAAGAAGAAAGAGGTAACTACTGCAAATAAAATCCAAGATTTGAAGAAGAAATTGGAGGATGAGAGGAAGAGAGCAATTGATTGGCAAAGGCAACTAGAGGAAATGCAGAAAAAGAGTGAAAAAGAGATGTCTGAAATTAAGAAAAAGGTGGAGAATGTAATGGCAAAAAATAGAACGACCTCTTCTGAAGACCATCATGTGAAGGATACTATAATAAAAAAAGTTAAGCTTATCAAACAAAAAATTTGGGACAAAATAATGACAATCAGTGATGGCTTGGTTGAATGGCTTGATTTAAATAGCAATCTCAGAGTTGTCTTTGAAAATGTAAAAATTGATTTTCAGGCTAAAAGATAAATCTTCACCAGTTCCTTAAAAGATATTTCTGACCAAGTTCTCAATAAACTAAAGAGATCTAGTGATAGAGATTTGGAAAACCATGGAATAAACAACCACTTGGATGCCTGTGTAATGGCCATTAATGTCTCTCAACATTGTGAAGAAGTAACATGAATTGGTGAATCACTCAATTTTGTTTCCAAAGAGTTGATGAAGATGAATAACACCATAGTGAACTTGCTGAATGTTGGATTACCAAATCCAACTAAGTTAGAAAGAACATTCATTGGAAATGAAAATTATATGAAAAAGTTGCAGGGCAGGATGAATTCTGATTTAGGGGAATTGCCTAATGAATTCACTCTGGAGGGAATTGCAAGTTGCATCAAACCACTATCAAAATGAGTGATGCTATAGATAGATTCCTCCTATCATATGATTCTATCTCTTAGAAGTATTTTTTGTTGACGAGACTACAACTAATTAGCTACAACCTCAAAAAAAGGGGCTTCCAAATGATGTAGAATGGAGCGCCCTAAAGAAATTCAATGAAGTTGGGTCATCTTCTCAAACTGTTACTGTTGCTATCAGTGGTAGTCATAGTTGATAGCACTAAGTAGTAACACTATAACAACTTAGTAAGTGATAGAACTATAATCATTTTGTTACTTGTTGCTCTTTAATTTCAAATTTTGGATTTAATTTCAACTTTGTTTAATGTTAATTGTTACAGGAATCAAGAGCCAACATATCAGGATAGTTGGGTAGCCAGACACTAGTATACTATGGCATATCAGAAATCAAGAGCCAACATATCTGATCGTATATACAATTACAAACCGACCTACAACTATTGTTGCTCCCTTGTATCTGCAAAAGAGAATTGACGGTCATTGCGATTTGACATTGAGTCATTTGCAAAGGGTTGTAATTGTTTGTAATTGACAATCGTTAAATGTATTATGTTACAAGCTGATTTGTAATTATAAATTATAATACATTTTTTTTAAAATGGAGTTTATTCTGTTAAATGCATTATGTTACAATTTCTTAAAGAAACTAGAATCAATGAAAATCTCAACATGTTAAAAAAATCCAATCAATGAAAATCTCCACATGTAAGTACTATGTTTGTAACGTTAACATGTCAAACTTCAAACATAAATAAATAAAATTAAGCATCTATAAAGGGATAGTGAATGAAGGCCATAAATTAACTTCTACAAACATGTTACATAATTAATTAGTACGTAGAGTCTTAGATCAGAGCTACTAGCCTACTACTTGACTCACGCAGAAGGTTGAGAAGCTACTATAGTTTCCATTCTGCCTAGACCAGCTTAGCATCACTATCATCAGAATCCTCCTCATTTATTGCATATAACATTTCATTATTTGTTGTTTTTTTTTCAGATTCACTATCAGTTTCAGACTCACTATGCATGCCAAATTCAACATCATCTTCATTGCTTTGACTTTCAATATCATGATATGAACCACTGCCACCGCCACTGACACCGCCACTACCACTGCCACTTGTGTTTGAAATGTTGGCAATCCCTCTTCTTTGACATCAGTTTCTCCAAATGCTGACAACCCTGTCATAAGGGAAACTTTCTACCTCATACCTAGAATTATAGAGCCTCAGACAATTATCAAAAATTTTGTCTAATTTGTTTCTAACCTTTGACTTAAGAAAGCCCAAAGTATTGAAAACTCTCTCATCCTCCACTGAACTCAATATTATTGTCAAACATAAATTGGTAAGCTTGAAATATTCTAGTATTGCCTCTCTCAACTGATTGCTCCCACCAAGGTTTTTCCAAAGCTTTGTTACCACTCCCTCTTCATTTGGGTTCTCCATAATAGCATATTGTTCCCTCATTATGTTTGCAAAAGAGTATGATTGATCTCTCAGTTGAGTTTCATCTAAAATTTCATTTATGGTGACTCCATTGATTACTTTAGGTGTGCAAAAATGCTGAATCAGAGTCGTCATCCTTCTTTGAAAATCAGTTGGACTGTTTACAGACCAATATTATGGAAAAACAATTGACATTGCTTCCAGTAGTTCCTCTGGAGGGAATCTGAATCTGATTTATGATGACAGATTGTAGCAAACTCGCTTGACAGAGTCAAGCACAGAGTCTTTGATCTTCTTGAAGGCTTCACTTGTAACACATGAAAGTACCTTCTCTAATTCTGATTCAACTTTGCTTCCTACTTCGTTGGGATTGGAGTTGGGGTTGATGCGGGCATAGTACTACATTGGTATGTCAACTCCACATACCCTGGCATATACCTCATCGTTTGCACCAATATGTAAAAAGTTCCCAGAATTGTTCAAATCTGAGATTTCTAACCACTTTGCAAAATTTTTTTCATCTAATGGTAATAATCGGTATAGAGTATCTAGGCTACTACATGTCATTTTATGCAGCTTATTATATTTTTCAATGTACATAGCTCTTTGTTGAACCTTTTTTATAATATTTCTCATGTCCTGTAGCATGGGGAGAATAGCTGCTAAAGTTAAGAGTACCTTAACATTAGTTAGGCTTGAATATAGCCGAAGGAATTTGTCTTGCACAGAGTGGATTAGTCCAAGCAATGACGGGTATTCAGACATTATTTGATGCGCTAGTCCATCCAAAGAGATCCATTTGGTATCATTGTCTTTAAGAAGCTTCCTCCCATCAATAAGTCCTGTAGCAAAGTGTTGAAATTCTTAGACTCATTTTGGACTTCAACAAAAGTATTGGTAAATCTCTTTGATCAGAGATTCCACTTTACTTACACAACCAAAATTGCTAACAATTCCAAAAGTTAGATTCATTCGATGGGCCATGCAATGAATGAGAATAGCGTAGGGTGCCAAATCATTCTTGATCTTTTTGCAAAGACTACCTTTATGACCTTGCATAACCGAAGCACCATCTACTCCAACACACACCAACTTTTTGGCAATCTCCATGCTATCCAAACCTCCAGATTCAATTAGAGTAGTCTTTAATAATTCATATAAGTTTTCAGTTGTCGCACTACGATTCAATTTAGCAATAGATAGTAGAAATGGTTGACGACAAAGATTGTTTATAGTATAAACATGCATGCACACCCAGGAAGTATTATCAATTGCTGTAACTTCATCTAGAGACAATGCAATGAAATCTGAGTTTTTTATAGATTCTTTCATATCTTCTATTTCAACCTGTGCAAGACATTTAGCCCATTCCCACCCGCTGTTTACTGACCAGTGACTATTAGGATAGTTTTGAGTTTTCAAAAAATGCAATAATGCAGTCATTGTAGGGTAGTCTATCATAGGGCATCCTCTACTCAATATATAAAAGACCACACCTAATTGAACTACTTTTCTCATATTTTGCACTTTCGTTGCTTTCCCAATGAAATCTTCAATGGAACCTTTTACTGCAGAATGCTTCTCCTGTATTTGCTAGTGTAACTTGTATATTTCAGCATTCCTGATATGCAAACAGTTCTCCTTTGTTTTCCAAGTTAGCACAGATTTTTTGACTCCATCTATAATTTCCTTCTTGTAAACTTTACCGACATGCTTTTCTATGGTATCAATTTTAAGCTGCAACCTCTTTTCCTTCTTTGTTATCTCTATGCAAATCTTACATCTGCATTCTGCAGGAGGCTCACCATCATTTGGATTGGGCACTGGTTCAATGAACTAGCATTTTTCCATCCATTCTAACTAAAAATTCCTTTTGGACAGATCCCAGCGAGATCGATCTTTCTTCGATTTCAGTTTTCTTTTCCCCTTTTATGCATGAACTTGATTTATGGAATCAATTTTGGTTTTCTCAACCGACTAGTCTGGGACTAACTCCAACTTTATAATCTCAGTTTGTGACTCCCTACTCGAGGGAAGTTCCTCCAAATCTTGTTCAAGTTCATCCTTGACTTAGATATTAGGTTCACCAACTTGAACTTCAATACTGTCTAAGGGTCCAACTTGTGATGAATCTCTTTTTTTAGTAACCACTGGAGATTTAACTTGTGAATCTTGTAGGTTGCCAACATTTCCACCACCAAAATATGCCACTATGGTTCTGTGTTTTGGTAATGGTGGCCTCTCTTGGATTTTAGAGATCTGACCCCTCTTGTTTGACATGGCAAACTGATAAAGGCTGCAAAAAAATATCAACTTATTTGTTGAACAAAAGACTTAACTACTTAGACTACATATAATAACAATAATATGATTCATTCTCAAAAAAAGGGTACTACTACTACAGTACTACAGTTTACGATACTACCCAATATAATTCACAAACCTAATACCTATAGGCTATCTTAGCATGTGAGATGTCCAGTCACCAATGGACACTGGACAGTGAAACTAAAAAAATAACTAGTACCACTTACAAAATAATTTAAAAATCAATTGCCTTTTACAAAAGCCAAGGTCCATGAGTCAATGGCCAATGCACTCAGCACTCTGAAAGTTCGACAGCAATAAGAAATGCCAGTCTCCAGACCAAAAAATAGTGAATTGTGTAGAATAATAATTTCTTATAGTCCAATCTAGGTTGGCAAATTAGGCAAGATTAACAAGTGGGAATGTCAAATGCAGGCGAAATACACCTTCTGATGCAAGCCTATAATAGGAAATAGTTGGCTAAATGGGGCAGGTGATCGACACACGTTGGTAAAATGGTTGGTGACATCCAACCTAAGGGAAAATTTATATAGTTGTAGTAATGGCGAAATAACGTCGGCCAATAAGAAACAACATGCAAAGGCTGGCGATATGTTTAAAATAAATGTATCCAAACTACATATCGCATTGACGATTGCATTGATATTTTTGACCAATCATGTGATAATTAATGGGCGACCACCCTGGGCGTTGGACCCAAATATGATAAATATCTGGTGACGCAGTTGGACCCAAATATAAGATTCATAGATGTACAATTTCTTGAATTATGATGGAAAGATCTAAAAAAGTGCAAGTCAGAGCTAAGAAGGTCTCAAGTTAAAGTTTCAAGGTAAAAAGCCATTCCTATGGAGAGAAGCGAGTTTGTGGGTTTTCAACTGCTTGTTGATGGAAATGAAAGCGTTATGTTCTATTTTTGAAATCAACATTGCTAATGCTCCATTCAAAGTTTTATGCATTGACATGACTCATTTAATGTCCCTAACCTGACTTTGAAGCATTCTTAGGAGGTCTCTTGAAACTAAAAAATTGTGATAACTTTCAAACCGTGGGGCCTTTTGACCTGATTCTTTTTCTGGAATGCTCTAAATTACAATTATAATCATTCGACCAATTTACACCTTCTAGTTCACCAAAATGATGGCTGAACTACATACTCTTATTTTTTTGGCATTTACACGTATCCCAAGGTGTTCAAATACTCTATCCTAGAACACTGATATTAGAACTGTGAGAGTTGGAACCTTTATTTGACCCAAATGGGTATCCAAAAATGAAAACACATGAAATAGAAACTAAGTCTAAGTACATTTTTTTTGTGTGACACAGGATTGCCCTTATAACTTTGGATGCTCTTGCATTAGACACCTAGGGTAGATTGAAAAGTGACCCTATCACTTTATGAATGGTAGAGGAAATCCCAAATGGGAAACCTCAGCTACTAATATCCAAGTTGAGTCCTCTATCGGCCATCCTTTCCACTTGACCAGATACTCTTCATACTGCCTATTTCTGGTACTCCTGCCCACACAATGATCTAGAATGTCTTCTATCTCCTCCTTCTTAGAAGCAAGAATTGGACATGGCTCTAACATTGGCTCCTCATCTGCACCATCATCATGATACTCTGTTAAGTCTGCAATGTTGAAAATAGGAGAAATGTGAATACCATCTAGCAACTCCACCTCATATGCATTTCCTGAGTCATGTTTCTTTAAAATTTTGCAGGGGCCAAATTTCTTCATTTTCAGCTTGTTGTAAGTACCAGCTGGAAATCTTTCTTTTCGTAAGTGTACCATGACTAGATCCCCTACTTAGAATTCCTTATGTCTTCTCCTTTGATCAGCCCTAGCTTTATACTCTTGATTCATCTTGGTAATGTGTGCCTGAACCTCCTCATGTAGACGCTTGATATGTTCAACAAATTCTTCAGCTTCAGCACTTGTCCTCTCCCCTTGCTCTACCTTCCTCAATTCTGGTGCAGTCCTTGGGCTATTTCCATATACAATTTGGAATGGTGATCTACCAGTAGTCCTGTTTATAGAGTTATTGTAAGCAAACTTTTCTTGTGGTAGAATCAAATCTCACCCCTTGGGCTTATCCTCAACTAAACATCTCAGCAAATTGTCCAGACTTCTGTTTGGCCGTCAGTCTGCGGGTGATGTGTGGAACTGAATTTCAAGTCTATTCTCAACTTCTTCCACAATGTTCTCCAAAAATACCCCACAAGTTTAGTGTCTCTATCAGAAACTATACTCTTTGGGAGGCCATGTAGTCTTACCATCTCTTTGAAAAACAAGTCTGCAATATGGACAACATCATGAGTTTTGTGGCATGGAATGAAAAGTGCCATTTTGGAGAACCTATCAACCACCACAAATACTGAGTCATTACCCCTTTGTGTGCTTGGCAATCCAAAAACAAAATCCATACTTATGTCCTCCTATGGCTTTGATGGAATAGGCAATGGCTGATAAAGTCTAGTATTGTGACTAAATCCCTTGGCAACTTGACAAATCTGGCAATTCTGTACAAACTTCTTCACATCCTGTGAAATCTAAGGCCAAAAATAATGTTCTCTAAGAATGGCAATGGTCTTATCTCGACCAAAATGTCCTACCATCCCTCCACTATGTTTCTCCTTAATCAAATTTTCCCTCATGAAACTCCTTGGAATGCACAATTGATTGCCCTTGAACAAAATACCATCCTGAATCAAATAGTCTAGCCACTTGGTTCTATCTACAGCAACAAGCTCTTTACAAGCTTTCCATGCTTCAGCAAAATCAGGATCCTCAGGGTACAAATTTTTGAGTTCATCAAACCCAACTACTTCAACCTACATTATTGTAAGCAACAATTGTCTCCTACTTAGTGCATCTGTAACCCTATTAGATTTTCCTCTTCTATGCTTCAACACAAATGTATAGCTCTGCAAGAACTCTACCCACTTCATATGCCTCTGATTCAATTTACCTTGGCTATTTAGGTACTGTAATGCCTGGTGATCAATATATAAAACAAATTCCTTTGGCAATAAATAATGCCTCCATTTCTTTAAGGCCTGAACTATTGCATAGAACTCTTGATCATAAACATAATACTTTTTTTTTGCATCATTCAATTTTTCACTAAAATATGCAATAGGCTTACCTTCTTGGCTTAATATAGCCCCAATAGAACTTCCACTAGCATCATAATCCACCTGGAACACCTTTCTAAAATCTGGAAGTGCCAACACAAGTTGTTCTGTCACCTTCTTTTTCAGAAATTCAAAACTTCTCACAACTGCCGAGTCCATTTGAACTCCTTTCTATCCCCTCTTATTGTGTCAGTCAGGGGTGCACATATGCCACTGAAATTCTTAATGAACTTTTGGTAAAAACTAACTAGACCATAAAATGATCTTACCTTAATAACAGACCTTGGAGTAGGCCATTCCAAGATGGCTTTTACCTTCTCTGGATCCATTTTGAGACCTTTAGGTAATATAACAAACCCCAAGTAGACTAACTCCCTTTTTGCAAAGATACACTTCTTCAAATTAATTAACAATTTCTCTTCCCTTAACCTTTCAAGGACACTACGAATATGCAATAAATGTTCTTCCAAAGTCTTGCTGAAAATTAAAATATCATCCAAATAGACAATAACAAATTTTTCCAAGAACTTCTTAAGTACCTCATTCATAAGCCGCATGAAGGTACTTGGGGCGTTTGTCAATCCAAAGGGCATTACTAACCACTCATAAAGACCCTCCTTGGTCTTGAAGGCAGTTTTCCACTCATCTCCTTCTCATATCCATATCTGATGATAACCACTCTTGAGATCTATCTTTGTGAAGTACTAAGCTCCACTCAAGCAGTCCATAAGATCATTCATTCTTGGCAAAAGAAACTAATAATTGATGGTTATCCTATTTGTAGCTTGAGAGTCTATACACATTCTCCACTCTCCATCCCTCTTTGGTGCTAGTACTGCAGGTACTGCACATGGACTCAGGCTCTCCCGAATCAAGCCCTTCCTCAATAGCTCCTTAACCTGTCTATTTAGCTCCTCAGTTTCAGTAGGAGTCATCCTATGAGCAGCCTTGTTAGGTAAACTAGCTCCTGGGATTAAATCTATCTGATGACTGATTTTCCTTACTAGTGGCAATCCTTCTGGAACATTATTAGAGATGATATCTCCAAACTCACCTAGTAAATCTGAAACTTCAAGTGGTATTTCACTACTACCTTCTTTATCTTTCCTAGGAATTAAAGCATAGCACATACACTAATGTTTCATGCCATCTAAAAACTTTCTTCCATAAACAAGACACATCCTAGCACTACTACATACCTTTTCGCCTTCCTTTTTCATGGGCTTCAGTTTGTGGTGAACTCCATCCTTTGTTAGAGAGTATTTGTTTGCATGACCATCATGTACTGCATGCCTATCAAACTGCCATGGTCTACCCAACAATAGATGGAAAACATCCATTGGAATAACATCATAGAGAACTTCATCATGGTAACTCCCAATTTTGAACTTCACTAAACATTGTTCACTTACCAGGACCTTATGATCATCTTTCACCCAAGCAATTCGATAGGGCTAGGGGTTTTTCTCCCTCTTGAGCTTCAGCTTAGAGATCATCTCCTCTAATACAAAGTTATCAATGCTACCACCATTAATGATTACATCACAAAACTTATCCTCACACTTGTACCTGGTATGGAATAAACTCCTCCTTTGTCCGGGTTCAATCTCGCCACTTAGTAGGACCCTTTCATTTACTAAAGTCTCTCCTCTTTCTACATCCTCTAAATGTGATGATTGTGCATCCTCATCCACATGAGCAACCCTAGCTTGACCCCCAACTCTCCTATCTGTCCTTCCTTGTCGTTGAGGGTATTCAAAGGCACGATGACCTTCTTCATTGCAATAGAAATAGGTACAATGGAAGGCTCCTCTTCCTTGTCCACATCCTCTACCTCTTCCTCTCTGATTTCCAAAGTCTTGATCATGTGAGCGGTTGAAACCCTCGTTCCTCTGGTTCCTACTAGTACCCACATCTTCATTTTTCTTTTGGATTTCATTTCGGCCTCCAGATGACCTACCACTACCCCTTCCTCCTTGACCACGCCCTCTTTGTCTCCCTTCAAACCTCTTATTTAGCTTCTCTTCAACTCGTAGGGCAAACTGGTATGCCTCTTCAACGCTAGTCATTCTTACCTGACTTAATTCCTCCTGGATGCTAGGTCGCGACCCACTGATATAATGAGCAACCTTCTCCTTATTTGCTTCTGCATGCCCTGCTCTAATCAGAAGTTGGTAAAAATCCTCTATATATTCTTGGACTGATTTTCCTACTTGCTTTAACCCATGCATCTTCTTAAACAAATCAAGCTCGTAGTCAACAGGAATGAACTGCTTCTTTAGTTTGTCCACCATGCGATCCCACCTTGTGATCTTATCCTTTCCTCTTCTATTTCTTTCCAATTGAACCTCTTGCCACTAGATTTTGGCATGTCCTTTCAGTTTGGCCTTTGCAAACTTAACCCTATCTGGGTCCTTGATATCCTCATACTCAAAGTATTCTTCCAGTTCATTGATCCAATCGATCAACTCATCTGGTTTCAAATTTCCTGAAAATACACCTACATCAATTGTAGGTCTTTTTCCAAACTTAGTAATGGCCCTAAAAAGCATTTCCTCCACCTAATTCAAAACTTCCCCGTCAACTTCCCCTTCTGGTCCAATTTCTTCTTCTTCATTATCGTCCTCACTTTCATCACCTGCGACAACATTTGTTCCTCTACAGAGCTCCTCCTGCAATGCTTGTACCTGCCTTTGGAGGGCTCTAACCTCCTCAAGATTAATAGCTCCGGCCCTTCCACCACGCTCTCTTCGTGGAGGCATCTTCTTAACTCAAATCCACAACCACACAGTCCTGGTGCAAATTGCCTCATAGTCAGCACTCTGTCTACACACTCAGGAAAACCAGCTCTGATACCACTTGATGGGGACACGACCCAAGCATAGAATGGACACAATAGGAAAGGGGAAATTTTATTAACTGTAAAAATATGCTAGTACACTTAGTGTAGAGAAACAGACTCCAAAACATGCCCTATGGGCTTACAATAGCATAAATCTGGAGATAAATTCTTCTCCCAGTACCTTCTCTCAAACTCCACTCTGAACTGCCTTTTACAATGCCAGAAATGTTCTTAAATAGACCCCAGAGGGTTAAGGATTAGGAATACATTCTAGAAAGTGCTAGTTGGCATCCACCGACCAAATAGAAGGCTCTAGAAGTTGCATTAGAAGTTGGCACAAAATTAGAAGAATCCAAAAACGGTAATCGAACTTTCGGGAGGCATAACTTTTGAACTGTAGCTCCAATTGACGAACCGTTTACATTTTCAGAAAGTTCTCAAAGTGCTCTATAGCCCTATGGACGAGCTTAGCTCATCCCCCATTTTTTGGCCCTGTTCAAGGTCATTTAATGCCCCTAACCTGACTTTGAAGCATTCTTAGGAGGTCTCCAGAAACTAAAAAATTGCAATAACTTTCAAACTATGGGGCCTTTTGACCTGATTCTTTTTCTGAAATGCTCTAAATTACAATTATAATCATCCGACCAATTTAAACCTTCTAGTTCACCAAAATGATGGCTTAATTACATACTCCTATTTTTTTGGCATTTACACGTACCCCAAGTTGTTCAAATACTCTATCCTAGAACATTGATATTGGAACTATGAGAGTTGGACCCTTTATTTGACCCAAATGGGTATCCAGAAATGAAAACACATGAAACAAAAACTAAGTCTAAGTACATTTTTTTGGGTGACACAGGATTGCCCTTATACCTCTGGATACTCTTGGATCATCTCATCTCAAGATATCTGATTAAAGCAAGGGGAAAATGCTTTAGAGTATTTCTTCCCCTAAAAAGCATGGCTCTCAGAGGTGTTTTCCATTCTACAAAAATATAAAATGGCTACTTCCTTAAGAGACTTAATAAATAAAGAACTATGCAACTATGGTATGAGAATATTCTACAAAGATTCCCAAAAGATGATTCTAGTAAAGTTAGTTATAGAGGTGCAATTCTTATATAAAGGAGATCAAGTGTTCAAATGCTCAAAGTAGAGAAATAGAAAATGAAGTTCCCAAGGTATCAAAGGATCATTCCTCAAATTACAATCCCGAATCAAAGGAAAGATAAGCTTACAAAAAGATGGATCTATACTCTCCCCTCCATCTATTTTGTTTTACTAAAACAAGGGACTTTGCATTAAACAAAAATCCCCTTGGTTTAGTAAGTGGCTTTTCATGATACTAATTCACTTTTAGTAAAGAAATACGACTTTCATATTTATAAATCTTTATATGCATAGAAATGTAAAGTTTTAAATAGCCATTGATTATCAAATTTATTGCAAATCCTACTGTTATGATCGTTGGTTGCACTTAATTTCATTCGTGTGGTGCCAACATTCAAATTTTTGCGTCTATTTCATCAAAATTTCTTCAAACTTGCTTCCTCATTGTTTTAATGACTATTTATCAAGCAATTGCCTCCTCTTTGAAATCATAAGCAAATGGCAATCAGAGTAGTAGGTTATGATCAACTTATATGATTGGAAAGTGAATTAAAGGATCTCACTGATACTTCATTCAAGTTCTACGACCTAGTGATGTTCACGTATGACTTAATTCTCAGCCCATCCACTCAATAACCCAGAAATTGAAAGAAAGTAGATTGGTGGAAGTTGTCAATTTTTCCATGGTTGTGCAAGCTCTAGAGCTAGTGAAGGAATACATTGAGAGATATAACACAAAAAAAAAAGAAAATCTTGCTTCTTGATCAATCTATCCTTTTCTCAATAAATAAGGCCTTGATGCAATTTGCATTTGGTGTACCAGTAAAGGAAGAGTATTGTGATATTGATTTTGGCTCCTCTGCATCTATGTTTAATGAAAAGAAAACCTTGAGAAGAGAGGATATGTGGAGAACCTAATTCCAAACACCTCATTCCAAGAAGATAAAAATGAAAATTCTTTTTGGAACCAATTTGAAGAGAGAGATCATTGACATCCTAGTGCTACTACTAAGATTGAAAGGAAAGGAAGAAATTGTGGATTTCATTGAGCATCACTTCTTCCTTGTGCAAGCCATATGTGTCGAGGGACTACAAATTGACTCGGCTAAAATCATATGTGATGAGCTTGCCAAGTGGTTAAATTTAGCTAGGGGATTCAAGAATTTTTATATGTCCTCATATTTAATCTATGTCTTAGCCATGCATCACTTGTGGCCTGGCCTTCCTAGCATTGAAGACTATGATGAGAATACAAGGGTGTATGAGTTTTACCAACATCTTTAGCTGTAACAAAGTTTCAAGGAGTACATGAAAGTGAATGATGCCTTCACTATGAGATTGTACAGGGAATTACAAGGCTATCTCAAGTGAAGATTCTCACCTGAAGATATTTTAGCTATAGGCCAGTTTAGATGCTCTTTCATCCAATTCTCAAGTTTCTCCTACCTACAAATTGGTGCTTTTTATGCTTTTCCAAAAAGGCTTCCTAGGTACCCTGAGGACAAGGTTGTTCTTGTCAAATTGTATTAAAAAATATTAGAAGTGAAAACCCTTTGTTCAAATGTAAAGAAGATAGCTGAGATTCCCTTCCCAGTAGTAGTTGGACCCTATTCCTACACCTCTAGATCCGACGCTAGGAATCTAGTTAAATTTTTTGAGAGTGAGATCAAGTTGGCTGACTATGAATTTCTCATGCCTCAATACAACCCAGTGAACTATGTGAGAGATCATTTGAAGCTAGGATACACTCATAGACATTTTTCAGACATTGAAGATTTTTGGGCTGGATGTTGCAATGAATACCAAACCTAGGATAGGTATTGGTCTAGGCTCATAATTGATGAAATTAAGTTGTATAATGATGCTGTTGATGTTTATGATCTTATAGATGATGGATCCTATATGCATCCTTCATCCTTTAAGCAGATCAAGGGAACTCCAATTGTGTCTACCCTTCCTGAAGGTCCTATCATTGATAAAATGGAGGTCCTAATGCACAAGATAATTAAAAGGAAGGAAAAATGGGTTGAGTGGACCAGAGTGAGAAAGAAAATAATGAGGAGTACATGCTCTACTGGTGGAGTAGCTTTTGGAGTTGCTCAGTCAACTGCAACTACCTCCACCATTGCCGCCACTTCAACATCAGCAGGTCGAGCCCAGTCCATCAGTCAAGGAAGAGATCAACCTCCTGAGAAGAATTCTTAGGTTACCCATAGTTGTAGATGAGGATCTCTTCCAGATATAGGAAAACTTGGGGAGAAGGAGAAGGATAAAGAGCAAGAGCAAGAGAAGTTAGTGGCCAAGCCTTCCTCCCTTGTCCAAGTCATCAACCTTGATGGTGACACCAATCCCATGGATGGTTAAGAGTAGGATGCATCTTAGAAGGGTTATACCTTGGCTCTCTTAGGTACTAAGGTAATTTCCTTCCCCACTTCTACTTAGAGCAAGCAAACACCCCTGGTGGCAAGGAATCTCTTTGACCCTACAAACCTTCAATCAGTGATCAATGTACTCTCAACTAAGTCATGGTTGGAAGAGACCATTGATTAGAAAAAGTGAAGATATGAGGAAGATGCCCCATCTAAGGACCTCATCACACAAGCAACCTCTTCTCAACCACAATCACAAAAGATGAAGAAGTAGAAGTTTATAACATAATTGGCCACTGATCCTTCTAGTAGTCATATATTGATGGAGATAGTAGAAGCTTAGAAGGAGGGCAAGTTCCATGAACTCACTGCCAATGACTTTCTGATCAGAATGGTCAATGTTGGTATTCTTGTGCATGATTCCATGGTTAATAAATGGAAGTCTACCAATGAAAAGATAGAAGACAGACTAGAGGATTTAAGGGTGGAAAAAGAGGTACTAAAGGCCTCAAACAAAGAACTAATGGATTACATTAGAACTACGCTTGGAAGCACTTCAACCAGTACATTTGATCTAAATGTAGAAGAGAACAAGAACTTTCTTTTGAAGCTATAGTAGGAAAGGAAATTTGGTCAAACTGGCTGATCATGGATTGATTAAATGAAGACCCAAGGTCCCCCACTCATCAAAAATTTGGGTAATCTACTACTAGATACTGTTAAGTTGAGGGAAGCAATTTCTAGTCATGATACGACCATGCACCAAGCATTAGAGAATCTAATAGAGTAGTTGACATTGTTGCAAGAGGTGATTGATATGAACACTAACATTGCCATCACCCACGCGATCCTGAAATTAGGTCAAAAGTCATTGCTTCATTGGAAGCAGTCTTTAGAGTTCATAGCGGGAAGTTGTGTAAGATTTGTAAATGAGCTTAAAGATGTACATGATTTAGTGAAGAAGATCATAGATTGTTTATTCGATAATTAAACGTGTTGCACACAAAATTGTATGTATCCAAAAATGGCTGATTGGCAGACATTGAGTGAATGAAAGCCAAATTCTTAGTGTTTTTCGATGAGGCCACTGATCCAATTGACTTCTAGACGTCAAAGATCTAGGAAATTTCATTAGTTGATTCCATCTTAAGGTGAGCATTGGAAAATTTCTAATCAAAGGTCACCAGAGTGGATGAGTTGATAGAGATGTATGACTAATGGATGATTCAAGCTAATAACATAATAATCCTAGGTGTTGATGAACTAGATAAAGTAAGAAATACAATGAAAGATTATAGAGCTAAGGCTATGACCCCAAAGATAACATGATGCTCTGATATTCTCTCACACGTCTGTCACCCTCTCTTCTTTCTCAATTCTCTTTTGTAGCCATTTTTGGCATCTTCTTAGTAAGCTTAGACTCTGTAATGAATGATGAACCATTCAAGTCCTATTTTTAGTTCTTTTTCATTTAGAGATTCTCTGCAATGCAATCATCAAATGTAACTAGCTATTTTGAAGAGGCCTATATATGTAACTTTTTGAGAAATTAATAGGATAGGAAAATTATATGCCCATAATTCCAGGGAAAATTACACCTGCAATTTTTTTTTGAAAGGTAATATTTAGGATCTTACAAAAGGAATTTTACATTGTTTTACTAGGTTGTTGAGAAACTAGTAGATTAGAATGCTTGACACCTGACAATAATGTACTTAGGGTTGTAACTTACTTTCAAAACCTTAACCTGATCTCACCCTAGTTAGAGTGGTTGGGGTTTCATTTCTATTAAATGATTGATGATAGAGTATATTAGGGTTACAGGTTGTCTTGGCATGATGTTCAACCCAATATGAATTTGCACTTTGCATTAGGATAGGGTTTGTTTTAATGATACACTTATAGTAGATGGGAAGGTATATTTGTTATGCTTAAGATTATGGGTTGTGAGGGGATTATCAAACCTTAGCTCACTAACTTAGCAATTGCCTCTAACTAATAATAGAATTAAGACCCATTTAATGTTATACCTAGGTAGTTATATGACATGTTATCATTATATCACGACTTATTATTTCATACCAGTATTCTTTATTTGACTCTAAGTAAACATGCGATTGTATATGATCCCCATCTTAATAATATTTCTAAAAGAACTAAATAGCATATCACATGCTAAAACCAACCTTAGCTTTCATTTCCAAAAAATAGGATTTCTTATATGCTTATCCACTAATACATTCTTTATACCATAATTTATAGTTTTCCCTAACCCTTTTCATTATTGACATATTTACGAAACATTTTATAATGTATTCTATTCATAATATGTTATATAATATTCATTTGTATTTAACTATTATTTTGTAATGTGTTCTATTCATAATGTATTATAAATTATCCTAATTTTTGCATATATCTTTGATGACATCCAATAAAGGAAAATTATTAAATTATGCAATATCCCTTAGGCTATAATATGTATAGTTTAATTACCAGCATATATTTTATACCATACCACATTCCTCTTGCTATTATATTGCTTGCACTAAACTAACTAACTAATTCCTAACTTCCTACACATTCCTAACATCTTAAATAACTAATTCCTCATACTACCTAATCCTAGTTTACCTCCTAAATCCACTGCTTCTCTTATATCTTTTACTTAAATTTCCTTTACATACCCCAATTTTTTCCCCCCTAAACACTAACCCTACTCTTCCCTTAAACTACTTTCCTCCTCCAAAATCGACCAATTCCTTGCTATGGCCACATGCCTAGCAGATTTCCTAAGCCTTGGGTTGTGGCCCACGTTGGTTGCCTAATTGGAAAGGCACTTGACCTAACATGTACCTTGGCTTGGGAAGGAAGTTGTGATGTATAGAAGGAGGTCGACTTCCATGTTAGTCTACTTGTTATTATTATTAATTTTTTGGATTTTTTTTTAATATGTTATTGATGCAATCAAAACATATTTTATGTCAAGTCGATATAATGTACTTGGGATTTTTTTTAATGACTGTCTTTTTATTATTATTATTATATGATTTTATCAATGTGCTCTCTTTTCAAAGGGTCGATCCTTTACATGGGTATATTATTATTTTTTGAATATTTTATCCTTGCCTATGGAGTACGTACTATTTACATGCCCACTCTTTTTCCTTAATCTACTCTCTTATCTAGGTTTGAATTGATGTTTTTATATTGGATTCTTTTTGAAGTCCAATCTATTATTACTATTAATTTATTTTCCTTTGGAAGTTACTTGGTCATAACCACTAATTTTTTTATTGACTGTATTGTAGACTAGCTACATATTGTTTTTATTTTCAGTTGCAATACAAAAGACAAAGAGTTGAAACTCACTTCTAGAGCTTGTTTTCTCCTATGGTATTTGATGGTATGTTATTTATTTGTTTCCTCTATCCAACTAGGATGTTGAAGGTTTTAGTTGGGTAGAAATATGGTATTATTTTAGATTATTTCATCATAAATACCATATCTAATGAAACTATTTAGAATCCTTGAAAACATATACTCAACACAAGTAATGCAATGAAGTAAGATCAAGGAAGCAATGGAACTTTTACTTACTACCAATAGTGGACTTAAATGTTGCTTCTCATTGAGTTAATGAAATGAGGCTTTCTTATATAAACCATTTGTGTATGTATTTCCTTGTATTGCTTAAGAATCAAAGTGCATATGACACTACATTTACAAGTTCATTTGAATACTAAACAATAGATTTCTTATGAACAAGAACTTCCTTTATATTCCACTATGTCTATTATGCAACTACATTCATTCCATGCATTGCATCTAAATGCATTTTACATTACATTACATATGATAATATCCATATTTCCTTATTTCTTATAATGAATCCATTACCTCACAATAATATACTTGAAATAGAGAACTTATTTGTAGCGCAATACAAAAAAAAACAATGAAAACTTGGTCCTTACACATCAATGTTCAATGACATGAAGGAAGTTTCTTCCTTTCAAATACATTACTCAAAGACATATCTTTTTTTTTCCACCAAAATAAGGGAATAACCAAAGCTTCTTCTTGGATCCCAAGAGCACAAAACTTGTAAAAAGAACATAAAACCAAGAACCATGGAGGCTCACCTCTCATCCTAGGCTTCTAAAAAGCCATCCACCAAGATAGGGGAAAAAAGGCTCAAACAAGATTACACACAAGAAACTTACAATGCATATAGGTACATCATCACAATACATTTAAATTCCCAACCAAGGTTTGCATAATGATTCACCATTGGAATCATGAAACAATGGATGAAGGTGGGCTCTCCAAAGAGGAGAATGCCATATCAATACAAGTATGCATATTTTCAATTGCATCATTCCCTTTCAAGGCTATCAAATCCATCCTCCTCAATACACCAATACACTTACACCTCCCATATCACAAAACAAGGCATATGGCTTCAATAGAGCCCATACTCCATGAACAATAAACCCTCTCCAAGAGGAGAATTTATCAACTTAATTTTTGAGCTCAACTAACCCCTTCACCCAAGGCTTCTCTTCCCTCCTAAGGGGTGAGTGAAGCCTTCACACCCATTAACATTCATACACACAAAATCAAGGAAAAAAATTTGCAAAATAAATCCATCACAACAATGACACAAACCAACAATCTCAACACAATTTGATACATGAAATTTAACACAAAATGAACAAGAACAATATCATGAAACAGGTGCAATGAAGGTCATGGCATGGAAACCAACCTTAGTCCAAGCTAAAGACAAATGATAGTTGATGAAGAGCTCCCTTCTCCTTAGTCTTTCCTTCCAAAACCCTAATTGTCACTAAACTTAGAGAGTGGGTGAACACCCCACTAGTTTGTCACAAATCCTCTAAAAAGACTCTCTACTATCCCATTTTTGGTAGAAACATCAAACCCACTTTTTCTTACATTGTTGTCCCTTCAAACATCAAAACTTTGACCAAGTGGGAGTGTGAAGGTACACTCATGGGAAAATCCAAAATTTCGAATTGGTTCAAAAGTGCATTGTTTAAGGGATCCCCTAAGTTAGCTAAGCACTAAAATGGTTAAATTTAAACCCCTAACATGTTATACTACCATATGGGTGGCTTATTTTCAAAAAATGGCACTTTAGGACCACATTTAGGCCCCCTAAAATCCTTGACAAGTTTGAATTCAAAATTCAATATGATTGTGACCCATCCTAACACTCTCTCCCAAGTGGGTGTACTTAAACATTCAATGGGAATTAGACTAAGATTAAGTGACCTAATGACTAAAACCCTAGGTGACATGCCATCAACACATGGAAAATTAAAAGTGTCAAGTGACATATTAAAACACATTAGACATCACAATGACATGCCCCTAATTCATTCATGGATATATATTTATTACACACATGAAAACTTACATTTACAAAATAAACACATCACAATGAGGCTTTGAATCATTCCAACGATTTTCCTTGGCTATACTGTGTCCGCATAAGTTTGGACCTTGTTTCCCTGATTAATTTATATGGTTCAATTTCTTGCACACTAAACTTGAGCATCAGTAGTCCAATGAAAATCATGTAAAAATACATGTATATAGGTGCATGAAAATTTTAATATTGCATGATTCACAAAAATAAACTTACTCAAATTTTCATAATTATCTTTCTTTTTCTAATCATTTTCATGTCAAAAGCATTTAAAACATTAAGATATCAAAATCTACATATCAACACTAATCTTTCCCTAACATGATCAAATTTATATTATGAATCACATCATATTCCATTTTCTATCATGGTGATGAAATATTGCATCCATAACTATTAAATCATCAAAGTATATGAATTAGGTCGTAGTATATATCATAAGTAAAATCCACCAAAATGTAAACATCCCAACTAGTATCTTTTATTCAATTAAACATAGTGAGATTTCTAATAGTATCTTGACATCATTATAAGATGACACATCATAAGGCATATGTCTTTAAAATCACCTATGTTAGGTAATCAGGATGCTTGCATTATCATGTCTACATAGGTTAAAAATCAATCATTAGATAAATCCATTGCATCTTGTTAGTCAATATATTATATCTTTATCTTAATTATCATCTACCATAACATGTCCATCTAATACTACTTGTACAACAATTGGCTTATTATATTTACATCATACTGAGTTTTACTAAGTAGGCCCTTATCCAATTTTGATAACAATTTTTGTGTATAATTATTAGTAGTAATCATAAGAGTGGGTGTTGATTCAACTTTCCACAATGACCACCTAAACCAATTATCCTAATAGATCATAAAATACCATGAACCCATCGACATAGTTTCTTAGTTATGACATCTCGAGCCTTTATTCCATAGGATCTTAGCTTATCAACCTAATGAAATTTCAAATAGGATACTTAGCATAATAATAACTAAAATATATATCAGTCTCAATAAGATCTTAGGTTCCTTATTGCTAATGAAAATGCCAATCATGACATACTTAAATCCTAAAACCTTCTTACCATCGTTCTATCATAAGGTGTATGGTAACAATATATAATTCACATTCTATACACAAGAGATAGAAACATGATATCTCATCTCCTTACTATTCCTAGCTCTAATCATATTGATGTTATTAAGATTTATAATAGGGTATTAGGGGAGGGGCCTTACATCTTCCCCACCTTTCTTTTGACTTCCTCCTGGAAGTCATCCAAAATTAGGGATATAACATTCATACATAGGACTTACCTAGTCTTAGCATAAATGGTCTAATTTTAGAGGCTTTTATCGAATATTCGTAATGACTTTATGTGTATACATGATTTAATTTAAGGAACTTTAAACTTTGGACCACAACTCATGGTGTGGATAAATTTTCCTAAGATTGATTACTTCACAATTTCGTTGATTAGGTATCATCCAACCATTGGTGTACCTACAACAATCCTCAACTATCTAACATAGGTGTCCTTTACATACTTCCTTACTTAGGACAGGAATTTCTTGAAGATTTTAAGGCTTGTTGATGTCTACCCGATCGCTTGGGGCTTAGGAATACAACCATGCTAACAATGTATTTGAAGATCAATCCAATATAATGTATTGCCATATTGTCAGGTTAGGTCCTTGATGTTTGTGAATTCTCGTTACCTTCCCCATCCTTTTTTAATTAATGTCATTTCCATTTACCAACCGGTAGTACTCTCAGCCTACTTATTTCACATATGGTACCATTTACTCAAACTTCTTCCTTTTTCTTAGTTATACTTACTAATTTCTATATACATTACCATGTGCTTGATAATTATTTGCTTCAATGTTATCATATTCTTTATTAGTTCTTACAGACTAACTTTATTCTTTACTAACCGGAGTTATTCACTCTCCTTGGCATTGATTAAATTTTATGATTGTAGTCCAAAAATTAACTTATTGATGAAGGATGTCCTTCCTTGATTTATCTTCCATGAAAACTGCAAGAATACAATTGTTTTAGCTTAATAGCAAGATTTCCTTACAAGTCATCAAATGCAAACACTTGGTTGTCACTATGCAAATTTTATTTTTAAAAAAAAAATCTTGGTGGAGTCATAGTTGGACAACTTGGTCACTGTGTACTATTTTGATTGGCATACTTTTTAGATATTTGGCCAATAATAACATCGTATAGCTTCTACTCCAAGTTCCTTATTCTTATTTTGATCATTTCTTCTGGTTTCAATTACAATTGTCTCCTCCATTATTGTACTAATTACACAACCTTACCTAGGTCTAGCTATTCAAGTGCCCATTACATAACTTTATGACTTTTAACACCCTTACTTAAGGTACTTAACTCAATGTCTATTCACATCATAACAAGTCAAAGGTCAATCTATTTTTATGCTCTTTGTAGTTTGAATGAGTTCATATTTATGATATAAGAAGGGATGGTGTTCCAGGGACCCTATCTAAAATCTTCACATCTCATCACAAGACGATCTTATGGTGTCCCAATTTCCTGCAATTTTTTTAAGGAATACCTCTTGGTATGGCCATTTCATAAATCATAGTACAACACACTTATCAAAAAATTATTCACAAGAAAATGCCTCATAAATAACTTAAATCCAAGATAAAAGTAGCCAATTAAAGCAAAACAACACAAGTGTGGCCACAATGGTAAATCTTTAATAAGGCATGTCCCCAAGGCAATGAGACCATAATAATAAATCAATGCAATAAATACTCCACATAGTTGGAAAAACATACAAAAATTAAGAACAACAATAATTCACATCAAATTAAAATTTCAAGAATGATGCGATTGTACCAAGGTTTTCCTGATGGAAAGAAGAGGAAAAATTGTCTTATAGTTGCAATAGAAACTCTCTTATTCCTTCAATATTTCTTGGAAATGGACAAGAGTGTGATCCAAACTCTTATTGTTGATGGGGTTGTTGAGTCTAGGAGCTCATTCTTCAATTGACTATGGTTGCTTACCTTTCTGCCTATTATTATCAAGAACTTTTAGGAGTTTTCCAGAGGTAGAGATTCTACCCCAATTATATTGATGACCCTTTGGCTATACAAAAAGGATCAAGGTTTGGGTCACACACCTTGGAATACAATACTAAAGGGTCACAACTACAAGGACCCATGAGATCCTCTATATTAATCTAGCATACTTTCCAAACAAGCACCATTTGAGGTGTATTGATGAATTCTCTGAGTAATGGGTTTGCACTAAGAGTTTAATAATTGGTATTACATAAGGGGTACTTATAGGGCTAGCATCCTTTAAAATATCACATTCTAAGGGGAATCTCCTACTCTCTATCTTCGTGTGTGGCTTCCATCATCAAAATATAGAGTTACTGCCACGATAGTCAAATCATAAAACATTACCATTAATGGATAATATTTGATCATTGTTCCACTAGAAGCTACATGGTAGGGTATCTATTCACCACCTTATAATTCTCTTCTACTTGTAATCCTTACTAGTTTTAATTAAGAGAATTTTGTCAATCTAAAGGACCAAACTAGGTTTGCGGAGATTTAATAGATTTTACTTAAGTATAAACTATCATTATAACCTATAAATCCACTCGATCCTTTCAAATCTTGGTATGTCTTAAAACTTCCTTAATGCATGACATAATCATGGTCCACGTAGGTCTTATAGCTATCGAGGGGTATTATACAGATTTCCTCATTATCATGCTATTTAAGAATTTTAGTTTCACACATTCAACACTAATTCTCTTCTCACTCCACTTTTAACGTATTTTAACCCTATGAAGTTTCAAAATATTAGTATTATGACTAAATAATATTACCCATTTAGGGTGTACGACTTACTTCTCTTTTCAAGAAAATAATACTTATTATGGCTAAATTTTCTTAGGAGAACATACTTTCTTTTGCAATAAGATATTATTTTTCTTTACTGAACTATTATATCTTTGTGTTGTTAATACAAGATCATTTTATATCATTAATTATTTAAGATCATTTAGCCACGAATTGTTTATCTAAGGACATTAGGTTTTACTCAACTCACTCATAGAGGTCACTAGCTTGAAAGATTGGTTCCTCGAAGTTTTTCTTTTCTTATGGTAACTCACCAATTGTGCATTCAACATGGACCCATTAGCACCTAGTATTGCAAAACCTAGCTTTGATACGAAAATGTCATTCCTAGAATTCTAGGGAAAAACAAATGTACAATTCCTTTTGTAAGATCCTAAATGCTACCTTTCAAAAACAAATTGTAGTTGTGTTTTGCCCTGGAATTTTGGGCATGATAGTTGATGAACTGGATACAGTAATGAATGTAATGAAAGATTAGAGAGTTAAGGCTATGACCCGAAAGAAAACATGATGCTCTGATATTCTCTTAGAAAATTTTCACCCTCTCTTCTTTATCAATTCTCTTTTGTAGCCATTTTTGGCATCTTCTTAGTAAGCTTAGACTCTATAACCCAATCAAGTCCTATTTTTAGCTTCCTCCATTCAAAGATTCTTTGCAATGCAATAATCAAATGTAACTGGCCATTTTGAAGAGGCCTATATATGTAACTTTTTGAGAAATTAATAGGATTGACAAATTAATTTGTGGGAAAACCCCTGTAGCTGGGACTACTGTGTGTGACTTTGAGTGTACATTTTTTTTTTGTTCATTTAGTAACTGTATAATACTTGGGATGAATGTGTTTTTACTAAAAACCAAAAGATTGCCAGTAAACTTGGTTTTATTTCTTTCATCTCAGTGGATTGTAAGATTTACTTTCCTCAGCATAAGTATTATTATTTTCCCTTGTGTTGTGCACGATAGTTCATCTATGTTTTATTGATTGTATGAGAGGTCCAAGATTTGATTAATGAAGTAACTGAAAAGGAGACAATATGGTTATTGTAAAATCTCAATTAATTCAGCAATCTAGGAATTTCCCAATTAGTCATTCTTTCTCATATTGTCTTAGGTAGTCTTACATGTTTTTCAGTCCTGCATCCAAGTTAGAATAGGTTGCATATTAGGTGTTAGTCTTCTTTTTGAAAATTTCTTGGATTGTTTGAAGTGTTAAATGATCTAGTTTTTGGCATAGTTAAGAGCATCCCCTAAAAACTTAAAAATAAATTCATTGCAAATTTTGCAATTAAAAGGGAGTTGTACCTTTCAATTTAGGGGTCTTTGATAGATTACTACCCTAACCCATTCTATTGTTAGCTATTTTGTTTTCCATTTTCCATTGGGCACACTAAGAGTCAATGTATAAACCATATAATTAAGGAAGACAAACTATTAACTAACATCTCTATACAAGCATTGCATGTAATTGAAATTGTCTTTGTCCTATTGGTCTAGAGATATCATACATAGTGACCCCATTCTATAACTTCAACAAATTTTCAATAAGGGGCTCAATATATACGTTCATATCTTTAACTTGGTACTTACCTAGTTGAATGAATAGAAACATTACATAATTATTATGACCATTTTGATGTAGTGTTTATAAATTAATTTAGATAACTATTAAATGAAGAATACCTTGTACAATTATTGACAACATTATGTGCTCCCTATTTATGGACATCCAAGGAGGAATGTTATTGTTAATAAGAAAAATAAGCCACACTAAGTAAACAGATCTCATATCTCCAAATGGATTGACACTGTCTGCTGCCAATAAAAGCTTCAAATTACAAGGTTCTTCTTTAAATATTGGCCACCTATCTTCTATGTCCTTAAATGCAAAGCTATCCATAAGCATTCACATAATGTCATCTCGACTTCTATTGTGTGCATGACAATCCATAAATTGTGCCAAGCTAGTGCACATGAATGTTCAAGACATGGAATAATGAGAATATACCAAAGAACCTTGTGAGACACCTTTTTGTTAATTTGATCTAATCGATATACTAATATGACAATTAGGGCATTCTGTTGCAAATTCATGGTGTTTATGATATAGAATGTGACCATTGCGACATGCATGTATTGTCTAATACTTCATTCTATTTTGATTCATAATAGTAGATAATTCTTGGTATGAATGAGGCAAAATGTTTGATGGTGGTAACAAAAATTCATCTATCAACCTGTAACAACAAATATGATTTGTTAATATAATGAATAGTAATGGTATTCTAACATTGAAGATGAAAAAAAGGCATACCTTAGCATATGTGACATTGCTACACTAAATAAACCATTCATAACCTTCAAGTTCACCAACAATACTATAGTGGAGAGAAGATTTATTTGGAGCCTTGGTATTGGGGCTTGTATGCCTTCTCAAGTATAGGTATATCAAGACCATTTTTATCATCATTATCAGACATGCTAGTACCATCATCATGATCATCTTGATCAGCTGCACCAATACCATCTTCTTCAATCATGTCCTCTGACACATTATTAGCTACACCAATACCATCATCTTCAATTGTGTTCTCTGCCACATGATCATCTTCTTGTTAGAAAGGACATGGCTGCTGTTGCACTAGAAGATCGACCTATTAATGTCCAATACAACCAATAGTCTTATAGAACCATAGGAGGTAGTTAAGCCATGTCACAAATCCTGTGAGGGATGCTAGCCCACTACCAAAAATCCCCCTCCCAATGTCACTCACCATGGCCAATAGGATTTGAACCTGTGACCAAACTCTGATACCACTTTTCACAAAGGGCAGGGTTGTTGTTACACCAAAAGATCGACCTATTAATGTCTGATACAACTAAGTCATATAGAACCACAGGAGGTGGTTGAGCCATGGTGTGAATCCTATGAGGGATGCTGGCCCAGTGCCAACACTTCTTCCAATATGGGAGTGTTATCCTTGGCTTGGATATTCACACCTCCATGTTCCTCTAGTTGGAAATCCACATTGACCAATTGACAAAAATCATGCCACCCTTCAACATGACCATATTGCTTATAATGACTCTGGGCTATTGTGATTAGAAATATTTAGTTCTTTAAGCCCTTACACTTTTTTAAATTACAATTAAATTTATTAACTTTTCCTTAGAATTGAGACCACAATCTAGAAATTGTCTCATTATTTTGTTCTAGGTTTATATTGGCAGGCATGGTCTTTCTTCATAAGAAAATATTCGGCCTATAAATATATAAAATGTAAACATACAAGCATTAGTAGTATCTTGTGCATAATAAAAAATAATAAAGTATTACAAGATTATTGTAAGAATTTGCCTTAGGGAAAAATCACCCAAGACCAAGGAACTCAAGCAAAGTACAATAGTAGACCAAAAGAGTATGATCAGAATGACAATATGATGTTCAATTCAATGTCTAAGTACACTAGGAGTGCCTATATATAGAGGCCTTTGGAATGCTTTTAGAATGACTAGGAATCAACAACATGATAAGTCATACAACTAGGCACATGTCCACCAAGTGTGGGTTATCCTCCATTAAGCACAGGAGTAAGTGTGATGATGAGAGGATAAGCCTACAAACGTGTAGCATGCAAAATTATGTTGTAGGCATCATGTGTCAAAATAGGAGTGTGAATAACTATGTTGTCTACATGACAACTTAGTTAATTATGCAAACTCTAGTGTTGTAGACACCATGTGCTGAATTAGAGTTTCTTACTCTGGTGTTGTCAACATGACAACTCATAAGAATACATAAACTCCTAAGTGTCTTACCTAAGAAATAATAAAATAATGCATTGACCTAAGTAAACTTAAGTAAAGTGTAATAAGTAAATACTTACTTATAGCAACACCCCCCCTTAAGTGCAACTTAGGGGTATGCACTTAAGCTCACAAAAGCTAGGATGAAATGCATAATGGGTCCTGGCTACTAGGCCATGTTAGGTACCTATGTACATAATGCAATGCAATCTCTCATAAAGTAGAGAAAGAGGGAAAACCTCATGGGAAAACCCCTCCCCCAAAAAGAGAAATGAAGAAACAAGATGCATGGATGGATGGAGTAATCAAGACCCCCCCCCATTACGACATACATCAAATATATACAAAAGAGAAGTACAAGAAGGAAAAAACCCCAATAGAGGAAAAGGTCCCCCCCACAAGAGAGAAGAAGAAAGGAAACAAGGTAGTCCCCCCCAAATGTAGAGTGTTGATTAGTGAGGGCTGCTCCAATGTAAAAGTTTATCCATGACTGCTAAATAATGTTCCTCACCTTTGGAAGAAGCAATATCATAGGTACATATGAGATGCTTCCCTATGTGTAGAACAAATCCTGATGATCAGTGATACCTTTGCAACTTGCTCAACTATCCCTGTGTCGATACTGATAGTTGCCCCTTCCAATGCTGCTGAAAAAAACATTGTCGAATCTAGCAAGGATGGATGTAGAACCTATCCCAAAGAACTAATTGTCTTCTCAAATGATAAAGAGACCTCCTATAACTACTAGAAGACTAGGTGTACCCTGCTATGCTGGACCTATAACTGTGGTAATATATGCATGTGGAATGTGTTGATGATGTGACCTCTCCCTGCATCTGTCAATAGGATCCCACATATTTGAGTTTGTTGAACCACTATCACTAGTGTCCCTATTAGTTTCCACAATGTATGAAGTCTGGAGATGAATAGAGGACAAGTTGGGTGAACTTTCCTCAAAGTGAATATTTCTCTCTATAAAAATCTCATGTGTCTCAAGATCAATAAGTCTATATGCCTTAACACTATCTTCATATCTAATGAAAGTACAAGGCCTAGGTGGTGGTGCCTTACATCCCCTGGAAGATATGTTTGCCCATGCTGGACAACCGAAGACTCTAAAGTGTTTCACAACTGGTTTTTTGCTGCACCATGCCTCAAAAGGATTCTTGCCATCTAAGGCATTATGAGGAGACCTATTAAGTATGTGATTGGCACTGCTGAAAGCTTTGACTTTAAGTGTAGGATCTAGAGACTTATCTTGTATCATGCAACTTGCCATAGACTTAAGAGTTCATAACCTCAATGCTACAACATCTGTCTTGTGCAGACTTAATGCTGGCAGATTCTAAAGATCAATACCCTCAAGTTTGCAAAAGTCTTTAAGTCTTGTGTTCACATATCTGCTTTCATTTTCCATCCTAAGAACTTTGATGGCTTTCCTTGATTGCTATTCAACATGAATCTTGAAGGCTAGAAACTTGTCTAACACTTCATTCTTGTGATGACAAAAGTAGACCCATGTGTAGCATGAAAAGTCATCAATGAAAGTGAGTATGTAGCGACCCTAGCTGACTGATGTCACTGCAAAAGGACCTACTCATACCATGTAAACCAACTGAAGAACAACTGGTGCTCTTGAAGACTTTCCCTTATCAAACTTCCCCTCTAGATGCATATCCACTAAACATGTTAAACATTCACCTTTGGAAAAGTTGATTGTAGGTATACCTTTGAGCATATTGTTTGACCATATTGCTCATGCCATAATTTGAGATTAAGTCAACAAGGCATGTGAAGGAGACTTAGGCACAAAGTGGGAGAAAGAATACAACCTTGTGTCATGATTAACTTTCTCCACTGCAACCAATGAATCATCTTTGAGAGTGTGCACCATTACTGAATTTGGAAGGAACTCAACTTTATTTCCATCTCCAAGGTGAGTGATTTGGTAAATTGAGAGGAGATTAGAACTTAGGTTAGAAACATAGAGAACATCTTTGAATTCCCCATTTTCCATCTCCACATGTCCTTTCCCTTCAACTTCCATTTTTTTATTTTCTCCTACAAAGATGTGTGGTACCTTGGACTACTTTAATGAAGAAAAGTCTCCTTTTGAAGAACCCATATGATATGAGGCACCTGAGTCAAGAATCCATTTTGATGAAGAACTTGAATTTTCCATAAGTTCTTGCCCTTTGCCCTTTGAATCTAAAGATGTGGATCCTTTCTCCTTATAAGAATTAGGTAGTGGAACATTGTGTTTCTTTATGATGTTTGTTAACTCATCAATATTTTTATGATAACACTCATGTTCATCATGACCCAACTTCTTGCAATAGGCACACTTTTTCTTCTCCTTATTAGTGTTCCCCTTCTTGTTTGAATTCGAGGAAGACTTTCCTTGTTGATTTGATGGTGGCATTGTCTTTTCTGTATCCTCTTGTGTGTTATTTTTCCACTTCTTCTTGCCCTTTCCTTTATTTGAAGTTTGAGAAACCTCGTTATTGGCCATCAATGCCTTAGACTTGGGCAGATTGAGAATCCCCATTGATTGTAACTTCTTTTCTTCTTCATCCAACAGTCAAGCATAATGATCAAAAGTGACTTTCTGATAGGCAACCCCTAATGTAGTCTTTGTGGTGTTATAAGAGGAAACAAATGTGAAGTACTCAAATGACAACTTATTATGAATGAGATCGATTAACCTATCATCTTTGATAGGACTACCACTATCATCAAGCTTCGCTCTTAATTCATTCACCTATATGATAAAATCTTGTATAGAATCAAATATCTTAGGTCTAGGGAGACAAGCTCATCTTCAATTTTGTAATCATCCTCCTCAAACACTTTACCATACAATTTTTTGAGGGCATCCCAAGCATCCTTGGATGTCTTGTACTTCTCAATCTGATAGAGAATTTTATCTTCAACCCCCAACATAATATCACCTAGGGCTTTCCTATCTGTAGATTCCCAATCATTAATGTCACTTTTAGATACTTGACCACCTGTTGGTTTAGGAAGGGTACCATCAAAATATTGGGAAACTTGATTATGCATTAATTGACACCACATTTTTATGGACCATGTAGCATAGTTATGTGGTGCTAATTTTGGAAACTTAAAATTTCCCATGATACAAGATATGAAATATAAGAGTAGTAAAAGAGGAACACAACACCAAGAAGCACCCCCCCTTTTCACTCAATCAAGAAACCCCACCCCACCCCCCACCCCAAAAAAAAAGAAGAAAATGCTTTTGGCACTTTATATGTAGTGCATTTACAATGGCCACTTGCCAATTTTGGCCTTAGTGGACTTCTAATTTTTCCTTCTACAACCTCCTTTTAGAGTTCAAAATTGGATTAGTATAATGTATCTTAGATATACCACAATTTTGAAGTTATATCAAAGCATTACAATGTAGAAAATGAAATAAATTCTAGAAGTGATAGTTTTATCCATACAACCCTATAATCTAATTACAGACCTAGAAAGTAGATGAAAAATAACACACTTTCAAAAAAAATGGAACCTATTTTCTAGTCCAGATGAGCCCGTACGGAGCAATTGAAGTTGCAAAATTTAGGATTGGACAAGTATAGTTGCCAAAAGATGCAATTTCTAACAAATCCGTGCACCAAAACTAGAAAAGAACTACACCAATAAATTTTTTAGGAAATTCTAGCCAAAATAAAAAAAATTGTACCTGATTTGGAGCTTGGATGACTGAGATATGGCCTCCCAAAGTTGGACTATCAAATCAAAAATGAATCTGGAGAGGGGTCTTATCAGCAAAAGATGAAGTTAAATTTGACAATCAACAACTACCGTAGTAGTTCTAATTTTCCTGTAGATGATGGTAATATGGCCATCAATTTTAAATGCATGAAATAATGACTTTAGAAGACACTTGGCTTCCTAATGATGTTATTGCTGATGTGGCAGTACAAAAATGTATGGATTTTGTATGGCTGTCATACAAATGATCCACATTGCCAAGCTAACACATGTTAAAGTACAGTTGGTCCATAGACTATGGGTGTGGGTCCACATGGCAATGAGTTATTCATTCATGTAGATGCTTCGTTGGTGGGGCAGGGTCTGCGTCAGACACTTGGCACCACGTGGTGTGTCTATGTGGTTGGCCTGCATCTGCACTATGTATGCTGATAGGGCATGAATGACATGGCTTTCACACTATTTGCTACATGTGCCACATGTCACAAGTTGTGTGGCTGGGGCGGACTTGATTTGTCATGACTAGAGACAACAATAGAAAATATTTTAGCGACACCGAGGAGACTTCAATGCTAGGTGTTAGAGAGTTCTATCATGCCAGAAAATAAAATAAAAAGCTAAGAATTACCAACTATTGTCATCAGGTAATCACGTACTGGTAGATTTGAAGTCCGGTGGTTGGAGTTTAAAAAAAGTTGCCATCGGTGAAGATAAATCGATGCCAAGAAAGTGAACAAAAATCCCACATACAGTGGATGAACAACTTGTGGGTTGTTTAAATGAAAATGCTTGCAAATACCAAATCAAAGCAAGCTGCCAGTGTGTTAGGCTAGGCCAGTTTGGGTCGGATTGTCAAAAATTTGTGAAGAATATTTGTCAGGAAATGTGTGATAAAGGCTTCTATTTCTGAAAATTGTATGGTGTGCTTGCTGAAGAATTACAAAATATTCTACAAAGATGCTACCAAATAGAATATTTTGTGCAGGGCTAGGGTGTCACTACTTGGTACCTGCAAAAAAATTTCTCTGTAGCCCCAATGGGTAGTTTTTTTTGAAAAATACAGAAATTCAAAATAATGGCAAAGAAGGATAAAATTTCAGATCTGAAAATAAAATTTGCATATCTAATAAAAGATCATACCGGAATTGCAAATTGGGCCTTTGGGTGCCAGTTTACAAAATTTTTTTGACTCAAAATTGACTTTAGCCCAATATAGGAAAATTTATAGTCAATTTTCATTGAATCAACGTTCTGGATGCAATGGTGAGGTTTGTTTAGGTTCTAGATGCTCCCAATTTTTGTGGATTCTTTGGATCTGGGTTGAGGTGTTGAAGCAAGAATGGTCTTGAACAGTTATGTGAAGAGAATCTCCCTCAGCTCTGATACCATGTAAGAATTTTCCTTAGGGAAAAATCATCCAAGACCAAGGAACTCAAGCACAAGCACAATAGTAGACCAAAAGAGTATGATCAAAATGACGATATGATATTCAATTCAAATTGTAAGTACACTAGGAGTGCCTATATATAAAGGCCTCAGGAATGCTTCTAGAATGCATAGGAATCAACAACATGATAAGTCATACAACCGAACACATGTCTACTAGGTGTGGGTTATCCTCCATTAAGCAAATGAGTAAGTGCAATGATGAGAGAATAAGCCTACAAAGGTGTAGCACACAAAATTATGTTGTAGACACCAGTGCTAAAATAGGAGTGTGATTAACTGTGTTGTCTACATGACAACTCAGTTAATTATGCAAACTCCAATGTTGTAGACACTATGTGCTGAATTAGAGTTTCTTACTCTAGTGTTGTCAACATGACAACTCATAAGAGTACGCAAACTCCTAAGTGTCTCACCTAAGAAATAATAAAATAATGCATTGACCTAAGTAAACTTAAGTAAACTGTAATAAGTAAATACTTATTTACACCAACAATTATACAAGATTTACAAATACACACACAAATCATGCTCACAAGATTAGGCCAACCAACTTGCACATTCCTTCCCAAATCATCTTCATTTACCCTTTATTTCTGAAAATGCGTTTTCCACAATTTCCAAAGCTTACACATTTGTAGACCTAGTTTCAAAAAACTCCTTATAGTGACATGTTCTGGTGTTATGTAGTCTCTTGAGCTCTAGTCCTCTTTCAGACCTCATTGATCAACCGTGTGACTGCATGTATCCCTTAGAATAACTACTCTAGATATTTCTACACGTAAAGTCATTATTATTGAAATTACAATGCCAGTGTTGCCATCTAGTGGATAATTTTTATCTTCTAAGCACATGGAATCCCTTAGACTCATTTACTCCCACACATTAACCTAGGGCTTGCTCTAGAAATGACTACTTGGAACACTTTTCTAACATTTTCCTTTACTCTTAACACCTACCATCTTGGCCCACACCTAACTGCTTTGCTTTCACTTTATTGGCCCACGCCTAGTTGCTTTTCTTTCACTCTAAAGGTGCAAAATACCATGCAAGGCCATAGATGGATTAAAATTTAATGTTAAAATGATTAGTGTAAGCCTTTGGACCTATTTTAGGTGCCAAGTAGGCATGTGGTAGCATAATATGTCAAAAATGGAAAAAGTTGTAAAATATTGCAAAGTTGTAAAAAATGTTGCTAACAACATTTTCTTGCAAAATGACAATTTTTGAATGTGAAGGGTCATTAGGCTTGTATGCTTGGATAGGATTCTTTAGGAAGATGAAAATTCATTTTCTATGGCATATACTATGCAATCCATTGTAATGAAGATGGGTAGAAGGATATGGTGTGGTTTTTGAATAAGTTAATTAGTTTTTGGTTATGGTGAAATCAGTTTGGGTACTTGTATTTGACTATAATTTTGGTACTTTCTCCCTTACCTTGTGGATGTGATGGTACTTAAGCTTTATCTATAGTTGAATGAAGTCTACAACTAATGTTAATGTTAAAGGTGTACCTAGCATCATTGGTTTATTGTCAAGATCTCATTGCTCACTGGTTAGACAACAAACTGTGTCTATTTTTAGAGTGAAGTACCCTAGTGACTATATGATCTCAATGTGTTGAGTTAGGGAAGGTTTAAAGATATTCCTTGTTGTTTAAGATTTCCTTCTAATGGATTCACACCATAACCCTAATATTGATAAAGTATTTGGCCAAGAACCTATAAGATATTTGTTGTTGCATGAAATAGGAAAATTTGTAAAGTTGGCTAATTGCAAAGTTACTTTCACCATTTTCATATCCAAACTTGAGCTTAGATTTTATGTGTTGATAGAAAAGGGTTGTTCAAATTGATTAATTTTTAGATTAGTTCTTGTGGTTATGAATTTTATAGAAGCTCTTGAGAATTTAACAATGGCGGATCCAAGTGTTAGCACTAGATCCAAGGTTGGAAATTTTTTGAAGAATTTGTGTAGCTTCTACTAAAGACTTCTTAATAGCCCTTATTTTCACTGTGTCAAATCTTGAAAATTTATTGTGAAAATTTCTTGAAAGTTTTGTGGAGTTAGGTTTTGTTATTATATGGTTATCCTTTTTCCAATAGAAACCCTAACCTAGTAGGTTTTTCCCTAGCCATATTGGAAAAACTTTGCCTGAACATATGATCTTGTAATGTCCTAAGGATCATGTCTCTTACCCTATCATTGAGAAATTTCCTTAATCTGTGATCATATTTGGTCTTTACCCTAGGTTTTATGTTCAAGTAGGAGATCGCATGTGATTTTCACATTTTTCATCTTTTGTTATGATCTTACAATCATGGCTTCAGTGTCTAGTTATAAGTCTAAGTTTTTATTCTCTTGATGTTACAAAACAAAGGCTTTCTCATGATTGTAAAGGTAAATATTGGGTCTCCTAATGTTACCATATCCAATGTAATTGTAGCATCATTGATGTATATTTTGAAAGTCTTGATCTCACACTCATCCCAACTACGTATCATCATAAGTGTCTTATGGTGAATAAAAACTTGTACGATCTAATGATAGACTAAAAAGAATATAAGTGTAAAGGCTTATAAGGGAACCCTCGACCATATGAGAGTAAAGAGATTGTTAGATCATAAGATGAAAAGTGCTAAGGCTATTAAGTGCTATGATCTTATGAAGTGGGGCCAAGCGCATAGGCATAATTGAACACGTCAATAAAGTCCTTTGAATATACAAAGAGTAAAGGATCTTAAGATCACTAGAGTAAACCATGAAGGATTTCAAATCTATAAAGAAATGCCAAGCATATGGTTGTAAGGGTTAAGGAAAAGTGAATGTTAGAGTCTCTGAAGCTATGATGAAGAAAGGTCATAGTCAACTTATGATCGGGAGGTAAAGGTGCCGATTAAGAGAAAACTTTTGAAGTTACGAAGAAGCTTAGATAACCATGATCAAGAGAGTGTAAAGAGAGAGAAGGCAAGGTCCAATGTTATGCAAGGTTGTGATTGTAAGATTGCAAGGACTAAGATACATGTTGACTATGCTATGAAAAGGTTTATAAAATGCTAAGTGTAAGTTCATGACTTTAAAGAAGATATTGCATTCAGTTTTTTGATCTTGCAAGAAGTTGTTAGTCGTAAGATCGTAAGGAGCTTAGAAAGGCTATTCACTGATACAAAATATGGTTGATCATAAGATCATAAAGGCCAAATTTCTTGTTTCTAAAGATGCGAAGGGTTTTAAATTCAAAGTGAATCATAAGATCACAAGCCCTAAAATAACACATAAAAGTACTTTTTCCTCTTTTCTGAGCTAGAAAATGACAAAAGTTCTCAATCAATGAAATTTGAGTAAAGTATAGAGAATGTCAAGCTGGATAGTTATGTCGATGCTCCATTGAGGTGACAGAAAAAATTGAGTTCAAGGTTTGTGCATGTTGTAGTGTCTCTCGTGTTTTCATTTTGTACCTTGTTATATTTTGATTCGAGAGATACTTGATACTCTTATTATATGTTACTATTGAGATGTCCTAAAGGTTAGATGTTATACTTTGATTTCAATACCATAGATCTTATACTGTTATGTTGTTTAGTTTATCATATTTGCATTTTGATGCTATTTTGAGATGACAATAGGTTTATGATGATATTTGGTTATCTAGTATTTGGACACAACTCTAATTCTGTTATGTGATAGATTTTATGCTATGGTTATTTACTTCATTCTTGTTTCATTATGCTTTATGCAAATGTGAGTGATGTAAATGGATTATTTAGATATAACTGATTAAATGGTTAAATTAATTATTTAATGCATTTATTGCTTTAGCTATGATATTATATGTAATTGCACTTGATCGTGTGTTTTAGTGTGTAGGATTTATATCCCTGGCAGTGGCACATGGAGTTAGTGATTTAGTTATTCATATTTTACCAATATCATCCCTGTATGGTCGACGTATCCTTATTTAATTATTTAATTAAACCTTTCGATGATTTTTAAATCCAAACTTATCTGCATTATGTGATTAGACCAGTGAGTGTGTCTATGCATTTAGAGGTTCGCATTGTCACAAGTGTTTAAGGAAATTATGTGATTTTGGGTTTTTTGTGCTTTAATTTTAATTGAATTTAACTTCTGGTAGTTTTTATATAGATGAATTCCTATTTCTAGAAATCGCCTATTTTCATTTGGGTCATTTCAAAGTTTAGCTAGTCTAACTAGCTATTTTCCCTCATTGATTATTCACACGAAAAGTGAATAAGTATTGAAAAAGGTAATTGTTTTCTCACTCCTCACTTTTGCAAAACACAAATTTGAGAGCTTTTTTGAGAATCCTCTTATGGAGGATCACATTTTTATTCATTGTGAGAGTTGTGGGGCATGGGATCTTCGCGAGGCCAATCTCGTTGGATCCGACTTGGGTAGACCTTGCTTTGCTGTGATTTTCAACAATTTCAGTGAGCGATTTATTTTATAGTGTTATTTTCAGTTTCAGTCCCTTTTGTTGTCAAGTAGGGCTCTCCCATTTTCTTGTTTGAGCTCAGATTCTATATCTATTTTTGGTAGCTGTTTCTCTAGAGGTTGAGAACTAGTGTTCCACTTATTTCTGTTTGTTGGTTCTACCTAGTTGGTCGGGTATGAACATTTTTCCTATTTTCAGGATGGGGGTTTGGGGTTTCACACCATTATGTTGGTCATTTTTGCATACGATGTTCGAAACCAAATTTTATTGGATTTTCGAGGTTTTTGTGCCCTAAGACCAAATGGTTTTTAATTTCAAATTTTCTCAATTTTGGGGGTTTTTACCTCATTTTGCATGGCACCCTATTTTCTCAAGTTTTCTTGGCATGATGTTGGTCATAGACCTAGATCATCTATTTGGATGTTAGTTAGACCATTGTTGCACTTTTATGCTACATTAGGATGTGTGTTGCATATGTCCTCCCGAGACTATTTTCTGTTGAGTGATATTTTGTACTGTGCTCTCATCCAGTCCTTGTGTTATGATCTTCATGATAGTGGTGCGCCAGACCTAAGTGCATGCATGTATAATTGTTAGGTGACTTGCAAGGCCCGATCTTCCATGGTACTTCTTGAAGTTATGATCATTGGGTTTGGGTTGGGAATATGCATGCCTATGGGCACTCATCACTGTATGAGCATGGGCAGGGTAGGGTAGCAGATGGAGGGGCTTCTATCTCACAACCTGCTGACTATTTCCTATTGGTTGGTAGAGGAAGTTTTATATAATTGATAACTAAATTAAAATACTAGGTGGTAATAAATATAAGATAATTAAAAGGTTGGGCTTGTGCGCCTTTTGTTGGGAAGAGCTACTGCTTAGAGTGTGTGTTTCCCATTAGGGAGTTTAGTTACCAATACTAGCTTGGGCTTGTCAATGCCAAACGACTCTCCATGATGTCAGCCCCTACATAGTAGCCCATTGGGTGTATGACTAGGACCTATTGTACTTGCATTATTCTTGTTCTTGGTTTCAGTCATCATTACTATCTGGCAGGAGTGTTAGCTATGGATGTTTGCTTTATGTATATTTGTGGTTGGATCATTATCTTCATCAGCATGATAAGAGTGGGCCTAGGGGTTCCACGTGGTTGGGAGACATAGCTACCTTCACTATTGCTAGGGACTGGTGTACAAAGAGGGTTCTTTATTCCAGTACGACTATTGCTTATGTTGCACTTGGTACTTTGGGTTTCAGAGTATGTTATCTTGTGTTTTATGCTTTCATTGGAATGCTTGGATATCATGTCAGATGATGTTAGTTTTATTGATGCATTCCTGTATTATGAAATTTGGCATAGGTTAGATGATTAGTTTCTTTGTAGGATTATTTTATGCTTTTCTTTTTAGCATGTTAGATTTCCTTATTTTTATGTTGGCATACATTTTAGTAGTGATGTCCTTATAAGGCAACTCTGATGATTCGATTAGTAGTTTGGGATCTTATGCACGGGGGATGGCTAGGGCCTTTGAGGTCTCATGATGCTATTATGGTTGGGAGGAACCATGTACTTAGTTTGGTTGTTCAGTTATTGCGATGTTGTTTCAGTACACTGTAATCCTACTTTCAATTCTTTCCCTTCTCTGCTATGATAGATATTTAGTTGTAGTTTTCATCTTGTAGCTATTGTTTCAAGTGTCTTTGCCTCAATTGTGGATCTAGTACACCCTATGTGGAGGTTTTGATTTCTTATTTTATCCCTTGTTTTAATCCTTGGAGTAATTCTTGCTTTCTCTGAATGACCTTGCATCAACATTGGGCGATACTTTAAAGTATCACACACACAAAGGAGAAGAATTGTGCGATACTTTAAAGTATTACATGCCCATGTAAACTCTATCATTTGACACTCTATTGTATCACACACCTCTCAGAGAAAGGTCATACAATACTTGTAAATTATCGCACACCTTCTTGAGAAGTGTCACCCAAACCCTAATTGTATTACACACCTTCATTAGAAAGGTTGTACGATACTAGAAAGTATCATACTATGTTGTTTTAAAATATCGCCTAGGTTTTGGAAAAACTTGTTCAGATAGACAACAAGAACTTTTTGGTTTGATTGAAAGTTTTTTAGAGGTGTTTTGGATACCCTTTATGGTGTTCTTGAATACCTTGGAATTGGATTTTGAATTTAAAATGTTTTTGGATTTAAAATTATTTGTGTCCTTCCATGGTTAGTCATTTTGGTTAGTAGTGGCATTTGGAGATTTGTTGGTGTCTGGATGTTTGTTTAGTCTTCCGTTGTGACCTTTGTGATCCTCACATGTTGTATGTCATGTGCATGCATACTTGTTTAAATTTTTTATTTTATCTTGGCTTATATTTATCCTTGTTTCCAAGGATCTCCTGGTGGGGCATTACACATGCTAGAAATCAATTCATAAAGATGGTTGATGAAGTATGCATAACATAAAGGCATTCTCTAGGAAAGTAGCATATTGTCATTTTCAATAGAAGAAGATGTTGAGTAGTTATAGAGTTTTCAGTGTGAAGAATTTAGAGTTTTTAGTGCTTGTTTCAGAGCTTCTTGATCTTTTAATTCATAGTCAGGATGTTGGATAAAGAGGTGGAAGAGATCTAGGCTACAAACATGGAGATTTATGAGACATCCACTTCCAAGGGAGGAAAAACCCGACAAAGGAAGCCAAGTAAGTTTGTAGATGAATGGACAAAGTTGTTCCCAGACTCCTCAAATGTCATTTCTACAAATGACCATGATTTTAGAGACCCATATGCATTTTGTCGAGATACTACTTTTCATGGTGTTAACAAGTATGAATTATTAGATATTTCTATAACAACGAGTTTGAGAAGATTCTTGTCTGTAATCCTTGGAAGAAGAATCTGGCTAAGCTCATTTTCCCAAAGGTACTTATGGATGTTGATATGGTAAAGTCCCTAATTAAGTCCTACAATCCAATGAAAAAATCATTCCATAGGCATGATGGGACCATTCTATGCACACCGGATCATGCTTCTTTTATTGAAGCCTTTAGATTAGATGGTGTAATAAGTAAACCATTGGACCTAGAAGAAATTCAAGGGAAGTTTGAAAGAAATACAAAGGTCTACACTGGAAAAACCATGATGCAGGATATTCCCATGGATCTCAAAAAGGTGGGAGATTATCCAAAGAAAGTGGATAAAAAGATGCCCTTGGATAAATTTAAGAATTACTTTGTAAAAATTGTATATGGTATCCACAAGGTGGTAAGAAGTGATGGGTTTGACATGGTGTATGGGTCAATATACATTGTAGCTAGGGATGTACAAGATGCATACCATGGTGGAGACTATGATTATGTCACCTTCATCTTGGAGAAAATAAAAGAAAATTTTGGCTTGGCATAGATAGGAGAAATGGGGAATTTTAAATTCCACCATTATTCATTGCTAATGCATCTGATTTTATATAAGAATGTGGGGTATATTAGCCTAGACTTCATAGATCAAACATAAGATGCAAATGGAAAGCTACCAGTACAACTATGGACATGGGTATGGGATAGATTCTATTACTACTCTGACTCTATTTCATTTTTTAACCATTTTAGTTATGTAATTATGAAAATTTTAGACCCTAGTTTCTTTAGGGTGCCTTAGATATTAAAGATTCTTTTGAAACTAGCCCTCCTACTTGATAACAAGAGGTTAGATCATAATTGGTGTGATATATTCTTATTCCAAACCTTTTCCCTCATGAGAGTCTATGGTTTCCCTTAACCACCCCATATACTACCTAAATTTATCTCGCTAGACTGGTCATCATTGAATTCATGTGGCAATTGTTGATGGTGAATAGGGAATACCTAGGGCCTAAAGTGCATAAGAGGACATTTTTGTGTAGGTGTTTTAGAATAGGAGACTTTTCAATTGGAAAAGAATCCTTGGACCAAATTCATTCTTTCCTCTGCCATTATAATTTGTCAATTGCTCCTTATAGAATGTATGACCTAGAGGGCTACATGAAGAATAACTTAAAATAAATTAGGGGTTATGTGTTACCAAATAATGGGGAGTCACCCCAAGAGGACTCAATTACAAATATTGTAGCCAAGGGGGAAGCTGGAAATAAACTAACCAAATTTGATGATGTCCTAAGGGTTGAGAATGGGCTAAAAAGAATAAATCCTAATGTCAAGGGTTTCTAACTAGATGTTCCATATCCACACTAGCTTAGGAAGATGGTAGATGATTATGTAGAGATCATGGCATAGATGCCTACAGGGCCAATAGGAGAAGAGGATAGAGTAAACCCTGACTCCCCTAGGCTAGAGTTTACTTTGGAAATAGAAGAAGAGGAACCTGCTAAGGTATCATGGGTTACCAAGGGTAAATAAAGGTAGAGAGTAGTCCATATACCTGAGAAGGTAAAATAGAGGACACTTCAACTCATGCCTAGAAAAAATCAATACTTTGTTGACCTAAGGTGAAGTTACTTACATGATAGGGTAATTGCAGTAGAGAACTCTCTGACTGACCTTGAGTTAGCTGTAGCTAGGATGGATGATAGAATCATCCAATAAAAATAGTTCATGGAAGATGACGACTTCCTTAAATCTATTGAATTCAAGAGCTTTCTTTATAAGGTAAAGTAGAGTGAACTGGTGCTGAAGTTAAAACTAGGATAATCCAAAGAAAATATCTAAGAATTGGTTGATAAACTTCATGCCTATGACCCAGAGAGAAAAGTAATGACTATTGTAGAGGCAAGGGATTTAATCTAGAGAAGTGGCATGCTTATAGTACTAGGATGGGATCTAGAACAAGCCTTTATGATTGACTAGATAAGGAGGCAAGAGAATTCCATCTCTTATGAGGCATTTGGAGCTAGTGGTTTACAAAGGGGATTAGGCTTCAACATTGATTCAAAATCCCTAGCAGTGTGGGGCATGGCTCCTGAGACCAATAAGCCCAAGCTAATAGACGTCCAAAATATTTTTGAAGGAAAAATGATAGTTTGGACTCTACATAACACATCTAGTGTATAATCTCCAAGGCCATGAAGCATTTCTCATTCATGAATGAGGCTAAGCTAGAGGAGATAGAGACTAAGCTTGCTAGGACATTCCATGATTACATAGACATCAAGAAGCTCTATGAAGAGGAGCTGAGAAAAATCTATGTCTACAAATAGAAGGTAGAGGATCTAGAAGCAAAGGCTCAAGGACTGGAGGCTGAAGTTACATCCTTGATGGAGCAACTAAACAATGCAGAACAAAACAGGGCACAAGACAAAAATGAACAACCAACATGGGTTACACTAGAAGTGTCTACTCAAATTACAAAGCTGGAAAAAGAGGAGATAGAACCAAGAAGGATGAACATTGATGCTTCGTCTACACAACAAGGTGGTGAAGTAAGGGTAAGTGTCTTGACATGCATGATCAGCCATAGAGTAGAGACTCTAAAGAAAATTTCTCAACAGGTTCATGCCCATTATATTTCTTTACAAGATGTTGAGCATGTCCTTTAATCTATGGGGGCATATATATTGTAAGGAAACTTAGGTGTGAAAACAACTTCCTACACTAATCCCTTAAGGAAAGTATTGTGAAAATTCCTATTAAATCCTTACAATTTTAGATTCGATATTATGTAAACAATAATATTACAGTCAACCATGAATACATAAAATAGATAGAGAAAGAAAACACATAAACACAAAGATATGCCATGGGGAAAAACCTTTTGGTAAAACAACCCCACCCATGCAAAACGTGCACAATGTATTATCTTCAACACAAAAGGTTACAACACACTTGTAGTGCAAGTTCTTTTAAGACACAAAAGACCAATTTAGTAGCAACATACCATACCAACTATACACTTTCTCTCTCCACTATCTACAACCTTAAAATGCTTATTTCATACACATGAGTTGGAGAATCGAGTGTATGGTACTCAATGATCAATTACCACATGTCTTCACATCTTTACCCATCATCAAATCTTCTAGAGATAGCTCTTACACATCATAGGAATCTGTCATAACCATTTTAGCCATGATCTCCTTACACATAATTCAAGATGTTGACACATACAAGTGGAGTGACACATCAACATGCCAACTACACATGTTTACTCACACTTAATTGCATTATTTGCAAAAAAAATACATTTACAAAACAAATAATAAGAATAGGAATTATCCAAGGTTGAGACACCTTATTCCTAACATATACAATTCCTAGAAAGATTGATAATGCTAATGGCAAAGAAGCCAGATCTACCTAACAAGATCATCACAATGAAAGAAGGTGTGGAAACAGTCAAAGAATTAATAGGTTTCTTCACTAGTAAATTGCAAATGGTACAAGGTAAGATGAAAATCTTGTTAGGAGGGATTGAGCCTTATATCCCACCAATTTTGGATGCTAACAATAAACTAAAAGACTAGCAAGAGCGGTCAGATTCTTTCAATTCATTATTAACAAATACAAGAATAACATCAATTTTTGAGGATGATAGTAATATTCCCTTTAATAATTTAATTGATTCATTTTTAAAAGTTGAAATAGACTTGAACAAATTTTTAGTAGAATCAAAGGCCATTATAGATGCTAGATGGAATAAAGTAGTCAAAGACTTAGATAAAGTCAGAGGCATTGAATGGCCCACCAAAATGGAGATATATATTTGCAAGGAAATTGGAGAAATCAAGGCTCTACCAATGGGGAGCAGTTAAAGAGCTACAACTAGATGGTAGAAAAGACAAAGTGAAGAAAAGGCAAGGAAAGTGATAATTTGTTGGAGTACAACAAGTGTCATGCTGAAGACACTTGAGGAAAGTGCCACATGCCAATTTTGCAACTATTTTCTCCAATTTTGATTGAATACAAAGAATGTTTTATAAAGTTACAGTGTAATAATATCTTTGTATTTGATTTCAAATCAATTTTTGACATGTGTCCTCCCATCTGAAGCTTGTTGCAATCCTTTCTTATAAAAGGATTTCCAAGATGTGGAGTAGTAGGCCAAGTCTTGTAGAATTTTTAGTGTTTATGCTAATTACAACCAGTCCAAAGTTTTGTGTCAATTGTATGTTGCTTTATATTTGCAAATATGAGAATATAGTGAATCTTGAATGACAAAGTTTGTCATATTTTGAGTTATATTTTGAGTTTTATGTCAGTATTGTATGGTTTTCAGGAAAAATTAATACAAAAGGAAGTTTTGTGTATCTGTGTCTCTGAGTTTTGTCTCCATTTTCACGTATCTATTATTTTGAGATTGAAATGATCAAAGTTCTTTCAATTTAATGCAACTTGGATGAGTTTTATATCTTTTCATTTTTGCTTTTAATTCGGTGAATTAAGTTAATGTTTCCATGAATTGGTTGGGTTTCTAGGTATATGGGAGTGATATCATACGAATAGAATTCAGGGTTAGTAGCTGATAAATTTAATTGCAAGCCAATTAAATAGGTCAAGGGTTACTAGTTTGACTATGTATAACAATGGATAATGCACTAGTCATTAATTCATATGCAAATTGATAATGGCATATTGGTTGCACAATACATATTTTAAAATGAATTATTTAATTTATGTAATGAGAACTACACTATTGGTCATTCCTTTATTGTAATAGTTTTCTTGGAGTTTATAGTTGGTTGTTGTAACCCAAAAGTTGATTAAAATATCAAGAAGATCATTGACCATTTTTCTACTACAAGGGATAGATCTAAAGAGAATATTATTAGTGAATAAATATTGAAGAGGAAATTCAAAGAAGAAGCCAATAAATCCCTAGGTGCACTTGCCTTGGCCCTGCAAAGCCTAAAGAGTAGAAAGTCTTTGTGCGCTTTGTTGAAGTTGATCCAGATCTTAAATAATTTTTGATGAACATGGGAACTAACTAATCCTTAGGCTTTTATTTATCTTCTGCATCTTGGTACTAGTTTTTGGAACTTGTAGTTTTTTTCTAAAACACCAACAAAATGGAAACTCTGCTAGGGAAGGAGTTTATAGAAATAAATTAATTTTGAAGTGTTGGAATCTCTAATGTAAGCTATCCATTTGTAGTCATATGTTCTTTGGTTTGTGCCTGTGTTTGATATTGGTTATTTTTCACTGACAAACCTTGAGAATTTACAATAATCCCAATACCCAAGATTTGTATGACATGTGGTGTGCTTTCATAGTGACTTATTTGCCAAATAACGTTTACATTCTTAAATTATACACTATTAAAATCATCGAGGTTAGGTCCTTGTGTCAGATATGTTTTTAGAAATACTTTTCCCATAAAGTCTCTTGTCTTTTAGCCATTATTAAAAAAAATTCCCCTAGTGGGTGGTGACTCGATCATAGGTTTTGCTAACTAGTGTGAATATTAAAGTAAAGATGGCTGATAGAAGGAAGAATATGAGAGCATATGTAAGGGAAAACCCAAATATTCCTTTGTATACAGAATTACCAAAGGGTGGTAAGAAGAATTAGCCTAAGAAGAAGGGAGATTATAGTCATGCATGGAAACCCAGAGATAATCTTTAGCTTCAACCTATAGTTGAGAAAGAAGTCTTGTCCCATAGTTCTGAATTTGAGAATACCAGGTTTTTGGGTAATATTTTCACTACATCTTTTCATGAAGATTAGCTTTACCAAGACAAAATGCTGTCATCCATGGGGGATACTTCTTTTAGATCAAGTGATTTAGGTGGAATAACTCAACATCTCAGACCTAGAAGTATTCAATCAAGTAGATCTCACCCTCTCCATGTTCCTTTCATTGAGAGAAACCTCATTGATTTAAGTGACCCTACAGAATCAGAAACAACAACCACAGATCTTGATGATTTGCTTACTGAAGTAGAGATTCTTATAAAAAAAGGTTGTTGAGGAAGAGGCAAAACACATACATTTGGAGAAGTAGAAGGAGCAGATTACCATGAATACTCTCATTGAGAGAGACAACCTACTTAGGAGAATGATTGCCTTGTAGGAACAAAATAAGAAATTAGAAGATAAGTCTATCTCCTCACATCCAGATGTTTTTGGGGATGTTGAAGATTTGGGATCCAAAGTTCAAGAAAAAGAATGCTTCCTAAAAGAAAAGGAAGGGCCTATCATCTCCTAAATCCAACCCTACAAGCCTATTGAACCTGAGGTCATAGATCTAACTATAAAAAACCCTAAGGGAAAACAAAAGGTGGTAGGGATACAAATCAATGAGCCTCAAATTCCCCCTAAGAATCTTGTCATGTCTAAACTTGATTTAGATCTAGAGAAAGCCAAGAAAGAAAAGGAAGATTTGGCCAAAGAACTTGAGAAAGTTGAAAATGAGGCCTAGGCCGTAGAGACTAGAAGAAAAATACATTTTATTAAATCTACTTCTGCCTTGGCATCTTGGCCAAACCAAACTTCACAAGATACACCCTCTGTTCTTGTCTATGGACCTACAATAACTAGCCAAAATGTATCTTAGTCAACACCTGCCTCTTCTTCTACACAACTGGTCAAGTCCTTGTCAATCAATAGACTTAGATTCCTCTACAAACCCAAAGGGGCTAGACCAAGCACATCAAATGTTGCAAGTTTTTAGAGAAGACCTACCTACGTGGAGAAATATAAGAAAATTTCCTTTGTAAGAATCCTTGGTTTTTCCAACTTGTTTCTAATGATCTGAAAGACAAAATCATTAAGTTCTCAGGCAATAATGTTGTGACTGGTGAAGAACATCTTAGAAAATTAATTGACAAGTTAAATGATTGAGGTAGAGCATGAGGATGTAGTGATGAAATTATTTGTTCATTCTCTTACTGAAGATGTTAGGGACTGGTTTAGAAGATTGCCTGATGATAGTATTGGCTCATGGAATGATTTGGAAAATCTTTTCAAGGAACAATATGGTGACAACAACAATGCAAGTTTTATGTTGAATGAGTTTAACAACATAAAGAAGAACCCAAATGAATCAAAATTTGATTTCAATGTGAGATTCCAAATGGGGATGTATAAGTTGTTTCAAGTGATGAGGTTAGGTGAAGATGTGTGCCTTACAACTTATTTCAATGCTTTTGACAGTAAAATGAATTACACTCTAAGGGATAAGGACCCTATAACATTGAGAGATGCTTACAAGATGGTTGTGAATATTGAAAATAATAGAAAAGAATCTAGTAAGTTAGGGAGAAGGGATGATCCAAAGCTATTCAATCCAAGGGGAAATAAGAAAGAAGGTGACAAGTCTATTGTAACCAAGAAACTTGAAGATGATACAATGGATCAAGTCTTGAACCTTCTTAATAATTTGAATCCACTAGCATACCATCCTAATGAGCCAAATACTAGTGAAAAGTCCCAATTCAACAATAATTATAATAAGTAGACTAGGATGCAAAATTATCCTTACACCACACAATGGAAAGATGGTAAGCCTATTTCCAATCATAACCAAAACATCAAGGATAAAGGTACACCATATCCACTTCAAAGAAGTTCTGCAAATATGGTTGAAGAGATGCTTTGGTGTATTGTGAGCCAATCCCCTTACTCTCCTGATTATTGTACAATTGCTCAATCTTTTTCAGCAAATCACCAATCACATTAGGAGGAAGAAGAAGAACAAAAAAGCACTAAAGATATGGGATGTAACATAATAAACTTATGTGATAATGGTGAAAAATCTGATATGGAAGATTCTAAGAATGATGTTACAAATCAAAGGAACGTGTATCATTGCATCACCAGCAAGTGTTTTCATATGATGAAGATCAAGATGAAGATAGGATGTGCGATATGATATTAGATGTAGAACACATGAATCTAAGAAAACCATCTAATGAGGAAATTGATAGGATAACTACAGAGATGGTAGCCTGAGTGCATAGTACATACAATCTCAGAAATAGGACTCTGAACAATGCTTCTGGTAAGTCATTTGGTATTTTTGTCAAAGATATTACTCACAAAATGGATGATGAAAATAAGAAGGATAATTTGATAATTGTATAGATCAAAGACAATAAGAGCAAGAAGTGGGAACCAAAAAAGAAAGTGCAGTTCCAAAGTATAGAAATAGTCAAGGTCAGTGTATAAGAAAAGAAGTCAATTCCCGATGTTACCAAGAAAATGGAAGATCCTGTTGATCAAATACAAGAAGCTAGAGGTAATATTTCAAAATCTTTTACATATGACCCTATAGATATGATCTCTATGTTGTCTCAATTTACTTTTAAGGTTCCCTTATCTAAGATGTTTAGGATAAAGGAACATAAGAATAGGGCCCTCTCTTGGTTAGCTAGAATAAGAAGTAGTAGTATTGTTGAACAAGAACCATCAGTAATACAACAAGTACCACTTGTAATAAAATACAAGTAAGACAATGGAGTTATGTCCCAAGTACCTCAGATGTATTTGGATAGTTCATTTGTAGCCTACATAGAAAACATTGACCCATTCTTTTTTAGTCTAGCCATAAATGGGAAAACCTTGAAAAATTGTATGATTGATTTAGGGGTTTTTAATACAATCATGTCTTTTAGAATTATGGAAGCCTTAGGTCTGAAAGTGGATACCAAGCAGGGTATGATGAAGGGTGCTCCCCTTAATACCATAAACACATAACAAAAATAAAGAAACAACAACAAATGCGAGAACAAAATATGGACTTCTTATTTGCACCAAAAATGCAGAATTACATAATTCACAAATACAATATGCTAACCCACATGGGTGCCTTCATTATAGTTTTCTACAAGACTAAGCTATGAACTACACCTAGAGCTATCCTAGAAAATGTTTAGGCCTTTCTTAAATAAGCAATTTTATGCCACCCTGGAAGGTTCTAGACATTGAAACTTAATACCTAGGGCTGAAAGACCCTAACAATACATATTTGACAATTATTTTAGATATTTCGGGTAGCCCAACTTTGAAAGACCATAACTCATGAACCTTTTCTCCAATTGGCTATTATAACCACTTTTCAGAAATACTAGCTCTTGATATACAAGCTTAAAATTGAATAAGCACCCTTCCGTTGAGTTTTCAGACCTCGTTTGAGCACTCTAAGGCTTCCAATGATGAGCCTAAAGATTTTTCTACAAATATTTCCACCGAAAATCCTCAATAACTTATCTAATACTTAAGCTGGAGCAATGAGATTTTTATGGTAGGCTTATAACTCTAAAATGAACCTTCATGTAGAAAATGAGAATATTTTGAGGTTGTATGACAAACTTACTAAAAATAGCAAGTTCCCATAAATAGTAACCACCATGTCTAATAGTCCTTGTTAAAATAGAGGACTGAAAACAAAATATTTTTGGGTGATGCAAGATTGCTCTTACACCTAGGATGCTCTTGCATCAAACACCCAGGGTAATTTGAGAAGTGACTTTGTCATGTCTCAAGTGTTCAGAGGAAAACCAAAATAGTGAACCTCCTCCCTTGCTAACCATGATGAATCCTCTACTGGCCTCTCTTTTCATTTGACTAAATATTCCTCATAAGTTCTATTCCTTGTACTTTTTCCAACACGACTGTCTAGTATCTCCTCAATCTCCTTTCTAGTCGAACTAGTTGCTGGAGTACTCCATTGTGCTTCTCCAACTTTATCTCCATCACCTCCTTCATAATACTATCAAATCTAAAATATTAAATACTGGTGAAATATTCAAATTAGCAGGCAACTCCACTTCATAAGCATTTCCAAAATCATGTCTTTTCACTATCTTACACGGTCTAAACTTCTTCATCTTCAACTTATTATATGCACCCACTAGAAAATGCTCTTTTCTCAAATGAACCATGACTTCATCTCCAATCTGAAATTCCTTATACCTCCTTTTCACATCTACCTTAGCTTTATACTATGTATTCATCTTTATGATGTGTTTTCTCACCTCCTTGTGGATGTTCTTCAAATGTTCAACAAATTCTTTTGCTTTAGCACTACTTATCTTGCCTTTATCCAACTACCACAATTCAGAAGCATTTCTAGGACTGCTCCCATATACAATCTAGAATGATGATTTACTAGTACTCCTGTTGATAGAATTATTATATGAAAATTCTTCTTGTGGTAAAATAATATCCCATCCTTTTGTCTTGTCTCCAACCAAACATCTCAGCAAGTTTCCCAAACTGTGATTCACAACTTCTGTCTACCCATCAGTTTGTGGATGATGTGATGAACTAAACTTCAAATCTGTCTTCAACTTCTTCCACAATGTACACTAGAAATACCCAACAAATTTGGTATCTTGATCTGAAACTATACTCTTTGGTAGACCATGTAGTCTCACCACTTCTCTAAAAACAACTCTGCCACATGAACAACATCACTAGTCTTCTTGCAAAGAATAAAATGTGTCATCTTTGAAAACTTGTCAACCACCATAAAAATAGAATCATGCTCATGTTGCGTCCTCAATAATCCAAGAATAAAATCTATGCTAACATCCTCCCACGACTTTTTTGGTATAGGTAATGGCTGATACAACCCTGTATTCCACTTCACTCCTTTCACCATTTGACATACTCTGCAACTTTGTACAAACTTCTTCACATCTTGCTACAACTATGGCCAATAATAATTCTCAACAACCAAAGCAATGGTTTTATCTCTACCAAAATGTCCAGCCAATCGTCCACTACGCTTCTCCCTAATGAGATTCACTCTCATTGAACTTCTAGGAATGCACAACTAGCTTCCTTTGAAAAAGATACTATCCTGGATCATGAAATCCAATCAATTTGTCTTGTCAAGTGTAATAGGTTCTATGCAAGCCTTCCATGCTTCACCAAAATTAGGATCATCTAGATACAAAGTACCGAGTTTCTTGAATCCAACCACCTCTATCTATATTTCTGTCAGTAAAAGTTGTCTTCTACTAAGAGCATCTGCAACTTTGTTAGACTTCCCACTCCTGTGTTTCAAAACAAATGTATAACTCTGCAAAAACTCAACCCACTTCAAATGCCTTGGGTCTAATTTTCCTTGACTATTCAAATATTACAAAGCTTGATGATCAATATACAAAACAAACTCCTTAGGAAGAAGATAGTGTCTCCACTTATTCAATGCTTGAAATAGAGCATAAAATTTTTGATCATAAATAAAATATTTTCTTTTGGCATCATTCAAATTCTCACTAAAGTAAGCAATAGGTCTACCTTCTTGGCTCATAACAACTCCTATCACAGTACCACTAGCATCACAGTCTACTTGAAACACCTTGTTAAAATTAGGAAGTGCTAAAATAGGATACTCAGTAACTTTCTATTTCAATAGATTAAAACTCTTACCTACCCCTACTATCCACTTAAATTTTTTCCTATCCCCTCTCATTGTTTCAATCAAGGGTCCATAAATACTGCTAAAGCCTCTTATGAACTTTCTGTAAAAACTAGTCAGTCCATGAAAAGGTCTTACCTCTATCACACTCCTTGGAGTAGGCCATTCAAGAATAGCCTTCACTTTCTCCGGGTCTATTTTCAAACCTTTTGCTGAGACTACAAATCCCAGGTACACCAACTCCCTTACAAAATTGCACTTCTTCAAGTTTATCAACAACTTTTCTTCCTCAACTTATCAAACACCTTGCGACTATGGATTAAATGCTCCTCCAATGTCTTACTAAAGATCAAAATATCATCTAGGTAAACAATAAAAAAACTTACCCAGAAACTCCTTCAGTACCTCATTCATGAGCCTCATGAAAGTGCTCGGTGCATTGGTTAGCCCAAAAGGCATGACTAACCATTCATATAGTCCTTTTGTCTTGAAAGCAGTCTTCCACTCATCACCTTCTCTAATGCAAATCTGATGGTACCCACTCTTCAGATCTATCTTTATGAAATACTCAGCTCCACTCAAACAATCCATAATATCATCCATCATTGGCAATGGGAATCTATACTTTATTGTGATCTTGTTGATAGTATGAGAATCCATACAAATCCTCCATTCCCATTTATTCTTTGGTGCTAATATAGTTGGTACTATACACGGACTCAGAATTTCTTGAATAAACCCTTTCTGCAACAACTCATAAACTTGCGTGTTCAACTCTTCACTTTCTGTTGGTGTCATTTTGTGCACTACCTTGTTTGGCAAACTGGCTCCTAGAACCAAATCCATCAGGTACATTATCTGATATAATATCAAAAAACTCTTCCAACATATCTGCAACTTCTACTGGTACCTTCTCTACTTCTTCTTTAATATCTTTTGGAATTATAGAAAAACACATATGCTCATGCTTCATACCTTTGAGAAACTCTTTTCCATCAACAAAACATATTTTGGCAACACTACATACCTTTTCTTTTTTCTCCTTCAATAGTTCAACGTATGTTTCACTCCATCCTTGGTTAGAGTGTAGGTATTTGCTCACCCATCATGTACAACATGCCTATCAAATTGCCATGGCCTACCCAACAACATATGACATATGTCCATAGGTATGATATCACATAGTAGCTCATCCTAGTAGCTTCCAATCTTGAACTTCACGGAGCATTTCTCATTGACCATGACCTTATGGTCATCTTGCACCCAAGCAATATGGTATGGACGTGGGTGTTTCTATCTCTTCAACTTCAACTTGGTGACCATCATTTATGACACCAGATTGTTAGTACTTCCACCATCAATGACCACATCACAACACTTATCTTCACATCCGCACCTTGTGCAAAACAAGTTCCTTCTTTAATCAAGTTCATTCTCACCACTCAACAAGACCCTTCTATTAACCAGGACTTCTCCTCTTTCAACAACTTTAGAATGTGAGGATCTATCATCTTCATCAACATGTGCAACTCTAGGCTAACATTGTGTTCTTTGATCTATCCTTCCTTGGTGCTGGGAACATTCAAATTCTCTATGCCCTTCTTCTCCCCAGTGAAAATATTTCACATGGAAGCCCTCTCTTCTAGATCCTTGTCCTATGCCTCTTCCGCTTTGATCTCTATTGTTCTTATCATAGAAACAATTAGAATTGTTTCCCCTTTGGTTCTTAATGCTACTTCCAGCCTCATCCTTGTTCTTTTGATCATCATTATGGCCTCCATAATATCGTCTGCCATATCTTACACCACAACCTCTTCCATTATTCTTGTTGTCAAACTTCTTGTTAAGTTTTTCTTCAACTCTTAGGGAAAATTGGTATAACTCCTCAATACTATTCATTCAAACTAGACTCAACTTGTCCTTAATGCTTGGCCTTAACCCATAAAGATAATGGGCCACTTTCTCCTTATCAGCTTTTGCATGGCTAGTTCTAATGAAAACTTGGTAGAACTCTTCAGTATACTCTTGAACAGATTTTCCCACTTGCTTCAACCCTTGCATTTTCTGCAATAGATCAAGCTCATAATCCACAAGAATGAATTGTCAGTTCAGTTTAGCTACCATCCATTCCCATCTGGTGACTTTTTCCTTTCCCTTTCTATTTCACTTCAATTGAACCTCTTGCCACCAGATCTTCACATGTCACTTCAGTTTTTCCTTCGCAAACTTGACCCTATTAGGATCCTCAATATCTTCATACTCAAAGTACTCCTCTAGGTAATTGATCCAATTGATCAACTCCTCTAAGTTAATATTTTTTGAAACTATGGGAACTTCAAACTTAGGTCTTTTTCCAATCTTGGAGATGGCCCTAAAAAGCCTCTCTTCCTCTAGGTTTAGATCTGCCTCTGCTTTGGCATTTTGTTCTACTTTGTCCTCATTCTCACTTTCATCTCTTACGAGAATACTTATTCCTCTACTCATTTTTTCTTTCAATGCTTGTATTTGTCTTTGGAGGGCTAGGAAACCCTCAGGTGTATCACCTATAGCTCTTCCGCCATGCTCTCTTTCAGGAGGCATTTTTGTGCTTTCGAAGAAAACCCTAGTACAAACTGCCTTAGAATCGGTGATCTGTCTACATGCTCAGCCCAAACCACGGTCTTGGTGTGAACTGCCTCATAGTCAGCGATCTGTCCACACACTCAAGAACTCTAGCTTTGATACCAGTTGATAAAGGGTGCTCCCCTTAATACCATAAACACATTACAAAAATAAAGAAACAACAACAAATGTGAGAACAAAATATGGACTCCTTATTTGCACCGCAAATGCAAAATTACATAATTCACAAATACAATATGTTACCCCATATGGGTGCCTTCATTATAATAATTAGCAAGACTAAGTTGCAAACTATACCTAGAGTTGTCTTAGATAATGTTTAGGCCTTTCTTAAATAGGCAATTTTATGTCGCCCGAGAAGGTTCTAGACATTGAAACTTAATACCTAGGGTTGACGGACCCTAACAATACATATAGATTCAACCAAATACATCTTTGACAATTATTTTAGATATTTCGAGCAGTCCAACTTTGATAACTCATGAATCATTGCTCCGATGGGTTATTATTACCACTTTAAAAAATGCTAGCTCCTGATCTACAGGCTCAGAATCATGTAAGCACCCTTCTGTCGAGTTTTTGAACCTCATCTAAGCACTCTAAGGCCTCCAACAATGAGCCTGAATATTTTTCTGCAAATATGTCCATCAAAAATTCGCAATAACTTCTTTGATACTTAAGTTGGAGCAATGAGATTTTTATGGTAGGCTTATAACTCTAAAATGAACCTTCATGTACAAAATGAGAACATTCCGAGCTTGTATGACAAACTTAATAAAAATAGAAAGTTCCCATAAATAATAACCATCTTGTCTACTAGTTCTTATTAAAATAGAAAAGATTGAAAATAAAATATTTTTGGGTGATGCAAGATTTCTCTTACACCCAGGATGCTCTTGCATTAGGGTAGATTGATCTAATTAGGATCTAAGACTATTACAGAGGAATGCTATACGTAATTATATAAAGTTAATTCAAATCATTAATTAGTGAGTTAACATAATTAGAATGCTTAAATGAGAAAAGCATAATAAGGTAATGATTTGAAAGAAATAGAATAAATAGATAGAAAGCAAAACACAATTGATAACGAAGTTTGTCCGCGGATCAGACTATGTCTCTAGGTCCTGCTCCAATAGAGGGATCGATTCGATTAGCTCCAAAATCAATTACAAGTGTTCAAGATCTTCCCTTCAAGTATAATGACAACATTCTTCTCCAATGTGTAGGAATAATCATCAATCCTTCAAAATCATAATGTCCTTCTCATCACTTGAATGGTTTTTCAAAGGACTAATGCCTCTTTTTATACATAAAATTGGCCATAATTAGGCTTAAACCACCAAAACAGAAAAACAATCTCCCTTGGGAAAATAATCCTAAAAATATCCCCTTTTCCATTTTTCAAATATGACCTTATTTCATTTTTGGGGGCTATCTTAACAAAATAAACCTTGTTTAGCTAAGGTTGGTTATTAAAACAACTTTCAAATAAAATATGCACCGCAAGGCATCATATTGCTATAAATAGCACAGTAGTGATCCATCATTTTGGGAGGCCGGTGGTCAAGGGTTCAACCCTTGCCAGCCTCCATTCACTTTATTTGGCAGTCTATTATGATTTAAAACCAAACTCCCTCCAAAATTTAGTAAATTCCATTTGTGGTGTGGTGGTTGTTTAGGAAACCACTTGGAAAGTGGTTGTGGGTTCAAATCTGACCATGTACTTTTGGAAATCAAACCTTCCCTCTAGGTGCCACATGTCAAATGTTGATTGCTTGAAGTTGCCATGTAACTTTGCTAATGTCATGATGATCTCATCAATATTTGTATTTTTCTTCTCAATTCAAATGTGCATAACTTCAACATATGAGCTCCTTTTTTGATGAAATGAAAGTCGTTGGAAAGCTCTTGATGAGCTCTTCAATTTGAAATACAATCTTGACCACTTTTGAGATGATTAATTTTTCACCTTTTTACAATCTCTATTCCTGGTTTGACCAACCTTTGACCAGTCATAACTTTGTCATCTGAACTCCAATTTTTCCTGTTCAAGTTGCATTGGAGTTAGAATTGTGAACACTTTGTAATGATGTTGATTCTTGGAGCATTGGGAACATTTCAATTTTAATTTATTTTTATCCCCTAGATCATAGATGTAGGTTCGTGGATGCAAGAGAAGTTTCTGGCATAGGTACATTCAATGCTTTGCCTTTTAAATTAGCTACATACCCTAATGTTGACTTAACCATGACAGTCATAGTAGTTGATCTTCCTCTATAATATGGGATGTTTCTCTCAAGAAAATGGAGTGTTGCAATGGGAGGTAGCCTACAATGTGATTTGTCCTATGCTACATTTCACATAGGGGACAAGGCCATTAAAGTTGATAGATAACCAAGGGTCATTCATATGTTGAAGGATAAAATTGATATAGATGCCACTTGTTTCTTGGACACAGAGGTCAATACTTTCAGATTTGAACTCACTATTCAAGAAATTGAAAAGCCAGTCCCACTAATTGCACAATAGGCAACCAATTATAAACATTCTCAAAACGTTTGGACCATGTACTTTGATGGGGAAAATTCTAAAGATGGGTTAGGAGTTGGGGTAGTTTTCATATCCCCAAACAAGAATATGTTTAGATATTCATTCACTTTGAATTCCACATGTACTAATAATATTATAGAATATGAAGCACTTTTTCTTGGATTGAAAGTAGCAGCAAATCATGGTAGCAGAAAGCTACATGTTATTGGTGATTTAGAGTTTATTGTGTCTCATATTAAGGAGGCACATGCTTCTAAGAATAAGAGGCCAAAACAACATAGGAATGTTGTTTGGGACTAGATTGAAGCATTTGATGCTTTTGGCATATCTTGGATGGACAAAAACAACAATTAGATGGTTGACCTATTGGAAAATGTAGCAATAAAACATGATGATATATCATTTGTTGGTGTATCTAAGATGGAGATGCAAAATAGGCCTTCCATTCTTGACAATATAGAGAATTGGAAAGTGTTTGAGGATGACAAGAACATTCTGAACTTTCTCCTTAATGAAGATAAGTGTAATGGCTAAAAGTTGGATTGCAATATACTGATTGAGATAGTAGATGGAAAGGAAACCATTTTTGGTCAAGATATCTTGCAACTAAAAAAAAGGGTACCTAAAGGGTTGGTGGTTTTAGAAAGTGTCTTTGATAATCAAGACAAAGTGCATTTAGACATCAAAGACAAGAAACCACAAGAGATTGAAGAAATAAACCTTGGAACAACCAAATCACCTAAAAAGGTGTATATAGGTAAGACTTTATCCCCTGCAATTAGAAAGTCATTGATTGATTTGCTAAGAAAATATAGGCATGTTTTTGCATGGTCTTATGATGACCTTAAGGCTTATAAGGAGGATGATTTTCATCATGTAATACCCCTTAAATAGAATCTTAAGCCTTTTAGACAAAAACAAAAGGCTTGTTAATCTCATTCTAGTCCCTAAAATGTTGGAGGAAGTTATGGAACTAAGGGATGGAAGAATAATCAAACCAATTAGACACTCTTCATGGGTATCCAACCTAGCACCAGTTAGAAAGAAGAATGGTGATATTAGGTTGTGTGTTGATTTTAGGAACCTAAATATTGCATCTTTGAAAGACAATTATGGACTGCCTAATATGGAAGATATGTTACAATAGTTAACTAGTTCAAAATTGATGTCAATGATGGATGGTTTCTCAAGATATAACCAAGTTCTTGTTGATGAGAAAGAACAATTTAAAATAGCTTTCACAACTCCTTGGAGAACCTATGTATATGTCAAGATGCCTTTTGGCCTGATAAATGCAGGAGCAACATTTCAAAGAGCCATGGATGTTGCATTCAAAGAGTATATTGACAAATTCATGGTTGTTTATCAAGATAACATGACAACATACTCAAAGAAGGTTGAGGACCATTGTAAGCATTAAGAAGAAAAAAATATGAAAGCCTTGGAGTATGGGGTATCATTAAATCCAAAGAAATGCACTTTTGAAGTGACAAAAGGAAATTTGTTAGGCCATATATATCCAAAGAGGGAGTAAAAATTGATCCTAAAAGAGTGGCAACAATAGAAAAAGTGCCAAAGCTCAAGAATGTCAAAGGAATCTTGTCTTTCTTTGGAAAATTTAATTTTTTGAGGAGATTTGTAACAAATTTTGTTGAGATCTGTAGACCTATTTCCAAGATGCTCAAAAAAGGAGCAATAATCAATTGGGAAGGTGAACCTACTATTGCTTTTCAAGAAATTAAAGATGCTATTAAAAATGCATCATTCCTTAGGACATCAAATCATTCAAAGCCCATGCATACTTTTTCTTTTGCATCTTTTCATACCATAGCAACAATGTTGCTTCAAAAGAATGAAGAAAGCTATGAGCAACCTATTGCGTTTTTTAGCAAGTCACTCCAACCAGCTAAATTGAAGTATGAGATAAATGAAAAATAGGCCCATGCTCTTGTAAAAACTATTAAAGCTTTTAGGTGCTACTATCATTGCATTTGTGCCTAGTATAGCAGTTAAGGACATTTTTTCTTAGCAAGAGGTATCTGGCAGAAGGTGCAGATGGATAAATAGAATCCAAGAGTTTAATATTGAGATCAAAATCACAAAATTGGTAAGAGGCCAAGGGTTAGAAAAGTTTATGACTCAATCTAATCTAGATGCTAATTAGATAAATTTGGTATGTGAAGACCTCAGACCAAAAACATGTGATATGGATCAATGTGATTGGTATAAAAATGTGATAAATTACTTACAACATATGGAAGCCCCTCCTCATTTGACAGACAATGAAAGGAGAAGTGTTAAGCTACATACCATTAGATATGTTATTATTAATGGAAGTCTATGGTGGAGGAATTTTGAAGGAGTGCTCTTATAATACATTGATTAAAGTGAATAAGAAAAGGTATTAAATGATATGCATTCAAGAGTATGTAGAGGTCACTACATGGCAAAGACTATTGCTCACAAAGTAACAAGAGCTGGTTTTTGGTGGCCTAGTTTACTCAGAGATGCTTAGAATTTATTCAGAAAGTTTGATTCATGCCAAAGATTTGTTGGGAAACTAAAACTCTCTGGGAATACTCCCTTGAAATCAGTAGAAGTACAAGCTCCATTTCAGCAATGGGGAATGGATTTCATAGGTGAAATTTCAACCAAGTCTACTACTAGTTATTCATGGATATTAGTAGCAATAGACTACTTCACAAAATGGGTGGAGGCTATCCCTGCTAGAAATGCTGCTAGTAAAGTGGTAAACAATTTTTTACTGAACAACATAATAACCAAATTTGGGTGTCCTAAAAGAATTGTTACTGATAATGCCATGCGCTTTAGGTCAAAATAATTTAAAAAGTTTTGTGATAAATATGGTATTATAAGATCAACATCATCCCCTTATCATCCAAAGGGAAATGGACAAGATGAGTCTACAAATATAAGCTTTTTGAAAGTCATAAAAATGACTCTAGATGATAACAAGAAAGCATGGGATTCCAAGTTGCATTTAGTAGTCTGGGTTGACAGAGTAACTATCAAGAAGGCAATAGGTGTCTCACCTTTTGACTTGGTATATGGAATCCAAGCTAGAATGCCTCAAAACAACCTGATAGGCCTATATAATTACATCTAAATGTGTGATGATGATATCATAGATGATATGCAAGAAAGGATGGATAAATCAATAGGATTGACTGAAACAAGAAAAGAAGCCTCTACTAGAAATATAAAACTATAGTTACAAACAAAACACTTATATGATAGAAAAGCAGTGGCAAGAAAATTTGATCAAGAAGACTTGGTCTTAATGTGGAATGCAAGAATTAAAGATAAAGGGAAGCATGGCAAGTTTGATCCTATCTGGCTTGGCCCATATTTGATTGATTCTTCATGGGGTGAAGATTCTTATATTTTAAAAGAACTATCAGGTGATATTCTTGAATTGCTAGTTCATGAACAATTCTTGAAGAAGTAATTATGTTGAAGGTACTTTTCTTTCCATAAACAATGCCTAGGTTTTTACCTTTTGTAAATCTTTGTATATATGTGGTGTCCCTTTGTATATATTTTTGGTGTTTCCTGGTCTCAGTGTTGCTCTCTGAATATTGTCATTTTTGTTGTCATGCATGTGGTCTACTTTAGCTAGAAATTCTGATTCCTTGCATGGATTCAAGTTATCCATCATCCCCAGATAGAGCCACTAATAGCTCTTATTTTAATTGTGTCAACTTTTTAAAATTTATTGTGAAAGTGTCTTGAAAGTTTTGTGCAGTTAGGGTTTGTTATTATATGGTTATTTTTTCCAATAGAAATCCTAACCTGGTAGGATTTTCCCTAGCCATATTTGAAAAACTTTAAACTTAAGATATGATCTTGTAATGTCCTAAGGATTATGTCTCTTACCCTATCATTGAGAAATTTCCTTAATCTGTGATTAGATTTGGACTTTATCCTAGGTTTTATGTTCAAGTGGGAGATCACATGTGATTTTCACATTTTACATTTTTTTTATGATCTTATGATCGGGGCTTTAACATCTAGTCATTAGTCTAAGTTTTTATTCTCCCAATGTTATGAAACAAAGGCTTTCTCATGATTGTAAAGGTAAATATTGGGTTTCCTAATGTTATGATATCCAATGTAATCATAGCATCACAGATGTATATTTTGAAAGTTTTGATCTTATGCTCATCCTAGTTGCATATCATTGTAAGTGTCTTATGGTGAATAACAACTTATATGATCTTACAATAGACTAAAAAGTGTATAAGTGTAAAGGCTTATAAAGGAACCCTCAACCATATGAAAGTAAAGAGATCATAAGATGAAAAATGCTAAGGTTATTAAGTGCTATGATCTTACAAAGTGGGGCCAAGTGTGCAGGTGTAAAAGAATTGAACACATGTTAATAAAGTTTTCCCAACATACGAAGAGTAAAAGGATCGCAAGAGTAAACCATGAAGGCTTTTGAAGCTACAAAGCAATGCCAAGTGTATGGTTGTAAGGGTTAAGGAAAAGTGAATGTTAGATTCTCTAAAGCTATGATGAAGAAAGGTCATAGTCAACATATGATCGAAAGGTAAACACAACAGTTAAGAGAAAACTTTCAACATTACAAAGAAGCTTAGATAACCATGAATGAGAGATCGTAAAGCGAGAGAAGGTGAGGTTTGATGTTACACAAGGCTGTGATCGTAAGATCATAAGGGATAAGATACATGTTGATGATGCTATGAAAGGTTTATTAAATGCTAAGTGTAAGTTTGTGGCTTTAAGGAATACATTGCATTCAGTGTTTCGATCTTGCAATAAGTTGTTAGTTGTAAGATCGTAAGGAGCTTAAAAGGGTTATTCGCTGATACGAAACATAGTCAATTGTAAGATCTTAAAGGCCAAATTTCTCATTTCTAAAGATACGAATGGTTTGAAATTCAAAGTGAATCATAAGATTGCAAGCCCTAAAATAAGACATGAAAGCACTTTTTTCCTTCTTTTGTGCTGGAAAATGATAGTAGTTCTCAATAGGTCACTATGAACCCAAATAGAATCTTCTTCTTCTAACAGTGGTTGAGCAAGGTGATATAATGTCAACTTTTTAATTTATTCTCCATTGGAGATAACCATGTTTTCTAATCAATACTGGATGAAATCATTAGAAGGGATAACCAAGGTCTATCTAAGATTAAAGGATGCCCACCCGACTCCCAACCCCCCCCCCCCCCCCCCCACAAAACTTAACTTTGGGTTGCAAGATAAAAAATTTAGTTAGATATTCCTAAGTATCAATAAAGAGAAACACACCACCTATAACTCCCTCATAATTGACTAGTGACCAATCAACCATCTGGAGGACATTAGAGGTAGGTCTGAGTCCATTAATAGATAACTAAATTTTTTTCTCATTATTCATTACATTAATAACAAATTCCAAATACATAAGTTGTTAGGGATAGTAATCTTACCTATACTTACCTATAAGATCGGGCTGCTAAGATCTATGTATTTGAGAATAGTTAAATTTACCAACATCAAGTTTGTTTATTGCCCAATAACTTGAAAGTGTTTGGATCCTCTTTCTTCAAATAGTGCATCCATAACACCCAGGCTATTTTATTATATATTAGACTATCCTTAAAATTTTACAATGGAGGATTCTTAACATTAGCATTACATTATTGTTGGTGTAAATAAATATTTACTATTTACACTTTACTTAAGTTTACTTAGGTTAATGCATTATTTTATTATTTCTTAAGTGAGAAACTTAAGAGTTTGCATACTCTTATGAGTTGTCATGTTGACAACACTGAAGTGAGCAACTCTAATTCAACACATGGTTTCTACAACACTGGAGTTTACATAATTAACTGAGTTGTCATGTAGATAACACAGTTATTCACACTCTATTTTAGCACATGGTGTCTACAACATAATTTTGCATGATACACCTTTGTAGGCTTGTCCTCTCATCATCACACTTACTCCTATGCTTAATGGAGGATAACCCACACCTGGTGGACATGTGCCTAGTTGTATGACATCATGTTGTTGATTCCTATGCATTCTAGAGGCATTCCAGAGGCTTTTATATACAGGCACTTCTAGTGTACTTTCACATTGAAAGGACTATCATATTGTTATTATGATCATACTCTTTTGGTCTACTATTGTGCTTGTGTTTGAGTTCCTTGGTCTTGGGTGAATTTTTCCCTAAGGAAAATTCTTATATGGTATTAGAGCTAAGAGAGATTCTCTTCACATAGCGTTTGAGACCATTCTTGCTTCAACAGCTTGACCCATATCCGAAGAATCCGCAGAAATTGGGAGTGTCTAGAGCCAAAACAGACCTCACCATTGCATTCAAAATGTCAATTTAATGAAAATTGACTATAAATTTTCCCATATTGGGCTAAAGTCGATTTTGAGGCAAATTTTTTTTTGCAAATCAGAACCCGAAGGCCTGATTTGCAAGTACACTATGTACTTTTATTAGATCTGCTAATTTATGCTTCAAATCTAAATTTTATTATTGTCTGCAATTATTTTCAAATTTTTTTAGGCTAGTTGGCCCTACAGATATGCAAGAACTGGGCAATGACACCCCGACCCTTGCAAGCCAAATATTCCATCAGCATCTTCAATATTCGACAGTTTAATTCCAACTCCGGTGGCATTAAATCTGGCTACAACTTGCGATCACATAGCAACCAAGACTGACCAAACACAATAGCTTGTGCTTTCTTTACTACTGCGGCCAAAGCCTTGTAATCCTTCAAAGATTTCATTATCGTAGGCATGAGGGATTATATATCCCAAAACCTAGTGATGCTTTTTTAAAGTAGGCTCCACAAACATTTCCCAGATCTGATGTAGTAGATCTCCGGTGCCCATTCACATTGCGCCACACATCTGTCAATGTGATAGTCTGTAGAACCCTACTGGCATGAAGATTTTTGACACTATAGGCTTTTTCGGCCACTGTTAATAGACACATTGCAACTTTCATAGTTGCCACCCAGCATGAGGACAGTAAAAGTAGATAGCTCGATCGACACATAGGCAGCCACACCACAGTCAACATCTAAACATGTGGCTTGCCACATCCTCCCTACCAATACCATGACCTCCATGTCACTTGTTACGTTAGATCAGGTGACACATCAGTGGACGACTTAGCATCAAACACATGTTTGCCACGTGGCAACCCACATAGGTACTTCTATACATGCAAGCACCCTGACCGTATAGTTTGTATTGTGACACGTCATCCATCATACTTTTTTGTACACTTTTGACATCATCCTGACATCATCTAGGGGTCAAGCTTTTGTTGATGTCATCAATTGCTTGTCTTAAATTTGATGGTCATATGACCATCATTTCTAGGTGATTTTGAACTACTACGATAGCCATTTGACCATCAAATTTAACCTCATCTTTTGCTAATTAGACCCCTCTCTAGATTCATTTTTAATTTGACAATCCAACCTTGGGAGACCATATCTCAGTTATCCAGACTCCAAATCAGGTGCAATTTTTTTTTTTTTTTAGCTAGAATTTCCTTAATTTTTTAGTGGTGTAGTTCTTTTCTAGTTTTGGTCATGAATTTGTCAAAAATTATGTCTCTTGGCGACTATACTTGTCCAATCTTGCATTTTACAACTTCAATTGCTCTGTACGGGCTCATCTGAACTCGAAATTAAGTTCTATTTTTTTTTAAAGTGTATTATTTTTTCGTCTACTTTCTAGATCTACAATCAGATTATAGGGTTGTGTGGACAAAAGTATCACTTTCAGCAATAGGTCCTTTCTTTGCTTTGTATTGCTTCAAAATTGTTGTACATTGTAAAGTTCTAGATTTGTACTCTATAAAGAGGTTGTAAACAACAAAATCAAAAGTCCATTAAGGCCAAAATTAACAAGTGGCTATTGTAAATGCACTACATATAAAGTGCCAAAAGCATCTTTTTTTTTTGGAGGGGGGGGAATTTCTTGATTGAGTGAAAGGGGGGGGTGTTTCTTGGTGTTGTGTTCCTTTTTTCAACTTTTTTTTTTTTAAATTTCTTGCATCATGGGAAGTTTCGAAAATTAACACCACATAACTATGCTACATGGTCCATTAAAATGTGGTGTCAATTCATGCATAATCAAGTTTCCCAATATGTTGATGGTACCTTTCCTAAATGAATAGGTGATCAAGTATCTAAAAGTGGCATTAATGATTGGGAATCTATAGATAGGAAAGCCCTAGGTGATATTATGTTGGGGGTTGAAGATAAAATCCATTATTAGATAGAGAAGTACAAGACATCCAAGGATGCTTGGGATACCCTCAAAAACCTATATGCTAAAGTGTCTGAGGAGGATGTTTACAAAATTGAAGATGAGCTTGTCTCTGTAGATCCTAAGACATTTGATTGTATACAAGATTTTATCATAAAGGTGAATGAATTAAGAATGAAGGTTGATGATAGTGGTAGTCCTATTAAAGATGGCAGGTTAATCTATCTCATTCATAATAAGCTATCATCTAAGTACTCCACATTTGTTTCTTCTTACAACACCACAAAGACTACATTAGGGGTTTCCTATTAGAAAGTCACTTTTGATCATTATGCTCAACTGTTGGATGATGAAGAAAAGAAGTTACAATCAATGGGGTTTCTCTAGTCATCCAAGTCTAAGGCATTGGTGGCCAATAATGAGGGTTCTCAAACTTCAAATAAAGGAAAGGGCAAGATGAAGAAGTGGAAAAATAATACACAAGAGGATACAGAAAAGACAACACCATCATCAAGTCAACAAGGAAATCTTGCTCGAATTCAAACAAGAAAGGGGACACTAATAAGGAGAAGAAAAAGTGTGCCTATTGCAAGAAGTTGGGTCATGATGAACATGAGAGTTATCATAAAAATATTGATGAGTTAACGAACATCATAAAGAAACACAATGTTCCACTGCCTAATGCTTAAAAGGAGAAAGGATATTCATCTTTAGATTCAAAGGGCAAAGGGAAAGCACTTATGGAAAACTCAAGTTCTTCAATGGAATGGATTCTTGACTCAAGTGCCTCATATCATATGGGTTCTTCAAAAGGGGATTTTTCTTCATTGAAGTAGTTTAAGGTACCACACATCTTTGTAGGAGATAATACAAAAATGGAAGTTGAAGGGAAAGGACATGTGGAGATGGAAAATGGGGAATTCAAAGACATTCTCTATGTTCCTAACCTAAGCTCTAATTTCCTCTCAATTTGCCAAATCACTCACCTGTAACGCCCCGCCAAGGGATCCAAAAGAATTAACCTAAAGTTTCACTAAGTTTGCTAAACGTTTTCTTTTTTTTTTAAGGTAAGAAAGTATAACATACACATCAAACACATAGTAGCGGAAGCAATAACATGTAATCATCGACAAACATACATTGCAAGTTACATTTCTTAAAGATCCCAAGACGTTGAGTCACGTTTAAATTTAATTAAATCTAAGTCTAACAACCATCACATACATATGAAAGAATAATCATAAAGTCCCATGTCCATAATATACATTTGTTCCGAATGCCTCTCGGCAAATTAATTCGGAATGCTCAATCATCCACTGTACAAGTCACAGGGTATGAAAGGCTTAAAAGAATATACATATTTAAAGATCAAGATACAACATCCTCAAATCCATGATACAAAGTACAGTAAAAATATATGAAACTATTCCCATACATGATACATCAATACATCCATAATGATAAAACATCTATCATAAAATCTAACCATCCATCATAATAATCCAAGAACATAGTGAAGGTAAATGCCAATCACGAAAACTCCAGCCACGGTGACCACGGAACGGATCTCAATGGTAAGAGTAAAAGCACTACCACCCAACTGCGTGGAACCTAAATGGTCCACTACCACCGCGCTGAGGAGATAGTCTCAAGTCCCAAATAGAATAACAAAACCTATAATCATAAGTACTCTCTAAGTCCAGGAAATCCTATAAGTATGCTAACTCAAGGGTTCCTAAAAAGATCGACATCTAAATCCCAGAGGTACCACAAGACACGTAGGAAACCTAATATGCAAGCGGGAAAGTGTCATCGCAAAAGTCACGTAGAAGTTACCCGAGCAATCCCTTAGGAATCTCGGGTCCCTACTGATCCTGCGGCCACTAGTATCCTCTCGTACTGACGAGGCCTACTATGGAATGCAAGGTCGTAACCAAGCTTCCTCTCTACCCCATCCTAGTATGTACTAGCACTCATGGTATGGGAGAGAACATACAATTATCTTGTTAGGTTCATTTTCTCTCATTTAGTGTAAATGTTTTCACTTATTAAAAATGACTTACAATGGGTTTCTCAAGGCAGCCTCTTAGGGCTCCGACCCCCATTGCAAGCCACTTCCTGACTCTACACATAGATAACCTACCCTAGGCTCATGAAATCATAAATCGAAGAATCATAATAAAACCACATCAGTCCTATACAAGCAACTGAAAAGACATCATAAAAGGATAAGCCACAAAATTATATCAGTTCTTCATGAGCAACAAATAATATCAATAAGTAATCATATGATCACGACAGTTCTCTATCAGCAACTGAAGGCATCAATGATAAGTCACAAAATCCAATGGTTCTCCAATGAGCAACCAGAAAGTATCCCAATAGTAAATTACAATACTGATCGAAGACTCCAAAATGGTCATCAAATATAACTGATCGAGACTTGAAAATGGTTAAGTCAAGTATCTCAAATACGTACATCTCAGCTTCACACAAGGAAACTAGAAAGCAATAACAAACAGTAAATACAATCATGTCATAGAGCACTTCATCACATTACCATGGTCAGGTTAAGAAAGATCGAAACGAAATCATCATGACATCACATTCACAACCCCGAGCCTTTGGTAACAACCTAAACTGGTCAACGTTAAACCAACCCCATAACATTCAAAGCACAAAGACAACATCAAAGTCTTAGAAATTGGATTTGAAAGTATATTATTGAGTTAAGGTAAGGTTTATGTTTCAGTTTCCAGTGTTTATATTCAAGTAAAAAGTTTTATAGTTCAATTTGATTGATAATATACTACTGCATTAATGTGAGGTTTCCATTTCCAGTTGGACGTAAGTTTTAAACAGATAGAACCTTATCCCGTTCCTAACTCCAAATGAAACACCTAATTACCCTTAATTGATTTTAAGTCAAAGTCCTAAAACAATCTAAGGTAATAATTAAATTATTAATAATCCTTGTTGATTATAATAATCTACGCTTCCATTAAAATCGGTGTTATAATATTAAATTTGCTTAAACAAATTTTCAATTTAATTAATCCTAATTAAGTCAAACCTAAATAAGATTAATTAATGATACATAAAGAATCATATGATGTTTATTTAATAATTTATTTATTTATAAAACTATTAATAAACAATATAATTTCAATATAATTTAAAGTTTTATAAATTTTAAAATAACTAACAATAATATTTAATAAAATAATTATATATAAAAAAAAAAAATTTAAAAAATATATATATAATATATTTTGGGTGGGGCGGGGCCACCACTTCCCACGCCCCACACCTTTCCCCACACTGCCGCAGCAGGTGGTACTGCTGCCTCTTGGAGTGGACCATTTAGGTTCCACGCGGTTGGGTGGTAGTGCTTTTACTCTTACCATTGAGATCCATTCTGTGGTCACCGTGGCTGGAGTTTTCGTGATTGGCATTTACCTTCACTATGTTCTTGGATTATTATGATGGATGGTTAGATTTTATGATAGATGTTTTATCATTATGGATGTATTGATGTATCATGTATGGGAATAGTTTCATATATTTTTACTGTACTTTGTATCATGGATTTGAGGATGTTGTATCTTGATCTTTAAATATGTATATTCTTTTAAGCCTTTCATACCCTGTGACTTGTATAGTGGATGATTGAGCATTCCGAATTAATTTGCCGAGAGGCATTCGGAACAAATGTATATTATGGACATGGGACTTTCTGATTATTCTTTCATATGTATGTGATGGTTGTTAGACTTAGATTTAATTAAATTTAAACGTGACTCAACGTCTTGGGATCTTTAAGAAATGTAACTTGCAATGTATGTTTGTCGATGATTACATGTTATTGCTTCCGCTACTATGTGTTTGATGTGTATGTTATACTTTCTTACCTTTAAAAAAAAAAAAAATTTAGCAAACTTAGTGAAACTTTAGGTTAATTCTTTTGGATCCCTTGGCGGGGCGTTACATCTGGTATCAGAGCCTGAGTTTCTACATTGGGAGCTCTGGGTATATTGGAATGCCACGAGTGTTAACTAGTTGAACAAAAATGCAAACCTTAAACTGAAACTTGAAACTAGTTGAACTGAAACAATATGTAAACTATTAGTTACCTATTTTTCATACTTCAACACTCAAAACTTCAAAACTGAAATTATACGTAAACTGAAATTATAGGTAAACTGAAAATTGAAAATATCTTGTTTGCAAAACATGTGTCTTTTATCTATGTATTTCAGTAGTATGTTTCATGGTTATTTTAGCATCTCGTGTCTTGGATATTATTGTAGGATGGTATCTGGGACGAGATCTTCCGTTAGAGGCCATAGCCTTGGCCGTGGCAGAGGCCGTGGACGAGGCAGAGATATTAGTGTTCATGAGTCTATCCACGAGAGCCCCATTCAAGAAGAGAATAGGGAAGAGCATGTCAGTGAACATCAGGAAGAGAACCACGAAGAGGGACATGTCGACTCTGAGGAGGTTGATCTTAGGCAAATGATGCGAACCCTTATTGATCGCTTACCTCCTGTTCTTGAGCAGGATAGAGCACACCAGGTTGGACATGAGAATAGACACAGATCTAGGAGTCCTCAGAGGGATTGACATAGATCCATAGTATCTTCTCAGATGAAAGACCTTCAGAGGTCCAAGATCAAGCCCTTTAATGGGCAAGGTTCTGGGTATGTAGCTGAGCAGTGGCTTATTGCCCTTGACAGGATTTTTGCTATGCAGGACTTTGACAGTAATGTCAAAGCGAGGTTTTCCATTACCAATCTAGAGTTATTTGGGGCCACCTGGTGGACTATTGAGGAGAAGAAGTTGGACATTAACATGGGTAGTGTCACTTGGGAGATTTTCTTGGAGATTTTTCATGAGCGATTCCTACCAGAGGAATGGAAGTAGCATAGAGCAGATGAGTTCCATAACCTGAGACAGTTCACTATGACCGTTGTAGAGTATGAGCGCAAGTTCTATGAGCTCATGCCTTTTTTGAGATTCAGTGACAACCCAGCGCAGTTGGCACAACATTTCATTCGAGGCTTGAACAACCGTTTTATTGGGGGTGTTAAGGTATTTGAGCCTAAGACCCTCAAGGATGCGGTACATCGAGCTATCCTGGTAGAGCAGAGTGTCAACTTTGGGCAAGGGGGTTTTGTGGGAGCGCCTATTATAGCAGGATCTAAGGCCAACCACAATTTCGGTGGAATCAGGAAGCCTCCCTTCCCTATGAGGAATCAGTATTCTCAGCAGCATTCTCAGCAGCATAAGGGATTTTACCCTCAGGCACAGAGTGGTGGCGGTGGATCCAACTCTAGGATCAATCGCAATGCTCAACGTAATAGACAGAATCAGCAATCTCGGCTTGCACAGAGCAGCCAGTCTTTTGCTAGCAGCGGTAGCCACCAGCGGTCGAATGCATTACCTATAGGGAGAGGATCTGGTAGAGGCATGGGATGTTATTCGTGTAGACAGATTGGTCATATTGCAGCATACTGCCCATAGTGAGCATCTCAGTATTCAGGACCCAGGCCAGCAACATCCGAGCCTATAGTCGGAAATGCAGGTGGATCTCATAGAGTATTTGCAGCGGTGGATCACCGTCAAGCAGACCATCAGGGGACAGTAGTTGAGACTACAGGAGCTATCCGAGGTACACCTCTCTCTGTATTATTTGATTTACGTGCTACAAATTCTTTCATTTCTCCATCTCTAGTTGATAAGTGTAAGCTAGAGTCGGTTAAGCAAGATCATGGTTGGCAAGTGGAACTAGCCTCAGGCGCTAAAGTTTCCACAGATTCTGTAGTTCATAAGTGTGGACTTAGCATAGGAGGGTTTGAGACTTCAGTCGATTTTTGAGTTATTCCTCTTGGCTCCTACGATGTGGTCTTAGGTATGGATTGGCTTGGCTCTCATAGGGCTAGTATAGACTGCAGAAAGAAGACCATTATGTGTCAGGATGACCAAGGGAAGGATGTTGAGATTGTGGGGATACCGAGGCCTATATCCCTACAGATGATCTCTGCTATGCAACTAAAGCGAAGCTTTCGTAAGGGATGTCAGGTATTTGCCATTATGGTTAATGAGCTTGATGAGGAAGACTCTACGAGGAAGACCCTAGATCACCCTATTTTACAGGAGTATGCAGATGTCTTTCCGAGTGAGATTCCAGGCATGCCTCCGAAGAGAGACATTGATTTTAGCATTGAGCTCACTCCAGGAGCGGAAGCTATCTCTAGAGCTCCGTACCGTATGACCACTCAAGAGCTAAGTGAGTTGCGTTTGCAGTTAGAGGAACTTTTGGCCAAGGGTAGTATTTGACCTAGTGTATCACCATGGGGAGCTCCAGTGCTCTTTGTGAAGAAGAAGGATGGTTCTTTGCGCCTTTGCATTGATTACAGATAGCTGAATAAGGTGACAATAAAGAACAGGTATCCTTTACCAAGGATTGATGATTTATTTGATCAGATCAAGGGGGCTACAGTGTTCTCTAAGATTGATCTTAAGTCAGGATACCATCAACTTCGCATCAAGGAGGCTGATATTCATAAGACCGCCTTTCGAACTCGCTACAGGCATTATGAGTTCACAGTGGTACCCTTTGGACTGACGAATGCTCCATCAGTTTTCATGTGCTTAATGAATGGGGTGTTCCGTTCCTATCTTGATAGATTTGTTCTTGTGTTCCTCGATGATATTCTGATATATTCTAGGTCCCAAAAGGAACATGAGGAACATTTGAGTTTAGTTTTGCAGTGCTTGAGAGATAATCAACTTTATGCCAATGCGGCAAAGTGCGATTTCTTTCAATCAGAGATACATTATTTGGGACACGTTATTTCAGGCGAAGGTATCTCTGTAGACCTTGCGAAGATCCAGGCAATAGTAGATTGGCCTGCACCCACTACTGTGTCAGAGATTCGTAGTTTCATGGGTCTAGATGGGTATTATTGCAGATTTGTTCAAAACTTCTCCAGAATAGCACACCCTATTACCTCCCTTCAGAGGAAAGGAAAGAAGTTTTTTTGGACAGAAAAGTGTGTAGAAGCTTTTCAGAAACTCAAAGAGCTTCTGACCAATGCACCGATCTTAGCAGTACCTGATCCAAAAGGTGATTTCATGGTCTATACAGATGCTTCCCTTGAGGGTATTGGAGCAGTTCTAATGCAGAATGGTTGAGTGATTGCATATGAATCACGCAAACTCAAGGATCATGAGTTGAATTATCCTACACATGACCTTGAGTTAGCCGCAGTAGTTCATGCCTTAGTGAGATGGAGACATTTCTTGTTGGGACACAGATTTGAACTACATAGTGATCACCGTAGTCTTCAGTACATATTCACGCAGCCTAATCTGAATGCTAGGCAAAGGCGTTGGATGGAGTTTTTGTGCGAGTATGACTTTGAGGTAAAGTATATCCAGGGGAAGGAGAATGTTGTAGCTGATGCTTTGAGTCGCAGGAAACATGTGATATCATCTATGACTCTTAGTGTCGATTTGAGGTGTCAGATACTTTAGGCACTCCCCACTGATCCATGGTATCTAGAGGTGTGCAGTGAGATCAATTCAGGGAGACCCTTGGAGGGTAAGTTTTCAGGCTATGTCCTTGAGTCAGATGGCCTATTGAGACATTCAGGAAGGATCTATGTGCCACTACTGGATGAGCTTCGCATATTGATCCTATCAGAGGCCCATCGTGCACCTTACTCGACACATCCAGGTGTCAAGAAGATGCATGCAGATTTACGATGTTTATTCTATTGGTCCGAGATGGAGCATGAAATTGCTGATTTTGTGGCTAGATGTCTTGAGTGTCAGAGAGTCAAGGCAAAACACCAACATCTGGTAGGACTTTTGCAACCGAATCTCATTCCTTCATGGAAGTGGGACATCATCTCTATGGATTTCATAGTAGGATTACCTATGACTTTTCATCATCATGATGCTATCATGGTCATCGTTGACCGGTTGACCAAGGTGGCACATTTTGCACCAATCAGGTCTTCCTACACTGCAGCTTCAGTAGCTAATGTCTTCATGCATGACATTGTGAGACTACATGGTATTCCTCGAAAGATCATTTTGGATAGGGATCATGTTTTCACTTCCGCATTTTGGACATCACTACAGCATGATCTTGGAGCGCAGTTGAATTTCAGTTCAGCATATCACCCAGAGACAGATGGGCAGATGGAGAGGGTGAATCAGGTTCTCGAAGATATGTTGAGGATGTACGTGATGGATAGGCAAACTCATTGGGAGGACTATCTCTACCTAGTGGAGTTTGCTTACAACAACGGGTATCACAGTTCTATTGTCATGGCACCTTTCCAAGCCTTATATGGATGCCCTTTTCGTACACCTTTGAGTTGGGATAGTCTTGAGGATCGCATCCTGTTGGGTCCAGAGATGCTTCGTGACATGGAGCAACAGGTGGTGCGTATCCGAGAGCACTTGACAATGGCACAGGATAGGCAGAAGAAGGATGCTGATGCTCATAGGTCAGATAAGCAGTTTGCTGTGGGAGAGAAGGTTTTCTTGAGAGTGCGTCCGCGGAAGAGTCCGATCCGTTATGGAAAGGGCTCAAAGCTAGCACCTCGCTTTGTGGGACCATTCGATATTCTTGAGAGGATTGGTCCAGTTGCCTATCGTCTTGCTTTATCGCCCAGCCTTGCTCGCATTCACGATGTTTTCCATGTTTCAGTACTTAGACAGTATATCCCTGATGTTGTACACATTCTTGATTGGAATGCATTGCAGGTAGAGGACGGGCAGCTGGCTTTGGAGCCAATTCATATTTTGGAGCAGCGGGAGTTGACCCTCAGGGGTCGAACCATAGAGCAGGTAAGGGTCCAATGGGACCCTACTGATGACTCTTCAGCTACATGGGAGGATGCATCTAGATTACGGGATTTATATCCCTATTTGTTTATAGGCTTCCAGGAGTAAGCCTAAGTCTAGGGGGGGTGGATGTAGTGCCTGCCCCTAGTTTACATTTTCGAGCTACATTTCTGATATCATTGCCAAACTCTTTTAGGCCAATTTATGTTTGATGATTAGTATTATTATTTTAGAGATTACCAGATAATGTTTACACTCATTTTATTATATGATGAGATTACTTGGTACTCTATATTTCATGCATGTATGATGATTAGTTAGATGGTTTATTATTCCATGTGCTTCTTATGGATACTTACCCCATACTGCATGTGTATGGTGTGCGTGTTATTTTATTTATGTATGGTGTTTCTGATATGGTTAAGGAAGGGAGTCGTAGCCACCTGCTAGTCGGGATCTACACGATGCACCACTTCCTGCCATTGTCTGTTTAGCTTAGAATATTGTGTTTGTACATGCGTGGATTTTATGCAGGTTGCAGGTACCGGGTATCGACTTCCCTGAATTGTCAGGATGAGCGTACCCTATCGCACTATCTCAATGGTAAGAGAGGGGAGATAAACTCTTAAGTCCAAATCCTAAACCCTTTAGCCAATTGTCCTAATTGATAATTAGGACAAGTATCTGAGTTAAGTACCCTCCGAATGCATCAAATGATGTAATTTTGTGATTATAACCCTTTTGTTTGTTTTGGTATGTATTTTTCTATGATGGGTTTTCGTATGTTGCTTTATGAGTCCTTGGTGTATTTTTCTATTAATTAAGTCTAATTAAAAAGATTAATTAATGATTTAATTTAATAGAGAATTATTATAATATCTTTATATTTAATTAATTGAGAAATTAATTAATTAAAAGAATTAAATTTGGAGATTAAAATTCAAAGATAAATTTAGAACAGGATAATATTTATTTAATTTAATAATAATATATTTGGAGTTCGTTTTTAAATAAATGCTAAATATTATTGTTATTTAAATTAATTAAATATGTTATCAATTAAGTTCTAAAATAAATTAAAAGTTGAAAGATATTAAATTATTAAGAATTTTAGATCGCATGATCTAAACATGAGTTTAAATATGAGAATTAAATTAAAAGATTAAATTATAGAAATTAATAATGTTATTTTAATTTCTTAAAAGTGCACATAAGATTAAAGTAATAAATTAATTAAGAATTGAAGTCAAGTGGAATTTTAAATAAAGTTATTTTATAATTCAACTTAATGTGCATGAAAGTTGAATGCAAAAAGATAAGAAAAGATAATAAAGGTTAATTTGGAGTTAACTGAGTTGTGCAAAGAGTCTTCTCGGGTAAACGCACAATTAGTGCCCCGATTTGAGGAGAAATTGCTTATCACAACTTTGGGGGTTCATTTTTGGGATAGACGAATTTGGACGGGAATTTTTGGGAGACAATTTTTGGTAGCAAATTTCAGAAGGCTGATACCAAGAAAGTTTTCCAGGAGAAGGTTATTGAGAGGAGTGAATTCGCATACAGTTCCTGGAGATTGCATAATAGCATCAGGATCAGGTAGGGTCTTGTGTTTTTTATTATCCATTAAATATGCAATTATCCCTTCCTATCTTCTTCGTGTCTGGGGTTTGTAGATCTGAATTCTCTGTGATGAAAGTTTTAAGCTTTCAATATTGTGAATTTATTAATTGTTCGTCAATAATTTCTGTATCCATGGAGACTGGATGAATTAATTAGAACCCTTGTTTTCTTGATTTAGAAATTAAGATTTGATTAAGTAAGGGTTTTGAGTGTAAAATTGAAAGTTCTAAATTTAAAAAAAATATATATATATATATATATATATATATATTTTTTTTTCCTTGGAGAATATTGTCTTAATGAAAATTAAATAAAACTAAATATAAAATAAACATTATTTATTTTATATATATATTTATTGTTTTAATAAAATTAAAGAAATCTATATTAAAATAAAATTAATTTATTTTATATTTTTATTAAAATTGTAATTGGAGATTTGTTTTAATTATATATATAAAAAAATGTTTAGCAAACTTAGTGAAACTTTAGGTTAATTCTTTTGGATCCCTTGGCAGGGCGTTACATCACCTTGGAGATGGAAATAAAGTTGAGTTCCTTCCAAATTCAGTAATGGTGCACACTCTCAAAGATGATTCATTGGTTGTAGTGGGTAAAGTTAATCATGACACAAGGTTGTATTCTTTCTCCCACTTTGTACATAAGTCTCCTTCACATGCCTTGTTGACTCAATCTCATCCACAAATCAAATTATGGCATCAACGGTATGGCCATCTTTCCTTTTGCTATCTTCAGTAACTTTGCTCCAAAAATATGGTTAAAGGTATACCTATAATCAACTTTTCTAAGGGTGAATGTTCAACATGTTTAGTGGATATCCATCTAGAGGAGAAGTTTAATAAAGGGAAGTTTTCAAGAGCACTAGTTGTTCTTTAGTTGGTTCACATGGTACTAGCAGGTCCTTTTGCAATGACATCAGTCAGCCAGGGTCGCTACATACTCACTTTCATTGATGACTTTTCACACTACACATGGGTCTACTTTCTTCATTATAAGAATGAAGTGTTGGACAAGTTTCTAGCCTTCAAGAGGCATGTTGAACAACAATCAAGGAATGCCATCAAAGTTCTTAGGATGGACAATGAAAGCAAATATTTGAACACAAGAGTTAAAGACTTTTGTAAGCTTGAGGGTGTTGATCTTTAGAATCCACCAGCATTCAATCTACACAAGATGGATGTTACAACACTGAGGTTACAAACTCTTAAGTCTATGGCAAGTTGCATGATACAAGCCAAGTCTCTTGATCCTACACTTGAAGTCAAAGCTATAAGAAGTGCCAATCACATACTTAATAGGTTTCCTCATAATGCCTTAGATGGAAGGACTCCTATTGAGGCATGGTGCGATAGAAAACTAGTTGTGAAACACTTCAGAGCCTTTGGTTGTCCAGCATGTGCAAACATATCTTCTAGGGGATTGTGGAAACTGATAGGGACACCAGTGATAGTGATTCAACAGATTTAGATATGTGCAATCCTGTTGATAGATATAGGGAGAGGCCACATCAACAACACATTCCACATGCATATATTGCCACAATGATAGGTCCAACACAACAGGGTACACCTTGTCTTCCAGCTCTAGCATCAGTGGATGACTACACAGTAGATATTGTAGGTTTATTTGTGGAGTCACACATAGCAGATTTGGGAGACATCATTGATGATGTACATCTTCTCTTTGATGAAGAAGATCCTTCTTTAGTTGTTGTGAGGGCTCACTCTGACCCTCATGTCCATTATCCACATGATCGATCTTCACAGGTTGATATGATTGTGGATTCTTATGTATAGTAGTTGCAGGAGGTCTCTTTATCATTTGAGGAAACAGTTAGTTCTCTAGGACAGGTTCTACATCCATCCTTGCTAGATTTGTACTCGTTCTTTTTCAGTAGCATTGGAAGGGGTGACAGTTAGTATCGACACAAGGATAGTTGAGCAAGTTTTAGAGGCATCTTTGATCTTCATAATTCTTTCTACACATAGGGGAAACATCTCATATGTACCTATTATATTATTTCTTCCAAAGGGGATGAACATTATTCAACAGTCCTAGATCAGCTTCTACATTGGAGCATCTATCACTGATCAACACTCTTCATTTGGGGGGGCGGGGGGGACTACCTTGTCTCTCTTCTTCTTCTCTTTTATGGGGGGGACTTTTTCCTCTTATGGGATTTTGTCCTTTTCATACTTCTCTATTGTATATACTTGATGTATGTTGTAATGGGGGGGTCTTAATTACTCCATCCATGCATGCATCTTGTTTTTTCATGTCTCTTTTTGGGGGAGGGTTTTCCCATGAGGTTTTCCCTCTTTCTCCACTTTATGAGAGATTGCATTTCATTATGTACATGGGTACCTAACATGGCCTAATAGCCAGGACCCATCTTGCATTTCATCCTAGCTTTTGTAAGCTTAAGTGCATTCCCCTAAGTTGCATTGAACGGGGGGTGTTGGTGTAAATAAGTATTTACTATTTACACTTTACTTAAGTTTAATTAGGTTAATGCATTATTTTATTATTTCTTAGTTGAGACACTTAGGAGTTTGTGTACTCTTATGAGTTGTCATGTTGACAACACTGGAGTAAGCAACTCTAATTCAGCACATGGTGTCTACAACACTGGAGTTTGCATAATTAACTGAGTTGTCATGTAGACAACACAATTTTTCACACTCTATTTTAGCACATGGTATCTACAACATAATTTTGTGTGATACACCTTTCTAGGCTTATCCTCTCATCATCACACTTACTCCTATGCTTAATGGAGGATAACCCACACCTAGTGGACATGTGCCTGGTTGTATGACTTATCATGTTATTGATTCCTATGCATTCTAGAAGCATTCCAGAGGCCTTTATATACAGGCACTCCTAATGTATTTTCACATTAAATGGAATATCATATCATTATTCTGATCATACTCTTTTGGTCTACTGTTGTGCTCGTGCTTGTGCTTAAGTTCCTTGGTCTTGGGTGAATTTTTCCCTAAGGCAAATTCTTACAATTATTTATTCACAAGATCAAACTCTTCTTGTGTTGTCTCTTTTAGCACAAGTTTGCAAATGAAACTATCAAGAAATGGTGGTTCTTTTTCATGCTCCTCCTTGAGTTCATCATTACCTCTGTAATAGTAGGTCCCTAGAGGCTTCTCATGATTTCAATTACGCTCCATCTAATTATATTGTACTTATAGGATAGGTAGGATATCTTGCCACCTCGTTATTATATATAGGTTCAAAAGGCTTATTATTGGGGTTTGGATTTGGTTGAGGTAGAATAGATGTAGTTGGTGTTTGAGGTGGATTAGACGAAGATGATGGTATAGGAGGGAGAAAATAATTTGGCTATTGGTAATGATTGATTATGGGTGTGGTGGAAATGAATGTTGTGGAGGATAAGGTTGTGGGTATGGTTGTGGTGCATGTGGCCTCCATGCCTAATGCCATGGTCATGCATTGAACTGATAATTTTGGGGCCATTGTGAATAAGGTTTAGGTTGTTTCCAACCCCTATACCATGATCCTTGATTTGTAACCCCATACCGTGAGCCTTGATTTGGAAAGTATTGGGTTGGTCCTGCAGAATGCTCATTTGGGAAAAGTCATGGATGGAATGGGTGTCTAGGAGCCATAACATAAAGTGGTCCCTGAGTGTACTCCATAAAAGGAAACCCTTCAGAAAAGGTCCCGATGTAGAGCTATTGCTAACCTCCTCTATGGATGCCACATTAGTCATGTTACATGGAAAATCCTCAAGTCCATGCTTCTTATGATAAGTTGGACAATATATTGCTAGAGGTTTTTGGCCTCCTATTTTCTGCGAGTATACAAAATATCAATTATATTTTCCATATGATTTAACAAATCAATTTTAAGAACTTCAATTAAGTTACCAATTTCACAGTTTTAAATGCTTGATGTATTACCTATGGTAGAGAACCTACCTAAAATTCTATGAGAAAATCTATAAGACCGAGAATAGTTCTTGCAAATATCACAAATATCTTTGAAAGATAGTTTAGAAATATCACCCTTACCAATCAAATTTAATGCTTTCTGTTGACAATTGGCTAATAGTGATAGGTAATTTTTGTCATTAATGGCAACACATGATGTACATGTTGACAAGAAACCTTAGAAATAAAGATACTTAGTATTTGGCTATCAAAAAATTGTCTAAGTATAGAATTTGGTGTACAACAGTATATTGTTTTGTTTATAACATGTTGTAGACATCATATTATGTCAAGCGAAGTTACATGGAGATAGTATACATGTTGATGATGACATGTATAACCTCAGAAGTTTGTATAGACTATACGAAATAAAGTTAATCATGTTTTGATGAAGTAGGAAAATGAAATTGAAGGAAAGAATTGTTTTGATTGCAAAACAATTACTTGTCAATTTAGGGCCGACATCCTAGATGTTTACTCTAACTTGGAAAAGTGAATTGTAGTCTTAGCCAACCCAACAATATTTTATGTAAAGGCATGGTATTTATGCAAAGGACTTCTTATGATAAGAAGCATGCAATATTGGGGTATTAGTGTTATTGTTGGTGTAAATAAGTATTCACTTATTACACTTACTTAAGTTTACTTAGGTTAATGCATTATTTAATTATTTTGCATTATTTTATTATTTTTATTTGTGAGACACTTAGGAGTTTGCACACCTTTTGATTTGTCATGTAGACAACATAGGAGTACGCAACTCTATTTAATCACATGGTGTCTACAACATTGTTTTGCGTGTCCCACCCTTGTAGGCTTATCCTCTCATCACCGCACTTACTTTCGTGCTTAATGGAGGATAACCCATATCTGGTAGACATGTGCTTGGTTGTATGACACATCATGATGCTAACTTCTATGCATTCTAGAAGCTCTCCTGAGGCCTTTATATTCAGGCACTCCTAGTGTACTTTAATGAACCAGTGATTGAATACATTGTTATTCTGATCATACTCTCTCTCTCTTTGGTCTACTGTGTGCTTGTGTTTGAGTTCTTAGTTCCTGGGTGAATTTTTCCCTTAGGAAAATTCTTACATGGTATCAGAGAAACTTGGAGATTTTCTCATCACAAGCCGTTCGAGATCTTTTGCTTGCTCCATCACCTCAGCCCGAATCCAGAGTGCTGCAGAAATTGGGAGTGTCCAGCACCAGATTTGACCTCGCCATTGCGTCCGGAACGCTGAACTGATGAAAATTGACTATAAACTTGGCTACCTTGGCCCAAAGTTGACTGTGAGGCAAATTTTTTTTGCAAATCGAAACCCGAAGGCCCGATTTGCAGTATGGGTATGGTCATTTTTCACAGATCTGTGATTTAATTTTATTTCAGATCTGTATTTTCTCTGTATTTTCGTCATATTTTTTGTCAAATTTTTGAAAATTTCATATTTTTTGTCAAGTTTTCAGAATTATTTTTGCCCTTTAGGGCACTAGTAGAGAAATTTTTTTAGCAGACCCGGGCAGTGACACCTCGGATCTGCCATTTTTGGTTGATATTTTATTTGTTGTAGGGTATATTTTGGGTTTTAATTTCAAATTGGTCGTACCATATTATTCCGTAGAGGAATTACCCGGCCGTACCATATTATTCTACAGAGGAACTACCCATTCGGCAGGCTAGTTCAAAATTCGCTTACGGCTCACCAGCCCCACCTTCAATTTCAGCCACGTTAACTGTTGTTCAAATCTGACAAAGTCGACAATCCAACACCAAGCCCACTGATAAGGGCAAGTCATTTGAATGTTCATGGCCTTTTACTTTTATTAAGCGCATAAAACACATCACCCACCAATGTGGGACTAATCCGTAGGAACCCGACGTGACTGAAGGTTCTCCAGCCCGCCCACTATTTTTTTTCAGCACCCTGCATGATATTTCGGCAAGGGCGCCATCTTCTTCCAACCTCCAGCATTTCCTATGATGCAAGTTTCTAGCAGCGGCCTGCCTTCCATTTCCCGGCGATCACACAACAGCTTTTTCGACAATGACAACGGATTTTAAATTCTCGCCCGCTGCTCCCATGTTTTCGGCCTCTACGACCAAACTCGACATCAATTTTTATATTTCGACGCCTTTTTTTTGCCCACAACCTACCACAGTGGACAGCCCCATCATCGCCCAGCTGTAACTGACACGTAGCTTTGACCTGACTGCCACATCACTCGCGGAACCGGAGAGCAGTGCCATGTCAGTAGTATATGGAAATCTGCCACGTGTACTTTTCGTATAGTACAAACAACCTTCTTAGCTTCCACGTCAGCCAGGAGCAGACTTTTTGCTGACATCAGCAAAATGCTATCTTAAATTTGACGACTGTCTAACTGTCATTTCCAAGTGTTTTAGAACTACATTGATAGCCATTTGACCATCAAATTTAGACTCACAATTTCTCCTCTAGACCCCTCTCTAGATTGCTTTTCAATTTGGCAGCCTAACATTGCGAGCTCGTATCTCGGACATCCGAACTCCGATTCAGGTGCAATTTTTTTTGAAATCAGGTAGAATTTCCTGAATTTTCCAATGGTGGTGTTTTTTTTGTTTTGGTGCACAAATTTTGCAGAATTTTCATTTTTTGGCAATTTTACCTACATAATCTTGCATTTTGCAACTTCAGAAGCTCCGTACAGGCACATCTGGTCACCTTTTTAGGTTCTATTTTTTTTGAAAGTGCGTGTTTTTTCATCTACTTTCCAGATCTAAAGTTAGATTCTAGGGTTGTGTGGACCAATTTCTCACTTTCAGAATTAGGCCTTCTTTGGCATTGTAAAGCTTTAGTTATTTTCCAGAATTGTTGTAAATCTAAGCTACAGTGCTTAAGTGACAGATTTCAACCTCATAAGGTAGTTGTAAAAGAAAAATCAGAAAGTTCACTTTGTTCATTTTGACAAGTGGCTCATTGTAAATTCACTACTTATAAAGTGCCAAAGCATCTTTTTTGGGAGGGTCTTTTGATTGAGTGAAAAGGGGGGGTGTGTATTGTGTTTGTGTCTCTATTTTGTGCTCTTTCAATTCTACATCATGGGTTTTAAATGTCCTCCTTTAAATTCACACAACTATTCTACATGGAAAGATATTGCATGGAGTAGATTAATGGAAAAATGATATAGTCTTTATGTTGATGGTACAATTATTAAACCTACTGATGCTAAAGCACTCATTGATTGGCAAAGACAAGATTGACAGGCTTTAGGTGTTATCAGGAGTTGTGTACATGGGGATCTTCTCTTTCACATTAGAAATTGTTCAGAATCTAAAGAAGCTTGGGATAAACTTGAACAGTTTTATAGTAAAGTGGATGAAGAAAAGGGATTCTAGATTGAGGATGATCTACTTCTCTTGGATCCTAAGAATTATGACACAATTCAGGATTACATCATCAAAGTCAATGAGTATAGGGGACTTCTTAAAGATTGTGGAAATTCCATAAAGGATGATAGGTTGATTCATCACATCCTGAAGAAGCTACCTTTTGAGTACGCCAACTTTGTTTCAAGTTTTAATACTCACAGGTTAACCATGGGATCTGCTTACTAGAAGCCTTCCTTTGATGGATTTGCAGATATGTTGATTGTTGAACAATCTCACTTGGTGGATTTTGGACTTCTCAAGTCATCAAAGACCAAAGCCTTGGTGGCTAGTGATGATCACAAATCTAGTCAAGGGGGAAAAAGAAACAACAAGAAGAAGCAGTGGAAGCAGAAAGAAACAACAAGAAGAAGTAGTGCAAGCAGAAAGCACACTCTGAGACACAACAATCCTCCTCTCAACAAGGCAGTTCTTCTTCAAACAAGAAGGGACGTAATGAAAAGAAGGAGAAACTCTTTTGTGCATATTGTAGAAAGCCAAATCATGACAAGCATCATTGCAAGACAAAAAGAATCGATGAGTTAGAAAATCTACTCAAGAAGAACAAGATTCAAGTGCCAGGTACTTCCAAGGATTCTACTCCTACCTCTTCAAAAGGTAAAGGTCAAGCACTTATGGAAAACACAAATTCTTCTTCAGAATGGATACTTGACTCAGGTGCCTCTTACCACATGGGTTCTTCAAGGGAAGATTTTTCTTCATTGAAGCAGTCAAAGGTACCACACATCTTTGTGGGAGATGATACTAAAATGGAAGTTGAAGGGAAAGGACATGTTGAAATGGAAGATGGCGAATTCAAAGATGTTCTCTATGTTCCAAATCTAAGCTCCAATCTCCTATCAGTTTACCAAATCACTCACCTAGAAGATGGTCATAAGGTTGAGTTCCTTCCCGATTCAGTGATGGTGTGAAGTCTTAAAGATGATTCATTGGTAGCAGTGGGGAAAGTCAATGATGATAAGAGGTTATACTCCTTCTCCCACTTTGTGCCTAAGAGTCCTTCCCAAGCCTTGTTAACTCACTCTACTTCACAAATCAACTTATGGAATGAGCGGTTTGGTCACCTTGACTTCCGCTCTCTTCAGCAACTTTGCTCAAAACACATGGTCAAAGGTCTACCTAATATCAACTTTTCTAAGGGATAATGTTCATCTTGTTCAGTGGATATGAATCTCAAGGAGAAGTATGATAAAGGGAAGTCTTCTCAAGCTCCAGTTGTCCTTCAGCTAGTTCACATGGTATTAGCAGGACCCTTTGCAGTGACTTCAATCAGCCAAGGTCACTACATACTCACATTTGTTGATGACTTTTCAAGATTCACTTGGGTCTTCTTCCTTCATCATAAGAATGAAGTGGTTCATAAGCTTCAAGACTTTAAGACTCATGTTGAACACAAGTCAAGGAAAGCCATCAAAGTACTTAGAGTGGACAATGAGAACAGATATGTTGACAGAAGACTTAAGAACTTTTATAGAATTGAGGGGATTGGTCTTCAGAACTCACTAGCATTTAGTCTGCACAAGACAGATGTTGCAGCTATGAGGATTAGGACTCTCAAGACCATGGCAAGTTGCATGATAAAGGCCAAGTCTCTCGATCCAACACTTGAAGTTGAAGCCATTAGCAGTGCTACTCACATACTTAATAGGTCTCCTCATCTAGCCTTAGATGGCAAGACTCCTTTTGAGGCATGGTGTGGCAGAAAACCAGTTGTGAGTCACCTTAGAGTCTTTGGTTGTCCAGCATGGGCAAACCTATCCTCCAGGAGTTGCAAGGCATCGACGCTTAGGCCTTGTACCTTTATTGGTTATGAAGACAATGTGAAGGCTTATAGACTTATGGATCCAAAGACTCATGAGATTTTTGTGGAGAAGGATGTTCACTTTAAGGAAAGTTCTCCTAGCTTGTCCTCTACTCCTCTCCACACATCATACACAGTGGAAATTGATAGTGACACAAGTGATAGTGCTTCAATAGGTTCAGACATGTGAGGTTCTATCAATAGTTGCAATGAGAGGTCACATCAGTCTAGTCCACGTGCTTACATTGCCACAGTGAAAGGTCCATCACAACATGGTACATCTCATCTTCCAGCTCCAGCTTCACTTGACTTGGGAGACACACTTGAGGACTTACATCTTCTCATTGATGATGATTCTTCTACAGTTGTTGCAAGGGCTCACTCTGACCCTCATGTCCATTCTCTACATGATCAATTTGTACAGGTTGGTGTGATTATGGATCCTTATGAATAGAAATTAGTGGAGGTCTCTTTGTCAATAGAGGAGACAGATGGTTCAATGGAATAGGTTCAACAGACATCCTTGCCAGATCTGCATTCATTCTTTTCAGCACAGTTGGAAGGGGTGAACTTCAGCATCAGTACAGGGATACTTGAGCAAGTTTCAAGGCCACCATACATCTTCAAGATTGTACCTTTGCCATTGTTTCTTCCTAAGGGGAGGAACACTATTCTGCATTCTTGGACCAGCTTCTTCATCGGAGTGGCTTTCACTTGTTGGCATTCTTCTTTTGGGGGGGGGGGGAGCCTATTCTATCTCTCTTCCTTCTTTCATTCTCTTATGTATATACTAGATGTATGTCGTAATGGGGGGGTCATGATTACTCCATCCATCGATGCATCCATATTTATTTCTCTTTTTGGGGGAGGGTTTTTCCCATGAGGTTTTCCCTCTTTCCCTACTTTATGGGAGATTTGCATATCATTATGTACATGGGTACCTAACATGGCCTACTAGCCAGGACCCATTATGCATCTTCATCCTAGTTTGTAAGCTTAAGGGCATTCCCCTAAGTTGCACTCAAGGGGGGGTGTTGATGTAAATAAGTATTCACTTATTACACTTACTTAAGTTTACTTAGGTTAATGCATTATTTTATTATTTTTATTTTTGAGACACTTAGGAGTTTGCACACCTTTTGAGTTGTCATGTAGACAACATAGGAGTACGCAACTCTATTTAAGCACATGGTGTCTACAACACTATTTTGTGTGTCCCACCCTTGTAGGCTTATCCTCTCATCACTGTACTTACTTCTGTGCTTAATGGAGGATAACCCATATCTGGTGGACATGTGCTTGGTTGTATGACACATCATGATGCTAACTTCTATGCATTCTAGAAGCTCTCCTGAGGCCTTTATATTCAGGCACTCCTAGTGTACTTTAATGAACCAGTGATTGAATACATTGTTATTTTGGTCATAATCTCTCTCTTTGGTCTACTATGTGCTTGTGTTTGAGTTCTTAGTTCCTGGGTGAATTTTTCCCTTAGGAAAATTCTTATAGTTATCTTGTAAGATTGTGAAGTGAGCGAACTTTTGTGAAAGTGATATATGTGAAGTTTTATTTGGTGATCTGAGATCGATTTGAAGATCAAAGATCAGATAAGGAAGGAAAATAATAGTAAATTACTTGTTTGAGCAGTGAGCTCTTCTTGCAGTTGAAATTGCATGTTTGGGCAGTGGACTCTTCTTGCATAAATTATACTACAACTCCTAATAGGGCTGGAATCTCCTAACAAGGATTCAAAGTCTCCTAACAGGGATTGGTTATACTAAATTTTCTCATTGACTCCTAATAGGGTCTATCCTCTAACAAGAAACATATATATTAGTATATTATCTAGTGGGTATCATCCCCATTGGGGTTTTCCCTTGGCCAGGATTTCCCTAGTTAACAAAATATGGTGTCATGAGTTATCTTTGTGTATTGTTACTGTTACTATTCAACATTACTTTATTTCTTTGTTATGCATGGTTTAAAGTAAGTAATAATATTTTTTGGTGACTAAAGTTTGTAGATTATTGATTCACCCCCCTCTCAGTAATCCCTATTTCTAACAATTGGTATTAGAGCATAGTTACTTTGAAGAGTCTTAATAACTTAAGTAAGATCCCTATAGATATGGAATAGTTGATGAAGAACCTCGAAGAAGCTCTTGAACAAATTGAGCTCCTTACTGAAGAAAGAGACAAGTTGAAGGATAGATATGAAGACTCCAAAGTATAAATCAAATTGGTTAGTTGAAGGAAAAGATTGAACATCTAAAATCAAAGCCTGAATCTATTGAATCTAGAACTATTGATGATGACTATTCAAAGTTGAAGATAGAGTACAAGATCTTGAAGCATGAATTGAAGACTACAAATATGAAGTTGACTTTGAGAAATGATCATAGAAAAGTTGAATCTAATTTGAAGACTGAAAATATAGATCTGAGAGAAAGTATGGCAAAGAAAACATCTGAGTTTGAAGCATTGAAAGAAGATCACGAAGAACTCCATAAGTACAATACTATTTTGAAAGGTGAATTGACATAGTGCAAACAACAACTTGAGAAACTTTATTCTAGCAAAGAAAAACTTGTTGATTCTATATCTATGCAAAGACCTTCTTATGACAAGACTGGTCTTGGTTATCTGATTAACATGTCTACAAAGAAACTTGAGATTAAATCAGGTCCAAAAGAAAAAGACAAATAAGATGATAAGATTAAATCCAGTAAATCTTCTAAGAAACCTAAAGAAATTGAGAAAATTAATGAAGTTGAAATCTTAGATGAACCAAAGCAAGTGGAGACTCCCAAGGCAACTAGGTATGAATTTAGAGGCAAGTGCTTTTATGTAATAGAAAAATTCATATGAAAAGAGACTGTACTAATAAGTCATTTAATCATGTTAAGGACTTTTATTGTCATAATTTTCATGGCATGGATCATAATGCAATTGATTGTAGGAAACTTAAGTATGATAATGATAGAAGAAATAATAGAATATCTAGAAAACTAACCTTACAGATAAAAGAAGATCTAATGAAAGGACATCAAGAGAAAGAAGATCTTATGATGATAGAAGATAGATTGTGTTATAAGTGTAACAACTTAGGACACATTCTTGTCATGCACCTGATGATCAGAAAAATCCTAGAAGTAGAGCACCTATATGTTAGTAATGCAACAACTTCAGACACACAACAAAGTACTGCAGAATGGACAAAAACTTTGGAGATAGAAGGAACAATGGAAGAAACTTCAAAAATAGAAGGAATGATAGAAGGAACCATGAAAGAAACTCCAGATCTAACAGTAAAGAACAAAGAAACATTGTGAGTGAACTTTGAGAAGAACTTAATGAAGAATTCATGAAAGGAACAGATATCTCAAAAGAAAAGTTAGATGATGAGATAGGAAGATTGAAGTTAGTTGTTGAGTTTGATTCAATCAAGTTGAATTAAGCTTGTTCACAATATCATAATTTGAGAACTTCAGTTAAAGACTGAATTAGAGGTAGTGAAGTTGGGAAAAGGTGTATTCATTCGTGTTTAGATGGTGCCTAAGCTCGCTCGTGATTTGGAGCTCATATAAAAAAGTTATGATGAAATTCAAAGTTACTAGTACTACAGTAAAAGTTGATTCTATAACAAAAGATGAAAAGTATATTTATGCATAGAATTTCATGATGCAAAGTCTTGAGGATGTTTGTCATGATGGAAGGAGGCTATAGTAAACCTCGGGTGACATCCACAGATTGGATAGATGAGTTTGAGAAGTTAATTGATTGCAAAATGCAAATAACAACTTTTTCATATTTGTGAAGTATGCAATTAATGCAATTTTCAAGTTGATGGATAAATGGAGTACAAAATTGAATTTTAATTCATTTTGAACACTTTCAAAGTGAACACTTTCAAAGTGAAGAGCATCCAAAAGAGACTTGTCAGAATTATTTAGTAGAAAACTCTATTTTTGGAAAGAGGCATTTTATCATTTTTCTACAAAATTTGTTCGGTAAAAGATATTGTTGATAAAGATCATGGATATTTCAATTATTCACAGTGTTGAGAATGAGGATAGACCTAAGCTCAAGGTAGTTTCCATAAAACCTAGCGATGGAAACCTTAACTCTACATTGTCTATTACTCTAAACAATGTAGTTTCCCTTGAAGACATAGAAAATTATTTGAATTGCAAGTTTGAGTCAATTGGCAATGAATATATGAATAAGGATATTTAACTAGTCTTTAACCATGACATGACTATGAAGCCTAGATTTGATCACTTAAAGGAATTTGATTAATTCAAGTATCATTTCTATAGTGAGCTAGATACAAATGAATGGACTAAAATCATATTGAGTAGGATACATGATGGCATATGGTGGATGCAAGACAATGTAGTAGATGTTTCTACCAACCTAATTCATGAGGTAATTGGTCTTAGCAAACAAGGTAGTATACGCATAGGTGAAAAGATTGTTAAGAAGAAAGTAGAAAGTTACACTAAGGCAGTATACAATGGGAAAGCCATGGTAATCAGCCCCATCAAGAAGGATGATGTGAGATTTCTTAGCAAAATTATTGCTTATTAAGTTTGTGCAAGTTCTAAGATAGATGAACTTTCAACTGGATTTATTTATACAACTTTCAAGATATGTGTTGAGAAAGAGTAAGTTAATTTGAGTGAAATATTGAGTATGCAACTCTTTAAAAACCTTGAAAATATTAAGAGAACAAGGATGGAGTATTTAGATTCCAATCACTGATAAATCACATATTCTTTCATGTGCTGAAGAGATTTCCTTACTTGTTAGTAATAGATATAATGAGTAGTGAGAGATGCACTATGGAAAATATTATAGAGGTATGTGGAAGGCACCCTGCAGACAAGGTATTAGATAGTGGTAATCTGATTATGAGGACATTCCAAAATGAGATGAAATAGAGATTTAGGATCTCCCTTGCAATTATGGATAGGTTCAAGGAGGACATATGTGTTCTAGTTGATATAGACTATACATATATTCAAGCAGTAGACCTTGGGAAACAATTTTGGATCCTTTGAGCTATGAGTTGAGTGATGATGTTGCAATTAGCTACATTGACTTGTTATTGAATTCAGACAAAGATAAAGCTAAGTGTAGATTTGGCACATATGATGAGATTACACAACATGCTCATCAAGCAACCTTGGAGAAGGCATCTCATAAGAAGCTTGAGTCCATCATGAAGAAGGCATTATCTAAGGCCATGAGATAGACAATGAAACAAGGTGTATTGAACATACAACCCTTGTCAGTTTCAACTGTTAAGACAACTTCAGGATAGAGCATTCCTTATGTGACAGTATCTGATGTTTAGCCCAGTGAACACAAGAGAAAATTAGTGACATTGGTTGAAGCAATGTCAACAAAGACTAAGAGAGTCAAACAGATGGCTTTAGGACCTAGCAAGAGGCAAAAAGCATTCGCGACAATTAAATCTAGTGGTGATGAAGAAGTTGAGGAATAGGAAACCAAGCAAGTTGAAAAGGTGACCCCACCTAAACAAGTAACAAGAAAAGCTCGGCAACCATGGAAGTTGAAGATTAAGAAGATAAACACAACGATTGCAAATGAGGGAAACTTTGTTTAGATGAACAAGTTTTATGATATATACAATAATTTTGAGAAAGATCAAATTGATATATCATTGCAAATGATCTAAGTATGAAGGATATCAAAGGAGTAGTGAACCAGAAAGTCTATGAGAGACTCATAGAAAAGAAGACTCCAGCAAGAGAAGAAGACCTTAAACTTCAAAAGTCTATGCTAAGGACAATTTTCAACAATGATGAAGATGAGATTAAGAGATTGTTGAATAACCTCACACCATACCTAAGGAATAAGTTGAGGCCATTCTTATTTGTGGTTGGTGAGAAGGATAAGTTGAGAAAGGAGACTATAGTAGCTATTAGCAAGATGTTTTCAGAGTCATAGGTAGCATCTTCTCTAGCTCCTAGAACCTCAGAAGTGTTATTCAATGATGACACTATGAAGATTGATCAAACCAATGTTACTCTTAACATTGATGACACCAATCCATGGTGGTTCTGAACCAAATGTACTAGACACCAAAGATGTTGAGAAAAAGTTCAAACAAATTGAGGAAGAGAAGAGGCTAATAGAAGTTGAAAAGCAGAAGATAGAGGAAGCCAAGCAAAAATTGCTTGAGGAAGATAGAAAAAGAAAGGAAGATGAAGATAAGAGAAGAATTATAGAAGAAGTAAAGAAAAAGAAAATAGAGGAGGAAGAAAAGAAAAGATCATAAGAGAAGAAAGATAGAGAGGAAAAGGAAAGGAAAGAAGAGGAAGAGAGGAAAGCTAAGGAAGCAACAAAGAAACAGAAGGAAGATGAGACTAAACCATCTAGTTCATCTACTCTGCTCTTTCTTGCTAGTTTGGCTACTGATGATGATGATCAGACTAATCTAATTTCATCCTTATCCAAACTTTTAGAGGATAATAAGACAGTTGAGAGTTTGCGAAGATCACTAATGGAAGTGACTAACATATTTCACAATACTTTGACGAAACAACATACTAAGTCAGATCTTGAATTGAGAGCACAGGCAATACTACAGTATTTTGATGAAGAGTTCACTAATTTGTTGAATGTTACAGAGGCAAAGGCTCAAATTTCCCATGATGCTAACCTATTTTGCACCATTTTTTAGAGCATCAAGAACAACTTAGTCAATCTTGATACATGCATAAAAGAACTTTGGAAATGTCAGTAGGAAGGGAAAGCTTTGTATGTTAAGTGTACCTCATCATACAAACTAACTAAGGATTTGGACAATCAGATAGAGGCAAAGATGAATGAGCTAGAGGCTTTATTTAGCCTAATCTAGCACCGATCTAGCAAAGTTGATGATTTTGAAAGTCAAGTTGCTAGTGTTCATAGTGACATTAGGAAACTGGAACTTTAGAAAGAGCAGATATCTAGGAGAACATCTAATTTTAGAGAATCCATTTCTTTGAAGTTATGATTTGTTGAGAAGTAGCTAGAAAAATGTGTCAAGGCCAAGGACACATATACAAACTTTTTTGTATTTAGATATCAATGCAGTTGAGATTGCATCATATGCATCATGTGCAATTCTCACATCAACAGAGTCTACCAAAGAGACATGGAACAAAGGTATGAATAGCTTGAAGATTATTTTTGATGATTGTATGAAGATAATATCTGCATAGGGGAAGATAATAGTTTTAGTAGTTTTTGACAGTTTTGGACTAAATCTTGACATTTTGACCTTTATCATTGATTTCAAAGGGGGAGAGATTCATGCAAAAATTGTATACATGTCATTGTTGGGACAGATACAAAGGGGAGAGATACATGTGGAGATTGTAAAAGTGTAAAGTATATTGTAAGGGGAAGCATATGTAAAAACTTAACTATTAAATAGAAGGTGGTATTTACTTTTTTTTGTTGTCACTTAGCCAATTTTCCCTATTTTATTGCCATTAATGCCAAAGGGGGAGATTGTTGACAATTGGCTAATAGTGATATGTAATTATTGTCATTAATGGTAACACATGATGTACATGTTGATAGGAAACCTCAAAAATAAAGATACTTAGTATTTGGCTATCAAAAAATTGTCTAAGTATAGAATTTGGTTTATAACAGTGTATTGTTTTGTTTATAACATGTTGCAGACGTCATATTATGTCAAGCAAAGTTACGTGGAGACAGTACACATGTTGGTGATGATGTGTATAACCTCAAAATTTTGTATGGACTGTACGGAATAGATTTAATCATGTTTTGATGAAGCATGACGACATAATTGAAGGAAAGAATTGTTTTGATTGTAAAATAATTACTTGTCCAATTAGGGCCGACATCCTAGATGTTTACTGTAATATGGAAAAGTGAATTGTGGTCTAAGCTGACCCAACAATATTTTATGTAAAGGCATGGTATTTATGTAAAGGACTTCTTGCAATAAGAAGCATGCAATATTGGGGTATTAGTGTTATCTTGTAAGATTGTGAAGTGAACAAACTTTTGTGAAAGTGATATATGTGAAGTTTTATCTAGTGATCTGAGATCGAGTTGAAGATCAGAGATTAGACAAGGAAGGAAACTAATAGTAAATTACTTGTTTGAGTAGTGAACTCTTCTTATAGTTCAAATTCCATGTTTGGGTGGTGAGCTCTTCTTGCATACATTATACTACAACTCCTAATAGGGATTCAAAGTCTCCTAACATGGACTGGTTATACCGAATTTTCTCATTGACTCCTAACAGGGCCCATCCTCTAACAAAGAACATATATATCAGCATATTATCTAGTGGGTATCATCCCCACTAGGGTTTTCCCATGGCCAAGGTTTCCCTAGTTAACAAAATATTGTGTCATGAGTTATCTTTGTGTATTATTACTTTTATTGTTTAGCATTACTTTATTGCTTTGTTATGCATGGTTTAAAATAAGTAATAATATCTAGTTGGCAACTAAAGTTTGTAGATTACTGATTGACCCTCCCCTGTAATCCTTATTTCTAACACGTCCATGGTCTCAAATTCCCTTAAGGTAGAACATCTTGATAGTATCAGGGGTTAGTTCACTATTTCTTAAGCATTGTAATCTAAATGCAAATCATTCTAAGAAATCTTCCACAGATTCTTCTTCCTATTGGGTCATGCAGAAGATTTCATCCCACACTTCCTTTGTTTTGCAATATTCCTAATATTTCATTAGAAATACATCTTTTATTTGTCCCCATGTCCTAATGTGTCTAAGGTTCATGAACCATCACAATTTTGCTTATTTTAGTATAGATGGGAATAATTTTGTGCAACCTTCTGATATTCATTACTATTATAGATAACATCAAATTCAAATAAGAACATATCAGGGTCTTTAGCAGTTAACACTCTGAAGATAGGAAGTGATGAGTGGGGTATATTTTTCATAGGGGCATCATCAACGAGAGGTTGGATAGGAAATTCGAAGGTCATAAGATTATTGTTTTGTTGGATTCATACACCTTGTGCATTTCCCCCGCCAAGGTTGTTGGAAATTGAACAAATGATGGACATTAGATGAACAATTTTTCATTGATGTCAAAATTACTAAGTTATAGTTACTATCAGAGTAAAGGAGAAGTCACTATCAGAAAAGATACAAAAAACATTATTGAAGAATGTTTATTAGAGAAGGTTAAGTGGAGAGTTTATCAGAAAACTTATAAAGGAATTTAGAGAGTTAATCTAACCCTAAGATCTATGATCAAGATTAAGGTTAGGGTTATTGATCACAATGATTTAAGGGAGTTAGAGAGAAGGAAAGAAGTGTGAGAAAATGAAGCACAAAGAAAAGAGAGAGACTACGAACAAGAAAAAGTGAAGAAGAGCTTAACTGAAAAGGGAAGGAAAAAGTTGATCTAACAAGCTTAAGGAGAAGCACAATTCAGGTCAAGTTATCTTGTCTATTCCCTAGCCATTTTTTTTCAAGATTTATAAAGTCTGTTACAGGACTATTGAGTTTTTTTTTAAACTCATGTTAAAGCCTCTAACCGGTTGAATGCCTAGACAAGAATGATAAAATCTCTTAACATAGTAGTCTTAATAGGATAATGATACAATTAACAATGTATCACTCATTTTTAATAGAGTGAGTTTCTCAGAAGGAAACACCAATATATGCCTAATCGGCAAACCTTTTTTACTGTAGTGAAAAAGTTGTGGGTTCCATCCCCACCATAGTTTAGTCCTCTAACCAAGGGTTTTCTGTGACACCAAAATTATTGTGTTAGGTGTGAATTTTCTTTCATGGATTGTTATTTACTTTTATGCATATGGATTGATTTTGTTTAAATGGTTGAGCTATCAGGTAGATTTGGATTAATAGAATTAAATTGTTACAGATTATTGGTTAAAACTAAAAAATTCTAGTTGTTGTCTAAGTATTGATTCACCACCCCCCCGCCCCCTCTTAGTAATTAGCCTTTCCTACCTGTAATCAATAATTGGTATCAAAGCTGAGTTATCTTGGAAGAAGTTTAACAACTTGAGAGTAGATCTAGAAAATAGAAAGGTACAAAAAGGAAAGACAACTTGAAGAAGCCCTAGATGAAGCCATAGCTCAGAATGATGAATTAAAGAGGAAACTAAAAGTCTAATTTTCCAAAATGAAGGAACTATCGGAAAGGTTACAAACAAGTCTTGAAGATCTAGAAGAACTTTCAAATAACATTACAAGTTTAGAAGAAACTGATGTTGTAGTAGATGATCTATTAGACATAAACACTATCCTTGAAGAAAATTTATAGAAAGCAAAGAAGGAACTTGAAAATAAATCCCTAAGGATGATTGAAATATTAGACAAAATGAATAAGAATAAGAATAAGAGTAAAGAATAAGAAGTAGAGCACTATCGGTAAGAAAAAAGTTAAACTATCAGATTGAATCTTATTAGAAAAGTTACTATTGTAAATGCATTAATTTCTTAGTTTACCATTTTCTTATTTTTTGGGTTATAAGTACATGTAATGACGATTCATTTGACACCTTGCTTTCTAAAGAAATTACTAAGTGTAAAAAGTGAAAATCTAAAGCAATTTACTTCCTTGTAGCCTAGAAGTTAAAGTAGGCATACTTTTCTTGGTCTATATTGTTTGAAGTAATTATGAGAGGATGACAACCATGAACAAGAATCTTCTTGTTGTTAGCATCAATAAAACACCAAAACCTAAAGTCAGAGTCTATCATATGGATTCAAGCGTATGAGATGATACTAGAGCTCTTTCATCATTACCACTAAGGGTAATATTGATTGAAGATGTTACTTCTTTCTTTCACAATAATATTGTAGTATTAATAAATCTAGGGATTTAAGAAATGTACATATAGGAGATATCTGTGGATGGAAGAGTGAAAGATGAATATAAGCACCTCAAAACTCAAGGCCTCACTCACATGGTGCATATGCCTAAAGTTTTCATTGATGAATGGATTAGATTCATATTGAGTAGAGTACATGATGGAGCACTATGGTTAGATTTGGATGGACTGGTAAAGATTACAAGGGATATTGTCTCTAGAGTTATAGGGTTGTTAGCTCAAGGAAAGGAATTCCCATTAAGGGTTAGCAATGTTGGTGTAAATACGTATTTACTATTTACACTTACTTAAGATTACTTAGGTTAATGCATTGTTTTATTATATTGCATTATTTTATTATTTATTTTGTGGGACACTTAGGAGTTTGCACACCTTAATGAGTTGTCATGTTGAAAACATAGAAGTATGCAACTCTAATTCAGTACATGGTGTCTACAATAGTAGAGTTTGCATCATTCACTAAGTTGTCATGTAGACAACATAGTTATATGCACTCCCTTTTTAGCACATGTTGTATACAACATAAATTTGTGTGTTACACCCTTGTAGGCTTATCCTCTCATCATCACACTCACTTCTATACATAATCGAGGATAACCCATATTTGGTGGACATGTGCCTAGTTGTATGACTTATCATGTAGTTGATTCTTAGGCATTCTAGATGCATCTCAAAGGCCTTTATATGCAGGCACTCCTAGTGTACTTCAATGCATATTGAATTGAATACATTGTTATTTTGATCATACTCCTTTTTGGTCTATAGTCATGCTTGTGTTTGAGTTCTTAGTTCTTGGGTGAATTTTGCCCTAAGGAAAATCCTTACATGGTATCAGAGCTTGGAGAATCTCTCTTCACATAGTCATTCAAGACCATTGTTGCTTCAACACCTCAACCCAGATCTGAAGTATCGCAAAAATTGGGAGTGTCTAGAGCCAAATCTGACCTCGCCATTGCATCTGGAATGTTGATTCGGTGAAGATCGACTATAAATTCACCTATACTAGGCTAAAGTTGATCATGAGACAATTTTTTTTGCAAACTAGCACCCGAAGGCACCAATTTGAGAACCGGGTATGGTCATTTTGCACACGTGTGGAATATTCCTCCTGCCTCATAGAATATTCCAATATTTTTGGTTGGCTAGAATTTTCTATGCACGGAATTCAACACCGATCAGATCTTATCTCCATCACATGGTAGACAAAACAACCACCGACGGTTATGCCTTTGCTTATGTAACGTACGGGCTTACCTTTTAATCATTGACACATCCAGACCCACAAGCAATGTGGGATATTTGATTTGCATTTCGGCATGCAAAACACTTCCTCCAGTACCATAATCACTTCACGAAAGTCATTACAACTCGACTCTGGCTTTGAAATCATCACTGACCTACGATGAAGGAAATCCGACGGTCTTTCAACTTCGGCCATCACATTGTATTTCCGGCCATTTTTTTCCTTTCCGATAGTGTAGACTCCTTTCTAGCCCCACGTTTCCTTTTCTGGAAGCTACATAATTATTTTGACACCCACACAGAGGATATTTGACACCACTACAAACAAAACTTTGGCCAGCTGCCATTCTTACCTTCGGCCGGTGCAACAGATTTTTGACATTTTTTGCATTCACTATGTGGATTGCAATGCCCTAAACAACATGTCAACTTTGTAGTAAGCCACATCAGATTGGGTTGACAGAAAATCGCCACGTGACTACCACGAGGACTGCAAGCAAGATTGACACATTAGCCAACCGTATTTTGCCACGTGCCACATGTACAGAGACTGTTACACAACTCTTGACACATCAACCCTCCACATGTCATCCTCATCAACAGTCTGTACATTCGTACATCACCACGTGTCGACATTCATACTACACACGTGTCATCCAGTCAGTGTGCCACGTCACCTAGGGTGACTGTTTCTCGTTGATGTCAACATTTCATGGGAAAAAATTGATAGTAGTTTGACCATCATTTCAAGGCATTTTTTAAGTACTTCAACAACCATTTGACTATCAAATTTAAGCTAGCAATTTTCTACCCAGACGCCTCTTCAGATTGCTTTTTGATTTGGCAGATAAATTTGTAAGTCCATAACTCAATCATCCAGACTCCAAATCAGGTGCAATTTTTTTTGAAATTGGGTAGAATTTCCTAAAAAAATTAGTGATGGTGTTATTTTTTGGTTTTGATACAAGGATTTTTCAAAATTTGCATTTTTTGGTGACTGTACCTATTCAATCCTATATTCTACAACTTCAAACGCTTCGTATGGGCACATCTAGTCACTTTTATAGGTTTCATTTTTTTGAAAGTGTGTTACTTTTCATCTACTTTCTAGATCTACAGTAAGATTCTAGGGTTGTGTGGACAAAAATCTCACTTTCAGAATTAGGGATTTTTCTGCATTGTATGTCTTTGATTACTTTTTAGAATTGTTGTATATTTGAGCTACAGTGCTTAGTGATAGATTTAGGCCTCAAAAGCAAGTTGTAAAAAGAAAAATTAGAAGTCTCACTTTGTTCATTTTGACAAGTGGCCCATTGTACATGCACTACATATAAAGTGCCAAAACCCTCTTTTTTGGGGGGGTCTTTTGATTGAGTGAAAGGGGGCGGGGGGGGGGGGGGGTGTGTTAGAATTAAACCACGGACAAAAATAAAAATTACATGCAAATATAACTAATAATAGAAAATAATAGATCACACAGAAAATAACACAAGGCACCAAGATTTAATGTGGTTCACCCAATCTTTGGGCTACGTCCACCAAACAACAAGTCTGATATTATTATAATTGATTACAACCTGATTACAATTTGTAATCCCTTACAACTCAATATCGCTACAAGAACCAATTTCACATCACAACTTAATGAAAAATACCTAACCCTAAGCCCTTTTACACAAGTAATTTTATGCCACTTTAGGGTTACAACATGTTGGCCATATGTCAGCCACAACGTCGGCCACGGCCCAATTTTTTTTTAAAGAATTTATGAAGTATGTACAATACTTTCTTGATCAGTCACCACAAACTAATAGTGTGTACTATGTTTTGTGTCTCTCTTTTGTGCTCTTTTCATTTTTTGCATCAGGGGTTCACCTAAATGTCCACTTCTAACTTCACGTAATTATTCTACATGGAAAGATATTGCATGGAGTAGAGTAATGGAAAAAGGTTATAGTCTTTATGTTGATGGTACAATTACCAAACCTACTAATGCTAAAGAACTCATTAATTGGCAACAACAAGACCAACAGGCTTTAGGAATTATCAGGAATTGTGTGCATAGAGATCTCTTCTTCCACGTTTCTAGTTTCAAGGAATCCAAACCTACGTAGGACAAACTTGAATCACTGTATGGTAAGGTGGATGAGGAAAAGGGTTTTCAGATTGAGGACGATCTACTTCTCTTGGATCCAAAGAACTTTGACACAAATTAAGATTATATCAACAAAGTCAATGAGTATAGGGCACTACTTAAAGATTGTGGAAATCCCATGAAGGATGACAAGTTGATTCATCATATCCTAAAGAGGCTACCTTCAGAGTATGTTTCATTTGTTTTGAGTTATAATACTCACAAGTTGACCATGGGAAGTGCTTACCAAAAGCCTACATTTGATGCATTTGCAGAGATGTTGATTGTTAAACAATCTTACATGATAGATCTGGGACTTCTCACATCATTAAAGACCAAAGCATTGGTGGCTAGTGATGAGCACCAATCAAGTCAAGGAGGGAAAAGTTCTAGCAACAACAACAAGAAGCAGTGGAAGCAAAAATCATAATCTGAGACACAACAATCCTCCTCACAGCAAGGCAATTCTTCTTCCAACAAGAAGGGAAGTAATGAAAAGAAGGACAAAATTTTTTGTGCATATTGCAAGAAACCAACTCATGATGAGCATCATTGCAGGACTAAAAGAATTGATGAGTTGGAAAGCCTACTCAGGAAGAACAAAATTCAAGTGTCAGGTACTTCCAAAGATTGAACTCCAACCTCTTCAAAGGGAAAAGGGAAAACACTTATGATAAACACAAGTTCTTCTTCAAAATGGATAATTGACTCAGGTGCTTCCTATCATATGGGTTCTTCAAAGGGAAACTTTTCTTCCTTGAAGCAGTCATAGGTACTGCACATCTTTGTGGGAAATGATACCAAAATGAAAGTTGAAGGAAAAGGACATGTGGAAATGGAAAATGGGGAATTCAAAGATGTTCTCTACATTCCAAACCTAGCTCCATTCTCCTCTCAGTTTACCAAATCACTCACCTTGGAGATGGTCACAAAGTTGAGTTCCTTCCAGATTCAATGATGGTCCGCAGTCTCAAAGATGATTCATTAGTTGTAGTGGGGAAAGTCAATCATGACAAGAGGCTTTATTCCTTCTCCCACTTTGTGCTTAAGTCTCCTTCTCAAGCCTTGTTGACTCACTCTAATTTACAAATCAAACTATGGCATGAGCAGTTTGGTCATCTTGCCTTCCACTACCTTTAGCAACTTTGCTTAAAACACATGGTCAAAGGTCTACCTAACATCAATTTTTCTAAGGGTGAGTGTTCATCATGTTCAGTGCATATGCATCTCAAGGAGAAGTATGATAAAGGGAAGTCTTCTAGAGCACCAATTATTCTTCAATTGGTTCACATGGTTTTAGCAGGTCCTTTTGTAGTGACATCAGTCAGCCAAGGCCGCTACATCCTTACTTTTGTTGATGATTTTTCACACTTCACATGGGTCTACTTCCTTCATCATAAGAATGAAGTGGTTGATAAGCTTCACACCTTTAAGATTCATGTTGAACACAAATCTAGGAAAGCCATCAAGGTTCTATGGATGGACAATGAAAGGAGATATGTGGACAGAAGATTTAAAGACTTTTGCAAACTTGAGGGGATTGATCTTCAAAATCCACCAGCATTCAGTATGCACAAGACATATGTTGTAGCTATGAGGATTAGAACTCTTAAGACCATGGCAAGTTGCATGATAAAAGCCAAGTCTCTTGAGCCTAAACTTGAAGTCGAAGCCATTAACAGTACTACTCACATACTTAGTAGGTCTCCTCATAATGCCTTAGATGACAAAATTCCTTTTAAGGAAAGGTGTGGTAGAAAACTAATTGTGAGTCACTTTAGAGTCTTCAGTTGTTCAACATGGGCAAACCTATCTTCCAAGGGATGCAAGGCACCAGTACCTAGGCCTTGTACTTTCATCAGTTATGAAGATGATGTTAAGGCTTATAGACTTATGGATCTTGAGACTCATGAAATTTTTGTGGAGAAGGATGTACATTTTGAGGAAAGTTCACCTAGCTTATCCTCTAATCCTCTTCGCACTTCATACACTGTGGAAACTGATAGTGACACCAGCGATAGTGCTTCAATAGATTCAAACATGTGGGGTTCTATCGATAGTTGTAGCGAGAGTTCATAGCATCAATATAGTCCACATGCATACATTGCCATAGTGATAGGTCTAACATAGCAGGGTACATGTCTTTCAACTCCAGCTTCAGTTGATGACTTCTTGGCAAACATTGTAGGTTTGCTTGTGGAGTTACATACTGCAGATTTGGGAGATAGCCTTGATGATTTACATCTTCTCTTTGATGAAGACGATCCTTCTACAATTGTTGCCAGGGCTCACTGTGACCCTCATGCCCATTCTCTACATGATTGATCTTTACAGATTGGCATGATTGTGGATACTTATGTACAAAAGTTGGAGGAGATCTCTTCATCAATTGAGGAGACAGATGGTTAATTGGAACAGGTTCAACAGACATCCTTACTAGATCTGCATTCGTTCTTTTTAGCAATGTTGGAAGGAGCGAACATCAACATCAACATAGGGACACTTGAGAAGGTTTCAAGGCCACCATACATCTTCAGGATTATACCTTTGCCATTGTTTCTTCCAAAGGGGAGGAACATCATCCAACATTCATGGACCAGCTTCTTCCTTGGAGCAACAATCACTGGTCGGCATTCTTCATTTAGGGGGGACTTTTTCCTCTTATGAGGTTTTGTTCTTCTCATTCTTCACTATTGTATATACTTAATGTATGTCGTAATGGGGGGGTCTTGATTACTCCATCCATCCATGCATCCTATTTTCATCTCTCTTTTTGGGGGAGGGTTTTTCCCATGAGGTTTTCCCTCTTTCTCTACATTATGAGAGACTGCATTTTCATTATGTACATGGGTACCTAACATGGCCTTGTTGTCAGGACCCATCTTGCATTTCATCTTAGTTTTCGTAAGCTTAAGGGCATTCCCCTAAGTTGCACTTAAGGAGGGGTGTTGGTGTAAATACGTTATTTATTATGTGAGACACTTTGTAGTTTGTGCACCTTTATGAGTTGTCATATTGACAACACAGAAGTATGCAACTCTAATCCAGCACATGGTGTCTACAACACTGGAGTTTGCATCATTCACTAAGTTGTCATGTAGACAACATAGTTAGTTGCACTCCCTTTTTAGCACATGTTGTCTATAACATAAATTTATGTCTTACACCCTTGTAGGCTTATCCTCTCATCATCACACTTACTTCTGTGCATAATGGACGATAACCCATCTATGGTGGACATGTGCCTAGTCGTATGACTTATCATGTAGCTAATTCTTAGGCATTCTAGATGCATCTCAAAGGCCTTTATATATAGGGACTCCTAGTGTACTTCAATGCATATTGAATTGAATACATTGTTATTCTGATCATACTCCTTTCTGGTCTATAGTTGTGCTTGTGCTTGAGTTCTTAGTTCTTGTGTGAATTTTTCCCTAAGGCAAATTCTTACAAGCAACATGTGACTAAACTAAGATAGATAACCAAGATCATGTAAAACAAAAGTCTAATGGAGATAGAAAAAGTGAAGCATGCAGGAAAAAGGTTCATTGCAATGATTATTGGATACAAATTTTATTAGTCTAGTCATCCCAACATTGTACTAGGTACTGCAATTTGGACTGCACATGAAATCACAACACAAGGCAAATCATATGACCTCACAGGTATGATTGTAAATCAATTAAACGTGAATATGGAAAGATTGAAAAATGACTAAGAACAAGACATAAAATTTGGTAGTTTACTTGTATGTATATTCTTCTATGTTAAGAAATGTTTCCCCGGTTTAGGAAATGTACAATGGAATGAACATAGACCTATTTTATATCACATTAACAAATATGTTGAGTAGCTAGGTGATGAATTCAAGAAAATCATGTGGAGATACTTCAAAGAAATATAGTTAAAAATACATGTTACTGGATACCAAGAGAAGTGGTCAACGGGTATAATCATACTCTATGCTTTATTGCTGACACTAATTACTGTAGGATACAACCGGTGGAGCCAAGAACTTCTTGGGTTCCCTATCTAGACTATGAAGTATCAGAAGATGAATTGGTCAATTATGCTAATCATATATTGAGCCTACCAAAGAACACTTCAGTGAAATGATTTGGGACTTATGAAGAATTTTTCTCAAGAAAAGCTTGAGTCCCCAATTGTCAAAAAAGAGAAAAAGACAAAGAGGATGTATGGAGCTGCACATGACACATCGAGAAGCCTATCGATACAAGAGGTCACATAGGCTATGTATGCATTTCACCTAGCCACACCGAAAAAGAAGGGAAAGGAAAAGAAGTACAATCTATAAGTGAAGCTATCACAATCTAAGAGTAGGAGGAAGAAGGTAGCGAAGAAGAATTTGAGGAAAGTACTCAAGAGGAAGTTAAAGAAAGGAGACGTTAAAACTTATAAGGGAAAGGTATTCAAAAGAAGGAAAACACAACATGTCACAACAAAAAGGAGAATAGTGACTAGGAGTCAAGTTCAAACTCCACTACCTAAGAAGAAGTCACAAACTAAATTTGAGAAGGAAGTGAGTTCACGGGAAAGAAAATTAGGATGAAGAATTTATAAGATTCTCATTGATTCCAAGGAACTTGCCAAATTTATCACAGTAACAATGTTAGTTTGTAAAATTGACACTGACTAGTTTACAAAGTTGATAGAAGAAGACAAGAGAATGATTGGGGATTCAATTATAAAATATTTTAAGGATGCATGCAAATATCTTGAAGATATAAAGGAAATGGTACCACATGATTTTTATACTAATCTATTTGCTAGATGACATTCAACAAGTTTGAGGGTAAAAGAATTGAGGAAACAAGTTTTACATGAATTATGACATGATCTATCCGTCAATGATGTAGAAGTTTGGATGGATAAATATCAAAAAGCTTTTAGATCTAAGGTATTAATAGCCATGGTATTAGTAGACGAAGAACTCATTTTACTACAGAATATCAAGGAGATTTTGATAGAAGAACTAAAAAGAGAGTAGAAAGAAGAATTTGAGAAAGGAAGAACTTCTAATGTTAATGATGTATTTTTAGTAAGTGAATTACTTAAAGCCACCATCATAGGAATCGATAAGATATCCAAGGAGGAGAAAATCATAATTGTAGATATCACAAACAAGAAATATTAATAAGAAGAGGAAGACAATCAAATGAAGAGAGTATAAGCTCAAACAGAGCCTACAAGTGTTGAACATAAGGAAGAGGATACATCTGACAATGCTATAGTTAGCCAATCTATAATACAATCGATAAATAGTGTTGATCAACTTGAAGTAATTACTCAATCTTTAATATCAACAAATAAAGTAATAAAGGCTATGAGCACAGAAGAGGAGACAACATCAATCCCAACATCAATGCCATAAGTATCAACAGTTACAGAAGGCACCACCAGTAAACAAAAAGATATCAGAGAACACAAAGTCAACCTAAAGATACAGACACTCAGGAAACTCAAGAAAAGGGTAAGCACACCAACAAGAAAGAACCAAGAACCAAGTTTGTAATAGCTGAGAACTATAGGAGCAAAAGGGACAACCGACAAGGACAAGGATAAAGACAAAGATAAAGATGAAGATGAAGACAAAGATAAAGACATGAAGAAAGACCATGACAAGAGTGTACAATTGGTAGAAGTCAAAGGTAAAAGGAAAAGAGAAGCAGAAGAAGTTGAGAAGTTGATGATGATCCACCAAACAATGATCCCCGATTTGACATATTGAAGCAGCCACCCCTAACGCTGAATAAGAAGGACAAAAAATTGTTCAAAAGAGCATTTGATTATAAGATGGAAATTGATGAGTGAAGATTAAAAAGGATTAAAAGACAAGTACTACGAGAGACATTGAGAATGTTTAAGAATCTCATGCCAGAGGTTACATCAGATAAGGAGACATTGATACAGAGACAATTAAAAGTCTATTTGGATAAAATGAAAGAAGTAGGAAGCAATCTAAACGGAGAATTAGCATAGGAAGTCACCAACAAATTGGAGGAAAATAATAAGTAGAGTTTGATAATCAAGCTGATAAATTTGAAAGGGAGGCTACAAAAGTCTATAAATAGATTACAAGAAATTGTTAACACTACATTAAGCCAATATACTGCTTTGTGTAGTTTTGACACATTTACTTCAGTATCGACAATACGCTTATCAGAGTTCAGAATGAATGATTGAGTTATATTAGGAATTTGGACTCATCAGTCAATATAGTTCAACATGCATTCAAGTTGAAATATCTTATTACAAGAGAAGGAGAAATACTAACAGAAAAAGACAAATTGATTGCTAAAATTTTGGAGTTACAAGGAATAATCAGTTTACATATTGATGTAATGAAGCATAGCTTATCGGAAGAACAACATACTATACAGATGCCAGAGGAAATGACATTAAAAGGAATGGAGAACATGGTAGAAGAATTTGAGAAGCATAATTTGACAATTCAAGCATTACAAAGAACATGGGATAAATTGTTACAACATATCAACTCAAATTATACACCTATTGTAAGTAAATGGTAAATTATTTATTGAAATTTTTACTACACATTTGTTATTTCATCACATTTGTTGGCATTGACTGCCATAAACAAAAAGGGGGAGAGATATTGAAAAAGAAAAAGCTAAAGAAAAAGTAAGAGAGATATAGAGGTTATTAAAGAAAAGACAGATGAAGAGGATTATAGGCAGGTAGGTACTGAGGATATTGAAACATACAACATGGGGGAGTATAGGTACATGTATAGAAGATATAGTATGAAGATAAGATACAACTTTTTTTTTTGTCATCAATGCCAAAGGGGGAGATTGTTGGAAATTGAATGAATAATGGACATTGGATGGACAATTTGTCATTGATGTCAAAATTACTAAGTTACATTTACTATTAGACTAAAGGAGAAGTCATTGTCGGCAAAGGTAAAAAAAGAATTATCAAAGAATGTTTATTGGAGAATGTCAACTGGAAAGTATATCGAAAAAATTATGAACAAATTTAGAGAGTTGATCTAACCCTAAGATTTATGATCAAGATTCAGGTTAGGGGTGTTGGCTCCTAAATTAATAGCTTTTGAATAACCCAATGATAAGAACAAATACATCTAGGGGCAGCTAATTCTCATGTTCAATATACCTATTCAGACACCAGGGCCAACTATAAGGCTATAATCCTTCTTCTTCTTCAGACTCTACAAGACCTAGGTGAGTGAACCTCAAATTCGTTTATATGGTACCAATATCAAAAGCATACAATTTGAATCTTATAAAGAAGATAAAACCCTAATTTCTCCTATACTTATGTAATGACAAAGGTATGCAGTATCAAATTGCAAATCCTATGAAATCCACAAGCTAAGTGAGGGCATCATTTCAACTCTTAAACAAAAAGGGAAAATGATAATTGACTTAAGTATTGATTTCAGTATAACCAAGACATGAACAAAAAAATACATAGATCTTATAGCTGATCACTGCCTTATTTATTGGGCAGTTCCACAAATCACTAACACACATCCTTGGAAACCATTGATACATCTCATATCAAGACTTCCAGATCTATCCATTCACCTTGTGAATCAAACATCTACATCATTTCTAAAACTCATACTCTACCTATCCCTTCATGCAATCTATAACCACGTGATGATAAACTAAGCATTTACATGACTCCTTAAATCACAAGCAAAATATATCAACACGTAGAACCTGAAATAGATTGCAACTGAGTTTTTTGCTCTTTGTTCACAAACCACAAAATATTACAAACAACATGAATAGGAGACAATATTCAGATTGAAGATAAACTTGTTGCTACATTTTATTTATTTCCTTGAAAAAAATACAATAAGATGTATGAAACTAACTCACAAAATAGCTGAATAGACCAGAACTATATATAAAACTTCATAATGTTGTTCAAATATAGAGAGAAATGCTGAGAACAGTGGTGTCATAGCTCTAGAAACCTTCCAAAAGACTAGAACCAACCTTGTTGTATCACAACAATGGAAGAAAAACTAGAACCCTTACTCCACATCTTGGAAATCTTTTTATAGAAAAGGATTGCAACAAGCTTCAAATAGGAGGACACATGTCAAAATCTTAACGGAAAACAAATACATAGATATTACTACAATGTTATATTTAAAACATTCTTTGCATTCAGATAAAACTAGGAAGGTAGTTGCAAAGCTGGCAGGAGGCACTTATTGCATGAGTCTTCAACTTAATTTTGTTTGTCTTCTACTGCCCTTAATCATGTAAATCTCTAACTACTTCCTTCAGATAGCCTTAATATCTACAACTTCGTCCAAAATACTCATTTCTTTCTTGGTGGTCGTTTTGTGAATCTAATTTTATTTGAGTTTCTTACTATCACATTCCACCTATAAATCTGATCACCATCAAGGTTGTGCAACTTGAACATCAACTCATCCCATTGTTCGGTGCCGACCTATGCCTTGTTCTATTGTTTCACTTTAAAATTGAAACCACTTGTATTCTCGTAAGCCTGGAACTAGCCTTTATGATCACAACCCTATCGCATTTTCGAGGGTTCCCTTCAAGTCTTCTACTATCTCACGATCACAACCTTGCGTAACATCGGGATTTGTCTTCTCCAAGTTACAATCTTACAATCATAGTCAACAAGCCTTTCATCATAGCTTCAAAAGCTTTCATTATCTACTCCTGCAATCTCACAATTTGCCTTCTTGCATACAATCTTACGATTGGTGTGAGATCGTAAGTCTCCAACTTTGCCTTCCCAATCAAATGTTACATTTGAAGCCACATGATCAGATGAAGCTCTTGTATCATCGTACCACTTATTCTTCAACTTATTGATAATATGTTGGCATAGTATTGTATCTCTTCATTTTAACACCTCTGATCTCACAAACTATTGTAGTGTCATATCGACATAGCATCATATCTATACACTTCAAGCTTTATGATCTCATGTTGTCCTCTCACAGCATGCCATGTGGCACCACCTAATTTTTTGGTTCCGCCACCTCATTATTTCTTACCACATGTCATGTTTTTGCAACCTCGCGGCTTTAACCCTTAACTATCATCTAACTGTTATGACCATTTTCTCAACGGTTAACTAACCAACTTCACATCCTCGCACCTATTATCTCTAAACTATAGGTTAACTTTGCGACCATGTGATTGCCTATTTTGCACATTCAAAGATGTTTTCACTAACCTGACATTTAATGTTGTGATCATGCGAAAAGCTTTATCTTTAATTGTTTCACAACTTCGCTACCCTAACTTGGAGGTTATCCTTAACAACTACAACACTGCGAGGGTCCTTATCTTGATTGCTTCACATCTTCACAACTGAAAACTTTGACTCATCTTTTAATCCCATGAAGATGCGATGAAGGATTTTTGCTACTTCACTAGTTTAACCATAGGTTACTTTTAACCACCTATAAAGATGCGCTAACCTTAAAACTTAACTGTTGTTTCCTTTTGCATCATTGCGACTTAAACTTCAAGGTTTATCTAACTACTTGTGACAAAGTGATGATTCAAACTTTTACTGCCACTTATACCCTTTGCACCATCACAACTTGAAATTTTGAGCCAAAATCCTACTATGATCATGTGATCTTTAGTGTATTGCCCCTTCACAACCTTAATTTGAATGTTAACACTAACCTTTGCAATGTCACGATGATAGTTATCCTGACTATTTTGGCTCTTTATCGCTACTCGCAACTCAAATTTTATAAATTGTGTTCTCTCCTGTGAGGTTGTAGTTGTTTAGATGAAAATAGCTTACCCCACCATATCCACATGTTGTTACCTCACTTTCTCGCTTTAGCTAACCCTCTTGCAACTTTGAAAAGCGGGAATATGATAGCCATCGATCTAACAAGATCTAATGGTTCTTTAGATGCATGGATTATACTGATTGAAAATCAAAAAAAAGGGAGCCCGCATGGATAGGTGTCATCATTCTGGAGACTTTCTCAAAAACTCTTTTGTCCTTTCACACTTTAGGCCCAAAACACGATTATGGCCATTCGATCCTTGTCAGTATGCCCTCACCACATGTCACAATTTTCTACCCTCGAAATCTTGACCCTACTGTTATCATTAATACTTACAAGGGTGCAATGACCATTTGATTGATCGCTACACATCTTCGTAGCAGCAAACTCAGTTAGAAATTGAAATAGGGCGATGGAGCAACCAAGGCAACTTCACAGGATCTCAACTTAAAACACGCTAGAGGTGAGAATTTATGATATGAAAACATAGCCAAGGGACTTAGGGACATGAAAAATAAATGAATAACCAAGGTTTTTAATGCATCCCAATTTCACATTTCCATGCCAACTTATGAATAATTCATCAAAATCACAGGACATGACTATTTTCTAGGGTGTTTTAGGAGGATGGCAACATTTTTAGAAATCTTAAGCAACAATATATACTCTCTTTTTTATTTTCATAAGGTAATTCAAAAAATTTAGCTGGGTGAAAAATCAAGCCAATAGTGGCTTTGTCTGGGGATGCATGTCCCTTGTAGGCATGTCAAGGATTCAAATCTCTAGAAGAAGCATACCACTCCAACAAATCTCTCAAAAAACTTTCTTGAAAGCAATAAAACTACTCCTCAATTGTACAAACGATGGCCTCGGGCCATTGAAAATCTCAAAAAAAATTCTTACCTCTGTCATATACCTTATTTTCATTTACATTCTCATGAGGTAAGCTAAAAATATCACTTCAATTAGTTTCACCAACAAAATCAACATTCTGAATCAATTCACTTGGAAAAACAAAATAGCTCTCTTCACTTTCATAGTGCATATACCAATCAAAATTTATTTCAACATTATGCTTACTATGAAAGAATTAATCAACATGCTCAAATATATCAGAATCAAACTGAGACTCCTCTTCATCAGATGAATCGTGCATGTTATCAACCTTGAAAATGAAAGTTTCATATTCAACTTGGGGAAAAAGATCACACATACCTTGACATTATGTTTCCTCATATGCAACTAGTTGGGACTCAAAAGAGCAATCAAATTTATACTCACAAATGTCATCCATGTCAATGTCTAAAACTAATCTAGGGTTCTCAAATGATTCTTCACAATCAACAAACAAATTAGCCATCATGTTAGGGCATTCACCATAAAATTCCTTGCAAGGTGTAGGCTAATCTTCAATAAAAACTTTATCTAACACCTTGTTATCAACATCATTAGATGCACCACCATCACCACAATCATTGTCACACGTAGAAGAAGAACAATCTAATTTCTTGCAGCAGTAAGACAATGTATCATCATCAAGATCAGCATTAACCAAATCTTAGAACTCCATGTTCTCTTCAAAAAGCGAGTTGACAATTCCATGCAAAGCTTCCTTGTAAACATTATAACAAGTGATGTGTTGATCAACATCAAACTCTTCATCATACAACGGATTAGTGAAGACTTTGAAACCATTTCTAACATCGCCATCATGAATACTTTCAGCATGTGAAGAGGAAAAATTAAAATCATCATCATTACATGCAGATACAATGTCCACTTCATCAATGAAGCATGTAGAATATAAATCAATATTACTTGCATTTTCTTCTCTAAAATGATTCATATGGATGGACTACCAATCATCTCTTAACTTATCAATAGGTGTTGATGCATTAATCTTGGAATCACTTATATACTACTAATTGCAACTACATGCAGCATTATGGTGTTCTTCTATACAACTAAGTGATTTATCATTATAAATGATCTCCTTATCCTCGCATTGTGTAAACAATTTCTCTTCAAAACTTTCAACTACATGACAATTCATACAATTCAGAGTTGGAATCTCATTTTCAATTTTAGAAGAACTCATACCTCTACTTGAATAGAGTACTCACTTTGACCATTGCTCTCTTCTCCCCAATTTGCATCAGACTCATATGAAGATGAACATGTATTATCATTGTCCTCACCTTGACTTGAGTAACCAATCTCATCACCTTCTTCATATGATGTTGCTTCATGACATACCATATCAACAACCTCATTTTCATCACTTGAGTCATAACTTTCTACCTGTTCATCCTTACAAAAAGATGAATGTCTTTCAATTTCATGGTTAGTAACATTCTCAACACAAGGCAAATCATCAATAGGAGAAACAACAATTGAAATTACTTCTTGCATATATAACTGATCAAGTGAATCAACTTTTTCATTTACTAATGTAACACTACAAACATGTACATTCTGTTTAGCAAGAACATGATCAACTCTTCTTTGCAACAAAGAGAAATCATCTTCACATGTTTTTAATTCTAAATTTTCAACAAGATTGTTTACAATAGCAGGGGTATCTACATGTTTACAATAGAAGGGGTATCTACAATGGAGTCACCTCCCTTCACCCCCAAGACCATCTCAACCTCCCAAGGAAGAAATGAGCCTTCACACTCCCATAACAACACAGAACACAAAAGGAAAAAAAATTACTATAAAAAAGATAACTTGCACAAATCTCTCAACACAACATCTTATCAAAGACAACAAGACACAAAACATATTGCAATACCATTTTTCAACAAGAACATAAAATGCATAAGGAGAGATGAGGGCCTACCTTGGTCCAAGCTATGGAAATAAAGTTGATGAAGAGCCTCTTTCCCAAATCCTCCAAAATTCTCTAGCTCCTAGATTGTCTCAAAAGTTGGAGAGTGGTGAACACCCTCTAACTTTTGGAGACCCCTCTAAAAAGGTTCTACACACTTTCCATAACTCTCTTGGGAGAAGGCAAGAGATCCCATTGGCTGGTTTTTGCAACCTCTTACAAGCTTTCTAAAAATGGGTCTTACAAGGGTGGCTTTTGAAAAAGGAACAAGTTACTCGATCACATAAGGGATGGTTGTCTAACCAAGATCAACTCTTCAAAAGTTATTTTTCATCCATCTTGGAAAATGAACTTTTGAGGTGACCCTAGACTCACATAGAGCTAATATTAATTCCTCCCCCTCAACCCAGCCCTAGGAGTTTGTTTAACCCTCCAAAAACCCACCTAAATTTTGCACACAGGTTCCAAGTGATTTGACCCAATCTATGGCTCTCTAACCAAGTGGGTCACATGAGGAGATTCCAAAATGGTAGGTCAAAATATGATTCACATGTTTCTAAGAGGACATGTCATTGCCACATATACACATCACATGTGTCAAATGAGACCACAAAGACACATAACAACACACATGGCATGTCCACCTAGAAATTACACAGTTACAAATAACAAATAACAATTACATACACATGTAAAAACACATTTCCAAATAAAACACAGTTACAAATAAGGTTTTGTCTCTTTATTAGACACTATCTTGGTTGACTATTTCACAATTTTTTGGTCCCAGTTCTTTGAATTTACTTCCATGTACTTTGCTACACATCTCCATTCAAATATCAATATCCCAATAAATCACATTTATATACATAACAATGTGCAGAAATCACAACATCACATAATTCAAATCACCATTCTACCAATTTAATTTGATTCTATGATTTCCACTATACAACATACCACATAGATGATCCATATGAAAACCATAATCACCTTACATTAACTTTACCATTTACATATTCATCTCATATAGAAAATGTTCATAACAAAATTATATCCTTTCAACCAAACCAATTATAATGAAATTACTAATAGTACCATCATGAGGTAAGCATAAAACAATAGGGTAAATAACTATTAACATCAAAGACATTAGCTAATCAAGATGCATGGGTAAAAATGTTAGCCTAAGTGAAAAATCTAAATATTGTGTACAAATATTACATCCTATGGTATCAATCCCTTATGTTATAGTCCAATTAATAGATCATCAACATGATAAATCAACAAAATGAGTCAAAAAAATGTATCAAATGCTATGATGGGCTTGGAGCGGGAGCCTCTCACCACATAATATCCTATCATATCAATTAACCATCATGAAATTACATAAAATATTCAATCATCATCAAGAGGTAAAGCCCAATAGAATCAGGTGCATAATTAATTGTAACATTCAAGTTAACTAGTCAGGATGTATGCACAATAATGTCAACATTAGTTCAATAATCAACCATCAGGTCACAACATTACATCCTATGTTGCCAATATTGTTTATATCATAAAACATCAACATAGTAACTCAACATGATCACAACGAATATGATCATAACATTTCTAACACAATGATTCACTTGACAAATGTATAATCATACATAATTTTGACCATGAAAATGCTTCTTGACCTAATATAATCTCCATCTACAATTTTCCTAATGACTCTTTCATGCCCAAGAAACCATATGCATATAAAACATGTATCAAGGTAAACACCATTTAGAAAAATTTAGCATTTGATTGCCATCTATATATTATCAATGTAGGAGGAAAATATTGTTTTAGCATAAAGTATATGAATTAAATTCACTTACAACCACTCATATCTCCTCAAGACATAACCCATACTACAATTTCAAAAAATAAATTACCTATAGAGATGGGTATATAGAGGAATTCATTTAGTTACATAACATCCTTCATAACATAATTTATAATTTAACACAGAATCCAATACTCCTTTTACACTAATGTACAAATCACATAAATTTACAAATCACAATGCAAGTAATAATGTATTATAACATTGCCATCATAAGTATAGGAATAAACATAACAATAGTATCTAGTCCTTGACTCATAGAGTCTAATCATTTTGATCTAATTATCCAAACAGGAGAACTAGTAATGAGAATCTATATCATCCTCGACTAGGTTCTCGCAATTTTTCAATTAATGAAGAGAATTACAAGAAAGAATCCTATAAATCCCCTTAGTGTAATACATCATTTTTTCACATGGATAAATAGTATGGGATTCTCAGTAATATCCTCAAGGGAATCCATCACTTATCACTTAAATGAAGCACCTCATCTCACATACTTAACCTTTTTAACCCTCTAACAAGGGTGCATTCATAAAGTCAAGGCTTCATTAAGTGCATAATGATAGTCTCTCTCTCTCTCTCTCTCTCTCTCTCTCTCTCTCTCTCTACTTATGTCCCTCCCCCTTCTCCCTCTTTCACCTCCCTCCCCTTCCCTCAATTCATCCATCTCTCTCACCTTTGAAAATTTCTCAAGTAGTGTGAGTACCCTATAACGCAAACACTCTATATTGTGAGCACCCTATTTTTTGCACAATGCGCTTGTGCTATCTCTCTCCCTCCCTCTCCCCTCTTCCTATTTGCTTATGTCCCTCCCCCTTCCCCCTCTTTCACCTCCCTCCCCTTCCCTCAATTCATCCATCTCTCTCACCTTTGAAAATTTCTCAAGTAGTGTGAGTACCCTATAGCACAAACACTCTATATTGTGAGCACCCTATTTTTTGCACAGTGTGCTCATGCTATACTTCGATTAGACTATAGGAAAAATGTTCTTCTTAATGCATTAGAATTCACCAAGCCTAAGAATTGGATTTTCCTTGGAGATCCAACCCAAAGGCTTGGTGGGCTCAAACAAGGCTGAGACGTGTTTTCCAATAGAAATACAAAAAATGATTAACATTTTTTGTGTGCCCTCCATTAGGTTTCCCCATGGTTGGATATCAATAAAATCAGGATACATGATATTGTAGATCTTCGTGTTAGCTATCTAACCATATATTTTATTTTGAATTCAAACTATTTTAAGACTTTGACCTATACTTTCTTTTGTCTGTGTCCATTTTTTGTAGAAAACCAACATGTAATATTTGGGGATTAGATGTTATAGCTCATTCATTAAATTTTGCAACAAGTTAGTTTTTTAGAAACATGATTCTACACACTTTAACAAAAAAAGAAATTTTGATTTTTGACTAGTTTTTTATGATTTCTAAAGGGGGAAAAAACATTTTATGTTTTCAATATTTGTCCACTTACAAAATTTGTAAAAAATTAAATATACATTATAGAATTAGCTAAAAAAATCAGGATAAACTATGTGGTGTTAGATAACTTCTAACCAAAGTGATTAAAGATTTTTTTTTAAAAGTGAGCAGTTTAGGGGGAGCACATCTGACGCCACGCTATGTTTTATATTGAAAAATAATACCACTTTGTGTGCTCCCCCTTTTTGAGGGATTTAAACTCTACCCTTCAATAGAAAAATTAATTATAATTTGGATTCAAAGAACTACAACTTTTATTTTTGTTATATCTTAAAATTTCGAGTGTAACTATCTTCAATTTGTCATCAAAGTTTAGAAATTGTTGATTTCATGAAATAATGGCACATTAACCCCTCTTTTGGTTTCACAACTTTGTGCACTTACTAATGTGAAGAAATATTCTAGAAATAATCCTAAAATTTGAAAGCTAAAGATGGAGGATCAATATATTAATAGATTGAGATCTTTTGAATGTTGTTAATGGTAATATCATGAGACCTATATATCTAAATGGGGCTACAAACTATGATGTTATAGACTATAAAGACAAGGGTTTAATTACATTATGACTAGTAGGCTTTGTTATGACTAATGTTGATGAAGAGACCTCTCAAAGTAAATTATGGAAGAAGCTTGGTGAGATATATCGAGAGGAATATTTAGTGAATAATATTTTATTGAAAATGAAACTACATTGCTTAAGAATGAAAGAGTGGACAATTGCAAACCATTTGACAGCATTCAATATGTTTGTCTAAATTAGCATCAATTGGTGTCAAGATGGATTTGGAAGAGAAATGTTAGATCTTGCTTTGTTATGGCCATCGATAATGCTTCTATTTTTTTGAAGATTAAAGATGTGAGAACTTTTCTTTTTTAAGAGATGGAGAGGAAGGTAATGAATGTCATTTAGGCCCCAACAGTTCATGGAAGATCTAAGGGAAAAGGTTGAAGAAGGAGAAGTGAAATTAATCACAATCTAGTAGGAGATCCAAATCTCTTGGAAATTACAAAGTTATTACTTTGTATTTTAGTAAGCTTGGACACATCAGTAAGGACTACAAAGAATAAAAAAAGAAAAAGGAGAAATTTGATTATGATAATGATGTTAGGATTAACCACAGACAAAAATAACAATTACATGCAAATATAACCAATATCAAAAAAAATTAATCACACAGAAGAGAACACAAGACACAAGGATTTAACATGGTTCACCCAATCCCTAGGCTACATACACCAGGAACAAGTCCAATATTATTATTATCCAATGATTACAATTTTCAATCCCTTATAGCTCGATACTGCTACAAGAAGCTACAATCTCATTATACATAATGAAATCCCTAACCCTAAGTAATTTTATATAGGCTTTTTTCGCTTACAAAATTAGGGCTACAATAAGTTGTCCAATAGAAAAATAAAAGCTGACACCTTTTACAATAGTCAATTCATTTTTGGCTTCGGGTACGCTACCCCTGAAAACCCTAGTAGGGGTGTTGCCTCTTGACCCCACCCTACACTGTGATAGGGAGCGCACCTAGGGCTCTGCCTTAGGACCTCTTCTTAGGGGTGCTACCCCTAGACCCCCATAGTAATAATCTGGGGGAAACCACACTAAATAAAGTGAGAGAAATTAACCTCCGAGTCTGATTAGGCTCTACATCATAACACATGATTCCAAGAAGGAAGATGGTGATGTATTAATTATAGATTTTGACCACTCGTGTGTGATGTTGTATGGCTAATGAACTTAGGTGCATCTTTTCATATGACCAATAATAAACATTGATTTTTTGAATATAAAGAATTTGATGGAGTAAAGTGTACTTGGGTGATACTATTTATTTAAATATTTTTGGTCATAGTAAAGTTAGAATCATCTAACTTGATGGTGTAATAAGAAGGCTTTATGGTATGTTGCATGTCCCTACTCTAAAAAAACTTGTTATATCTATGAGAATTTTTTTAAAAAAAAGAGAATGCAAGTAGTCTTTTTCTAATTGTAGGATGAAAAATGTTAAGAGGTTCTATGATGATTTCTAGACATCTCAAAATTGATACATTATATAAGCTATATGCATATACTATTGAGTGAAATAGAACTCTCATGAAGATTGCATTTGTGGATACTTCATTCAAAAAGGTGATGGTATCATCTTTAGTAGATGGCCATGAATGTTTAGTGCCTAAGGGTGTCTTTTGTTCTTAATCAAATTTACTCCTAGATAAGACTATGTTATAGACATGTGGCTATCCAACAATATATTTAGGATATTATACAAAATGCTTTTCAAAGAAAAAGCTAAGCTTGTCCCCTTAGTATTTTTTGTTGAATATATGATTATATATATGCTACCATCATATGACAACAAATATTTGACCACATTGGAGATAAGGGTCTAAGGACCTCGAAAAATAAGAACTTTATGGAACATTTGAATTATTAAATTTTGATTTTGATTTTTGAGAGCATTGCATTTATGAAAAATAAAATAGCATTCAATTTCAATTGAGATCTAATCAATCATGTAGTATTTTGGATCTTATTCATTTAGATGTGTTTAGTCCTATAGACGTTCCTTCCATTGGAAAATCTACATGTATTTTATTATTGATAATTATATAAGTGCACATGGGTTATGAGGAGTAAATTTGATGTTTATAGTTGATTAAATTTTTTAAATAAATGGTTGAATTATAGATTGGAAAGAAAATAAGATATTAGATTGATAATGGTGGTTACTTCTTCTCTAATGATTTTGATAGATTGTGTAAAGATAGTAAAATTTATAGACAAAATATAATTCTCCATTCTCCACAACATAATGGAGTTGCAGGAAGGATAAACATGACATTGATAGAGAAGACTAGGAGTATACTAAATTGTGCTAGCCTAGAACAAAAGTATTGGGTTAAAGTTGTTGTCATTGCTTGCTACCTAATCAATAGGTCTCTAACATCAACTCTTGTTGATAAAATGACAATGGAAGCATATCAAATCATAAGCCTTCATTGGGAAATCTTATGAGTTAATGTCTAGTGAGATATATGAATATGTGCCAAAGAAGAAGTGACAAATTCAGTTAATAAGGGTATGAAATGTGTCTTCATCCAATATAGCCATGGTGGGAAATGATACATGATTTGGAACCCTGTTGCACAAAATGTGATAGAAGTGTTATCTGTAGAGAAACTAACCCTCATATTACATTGTAGCCAAAAAAAAAACTAAAAAATAGGATGTGATTCAAATTAATTTTATGCCTAAGTTGAATTGAGACCCCTAGATACAAAAAAGGTTGATGATAGCTCAACTAGCTTTGAATCTTTAGAAGAGGAGCAAGAGCCTCCAACTCAACTTGTTCAAAGGTCTACAAGGCAAAGGCAACCACCTAAAAGGTATTCACATGATGATTGGAGATGTATTTTTTCTTTGAATACTAGCATGGATGAACCTACATCTATTGAAGAGGCATTAGTTACAAATGATGCAAAATCCTAAAAATGTATGGATGAAGTGTTAGAATAATGTAATAACTTAATTATTAAGTCATCTTGACTTGATCATTAAGTTACCATTAATTCTATGTTAAGATAACACTTTATGCATTAATGGCAATTAATAATTATATTAATTATTAAATAAATTTCTTTTTAGGGTTTCTTATTTTAGGTTACAAGATCTCCTATATTAGAATTAATCATTGTATACTTTATTCATTCATTTGATCTAATAATATAATCTTTCATATTTTCAGAGCCCAAACCCTTGCTTTGTAATTCTATTATTCCTAGTGACATGTTATCTTTGCATGCAGGTAATCTTGGCTTCATGAAGTTGGATTGATAACTTTGACATGGTATTAAAGTGTTGACCTATGGCAGCTTGGTCTATTTTTTAAAAGATTTTTTTGAGTGGAGGGTGTTTGCTTGGATGGATCACAAATTTGATTGAATTTTTATGAAATAGGGTGTCACTTTTTTTTAGTGCACTTTGAGTCCAAATAGACCTCACTGTTTGGTTTGTAATGCCCAAAAACCTTAATTCCATATAAAATTTGTCAATTTTTGGCAATAGTTGACTAGTGAGGTCCAAGGGGTTTACCTTGGTTGAAGCGATGACTTATCATTGTGGAGACCTTGGTTCAAATTCCAAGAGGAACATCTCTGTGGAATTCTAAGTTGTGACTCTTGCTCTTCTATTGGTTGTATTTATCTCATTGTAAAAGGTGGATTCTAAGTTGTGACTCTTGGTCTTCCAAATGTTGTTTCTAGTGTGGTTGCTCGAAAGGAGCTTGAATAAGATTGTAATTCTCATGTTGTTGCTTGAATGAACACAAGATTTGTAAACGATTTCAATATAAAAGATAGTTGAGTGGTGAGGCAATTTTTGTTTGCCCCCAAATCGTACAACTAGACACACTTCCCAAGATGAAGAATTTTTTTAACAAAAAAAAGAAATAAAAAAAGTGTTGTATTTAAAAATGCTCATGCTTTTTTTTTAAAGTGTATGGTTTATGAAAAACATAAGTTAGAAAAAATATATATTTATATAATTTTTTATCAGTAAAAGGTCCAGGCCAATAGTTTTTATTAATAATTAGTAAGGTTTTTAGTTTGATTTTTTTTAAAGAACCTTTTTGTTAAAAAAAATGCATACTTTTCCAAAAGTATGCATGACTTAAAAGGTTGGAAAGTACTTCTTAAAACATGTACGTAGTCAAGGGATTAACCAAGGTACATGTTGACATCTGCAAGCATATTGTTGTTGACATTAGCTTTCACGTCATCTACCACACATGCTTGTCACATCACCAACACATCGACAAACATTTTTTTGCTTCAACAGTTGTTTGGCCATCAAATTTATGCCAACATTTTTTATGATGTCATCATTTCATCATGCACTTTTCCACATTCTAGCTCCTTTTTGACCTACTTGTGGTTTTTTGGTCATAACTTGCTCATGCAAACTCTTTTTTTCTAAATGAGATATTTTGCAATACAATCAAAGAATCAAAGTTAGGAGTTATATTTTGCACTCCAACATACATAGGAAATTTTTATATCATTGGAAAATTGTTCTGTGTTATTTCCAATTATGCTAGTTGTTTTTCTAGAATCTACTCTAGGTATATTTTACTAAGCTTTTTGCCTTTTTGCAGTATGGTGGATATCTTGGTTGTTTCAAGTCTAGGGATTATTTTTGATGCATGGGATGACTTGTCTTGGGCTTTACTTTTTGTGGTACCAACCTTACGACTCTTCTAATCTTTGTTGACATCTTTTGTCAGCATTTATACAAAAAAATATTGAGATAAAGTACGATATTTCTCTCTATATTTTTCCTTCACTTATTTGCCTTTTGATTCGAGTAGTGTTGTCAAAGGGAACTCATATAGATTATTGTATTCTTGGGATCTACCACATCTCGTGCCTTATTATACATGCAATACTCTGATTAAGTTCCATGGAGGGTTGATGTTTGTCTTTAGTTTCCATCTACCTTTCTCTAGTGAATGTCCCTTCCACAACACTAGCCTCATTATGTGTCTGAGATTGATCACCTCATGACACTATTATGTATTTTTTAGTGCATCTTGATCGTGGTCCTTTGACATGCAATTCTTATTGGCCACTTTTTCAATTGCATGTCCCCCCACCCTTGTTTGCATTGGGGCAGGGGAGGTGGGGTGGTTCTCTTGTTGGTTCTACTTATGCTTCCTTCATTCAATGGAGTGAGTTATGTATACAATATTTGTTCCTATGTACTAGGTGGATGTAGTGGCTAGGTACCTATGCATTTAATGAGATGGATCATTTACCATATGAACACTTTTCTTTTCATTCCTATTTTGGATGTAGTCTTCCATATTTAATTGACCAACTCTTCAGGTTTTGCGTTTTATGTCATCTATATATTTGTCCCTTGATTCAAGCAATTTCATCTTAGGGCACTCCTACAAATTATAGTCTTCTCTACCTGGTCAAGTTTTACTATAGTGGAGGTTCTTTAGATCAACAATTATCTTTTTACAGTGTTTGCAACTTCTTCATGCTATTGTGATGTTCTTCATGATCATTCTTATGTTCCTATTTTCTGGGACATACTCTAGTTTGGAGGATTCTGCAGTTCTTCACTAGTCTTTCAACATTCTTTCCATCTCTTCTTGGAGTGGAGTTTTTCCCATGTGGTTTTCTCTATTTGTGCACTTTGTAGAGATTTGGTTGTGATTGGATACCTCATCAGGCCATGTTGCTAGGAACCAAGTTTTTTTTTTTGCATTGCAATTTTCCTTGCTTTTTCTTGCATTGTTTGTAGCTACATTATTGCTTATTGTAAGGCAGGGAGGGGGAGTGTTAGAATAATACAATAATTTAATTATTAAGTCATCTTGACTTGATCATTATGTTACCTTTACTTCTCTCTTAAGATAACACTTTATGCATTATAGTGACATTTAATAATTATATTAATTATTAAATTGATTTCTTTTTAGGGTTTCTTATTTTAGGTTACCAAATCTCCTATATTAGGATTGATCATTGTATACTCTATTTATTCATTTGATCTGATAATATAATTTTTCATATTTTCATAGCCCAAACCCTTGCTTTGTTACTATTCCATTCTCCCCGATGACTATTTATGTTTGGATATAGGTGATCTTGGCTTCATGAAGTTGTATTGACAACTTCTACATGAATTAATGATATCTTTAGAAAATAATTATTCATGAGATCATGTGACATTGCTTGAAGGATGAAAATCTATTAGTTACAATTTGATGTTCAAGAAAAATATTAGTTCGGATGGTGCCATTGAAATGTACAAGGCAAGGTTAGTTGTGAAAGGAAACTCATAGGATGAAGGTGTTAATTATAATAAGATATTTCTCTTTGTTACGAAAAATGAAATCCATTAGATATTTTGTTTCTATTTTTTGTTGGTAATGATTTTGATGTTAAAAAATAGATTTGAGAACTACTTTCCTTCATGGTGATTTGGAGGTAGATATGTTTATGGCATAACTATAATACTATGTGTTAAAAGGTAAAAGTAACTTGGTTTCTAAATTGAAGAAATCTTTGTATGGCCTCAAGCAAAATCCTATGAACTGTGCTACCTAAAATTTGATATATATGTGTTGAGATTGATATTGAGCATTCTAAACCTAATCATTGTGTTTGATATAAATATGACAATGAACATTTCTTGTGCATTGCATTATAATGAAAGACCTTGGAGAAACAAAACACAACCTTGGGATAGAAATTAATATAGATAGAGTGAAAAGAAAGGTATGGCTAGGTCAAGGTAAGTGTCATGTCCCCTTTTCAAATAATTAAAAAAGAAAATCTTTGCTAAGGCAGGCGGGCCCAAGAAAGTGAAGTTTCGGAAAAAGGGGGTTAATCTTTGGAAATCGTTGGACTAATAAATGAAAATTATTATTAAAATAAGTTTCATTAACCTCTCTTGGACGTGAGTTACAGTTATGCCCTCTTTTAAGGAGTTTGGAGGCATTTTGGGCTCATTTCAGAACTTGATTTTTGCTCATTCTCTGTTATTCTTCAGAGGCTACCAAACCTGTGGAGAAGGAGACCTAAGAACGGGAGTTTGCAGGTTTCCAGGGAGACCCAAGAACGGGAGTTTGCAGGTTTCCAGGGAGACCCAAGAACGGGAGTTTGCAGGTTTCCAGGAAGGCTAAGGATGGGAGTTTGAAGCCATTCCATGTGCATGCTCATACAGAGTTTGCCTTTGTGCTGAACAGTGCAGATTTGTGAGTTTCCGGGTGTATTTTTGTAAGAGTTTGGTGTTTCCGGTTGAGTATTTCATATCAGTTTTGGTTGCTGCTGTATTTTATACTTTAAGCTATTAAAATAGAGCTGAATATATATATTGGGATGTGATTAAACTTCTAAGATGGATTATTAGTGTTCTTGTGGTGTTTCCGGGCATATTTTGTGCTATTTCGGGAGCCCGATGAGCATAGTTTTGGTCCTACATTTTCGAGCTGTTGTGTAAAGGCTATACGGATCTGGAAATGTCAATTTGTAGGCTGTTATGCTGCTGAAAGTTCTGTAAAAATTTCCATTTTCAGATTCATTAATAATTTGTGAAGCTTTTAGCACTATTTTCAACATACCCGATTTGGGGTTTCTTGAGGAATTTGGTGGATCTTTGGGATATTAGCTGTTTGATTTTAAAGATCTGATTAGAGGTTGGAAATATCATGAAAAATCAGAAAAGGGACATTTCAGTGGTATCAGAGCCATGATCTTGCCAGTCTGAGGGTTTGTAGAAGTTGCAGGTCAGTTTTGACAACTACCCAGATCTTGCATGTTAGTTTTGATAACTACTCAAATCTTGCATGTCAAAATTTATGGTTGCATTCTACTTCTAATCATATGCATGTTAGTTCTTGGTGAATTTGGTGGTTGCATGTTGCTTCTAATCAGTTGCATGTCAAAATTTATGGTTGCATGCAACTAAGTGAAAGAGAAAAAAGATATTTGCAGCGAGAAAAGAATAAAGAAATTTTGATCAAACCTCCAGTTGAAAGTAAAAGTACAAAATCCAAGGAAGGGAAAAGTATGGCTGATCCAGATAAGATGGCAAAGAAATTCTTCCAAGACATCCAAAATACTCAGAAGCAAACAGTGGATAGTTTGGTAAAAACTAGAGAGGCTTTGCGAATATTGACAGAAAAACTACAAGGAGTTGCATCTATTAATGAGAAAGGGAGCACTTCAGAGGAGCCAAGAAATCTGAAATCCACACCATCTAAATCAACCAAAACTATTTTCTTGCCTGCAGATGAGCCACCAGTACCAAATCCAGCCATTAATCCTATGGAAGAGGTTACAGGTAACTTGATTACATTAAGAGCTACTTATAATGGCTTAGATGATGACTTTCATAGTTCAGTTCCTTTTAGAGAATATGTGGATATGATGAACACTTTGATGCCCAAGAAAGAGTACAAAAGGGGACATGACAGTAAGTACATGAACTCAATTTTACAGTTGTTTAGAATGTAGGATTCTAGACCATTATGTTTTCTTTTTATAGTAGAAAAAAAGTTATTAGTTATAAATTATTCTACAACCCATATAGAGATGGAAGACATGAGTAGAGTACCTTACTAAAGTATAGTTGGAAGTCTAATGTATGTTATGGCTTGTACTGGATTAAGCCTTTCCCAAAAAATGGGCATTCTTTCTACATACATGTCTAATCCTAGTAGAGTTCATTGGAATGCAATTGGAAGTCTCCAGATATTGGAAGGGTACCTCAAAGCATATTTTATGTTGTCATGGTAATTTGATAGGAGACAAGATCCCCCTTAATACTAATGGATGTGTAGATTCAAACTAGACAAGTGATGTTGATAAAAGAAGATCCACCAGTTCTTATGTGCTTACTTTATTTAGCAGTGCAATTAGTTAGACAAGTTAGTGACAAAATTTAGTTTCTTCGTCTACTAAAAGTGAGTATATAGAAGCCACTCACTCTTGTAAATAAGTCAATTGGCTTAAAATATTACATTCATATATTTGAATAAAACTTAGAGAAGTAACAATTTATTGTGAAAGTTAGAGTGTGATCTACCTAAAAAGGAACTTGACTTTTCACACTAGGACCAATCAAAATAATGTTCAATACCATTTTGTTAGAGATATGGTTGAGGATGGTAGAGTGAAGCCACTTGTGGTAGATACTTTTAAGAATGTTACATATTCTTTAACGAAGCTTGTATGCACATAAACTTTCCCATGGCATTTAAAGTTTATGGACCTCATGACCCCTAGCAATTGAATTATGGTGTAGATACTCCATTTATTCTTGTAGTGTCTCAACCTTGCATTTACATATGATTACTATTTACAATAAGTTTACATTTGGGCACAAACTTTTCTAAAGCCTTGAATGGGCTACATAAGCATGCTAATAAATTTTCATTGAAAAATATTGTTTGGATTTCAAGATTATAAAGTTTCTCTCCTTGAAATTTTTGATTAAGTGACAATAGGTTTTGAAGGGACCTTGAAACCCAAAACAATGCAGGTTTTAAACAGAGGGACCTTAAACCCAACTACAAAAATATGCAATAAGTTATTCAAAAATAAATGAGACTAAAAAACATTGAGAGAAAAGGGAGCCAAGAAGCACACTCACTCTAACAAAACAAAAATGACAATCCCAAAAAGAAGAAACAAAAAGATATACCAACTGCCCAAAATAAGGAACCAACAAAACCTAATATTTCCCTCTTGGTCCCTTCTCAGGGGATCTCAAGATCATGTCAAAAGAAGAGAGGACTTCTTTGAGTGTCTTCCTCTAACTGCGACCCATCCTTCAACCTTAGCAACCTCATCTTTCCAAGATCTTATGGCCACTGAACAACCAGACCCCTCCAAGATAGGGGCAACGACCTCTAGAGGAGTAGGGACAATAAAAAGGCCTACACTAGGTGAAATAAAACTTCCCCCAATAATAAAGACAACAAGAACCTTTGGCACAACAATAACATGTGAGACATCATCATCACCAGCTTTAGCAAGAGCATCAATCACAGGCCCTAACGTAACAACCACAAAATTTGAATGAACTAGGATAGGGACAACCTTCCCAGCTACAACACCTATAATAGTGGAACCAAAATCATCCATCAAATAAGCAAAACCCACAACAAGTTCAAGGGGAGAAACACCATCCTCGGCCTGCTCTAAACCATTGGATGAAGTTTGTTCATTCAAGAGAAGAGATCCCTTATAAACTATATAATGATGAGTAGAGGCACCCTTCCACTACGATGAAGAATTTTTTGTTTAACTTTCTCGACTTTGCATTTTACAGCAACATGCCCTGTCATGAAACATTTTGTACATCTAAAGGAGATTTTCTCAAAGTCCAAAGATTGGATCTATGAACCTTTAGAAGACTTGAGCTCAATTTCAATTGAAAGCCCCTTATGAGCATCAATGTCAACTAAAATGTGAGCAAAGGTAGAATGAAGGATATCAGAAGACTCCTCATTTACTATAAGAAAATCTCCAAGATCAGAACTCACTAATTCAAGGAGAGAATCAACCTAGAGATAAAGGGGAAGATAAGGAATCATGACCCAAACATGCATCTTGCATAAGTATTCCGAGTAGGGTTGAAATCCTAATGATAGAGCTTTATCATCAAAGGGAAACAATATTCCTAGGTGAAAAGGTTCTAGTAAGGAATAGTCTATCTATACAAAACAACTTCAAACCGGGCGAAAAAAAAGCCCCTACTTAAAGGAAAAATGTGAACTGTACATGTAATCAACGACTCCCAATGTTTGGTAATCCACTAACAAAGATGAGGGAGAGAGGGCCTAAAACTTCTAAATATGCATATAATCACTTGAGAGGATAGATCAGAGACCATGCATGATTAATCTTTACCACAGTATCCTCTTTCAACATAATAAAAATGGATTGATACACTAGAAAAGGAACAACCTCCGCCCTACTACTTTGAGCCACCACATTGTCTATATAACTTTTTTTGGGATGAGAAGGACACTCCCCATCCATTTTAGCAAACCTAGAAGAAGCTACCACCAAAGCCCTAGCAACATCTCTAGAGTCTCCAATTGCAGTCAACATAAAACAACTTGTATAGAGGAACGACCCCCAACTACACCAACATCAACGACATAAATAGTAACCAAGGCAACACCATACAAAAGGACTTCCCAAGTGGTAAAATCTAGGGGAGGACATATAGGGACCACTAGTGCCAAACCAAGGCCAAAGACCAAAGATCCCACTCCCAAATGCCATAATGCCATTGAGGAAGCCCCAACCCCAATGGAGGCATTAATAGACAAGGGCGCACACACATTGAAGGCACAAAATAATTTCGCACTCCAGAAACAACTTGGTCAATACTCTCCCTCCAACATTGAAAACAAAAGCATTCACATCCAAACGCACCACCAAAACCCTAAATATAAAAGTGCATAACGAAGCCATTTAGTTTTTGTTAGTGCCAAGAAATTCTCTCCTTGAAGTTGTCAAATAAATTTTACAAAATTAATTTTGAAGGCTCTAGGGGTTCCTAAACAACACAAGTGTCTATAATTGATGTGGTACGATATAGTTTGATAAAGCACTCACAACATTTCTAACACTTCACCCGAAAGCCCCTTAGAAGCATCAATATCAACTAAAATGTGAGAAAATGTAGAATGAAGGATATCAGAAGACTTTTCATCTACCATAAGAAAACCTCCAAGAGCATAACCATTAATTCAAGGAGAGAATCAACCCAAACATGAAGGGGAAGATAATAAATCCTAACCCATTAGGCATGTTGCAAACATATTCCAAACGGGGTTGAAATCCTCATGCCAAGACTTTATCATCAAAGGGAAACAATTTTCCCAAGTGAAAAAGTGCCTGTAGAGAATAGTTTATCTATCTAAAACATCTTGAAACTTGGCAACAAAAAAGCCCCTACCAAAAGGGAAATTGTGAACCATATATGTAATTAGTGGCTCCCAATGTTTGGTAATCCACTAATGAAGGCCAGGGAGAGAGGGCCAAAAAACTCTAAATTTGCATATAATTACTTGAGAGAATAGATTAGAGATTGTCCATGGTTAATCTCTACCACAATATCCTCTTCCAACATAATACAAATGGACCAATAGACTAGAAAAGGAAGAACCTCTGCTTGACTACTTCCAACTACAAACCTTCTTTGCATAACTTTCTTTGGAATGATAATGACATTCCCCATCCACTTTAGTAAACCTAGAAGAAGCTTCCACCAAAGCCCTATCAACATCTCCAAAGTTTCCCATTATAGCCGACAAAACAATAACTTGTACAGAGGAACTACCCCCAACTACAGCTGCATCACCGATATAAATAGTAACCAAGACATCACCATTTGAAAGGACTTCCCAAATGACACAATCTAAAGGAGGATAGATAGGGACAACTAGTGCCAAACTAGGGCCATGGACAAAATCCCCTCCCCCAAGGCCCCAACATCACTAATGAAGCTCCAACCCCAATAGAGGCATTAACAACCAAGGGTGACACACACGTTGAAGGCACACAAGACCCCTACACTACAGAAACATTCTGGTCAATAGCTCCTCCTCTAATATTGACAACCGAAGCATTCACATCCAAACACGCAGCCAAAACCCTAAACATAGAAGCACATATTGAAGTCATTTAATTATTGTCAGTGCCAAGAAATTCTCTCCTTGAAGTTGTGAAAGAAACTTTATAAAATGAATTTTGAAGGCTCTAGGGGTTCCTACATAAGTGTCTATAACTGATGTCTAGTATGACATAGTTTGATAAAGTACCTCACAAGACTTCTAACACTTTAAACATGCCATGAATCAAGTACTCAGTTCAAAATTTATGGCTTACAAAAGTTATATCTCCTAAAATATAAAATAAAAAATCATGTTAGACACATAAATGAGATGTAAGAAGGAGTTTCATGTGTTGATATGTATTTTTACATATAATAGGACATTTTAGATTAGAGATGAGACAAACACCACTACTTAGAGATTTTTAACCCATGGATTTGTAATATTGTTTGATAAATTCATGTATTATATCTCTTTTTTATTAAGTATGTGTTAGTGAATAGGTTGTCTTCCAAGAAAATACATACAAATTAACTCTAAATGCCCAGATAAGAAGACTAAATCAGCACTAATAGTTGGATAGGTTATCATTGGATTGATAACCTTCCTCTGAATTCTATTGGGTATAGCTCCCTGTGTAGGATATCCAATGAATCAACAACACTACAATTGATAATGCTTTTAACTTGAAAGCAAGAAAGGTTTACAAATATCTATCCGTTAACATGATATAGATGCAAAGAGATTAACTAATTGAATGGAAATAAACAACAAATGACACCAAGTTCGTTTGCCCAATCATTACATTACAGAAGAAAAGCAAAAATAAAGATGAATTGTTCTTTATAGATATATGAATAATTGAAGCCCAAAGTCTACAGATAATCGTGGCAATAATTACATGTATCAAAACTGTATTCAGAGATAATCAAGATAACTCAAAGATTAACATTGTCAGAAAGTTAACATGCAAACGCAAAGTATTGATATACTAAATTCTCCTCCTCTTAACACAAAAAAACAACATAGACTTGTTGTTTGATACACATAAAAGACTACAATTCGAAAAAGTATCTACCCTCTCTGCATTACAATTACAAGAAGATAAAAAACCCCTTCCTATAGCACACAATCTACAATGAAGAAAATCCCCTTTTCCTATAGCACAAAGTTTGCAGTCCATTTTTCAAAAAGAAAGACTGGAACCCCTATTTATGTTGTTGCTTTCCCAATATAAAGGATTTCAAAATTGTTATATGGTATAATAACCGATTCTTGAAAATTATCTCCATCTTTTGTTTTGATGAGATCTTCATTTGTTATTAAAAATTGACTTTTGATATTGCTTTTTATAAAGTTTATTAGAAACTCTCGCAAATATCTCTTTCAAATCCCCTTATTAGCTTTGATGTTTTTCAAACATTAGAAATATGAATAGACTAATAATCATATTTCATATTAAAATATGCACCCACATACTCTTCCACAAGTGGCATTTGTCAATGTTGTCATCATTTTATGACTAATTTGGATAGTTTTGATAGACCCAACCACAGTCATCTATATCTCACAAACTAAACATAATTTGGAAGATCGCTCCAGTGAGGATTTAGATAACTAGGATACGCCCAACATATTTTAATTCTAGGAAGATCCAATAGTGGAGCTGAGAGTTATGGCACCCACACCGAGATTGATTTTCCCATCATCCACATTTGTGACCGTCATTGCGGATCTGATAGTGGTGCAAACAGTCATATGTATCTCACGCACCTGGAAACATTTTGAAGATCGCTCCAGTTAGAAGTTAGAAAATTAGGATTACTCACACATATCCGAAATGGAGCACAATCCAATGGTTGAAGTGTGAGATACGACCCCCAAAACATGACTATTTTTTTGTCATCAGAGAATTCGTGCTTGCAAGTTGTATTAAATGCTATCCATATCAAAATGAAGACATGACTTTGCTAGATGAATACTCTTGCCTCCAATGTGTGTTTCATCAAGAATATCACTGATCACCTTGTATGGTGTATGTCCATTCCTTAAATACCTTATCTAATGACACTTGTAATTTATATTAAACTTCCTCCATGAAGTGTAGAATGTGCTGGCTTTGTACATAATGAAATGTTATATCTTTAAAAGTGTCCACAAAGTTTATGAATATCATTAGTTCACGTCAGTATCTCATTATTAAGACAACATTATCACATAAACTGCTTCTTACCCCTGATGTTAGAGACCAAGCATTGTGATGCCTTCATATATACCTTCAAGCATTGAGACAAATGGAAATTTTGCCTTTGGGGTGTTGTGGATTTTCAACTGTTTAAAGTATCCAAAATAATGAACTCAACACACTAAATTTGATTATTTGGGCCAAGCCTACATCACTGAACCCATTGAGCCTTCGAACTGAATTCCAAATCTCTGAAACTCTGAACCTGAACCATTGAATTATGAACTTTTCTGAATCAATGAATCTACATTTCAAACCATGAATCTGAAATTTGCTTGAACTAAACCTACAAGATGCCCATTTGAACCATCGAACCACTTCGAACTACTTTGAACCTTGGTTCAAAGAGGTTCGAAACCATAATTCAAAATTTTGAAAAACTGGGTCCACATAATGTACCAACACTCTGAGATAAAGATTGTTTGTAATAGTTTAATAGTTGTTATCTCTAGATCTTTATTGTTGGTAGTTATGTGACAAGTTTTCTCTACAAATATATTATAATCTATTTTATTTCTAAATAATATATTGAGTGGCTCTCAAAGTATTTTTTTTTTCTTTCTCTTGGAAGAGTTTTCCCCATATAAATCAACGTGTTGCAATATGCATGTTACTTGTGTTTATTTCTTTTAAGTTCCAATAAATGTGTAAAGATTTGAGAAAGTTTTTACATAACCCTCCTCTTAGGATTAGTGTAGGAAGTTGTTTGGCTACTTTATTTTGTCTACAAGGTGTGTGTGTGCACTAACACATCACAAGGCATCTTAGATTAGAGAAATAACAAGCCCCACTTTTTAAGTTGTTTTAGCCAATGGTTTTGTAATGCATTTTGATGATTTCATTTATTGCCTCTCTTGTATATTAGGTGCACAAGATGGAGGTTCTGTATCAGACTTATAATTGTTGAGTACCTTTAGATCTCTCATTATTGAAACTCCTTTGAATTGTGAGATTTAAGATCTACACAAGGTTTTTCACAATCCTCCTATAAGGAGTGAATGTTTTGACCTAGATCTATGAACTAGTGAGGTCACGAATGAGGGATCTCATACCCTGAAATTTAAATCTTGATAACAAGAACACCACAACTACTTAACCATCACACTATACCACAATTGACAAATTAAAAACTTTCATTTTTTTTCCTTCAAAACATTTTTTTAAAATATTATAATTTTCTTTAAAAAATACCCAAACGAAAAAAAGAAAAAAGAAGACATCAACCTCTAGAAATAAGAGACGCAATGCGTCATAGTTCTTGCCTAATGCATAATGGTTGTAGAAGTGTAGATGAGTGAGAATCTAAATTAACATTGTGAATGCATTAATTTTTGCCTAGAAATGTACTTGTGATCTGACAGGATTGCTCATATTTTGTTGTTAAATTCTCGTCCTAGAAATGCGCTTGTGATTTGATAGGATGGCTAATATTTTGTTGTTAAGTTCTTATGCTATATTATTAGATCTTTGGGCATTTAAGCCCAAGAATAAGAGGCCAAAGTCCCCAATATAGCACTAAGTACTTAATATCATACTACGATTAATACATATGCTATGGACAAACTTGCACCTTCTACATTGACAAGTTAAATTATGTGCAATGAGGAAAGATATCCATACCAATATTTGAATTATAGAACTTGAAGAAGTGATGAAACATTTGGAGTATCACATTATATGTTTAAGCATACCATGCATGCTACTAGAGAACCATAAGTAGTTGGAATAACTCCCCCAACTATGTATTATTCTCATTTTGATTATCAAATGGAACTCACACTATTTTTAATCATTAGCACTAGACAAAAACTAAAATAGAGATATAGATAGAGATAAATAGCAGTATACAACAATAACAACATAAACATATATGCAGAGGAAAAAAACGATAGAGAATATAGAGGAGGAAGAGGAATAGAGATAAAATAGTAAGATAGAGTGATAACAACATAAGTTGTGTGTGTGAAAGAGAATTAAATATAATTATTTTTCTTAATAAAACAAATAGTCAAAATAAAATCATGGTTATAATAAAAAATAAAAATATATTATATTTTAATTAATGAAACTAAGAATTTAATTTTTATATTAAAACTCACATTTCTATAAGAAAAAATGAAATGTATTGAAATATAAAAACATTTTATAAGTGAAACTAACTGTTTAATTTTACACAATTATAGAAGATTTACTATTTAATGTTTTTATTTCCAAAATTTTCATAAAATTAAGTAATTTTTAATTATTAAATAATATTTATATAATTTAATATGTACATTTGTAAATAATAAATAGATGTAATACATATAAATTTATAAATTTGATGTTGATGAATAAATATGATGTAATAAATAAGAAATAAAATATAACTATTTAATTTTAATACATAATTTATAAAAACATAATAATAATTTATATATCTTTTAGAATTGAATTGTTTCTTTTTTGTGTTTATTTCTTTAGTATTTTTTTTTGATATAAAATATAATTATTAATTTAATATTAAAAAATATATTTAAGTTTTAAATATATTTAAACTAAATGATAAATTGTTTAAATAAAAAATATTAATAATAATAAATGATATAATTTATAAATTGTAACATTTATCAATTATACATATTACAAACACTATTATAAAATATAATTAAAAAATAATATTGTTTAATTTATTTTTATAAAAGTAAAATAATACTATTAATTTAACTATATTTTATTAAAAAAATAATTATTTTTTTTAAATTAGAAATTTGAATACAAAGATATAACATATTGAAATTATATTAAATAAGACATATTTATTAGTTATATATATATATATATATATATATATATATATATATATATATATATATATATATATATATATATATATATATATATATATATAGAAGTATAATTTGAACTTATGCATTAGATGAAGTTTTATTTTAAGAACAAGTTATATCAAATAGTAAAAAATAAACATCCATGTGAAATTAATAATAAGTATATTTAAAATAAGAAATTAAAAATATTTAATAGATTGTGATAATTAATATTGATTAGACATGTTGTGTGAGGTGGAAGATAAAATGATTTAAAAAATAAAATCTTATCAACTTGTCACAAATGTGGAAAAAATAAAATTGTAATTAAGAGTGCAAAATTAAGTTGTTAGAAAATATTTGTATTTTTTGTTGAAGAAAATTAATTTTCTACTCCACCAAAAATAGTATTGACCAATGGAATAGATGGAAAATGTGATTTATTCAATAATGAAAAATTAAAAAAAATATAAACATTTGAAATCTCATATAATCTTTTAAATTCTTTGATTTGATTGGTTAGTGTTAATGTCATATCATTGATGAATGCATAAGTATTCAGAAACTAATAATTTGAAAAAAGGAAGTATCCAACATTGTTCATAACTCAAAATATTTGTGGCGGTCAAATTTATAGAAAATACTATTTATAAGAACTAGACTAATTAAATAGCAAAATATTAAAAGATTATTCTCCCTCACGCGTCTCGCGTAATAACATATTTTCTCTTTCCTTGTAAAAAAAAAAAGGCGGCGCGCTACAGCGAATTTTACTGATGGCTTAAATGAAAAAAAAAAGGAAGATATTTTCCTGACAACTTGAGAAGACGGGTTTTATAAGGAAAATCAAAATAGACGGTGGGTTTCGGAGAGGACGTGCAAATGCCTGACAAAATGTTTTGTTCACTGCGTGGCAAACCAACAATAATGGTTGCACTGAAAATTTCATCAGAAAACGTTATAAGTGTCAGCATAACAGAAGCCACAATTTTGGTGGGCAAAGTTGATTTTCTAAGTTTTGTTCTGTTTGTAACTTCTATTTGATAAGCTTTTCTTCTGAAAAGTTACTTAGCTTTTATTTGTTAGCACGCTCATGCATATTCTACCGCATATTTGAGGGAAATCTGTTGGCAGTCCATTATTTGCAGTGATCTTCTGCGTTAGTCTTGTGCAGGCTCAGGTCATCTGCAATTAAAATTTGTTAAGCCATATAATCAAGAAAATCATTCCAAATTTTGGTCTTCTGGTTCGACTTGTAGGTCGGTGAAACCAAAGCAACACACAATTTAAACCAGAAGTCCATATTAAATTCATCATATTTGCAATGTTTTTCGTAAATTAGACTGAGTGGGTTTGTTTAGTTGTCAAAACTTTGGTAGTCAGAACTCAAAGAACCTAGACGGTTTAGCCCAAAAGATCTTATGTTTAAGTTTTTGTCAATAGTTATTATTATAGACCATTCCAACAATCGCAATTGCCCCTGGGATCCTCTCGGTTGGAATACGTGGATTTTAGGGCCTTCCAGTTTTACCAAGAGATCTTCGCAAATTTTATCATTTGAGATAGCTGATAAATTCATTCCGACATAATTGCAATGGTCGTCTGATTAGGCTGCATGGGTTGTTTGTAAAAACCTAAATAACAGGCAAAGCCCTACCAAAATATCACACCAATTATATCATTAATCATAATTGGTAGGCCCTTCAAACATAATTCAGATGGGTTAGATTGCGTGGGTTGTTGGTTAGAACCTAAACAAATTACACAGTCCGACCCGGAAGATCATTGTCAAATTTAGCATAATTGATGAGCCCTTTCTACACGACTTTAAAATACAGTTGATGAAACACGTGCCTCCAGTATTCCATTTCCGCCGAGCATGCAATATTCAATGATTGCTAATGAAATAGAGGAGACAGCCCTTGAGATTGACCATTGGGTGTTAGCTTTCTTTGTAGTTATAGTCCAGTATGCAGTAATAAAATCGTCTACTTTTCCTGTGAAACATCATACGGATGTTGCATGCCCAGATGAATTGCACAAACGTTTTGCCTTCTAAAAATTACTAAATGTTATATGCTCCGGTGATTTTGAAACTGAACAAAAGCATTTTATTTCAAACATTATACGAATGTTGCAAGCTGTGATGTGTTTGGAACTGCCGAAAACTTTACTTCCTTTCCCTCAATGATCAAAATTAGCTATTTAGACTCTTTTTATAGGACTACGCAAGGGACGTCTACCCTCCTTTTATTTTTTCAAATATATAAGTTAACATGATTTTCTTGTGGTCTGAAAGTTGACGTAATGTCAAGTTTGTTTTGTCACTTTAGTTCAATGGCATGGGAGAGCCCCAGATCAGAAACAAAACAGTTGAGCAAAGGGCAGCTTAAGAAGAGAGTGCAGAGGATTTACAAGTATACAGCAACATCAGAGATGCCAGAAACTGTAGTTTCGACCTCTGAACAAGTAAGCAATGAACCCCAGCTCCCCATTTTATTAAATCTGTTTTATGATGTATTATTCGATATCACTAAATGTATTAGACCAGAACACGTGTTTTTAAATTTTAACAATTGAAAGAGCAACTAACTTAACTCTTATCATCTCTCAGAAGCGGGAGCTGAAATTCTATATTAGAAATGTCATTTTAGGAGTTGGTGTGAGGGGAACCATTGAGAAATACACCCCAAATGAGAAAAGCTTAAGCAGTCAGCTTGGATGCCCCAAGTAAAGAACAACATGCTGTCTATTTATTTTCAGCTACCTGAGTGTAAGGCAGGTAATAATATGTATCAGATTTTAGATATCAACAGCTTGCAGTATGGCGTAGAATGACACAACCAGACACACCTTCGGGAGTAGAGGATATTGACAAGGCATCAAATAATTTCAACATATTCATTCTTGAATCCTTTATCTTGGTGGGGGGTGGGTTGGAGCACGTGGAGCATATGCAACATCTTCTTCTCTTTACAATAATAGAGCTCCCACATATTGTGTTGCCACCCAGTTCATCAGATGTGGCCATCTAGACGCAAAAAGAATCCATCTCAACACTAACACCGGAAAACAATAAGATGTTAGTAAGCTCAAGAAAGGATAGACGTTTAGACCCCTCACCTCAAGGTTAGTGTTGATATTGTTGAAAAAAACTGTATAGAATGTGGTGATGTTATGGCCTCCTGGTGTTTATGGTTGGAGGACTTGCAAGTGAATGTAATGCAATCTATTAGTTTTGGGTGTGATGTGTTGGTTTGGTGCTTGACCTGTTGCTAGAGATCCTTAGTTTTGGAGGTGCTTTGAGGATCCTAAGCGATGCTCTCTAGTGGATGGTATTTGGCATTTGCATCGTAAGTGCAAGCTATTAGCTCATTGGATTCGGCTTTGCCCCTAGAGTGATAGGCTATTTTGTTTGAGTATGATGTTTTTTTGCTTTATTTTTCTATCTTTTTAGCCACATGTGCATCGGTTTACATATAGAATATATAATGGTATTTATCTTCTAGATTGGCAATCTGTACAAATTTCCCCATCTAAGTAATCTAAATGTAAAAAGAAATTGTCCTCAAATTCAGCAACATTGGGTATTTGAGACATCTATAATGATTGTGACCCAATAGATTAAGAGGCCCTATGGATATATGCACACACAAGCATGCACAGATGCAGATGCAAGCACACACACACAAAAGAAGAAAACTATGCATAGAAGTAGACACACACAAATGCACAAGTGCACACATGCACATGAGAATGTTACACACACAAAACATTCAAATGCAATGAGCATAAATCATATTGTTAGAATTAGTGGGTGGGTGATCTGAAGTTGCTTTTACGTATCTTTTAGATAATGAGATGTTCAATTTTTAACTAGTCTCTCATAATATTGAAGAAATACCTACTCTCATTGATTAGTAGGAGATATTTTCCACAAGTCAAATTGTGATATTGCTATCAAGATTCAATCGTGTAGTTTCTGAGTCAAACTCATTGACTCACGTTTCATGAGCAGTGGTTCACAAGAGCCCATCTATCATTGGAATAAATCTATGTTACTGAATGCGGGTATGAAAACCTAGTACGTGGAATATTTTTGGGGGTTTGGCATGTTTGGGCACATTTGTATATATATATATATTATAAATTTATACTAAGTTACCGATTCGGATTCGGGTTTGTGGGTTTGGGCAAAAAATAAATTCCCATTTGGGTTCGTGGGTGGGTTCATGAGTGTGTGTGTGTGTGTGTGTGTGTGTGTGTGTGTAAAAGAGAAACGTGCATAATTGCAAAACTTAGTCATATCATAGTATGAATATATGTTGTTTGATTATTGATCAATGCCAAATGTCAAAGATAAACATTAAATATCCGTTCATTAATCTATGTTCATGATTGTAAACAAAATCATACATTGAATTACTAAATTGCAAAATGAAATTTCAAAACATAGAGTAGTTCATCGAATAATAAAGTTTGAAGCATAATTATAAATGGCAAGTGATTAATAGTTTATCAATAATCATAGTATCAAATGCCCTTCAAGGATCAAATGGGTCATCAAACAATGAGGAATCAATGGCTTCATCCTCGACTGCAATTATATCTAGATCCTCGTCATTGGAACAAACAATCTTTACAACCTTCTCCTAACTTACAAAATGGGCACACCAAAATGAAATATTAGATGAGTGAAATGTTTTTTGTTAGGCTCCTTTTAGGGTTACATAAAAAGAAAATTAAAAATAAAATTAAGTTGTTTTATTTCATTTTTTGGACCCTACTGCTGCGGGTCCTCTGGGGTTTGCTGGGATTTGTGCTAGCAAGGACTCAGACAGACCCAGAATTTGAAATCCGGACCCTGCTTGGAACTGCAGTGAACTTGGATGCAAATCTGGACCTGAATTTGGGTTGTAGGTGTGAATCCGGTAACGGATAATTTATATATATACCAAAAAAAAAAGAAATATGCAGAATTAAATCATTTGATAGTATGATACTTCATCATTGATCAATGTCAAATGCCAAAAATATCAGATGCCAATTGATAGTTCAAAAAAGTCATATCACATATGTCTATGTTCATGATTCCACTGAAAATCACTACAACTACAAAATGTAGTCCATGTTTTGTCAGTCATCAAAAGGATTATCAAAAAAATCAACAACTATTGGATTTTAATTTGCAGCTGCTACTAGTCCAAAATCATTTGAACCAAATTATTTCCACTTGCACTGGATGCACCATGTCTAGGAATGTCAATATCATCATCATCACCAGCCGTAGCAAATGTAGTAAGATCTTCGATGGTTGCATCCAAATTTGCAGACTCAAGGGCTACATCCCAAAGCTTCCTTGCCCCATCCTTGTGGTGGGGATCCTTATGTGACAAACGACGGAAATTGAAATGATCATTGACCAAGTCTTCAGCTTTTTTTGAACCTAACCGGTTATGTTTCATTGAATTGATATAGAAGTATGTACTCAATTTCCATTCAATAGCACAAGAAATCACAACTTGGATAGAAAACAGACAAAAATAAAAATAAAAATAAAAATGCAAAGCAAATTAAAGAATGCTATGTACTAAATTGTATAATACAAGTGGGAAAAATTAAAAAAACTTAATTGTGAGATGATCTTGATTGCAAAAGATTGGAGGTACACAAATTCTTGACCGTGGAGGTACCACCATGTGGCAACATCCATGTTGACTTGGTCATTAATAGCTATTGGACTATGATTTCTTCTTGAGACAAACAAGCCAAATTCTTTCCTAACTTCTTTCTCCACTTATTCACCTAGGAAGAGTCTAGTAAATGCTTGCTTGTACCTATCAACAACTTCAACATCTCTATATGGTGTTAATCTCACTTGCATAGAATATACTTTCTTGCTATAGTACCTCGGAGATAGGGCATATGCAAGGAGGTGCAATAGTGTGGTCATCTTTTCCCAATGATCATGAAAGATTGTTCCACCCTTTTTTGCAAAAGGTTTCATTTCCACATGGTCATTCTCATATTTTTGTGTATTTCCAATTTTACTTTGTCTACTATTGTGCACATGCCATCATAACATCTCCCAAACAAGGTGCATTTGTATCAGCAAGTCTAAGCATAGTTATGATAGGCTTGGTGAATTCCAATACATATTTCACATGAGCCACCAATTGTCATCCAAGACCAATGACTTGACCTTTTGGGGCCTTTTTGAATTTGAAGCCCTTCCATACACCTCAATGGTTGCTAGTAACCATTTGGCCCAATGCCTTTTGCACCTTAAAGTCATCTCATAACAATTGTATGAATTGCAAATCAGGTCTTAGCAAAATAGAATCATGTTAATAGTAAGTTAATAACAATATGTAAATAACACATAAAAAAATAATAAATATCAAGCAGATTTATATACTAATTGATATTGAACATGACATAAATTAAATTTACCTTCAACAACTCCAATCTCAAGAAAGATCTGAGTATTGCTTGTAAGATTTGGTGGTTTGTCACAAATATTTGGAATATCTCACCCTCTTCGGATATTTGTTTCACCCACTCTATTTGAGAGCCAATTTTTTGCATCACCAAGTTGAGTGAGTGTATTGTGCATGGTGTCCAAAAAATGTGCTCATATCTTGCCTCAACCAAAACACCTGGACCCCTACAATTTTTTGCATTATCTATAATTATTTGGACCACATTCTTATTACCCACCATCTCTATGGACTCAATAATATTTTGGAAATGAAACCTGCATCTTTCACTTCCCCTTCACAATCAATTGCCCTAAAACCATTGCCTCTTTGGGGGACATTGCAACAACATTTATAATGGACGCTTTCTGCTATCTTCCCATCTATCAAAAACAACTGGGACACGATTCAATCCAAGAATCTCTAATAGGTTGAAGTGAGGTTTCTACAACATCCCTTTCTCTTTGTAATAAGGTAGTGCACACCTTTTCAAACCCAAGACTTGTGAAATCAAGAGGTGCACTATTGATTGCCGATATCATTAATTGCCATTATGGTGATTTCACCAAGTTAAATGGAAGACCATTCGCATAGAGCCAACATGCAATTTTTTGTTCATAAATATCTCTTGCCTCCATTTTAAATGCCTTGTCCAATGGACCTCTCTTGGGGGTGGGAATTTGTAGTTCATCTTGTCTTCCATAGAGGGCACATGCACAAAAGGATGTTTGGAGGCTATTACTTCAATTGTGACTCAATCAATTGTTTTTATTTCAATAGCTCTTGCAACCATTTTATCTATATCTTCTTTGTTCTTTTATGAATGCCACTATTTGTGTAGGAGACAACCCCTACTTGTTTGGGCCTTTACACATGCTCATCCCTTTACCAACATGGTCCATAAAAATGAAGTTTCACTTGAGAAAATGAGTTGTTTTTTGGTAAATTACATAAATTACACTTCCAAACATATCCCTCACCTCTTGCAACTTGTGAAATCTGTGGTATGTCTTCATCAAGGAGATCCTACATCAAATTTGAATTTATTGTTTCCTTCCCTAGCCACTAAACTTTAACTATTGGCCATTCTTGCACCTTGGTTTATTTCTATTATAAGAAATTGCATAAATTTAAATTAGAAACAAAAAACTAAGAAATACAAGCGTACAAGTGCAAAATAAAGATACAAAAACATTATAACAGAGAGCTAAACTTGTTTTTTTATATATAGAAAAAATAGAAAAAAGTCCTAAATATATTTGTCATAAGCTTGAAATTTTTTGTCAAAAGACTCAAGAATAGGGTCAAATGCTTACCTTAGACACTTAGATCTCCTTTGTGGAAGCTATTTGACACCCCATGAACAATCCCCTTCGAAAATAAGCAGCTACCCTTAGAAATGCCAAAATGGAGACTAAATGAGAAGAGAGCAAAATAGGAAACAAAATGATATATTTTTATTATGAATGGCCTTATAAAAGGCTATTTTAGGTTTTCATGGAAAAAATTATGTAAAAAACACATTAAATTTTGTTTTTTAAATGAAAAATTTCAAGTGTTGCCTAGAGCACTCTTCAGATGCTGCCCTGATGCACATCCATGCATGTGGATGCGCTTGACACACATTCCAATGCATCCACAAGCTGTGGGTGCACATTTGGACCAACATCCACATTGGATGTAGGTTCTATAAGGACAAATCTGGTAGCATGTGAATAAATGGAACACTTAGCACTCATCGCATCTAGGTGATGCTCATAGAGGTGAATCATTGAGCCTTCTCAAGAGGTCACCCATACCAGTACTACAACTCAAGCACACTTAAACATAGAATTTCCTCCAAGGTTACGCCCACATAGCTTGCTAAACAATTAGCAAAATTGTTAGCAATTGTTGTGCCTCATGAACAATTCGTTAGACAGCCCCCTTTAGCTCATCAATTGATAAGTAAGAGATATGTTCCATAGCAAGTCAAATTGTAATATTGCTTTCTATTAGGATTTCAACTATGTGGTTTTTGAATCAAACAGATTCACCCATGTTTAAACATGCTTGAGATGGAGTAGTACTAGAGCAAGAATAAATGGAACACTTAGCACTCATTGCATCTAAGTGATGCTCATAGAGTTGAATCATTGAGCCTTCTCAAGAGGTTACCCATGCCAGTACCTACAACTCAAGCACACTTAAACATGGAATTTCCTCCAAGGCTAAGCCCGCACCGCTTGCTACCCCATTTGCAAAACTTTCAGCAATTGTTGTGCCTCATAAACCATTTGTTATAGAGCCCCTTTAGCTCATCAATTGATAAGTAGGAGATTTTTTCCATAGCAAGTTAAATTGTAATATTCCTTCCTATTAGGATTTAATTGCATGGTTTTCGAATCAAACTGACTAAGTTACCAATTCAGTACTAATGCTGATGCGGATACGAGAAGCGAGCATGCAATTATTTTTGGGGGATGCAGACGCGTATATATATGCAAAGAAATACATTTTCATTAACCTGAATATTGAATAAATGGGTTGTACTAGGAATCACAAATTCACAGATATTGCCAAAATCCTCAGTCAAAAACTACAGATCTCCTGAACTAGGAATAGCATTAGATAGGATCACATCTTTAGTCTTATCTATTATCTCCTTAACATTTGTAATGGAAGACTCTAGGTATGGAAAAATTAATAAACACAGTAAACATTGATCTCTAGATTTAAGTTTTCTGCCACAAACTCTCAGACACATTTTGTGGTTGTAACACAAGAAAATGCTTTGGGTGCCCTCCATACGTAGAGTAACCAATAAGCGTCAACTTTCAGATTTAGCAATTCTGAGTTCTTTCTTCTAAACTGGATATAAATTTTAAATATTAACAATATAATAGAAGCGTATGCCTGTAGAAGCCACTGGAAGCGCCTCCGAGGCATCCGGATGCGAGTGGGTGAGTGGAAGCCTGGGAGGCGCTTTCGGGTAGCTTCCACTCATCTGCCTTAGAATTCGCCTCCACAGGCATCCACTTCTGCCTCCTGGCCAAGGATGCACGCTTCAACTTCTAAGCAAACTGATTCATGCTTAACCTCTGTGAGCATCCCCCAGCTGTGGTGGGTGTTAAGTGGGCCATTCATTCTCATGAGAGATGGGTTCTTGTGAACCACTACTCATGAAAGATGAGTCAATGAGTTTGTCTTGAAAACTACACAATTGAATCCTGATAGAAATATCACTACCTACTTTCATGAACTAGCTTGGTAGAGAGCTTGTTGAGCACATGTAAATTGGGAAGTTTAATAAGAAAATTAATTGAAGAAAACTGAAATAATTGACAGGAAACGGGTTTTTTGGTATCTTGAAATAATTTAAAATTATAAGATCCATTCCTTTAGCATTTGGCACAAGTAAAGCTTCATTATTGTACAAGCAAATAAATGACTCACATTTGTAGGCATGCTTCAAACAAGATGGATACCTGAATAGTATGCACACCTTTGAGGCTGCATTGGTAGAATAGATTGATAATATTACTATGCTTAAGTGCTTAACATATAGCAGTCTAACCATGAAAATTAAATTTGCATAAGAATGTTCATATTTATGACTTCATGTGCTTGCAAGCCGTGGAAGGGAGAGTATAATCCTGTACTGAATCTAATCCTCACAACAGCAACTAAGTGTTCTGATCTTTCGCCAGCATCTGTTCTGGACGCTTAGCATCCTCCTTAGAAAATACAACAGTGATCCGATGCCCACAAATAATTTGATTATTCATATGATGTTTTGCTTCTGCAGCATCCTCAGCGTTTCTGTACTTAACAAATCCATAACCCGCTGGTTTGCTGTAAGGTCAGTCCATATAAATTATGTGAGTTCATAATAAAGAAATATTCATTCTACTTTGTAAATTCTATTCTTTAAATAAAAAAAATTCTGATGATCACTCATTGGAACTGGACATCCAATGGATATGATCAATAATTTGACTAACCTCTCGCCTTTCCCCCAAAAGCAGTAAATAAAAAACAGAAACACACACATGCAGACTGGATAGTTGAAACTCTTCTTGACTGTTAATTTTGAGTAATTCCGAGGACCATAATTAAATTTGTTCTACCAGAAAATGCTGACGCAATAAGTGGAAGATTGCTAAGGCACTGATTTTCTCTATGGACTTCTGTTTTATTTTTTTTTAACCCCCATAACTTTCCTTTACAATCAAAATGATCAAACCTGATCACAGGTTTCTTTTTCCTTGGTAATTGTCATCTACCCTATCTACAAGGGTGTGAAGAACCAGAGAGAGCCATCCTTAAGTTTCTTTTAGTTCTTTATATTGGAAATTGCTTGAGTCTTTTGGAGTCAAGGTCAATGGCAAAATTATAGAATCTGCATATCTGAGTTTGAATTGCATATGTCGTATGTATTGATTGTAGGCTGTGTATCACAGAAGTATAAGAATAGTGCATATGAATTTGGTTTTCTCACAGCCATATTGATGATTATATGATGGAGAATTATAGCATGAGTTACAAACAACTTTAAGTTTTGCAGACCACAAACCATAACCTCACAACTGTAGAACTAGCATTAAATGCTAACTATGAAGTACTGGAGGAATTTAAAAGAATCAAATATACATCCATAGATAAATGTTAGATTATTCTTTTTTAGTTTAAAAACATGTTTTATCATAGAAATGAGACCCGGACTTGGGATGGCTGATCTGACACAGGACTTGGCCAAAAATTGTTAAGACTTGGCAGGACTTGTCAAAAATTCAGCAAAAAAACAGTTTTCAGTGAGTCTTGCCTAGAGTTAGTTCCTGGAGACTTCCGGGCCCTGGAGTCAGCTAGGATCACCCAGCTTGAGACTCACTTGGACTGGAAGAGTCCTGGAACTATGCTTTTTATAGAACTATTATATCATAAGCACAATGCAGGTGCAAACTCTGTTCAACTAAAAGAAGAATCTGCAAGGACATGACGCAAGTTATAATAGAATTACTAACAAGCAACTTTAACTACAATGAGTACAGTCAATCTTTTTAAAGATTTTGTGACCATATAAACAAATTATAGTCAAATCAGGAGGAGTAGATTTTCTATTATTATGTTGGGAGATGCCCATGAAGATTCTCAGAAATAGGAGTAAAAATCAGTAGTTGATGAAATTAAAGAAAAGTGCTTGAACACTTTGGACAGCATTTCCAATGACATCCTTAAAAGAATAATGAGGATTTTGCACTCAGTCTATATGCCATACATAACATAAATGTGAATGTATTTCAATGTGTTTAGGTCTCAAACATTTGACACTTAACTGATGATTTATGCATGTCTTCTTAAATGTTAGAAGTTGCAATTCTTTATATCATCCCTTTTCTCTTACTCCCTCAATTTTGTGCATTCCCGATTTTACCTATGTGGGAAAAATATTTGACATCCTTTTTTACAATGCAGGATTATTCACTTTCTTAGTTCCCTATGTATTATCTCAGATCCAACTTAGTGATATTGGGGCACTAAAAAACCACTATACTAATAATAATAATAAAGTACAAACCATGGAAGTCTTACTCAGAATTCCTTCTATCTTTTCCATGCACTAAATAGTATTAAATTGCAACAGGTTATTCATATGACATTAATTTAAATATTGAAGATGCACTCCAGCAAGAAACAAGATGTGGTCATTGTTCATCAAATTTTCAGCAACCTCTTCTGTCATATAGGAGTTTTCCACTAATCATGTAATTAATGTTCTCAACACTGTATAGACCAATATTTAGTGATTAGACTTAGAATTCATTGCAATATTTAGTGATTAGACTTAGAATTCATTGCAAATTTAAACCAACCTTAATATTCCATGGTTTCAAGCTATGCCGCAAGGTTTGAGTTTGAGTTCAAGTTCTACACCAATAACATTTAGATGAAGTTCAACATCAAAAAAAAGTTCAAAACAAAATCGCCATAAAATTCGTCTATATAAGTTGATATTTTATAATATTTTAATAAATCAATCAAAACAAAATAACATTATATTAAATTTAGAAATGTAAAAATATTATAATATAACATTATATATATATATATATATTTGATTGGTAAACGGCCGAAGCCTAGATTAATTATTATTATTTGTTGGGATTAATTATTATTCTATGTTAAGCGAAGGTAGATTTGAACCCAAGACCTCCCACATGAGAGGCTCGCAAGTTACCATTGCATTGTAGGCTTTTGCCTATAAATAATAAATATATTAAGTTTTATATGTATATTACTATAAAAATCAAATTTTAATAGTAAATTTTAATTATATTTACTTTTAAAAATATTAATTAAAATCAAAACCTAAAAGTATAAAGGGCTAAGCATTATATGAGAAAACAAAAAGATTAAAAATAAAAACCAAATGAAATATAAGTTGTGTGCAATAAAGGCAAAAATAAAAATAAAATGAAAAAGATTAGATTTTGAATGCGTGCAAAATCAAGTTCGACTCCTCAAAGTTTGTTATTGATCAGACAATAAATCTGTCATAAAGCTCCGCACACTACTACAACCTCCTATGGACAATGAACAGTCTCACCTTATCCTCGCTGTAAATCTAAACGGTAAACAAAAAATTGTTAGCAAACTATTCTAGTGTTTACATGATTTGTTCTCTTCATTATTGATTGGGTAGGAGAAATATCATTTCCATTAGTTGTGCAGCTTGACCTACAAAAATTGCTAAAAAAAAAAACTTTGAATATATTTTATTGAAAAAAACTGCATTGTTTTTCTACAAGAATTTTGGGTGAATTTCAACAAATTTTTGTACATGTTTTGGAGTTGGCCAAATTTTGAACTTCATGGTTGAAATTCAGTGAACACTGTGACTTAGGTTTGAAGGAAATATGTATGTGTTGTGAGCTCTTCACACCATCGGCCCATTGGGCATGGGGACCCCTTTTCGCTTCCTATTGATAAGTTTAGTTGGTAGAGTTTTCCAAGTCTCTTGGAATTGAACGTCTTGAGAGCAACCAATAAATGTCAAAGTTGACTAAGTATGGAAATGAGTTGGCAATGGTCAAGTATTTGAGCTTAAGTTCATTCAGCTGCGCTGAAGGCACAATATCAGATTGCATATAGATTTAGTTTTTAACTGGTTAAGGTATGAAATACGTGACGAATGCCTTCATGAGACACTTTGCCAAATGAAACATGGAAATTGGACTTTCATGAGGCATCTTTTCACACAAAGGGTGGAAATTCCTAACTTCATGAGGCATCTTGCTGCCTGAAGAGTGGAAATCTGATTTTCATGAGGCAAACATTGCCACATGAAACATTTCAAGTCTGACCTGCCATGTGAAGCTTGGGAATCTGAGGTGTCATAAGGCAAAGCTTGCCCCATGAAGGACTGAAATCCAAACTGCCTCATAGAGGCCTGATTTCCCAACATCATGATGTGGCACTTGCCACAACAAGCCTTGTGTGATATCCCCAGGATTCTGAAATCAGTTATAAATTTTAATTTTTGACAAGGAGTTGACATTCTCTGCCCCTTGTACATAATCTTCATTTTTGTAACAATGCAATAAGGTTGTAATGTTCAGGAGCTACACAATCACCATGCCATCCATCCACCATGTAGACAACGTGACTATGATGTCATTTATGAGTGACCCAAAAGATCACTTAATCTCACCATAGCATATTGGCTATATGACGGAATGATGACTTGATGATTGAGAAGCCACCCCTCATCTTGTAATCGCCTTTGTAATATGCATTTCATTTACATAGTGATCAAGCTGCATTCACATAATTTAAATTCATACAACCATCACCTTGCATACATACATCCATGATAGATCATACCATATCTGCATTTTTCCATGCACATATGCACAACAGTTATAAAATTGTCATAACTATATACATAACAGCAGCCTCATGCTATCATACACATGCATATGAAGAGCGCATGATTATTCTGAGAGGGGGGTGTGGCGGGGGTGAATCAGTATAATAACAACTTTGCCAATTTAAAACGTTTTATCCAAACAATAACTTCAAATACTGAAATAAACAATTATGCACATGAACACCATAACACAATGATTTACGTGGAAAGCCAATGCGGGAGAAAACCACAGCAATTTAATTGCTTTTATATAATTTCGATCTTTTAAAATGTCCATTAGGCTTCAACCTACTAGAGGCTCCAACTCTAAGTTTATGAGCACCGACTCACTAGAAGCTCCAACTCCCACACTTCACAAGGTCTGACCTACTAGAAGCTCCTACTCCCACACTTCACACTCGCCAACCTACTAGAAGCACCAACTTTCACTTCTATCTTCGTGAGCTCCAACCCATTGCACAAAAACTTCTTCTCCACCTTGATGATGTTGCTTACTTCAACTAATGATGGACACTTTAATTGCACACTATTATCTTCTTATCTTCTTATGAACTTATATTTTCTCCTCTCTTCCTGTAGTCAGCCAATTTCTCTTCCTTATAAAAATCTGATATATATTATATTCCAGCAGTGATCTTACTTTTTGCACTTCTTATCTACACAATTAGACGTCTTCATTTATGCATCTCTCTATATCTGACTTTATCTTCTCCACTATTTTATTTGCTCTTATTCCACACTCAATATTCCTTAATTATTCCATGCTTGTCAACTTGCTCGTACACTTCTTTTACTTTATACACTTTCTTTTGTATTCACCGCTGCCTTCATCAAATTCTCATTCCACTTTTCATTTCAACTCTTCTCTTATATATATATAAGATTTCTCAAATCTGAATATATATTTCTACTTATTAAACCGTTTTTATTTTTTTGATCCTCTTCTTTATATTCTTCCCACTGTTCTGCTCTTACTGCTGATCTCACATTCTTCTCTTCTTTCTTCCACTTCACACATTTCCTTAAATGATTTTTCACTTCATTATATATGTCTTTACGTATCTCTTCATGGAAGGTTGTGTCCTTTTGTAACTTATGCCTATTAATTAATTCAACAATTTATTTTATTTATGCCTTTCAATAATCGTCTCTTTCAACTCATAATTCTTAATCTTCATAACCTCTTTGATGTTGAGGTATTTAAGATCGTTTTTCTACAAATGTAATAACATTGTCATTTTATTGGTGTGTTCCAAATGCAGATTTGAAGACTTATAAACATGAGAGGAGACGTGTCTCTATGGTTAATCATCATTAGATAATAATAATATATTTATAATAATATAGTATGTATTATAATATATATATATATATATATATATATATATATATATATATATTTGACTAAATGATGATTTATCATCAACAATGTATCTCATGATTGAATCAATCCAACTGAAACTACAAACTTAACACCCCCTCTTAGTTAGGGAGGATTGTTATAGAACACATTATGCTCTCAAGTATATAAAGAGATATCATTGCAGTATGATATTCTTGGAATGGCATATATCATCAACTTAGATGTTATCTTTCAATATAATCCAAAGTATGATTCAACAAGAAATATCAATCATATGATATTCATCATACTTCTATATTTTTGGTATGTGCATTGGCATTTGATGCCTACCAAAAGAATATGTTATATCCTAGTAGGATATGAGTTATCTGATTTCTGGCACTTTGAGCCAACAACTTAATGTAGTCTATCAGATAACAAGAAGCACAATGTCATGGTCTCTATCATGACAAGTAACATGATCTTCGGCACTCTGGGACAACAACTTAATGAAGTCTGATCATGATACATTCATTATCATGACTTTTGCCACTCTGGGACAACAAATTAATGAAGTCTTATCATGACAACAGGTCAAACTATTGATAAGATCGTCACCTTATAATAGCTACCTTCCAGATATATATATCAATGAAAGATCATCACCTTTCATAACATAATCCACATATGCAAAATAGTAACCATCGCGAACCAAGTCAAAGGGTGAAACAAGAGCTTTCACCTCAAATTCTCTCTCACAAAGAAGAATGCATTACAAAGAATTTCACTTTAAACTTTTCCAGATCACACTTCAAAATTCTCCTTCTGAACAACAATCCTAGGAAGTCAGGTCCTCTAGTTACTCCCTTAGAGTTCTCTTCACCTAAGGATGTCTATCAAACTTCTGACTTTCTGCTGATAAGTTGTTATTTCTTTGTGAGGTACATAGGGTTAGACCCATCAAAATTATAGTCACACACATGTATTTTTAAACTTCCTTTGAGTATCAATCTTCAGAGCTCTTACGTTGCCTTCGAAGAATTGTTAGACACCTTCTTAATGGAAGAATACTCATAATCTCAATCATCAAATATATTCGCTTCAAGAGCCTCACTTTATCTAGCCTAATCGTCAAATGACTAATGAATTCTAGATCACAACTTCTTTTGAGGCTACTATCATAAGATTGAGTCTGCACAATATTTGGTAAAGCACCAACTTTCTTTTCTTGCAAGAACAACCTCATAGACAAAGGAAAAGATCAAAGGCAAATTTGGCTCTTTATAGTATGCATCAAAATACAATTAATAGAGAGAATACAATGAGTAGATAAATGTAATACTAAAAGATAAGAAATACTTATCTGCACATGATTGGAACATTTCCCTTCTAAAGATAGTTCTAGCGGGAATGGAGCATTGTTTCTCATTCCCCCTCCCCCCCCCCAATGTGAAGTTCTTACTTTTGTATTGTGGAACAATTTTGCATCATAATCAAGTATGACAAACTTATTTTTGTTGTTCTTTGCAAATAGTCATCCCTAGGGATCAAGGAAAGGAACAAAAGCATAATAAAGCAAATAACTCTTATATTACATCCATGGATTTAAGAAATTTACTACAATATGCAAATAAAATTAGTATTCAATACTTATCTCAAGATGTTCATTTACATCCTTGAGAGTGTCAATTCCTGCACTGTAACCAATTCTGGGTCAAATGCATTCCTAGCAACTCAAGCTCTTTGTCAAACTGATCCAAGTACTCCTTGTTCAAAGTACCATTTGGTATTTCTACCCTTTGTTGAATGTCGCCTTGCCTCAAAATCTTGAGAGTAGATTTCACTGTTATAAGTTCCCTCTCATCATGAGCAAGTCCATTTAATGTCCAATTTTGAGTATTCTGTGAATTTAAACACATCCTTTGTATTTTTAGGATTCTGATTCTCATATTTCAATCCCAAGAGACTTTTCTTTTTGTTTGTAATCTCCACTCAAATCTTAGGTTTGATCTAATTTCATATTGATGAAGAAAATATTCTTTAGTCAATAGTGAGAATGATTTGTTGGAAATATGTAGAATTAGCTAACAACTGAAATTAAATTTATAATGTCTTTGCATAAATGCAGGTTTATCCAATATAAGTCAATATTCAAAACTATTCCAAGCATCAATGTTGTTGTTAAAGTATCAGACTGTAAGTAAATACTTTTGAATCAGTTTCAATATAATATTAAATAATATTGAAATGATATTAATGAATGCAAAGAGAATGATATAATATTAAATTTGCTGAATACCACTGAAGACTTATGTTATTTCTGTGTTCGTTGTATTATCCAGTAAACGTCAACGTTATATAAATATGAATATGAAGGAGGGCAAACAGTGAGTCACGATCGATATTCGTGACTCACGTTGGAGTCACATCTATCGGGCGTGACTTAAAGTCACCCTTGATATTACATGATAAACACCGATCATTAATCCTGTCGTTATGCGGTTTCATTATGCCATGGATTAGTTAAGTTTGCAAGAGTATTGATTTCAAAATATATTAAATATGTTTATGATTACATCAGCATATATATATATATATGATTCCATTTAATATCTAAACATATATAACAATGTTAACATAAATAATCATAGATACATTAAATTTATGTTTTTACTAATCTATACATTAACACTCCCTCTCAGATTAGTAAGAAGAAAATACACAAAAGAAGTCTTTAATCAGAAGACTTCTTAATATCAGATATAGTTGATTCATCAATGAGATAATATCATCAACTTATATTTGACATCATATGAGAGTTGGTCTATCAGAATATCTATAATAAGATATTCACCAAGCTCTTGAGAGTAATGGCCTATCAGAAACATCAATTTAATGATGATCACCAATTACTCAGAAATGGTATTGGCCTATCAGAATATTAAGGCAAGATATACACCATGTACCGAAAATATATCTATACAAGCAACTTGTAGATAATCAAATTAATGATATCAACTGCTTAGTTGTTGATTTATAAGATAAAGCCTTTACATGAAACAATTTCGCAAAAATGAATCATGCTACAAGTTATTGTAAGGACGTCACTTTACAACAACTTCTCTTGATACAAGTGAAATCATTTTGAAGTCGTCACTTCTTAATGATTAACACAGGTTATAAATTTATAATATATGAAATATACAATAATCAATTTCTCTGAGACATTTTCTCAGATTTTACAATCATACCAAGTTCTTTACGAAAATTCTCCACTTATGGTTAGCAAGTGGTTTGGTAAGAGTGTCTACAATTTGATCCTTTGTACTAATATATTTCAACTTGATTACATCCTTCTCAACCATGTCTCGAACATAGTGGTATGGTATCTCAATATGTTTTGATCTGTTATGAAACATTGGATTAAGAGATAGCTTGATACAACTTTGGTTATCACAATAAATAGTAGTAGGTGGAAGTGGCTTCCCAAATAATCCAAATAGAAGTTTCCTCAACTATACAGCTTCTCTTGCTCCCATAGATGCAGTTATGTACTCGGCTTCTGTAGAACTCTATGCTACTGAAGACTGCTTCCGACTAAACCAAGATATCATTTCTGAACCCAAGGTAAAACAACATCGTGAAGTGCTCTTACGATTCTCTGAATTTCCTGCCCAATCAGAATTTGTATATCTTCTTAGATTTAGTTCAGTTTTAGCGTATTTGAGACCATATCCAATTGTACCACTGAGATACCTGAGAATGTGTTTTGCTGGTACTAAATGAGTTTGTTTAGGTTTGCACATGAATTGACTGAGAACATTTACAGCATAATAGATGTCAAGTCTTGTGTTTACCAAATACATTAAAGAACCAATTATCTGTCGATATAGTGTGGGATCAACACTTTCAAAATCTTCAGTTGCTTCTTTTAGTTTCTGGAGGTTTGTTTCCATAGGAGTTTTCATTGCTTTGCAGTCCAACATGCCAAATCTGTTGAGAAGATCCAGAGTATACTTCCCTTGATTTAAGAAAATTCCTTTAGAATGTTGCCATACTTCTAGTCCCAAGAAGTAGTGTAGTATTTGTAGGTCTTTCATTTCAAATTTAGATATGAGATCTTGTTTACATTTTTCAATTAGATGATCTTCTCCTGTAATCAAAAGATCATCAACATATAGAACCATGATTAACATATCCCCTTGTATTACCTTGTAATATAGATTTGGATCTGCAATGTTTTTAGAGAAATCAAGTTTAGTTAGATGTTGATCTATCCATTCATACCAAGCTCGGGGAGCTTGTTTCAATCCATATAATGCCTTTTTTAATTTGCATACATGAGTTTGTTTATTGTGTACTTCAAATCCTTCTGGTTGTTCAAGATAAACTTCCTCTTCTATAACACCATTCAAAAATGCAGTCTTTACATCCATTTGATGAATTTTCCATCCCTTGGATGCAACAATGGCTAAAACAGTTCTGACTGATGTATATCTGGCTATTGGAGCAAAAGTTTCCGCATAGTCTATTCCTTCCTTTTGGGAAATCCTCTTGCTACAAACTTTGCTTTGTACTTGTCAATACTTCCATCTGCAACATGTTTAATTTTAAATAGCCATGTTGAGGAGACAACGGATTTATTTTTGGGTCTAGGAACAATATCCCAAACATCATTTTTAAGTATGGGGTTTTATTCTTCTGTCATGGCATCTTTCCAATGTTGATGGTTTATAGCTTCTTTTACATCAAATGGTTCAGATTTGGAGATCTCTCTCATTAATGTAATGTAACTTGAGTATATGTTAGGACGTTTTCTTTCCCTAATGAAGTCTGAGGGAATGGAATTGTTTTCTTCAATTAGCTTTCTGGCCCATAGTGGTCTTTTCTTTTCCTCAGAGGTGTGAGTAATGTCCATGGGTTCAATTGATTTATCTTCCTCCATTAGAGACTCCCTCTCATTATCAAATTTTTGTTCTTCTAGGGTTTCTTCTGAATTTGATCCAATTTCTTCTTTAGATCTTTTGAAGGCCAAATCTTCATCAAATATTACATCTTGACTTAGTTCAATATTTCTTTGTCCAGGGATATAGATACGATAAGCTTTGGAAATTTCACTATAACCTACAAAGATTCCTTTCTTTCCTGAGGGCTCTAGTTTGGTTCTCTTCTCTTTGGGAATATGTACATAGACAGGGCAACCAAAAATTTTCAGAAATTTAAGATCAGGTTTTTTTCTTGGTAAATACCTCTTTAGGGGTCTTGAATTCAAGATAAGAGTGAGGTCATCTATTTTGAAGGAAAATAGTAGTATTTGCAGCTTCACCCTAAAGAAAAGTTTCAAGATTTTGATCATGAAACATTGCTTTAGCGGAATGTACTATGGATCTATTCTTTCCCTTAGCTACTCCATTCTATTGGGGATTATAAGGAACATAACACTCCCTTTTGATCCCAATAGTTTTACAATAATTTATAAAGATATTAGAAATGTACTATTTACCATTGTCTGTTCTTAATACTTTTATTTTCTTTCCAGAAAGGTTTTCTACAAGGGCTTTAAACTATTTAAATTTAGTCAAGATTTCTTCAGATTCTTTACTTTTAAGAAAATAGATCCAAGTCTTCCTAGAGAAATCATCCAAAAATATGATATAGTATAGGGAATCTCCTAGAGAGGGAATTGACATATGACCACATAAGTCTGAATGAATAAGTTCTAGAATTTCTTTGGATTTGGTTTGACTATTTTGGAATGTAGTTTTAATACTCTTCCCTAGAGCACAACCTTTACATGTTCCTTCATGGTAAGGATTAAGTTTAGGTATACCTGTTACCATTTGTCCTATGGAAGGTAATCCTCGAAAATGAAGATGACCTAGTCTCCTGTGCCAGATCTCATTTTCTTTGAAAGAATCATGAATTAGGGCTGAATGAGAGAGAGAGTTAATCTGATAAAGACATCCATGTCTAGAGCCAATTTTGTATGCATTTTTTATGTTAGAATTCTTAGGCCAAGCTAAGACCTTTCCTTCCATAAATGTAATTCTGAGTCCTTCATCTTCAAGAGTAGAGATAGAAAGCAAGTTTCTTTTTATGCCAGGTACATATAGTACCTTAGTAAGTTCAATTGTTTTCCCTAATTTTAGATGAATAGTACATGTTCCTATTCCCATTACGGGGTAGCTTGTATTATCTCCAATGGTTACTTCATCAACATAGTCTTCTTGTAGAGAGTCTAGCTGTCCTTTAAAACCTATGATATGTTGAGAGGCTCTGATATCAATTACCCGAGTACTTGATCTGTTTGATGCTTCACTGGAGAGTGCTGAATAGAAGGCATTGTGTTCAGAATTTTCATTAGAGTTCTGAGTGGTTGCAAATGAAGCTTGTGGCTTAATTCTATCAGGACATTTAGATGTTGGATGTCCAAATTTATCACACCTATAACATTGCATTTTGGAGAAATCGGTGCACTTTTTCCTTGCTTTGAATTTTCTTTTCTTCTTATTTACTTGAGTGGAGAGAACTTGTAACTCTTCTTTTGAGGAGGAAACATTTTGACCTCGAGCTACTTGCATACACGCTTCTTGTATACAGTCTGCTTTAAGTCTTTCAAATTTAGGTAATTTTGACCGAGAGCATACCCCTTGTTTGAAGGTATCCCATGATGATGGAAGACCTTTTAGAGCCATTATTGTTAACTCCTTTCCATCACAGATGTGTCCTATGGAAGAAAGTTGATTTCGAAGATCGGTTATTCTATAAAGTAAGAGGAAATTTTCTCTCCTTTATTCATTTTAATATTTGAGATTCTATCCTTTAATGTGATGATCCGAACAACATTATTTATCTCAAACATATTTCCGAGAGCATTGTACATCTTATGTGCAGTGTCCAGTTCTGAAATTACAGGTAGAAGATGAGTTTTAACACCGTCCACAATAAGTTTCATACCTTTATTGTTGTCACTCTCCCATTTTTCCAGTTCATTAATTCCTTTAGGTGGTGGATCAGAACTTTCAATAAACTTATTTAGACCATGTTCTTTCAGTATAAGCTTCAGTCATAATTTCCAGCCTGCAAAATCTGAATCACCTTCTAGTCTATCTTCCAACCTCATACCGTTAACCATTTTTATTTTATGTTAAAATATTTTTAAAATATTAAAATATAAAAATCTGATTTTAGTCTGATATCAAGATCACTTCTTTAAACCTGCTCTGATACCATGTTAAAGTATCAGACTGTAAGTAAATACTTTTGAATGAGTTTCAATATAATATTAAATTTGCTGAATACCACTGAAGACTTATGTTATTTCTGTGTTCGTTGTATTATCCAGCAAACTTCAATGTTATATAAATATGAATATGAGGGAGGGCAGACAGTGAGTCACGACCGATACTCATGACTCACACTGGAGTCGTGTCTATTGGGTGTGGCTCAAAGTCACCCCCGATACATGATAAACACCAATCATTAATCCTATCATTATGCGGTTTCATTATATTGGGAATATGTAGGAAGAAGTTGAGGTAGGAAATGTTGAAAATGTGATTGAAGAAGTTCTAGAAGAGATAGAAGAACACAACTTTGTATTAGCAGAAGAGACACTCATCAATAGGAACCACAAATAGGCTGTGATTAGGATATCTCAGGGGACTCAGCTAATAATCAATAATATACATGATCATGAAGATGTGGTAATGGAAGACCCGAGCAAAGAAGAAGCCTATTAGTTTGTAGAAAGAAACATTCAGGAAGAATCCCCTGAAAATGAAACAAGGCATCTTTTTTATGAAAACCCTGAGATTGATATGGGAACAATGAATGAGGTGGTTGAGCAGATTTTTAAAGGAGGTTTACATGCATTAGCACATGTTGCACAGCAACTTGATGTTGACAATCCAGAAATGGCAATTGTCATTTGGACTAGAAAGCCAGTTGAAAGACCAATTCATGGTCCATGAGTTGATATAGAAACAACTAATCTTGGCCCTGAATGGATTGTTATTGGAAAACAAGGGTCTTCTCCACCACTAAAGGTCGGACTCAGTTTGTATCAAGAGATGTTAGTAGAGAGGGCAATGTGGAAGGAAGAAAAGAAGAAATTGCAGAGAATAATAGATGAGTAGTATCAAGAGATATTAAAAAGAAAGAAGAAATCATATTGTTGAAGGAGCTCATACAGATTACGTCTATGGTAACATAACTTCTGCAATGCAGGCCTCCAACATAGGTTTATACTCTCTACCTAAAAGAGCAATTTCTAAATCTTAAGTTGACTCGCACTATTTAAGGGCTTAATCCTTCTCCTGATACCTCTCATGAGTTTCATTATGCATTCACTGCCATTAAAAACTTCTTGAGTGAGTTGTACCTACATAACTATGTTGTGTCCAATGATAGGAAGTGGAATCCTCTTATGTATGTAGGAGATATACAGTTGAAAGCATTCATGTCTTGGGTCCAAAATGAGATCAATAGGGAACATCAAGCCAAACCTTATAGACATGTAGAGGTGGATGCTCCTTTATCTATCAGACCAGAAGCTAAACATGCTAAAAACTATTATTATGACTCGTTAAAGGTTACCAAATCAAATGCCGGGAGCCAACAAATCTATCCCCTTAGAGAAGCTACATACTCGGACTATGAGAAGATGGTAAACAATGAGGTACAATAGGTTTTAGTGTAATGTCCCAAAAAATGTCCCCTTTTTGGGACATTATATATAATATTAAAACTGACTTGGAGAGCGTGGACCCAAAATATAAAAGGTCAAGTTTGCTGGCAATTTTCAGTCCTCCATCTTAAAACTTTCAGATCAAGTGCTAAGTTAGTGTTTCATGTCTTGTCCTGGTATAGGTTGCCATTAGGGTATCCTCTCTCGTCTTTCCCTCTGAGTTGCCTAGGTGGGAATACAAGAGAAATGCAAATATTTTCAGTCGTGCTAGGTGATTAGGATGGGAAGGGTAAGTTAATACATTCCCCAGATGAGAGAGAGAAACAATTCAATTCATAGGAAATCGTAACTCTATGATCAAGTGTTCCATTGACAACATGATGCAAATCGAATGAAAAGATTATGGGCATATCAAGAGCAAAATGGCAGTGAAGAACACAAGGACAGAGAATAAAGAACATGTTGCAAACGTGTGAACAAGCTAAAGAATAACCAGTTGACTTTGATGGAAATAAGCACTGAAATATGTAAAAGTATGGAAGAACATGGTCAAAGGTGGCGAAGACCAAATGTGCTCTCAGATCAACGACGCAGATCGCATCTAAATGTCCACGTCCAAATTTGGAAGGATTGCATGATCGCACTTGGCTTTGGCTTAGAAGACTTTTAAGTTGCGAAGAAGCGAAAACCTAAAGATCGCATTTTCACATGGTATTCAAATTAACTCAAGGTCAAGGTCACGAAGATGCAAAAGATAGCTGAAGTTAAATCAAACAGGTTCTCACACCATCGTAGGTGATATAACAGTTAAGTCCCTTCAAATTGTGAGGATGCAATGACAGGCCCAATAGTTAAGATTTAAGCTTTCGCATAGTCGCATGCGGTTAGGGTTAATCATAAGCTAAAAGTGTGAAACTGCGAAAAGTAATCTAAATAGTTAAGTTAAAAAGAGCACAACATCACACGCAATTAGCCAAACGATTCAAGTTCATGTTGTGAAGATGCGAGAAGCATTGGCAATTAATTCAAGCAATCATTGCACCATCGCACGTAACACAGAGAATTGAGCTTTACAAGTTGCGAGCTTGTGAATGAAGTCAAGGTCAAACTCGAGAGAGTCCTTGCAACATCGCAGGTAGCAATACAATCAAGACAAACAGTTGTGAAGATGCGACAAAGAAAACAGAATGACATGTGTTTACATGGGCCTATCATATTCTATAGTCACCAAACTCTCCAACCAATGAATTAGCGCCACTTGCCTACCACGATGTACACAGCTAGAAGATGGACCCGCATTGCAGAAGTGAACAGAAGAGTTAAGACCTTCTAATCTCAACTGTCAGATCTTAAAGATCAACGCTTATCGCATGTTTCGCAAGGGATTAAAGGTAACCTAGAGTTAACTTGGCAAAGCAGCAAAAACCATTGTTTGCAGGGTCACAAGAGATTAAAGATGACTTGAGGTAAGTGTCACGACAGAGCGAAAAGCTTGTGTTCACAGAGTCATAGGCAGTTTAAGTCAACCTTGGGTTAAGGTCGCGAACAAGCGAAAACCAATGATCGCATTGTCGTAGAGGGTTAAGAGTAACCTATAGTTAAGGTCATATGGTCGCAAGCAATTAAAGTTAACTTTGACTTGAAGTGGCGAAACTGCGAAAAGTAACCCAGGGCATTTAAATATTGAGCTTTCGCATGGTCACAGGCAGTTGAAGGTAACCTAAGGTTAATTTTGCGATGGAGCGAAAGTATGTGTTCGCATGGTTGCAGGTGGTTAAATGCAACCTTGAGTCAATACGACGAAGCAACGAAAGCCAATCATCGCAACATCGCACGCAGTCAGCTAAACTCTCAATTGAATCTTGTGAACGCGCGATCACAGTTAATGTGCAATTGTTGCTAAGTCGTTGCAGTTAGTAGAATGAAGACATGTCAAGTTGCAAAGTAATGATAAATGATAACAATCAATTTCATATGGTTATCGCATCATCGCATGGTTAAGTCATAAGCAGAAGTTCTGAGTTGCGAAGCTGCGAATAGCAAACCAGGTTAGTCATCGCGTCATTGCATCGAGTGAAGGCATCGTATGAATGACAGTTGCGAAGAAGCAAAAAGAGAAAAAGTAAAAAGGGTTTCATGCTTTAATCATGATCGTTGATAGGAGATGGACAGTAGAGATTTAAACCTGTTGTGATCATTGAGATTCAAATTATATGGATTTGGTGCCAAGGTGACTGTTACAGATCAAAGAAGAATGTGAACCATTTTGAGGGTTTCTAATCATTTATGTTTTTTTTCTCTGATGCATTGAATTGTAATTGGTGACTGTTGGATTTCTGAGTGATTCAAGTGCTCTGTAATGTAACTAATGAATTTGTAACTGGCCACGAACCCTAAGAGAGTGCCTATATATGTAATTTTCTAAGTTAATAGAAGGATCGACAAGTTTCATGCATTTTCTCCCCCTGTAGCAGAGACTATTGAGTGAGAATCGAGAGGTGTATGGAATGAAGGATTAGATTGATGTCTATAACTAGGTAATGTGATGTTATAATTCCACATAGAACTAGCATGCCTAGGTTTCTTTTATTGTCTCCTTCGGCTGAGCTAACATACATGTAGATTAGTCTTTCTGGAATTGTAGGACATGTACTTTTGAAGCTGTTAATATTTGGGCTAATCAGAGTATTAGTATAGTGTTAAAAGTATGGGCACTCAGAGCGCTATCTTTCATAAGTATTTCTACTCGTTTCCATCCTACATTTGTGATGTGAAGTTAGGATCGAAGTGTGCTAGGAGTTTGCCACTGGGTAACCTTGACCGGTCAGAAAGCCACTTAGGGCTATAGATGTCCTTCCATTACATCTCCTTGCATCCCGTAGTCTTAGATGCATTTAGGAGTAGAGTTAGTGTTAGACCTAAAACCTCACCTAGATTGCTTATGTCTATGAGTAATTTGGTTAGCCTCTTCGGCTCTCAAGTTAAGAGCATACCCATAGTCACCCTTTTGATCACATAAAGACATCATTCCAAGTATATCTTGCATATAAGGGAGCTATGGCTTATAAATTAGAGGGCAGTGATATAACACATACGTAGACCAATTTGTTGGTGACATCCTTTTGTTTCCTCACATTCTGGGCATCTAGAGTCAAGATAAAGCCAAGTTAGAAAGAGGGACAAATTGTTAACCAACAAATTTAATATTATAAAGTGGGCTAAAAAGGACAAGGAGAGATAAGACGAAAATCCAGGAGGGGAGTCAAAGAGTCACAACTGTGAGAATAAAAGGAGAAGAGACTCTTTCATTTGGCATGCTTGGTTTAATGATTTAGATTTTAGTTTCTCTCTTGCAAGAGTTATTTAGAAAGCTTCAGCTTTTAGCCTGTGTGAAGACGTAGCCCCTCGTGTTGGTAGACAGTGGATGCAAACCCATTGTCCATGGAGATATCATTTCAGGTGTCTCGTGAGGTTCATAGCATGGTATTTATTTACAAGATATATCATTAACTAGAAGTATAGACATTTTCACATGATTTGGTGGAGGAACTACTTTATTGTCTCATGTGTCCCTTTCATATTATAGATCCATTGTCTTTCCAACTCAAAAATCCTAATAATTTCATCCAAATCAATGGTGGAAACCAAATGATGAAATGATGATACATAAGTGACCAGATGGAGAAGAATTTTTATGCTCTTCAAAATTATGGCATATTTAGTTGTATATTTAGACATTGCAAGGAAGCATATGATATTTCTAATATCCTGCGCAATGGCTGCTTTAACTTTAATATTGGCTTTCCCGTCTAATTGGTTCTCCAATTTCTAATCCTCGTGAAGACATTATCTCCTATCAAGATAAAATAATGAGTTAAATTGCAGATAAAACTTTTATGAGAACCCAGATGGTGAGTGGAGCCCACCTAAACAGTACTTAGAAAATGGTTATTGGAGAATATTCCTCAAATACCAAGCTTGTAAACAAACGTCATTCTTCTGTGGGAATACTTAATCTATCACACAACCAATTGTAATTACATAGAATTGGCTGAATGTTTTTTCTTATCTATTTTTTTTTCAGATCACTCTACTTATCTATTGCCAGGATAAAATAATGAGTTAAATTGCACATAAAACTTTTATGAGCACACCAAATGGTGAAGGGAGCCCACCTAAACCAACACTTAGAAAATGGCTTTGGAGAATATTCCTTAAACACCTAGCCTATAAATAAACATCATTCTTCTGTGGGAATATTTGATCTATCACATAGCCAATTGTAATTACATAGAAATACCATAGTGGAGCTTGAGACACAGAAATAAGCATTAGCATTTGCTCTAAGACCCATAAAACATATTGAGTTAAAAACTATAAAATTAGGTGAAGTTGGCATTTTCGGTTTTTATCATAATCACAACAAAAGGAGGATTTAGTAGGCATGCTTACAATCTTAGATGTGATATTTTTGTAGTTATGGATTATCATATAGAACATTAATACATTTTGAAAGTCGTTTTTCACCTCAAGTATATTTGCTCCAGCAACTCAGCTCTAAGCATTTGTTGCAGTCCAAATGTGATCCCTTGATTAATAAGGAGCTATTTACTCCACCAAAAGAGTATCTACCTTCTATTAGAGAATTCTGAATCAGCCACTGTCAAAAACATCAAATTATGTCATGTCCTCTTTGCAGAGCAAAAAAATAAACTGAGGACTCCTAAAGTTTAATCTTTATTTCTTGTAGGCTAAGGAATTGAAAGGGATATATATTAAATTTTAATAGCATTTTCAAGCTGGACCCAATCATATTATTTGCAAAAGAACTTAAATGTTGCTATAGAACCTATGTTGTATTTTATTAAAACTGCATTTCTAAATATTTGATGCAATTATTTTTTTGAAGTGTTCCTAAACAAGATTCGATATTTTATTTTAAAAGTATTTTTAAACACTTCTAGAAGGAAACACAATATTCAAATGGAGGACTGAAAAAGGCAATTATAAAAGAATTTTTTTTCGTCAAATCAAATTATTCAGTTTTCTTACTTTGTTTTACCTTTCATTTTGGAGATTGAAGCAGTCAAAGACATTAAAAACCCTTGGTGTAGGAGATCAAATGGATGAAAATCATTTTTATTTGAATTGTTTGATTTGAGGATTATAATTCTATTCATATTAGGCGATTCCATCAGGGACTACAATACAGCTGATTTGTTGGAAAATTTATCAAGGATTGACTCCGTTTAGTTTTTACAAGAAAATCTATCTGAAGTGGTCATAATATTCATATTTGCTGGAATTTGGAGGATTTTTATCCAACTATAGGATTAGTATCATCATCATTTCTAGCCTCTACATTTCACCATTTCTGGCCATACAAGTTGTTTGAGTCATAAGGCTGCTGATTTTTAAGTATTTCAAGGGTGATCTGTTGTATGCTACTATTGTTGGGGGGTTTCCAGTCTAACAACTCTAAAATCTGCTGTTCTAATTTATCATTTCTGTCATTTAAGGATTTCTAAAATTTAATCTGCACTATGGGATCTGGATCTGCTGTTCATGGTTGAGCATTTTCATCTAAAAGGGTTCCCAAAGTTAATTGGGGCAGCATCTTGAAAAGTGGAGTTTGGTTCATATTTTGTATTTTACATTATTTCAGCTTCTACACATTAGGAAAATTGTCTGTTTTCTAAGGTCGCCTGTTTGGGGACATTACAAATCACTGTGTACAGAACCATGAAAAAAAAAAAACTATCTAAATAATTATCTGTTCAAGCCCAGCAACAATGAACAGTGACACGAACTCCATTCTAATGATTTAGCATCAGTTGTTCAAGCCCAACAACAAATGACAGTGCCACTAATGCTATTCTAAGGATTTAGCATAAGCTTTTCAAGCCCAACAACAATTGACAATGATACTAATGTCATTCTAATGATTTAGGATCACTGTAATTTAAAATCATATCTTAGGTTAACTCTAGTTAGAGTAATTAGATATTTCCTAATTAACTCTAGTTGCTTAAGCTAAACTTTAGGCATCTAATAATTAATTCTTTTATTAATTATTTTGATGCAACCTAGGTTAGACTTTTTTTAGGGTTTTGATCTCCTTTATAGGGATGATCTCTCATTGTAAATATTAATTTGAGATAATTCACTTTTGATAATAGCAATCCTTTTTTTTGCTCATCAAGAATGTTTCATCCATGGATCTGGCAATTTCTACCTCCATAGCCTTTTGCTTTTCTCTCTTCTGTAACAGGTGTTTGCATGCAGGTGATTCTTGGAAACTGTAGGGTTGATCTTTCATCAACTTCAACATGGTATCAAAGCTCCAGATCTTCATGCCCCTATTCAATTTATGAGAGATTTTTCTTGGCTTTCAGAACTGTGCTTTTTTCTTCAAAGGGTTGTAGTTTTCAGAGTTATTTTGTATTGGATTTGGTGGGGTCTTTTTTTTTTGGTGCCTTTTGAGCCCAAATGGACCTCACCATTGGATTCGTAGCACCTAAAAACCTCTTTTTCCATATAAAATTTGTCCAATTTGGACATAGTTGAAATTTGAGGCAAAAAAATTGCCCCCAGATCGAGCACGCTTTCCAAGGTGACTATTTATTTTCTATTTTTCAAAAAAAAAATTTTAAAAAGCAGTGTTGTTTTTTGAAAGAGCTTTTTTTGAAAAAAAAAATAAATTCACAAGAAAACACTTTATTGCATGAAAAAAATTTATGCGACTTTTTGCAAAAGTGCTTTCTTTCCTTAAGTCACGTGAGAAGTCTTTTTTTGGTACTTCAACATGGTACAGAAGGTCTGTCAACACTGACAGCAGTACAGGTGACATCAGCAAATTCAAGTCAAAATTTGATGGTCTTTTAACCGTCGTGCATTTGATTTGTTTTACATTCTAGAGCTACCTTCGGTATTTTGGCCATATCTTTGTCATACGGAGGTATTTTTTGACGAATCTTATATTGTCAAAAAGCTCTTTCCAAGCCCGTCATGATGGTGCAGGTTATTTATACTTTTGATGCAGTTTGGTTGCCTGTTTTGGCAGTCAAAGCTAGATGTTTTATTTTGCACTCCGAGAGGCATATCTTGAGTATCCGATCTTTGATTTTGGACTTCTTTATATCGTTGGAAAGCTGTTTCTGTGCACTTTCCAGTGATGCTGGTTGTTGTTTCAAATTCTGCACCAGGCACATTCTATTCAATCTTCTGCATTTTTGCATTCTAGTGGATATCCTAGTTGTTTCAGGTCCAGGGATCGATTTTGTTGCTTCAGATGCTTGGTTTTGGCTTGTACTATCTTTTATATCAATCTTATGTCTTTTTTATCATTGTTGATATCATTTGTAAGCATCTTTATGCAAACGCACTGAGATAGTGTCACTCCCTGCGTTTCGGGATCCTTTTCATCATTGTGATTTGTTGTACTCGCACTATTTTATAAAGTGCCATGGGGGGGTGGGGGGGAGGGGAGGGGGGAGATAGTTGTTTGCCACTTTTGTGCCCTCTTCCTTTTTTGCCCCATGATGTGTCGGTGACACATGCCTTTATAGATGTCTGTACCTCACTCTCGATGTGCCTGGTTCCTGTGTTGTAGGATTTTTTTGGCCCACTTTTTCAGTTGCCTATCACCTCACCTTGTCTGCATTAGGGGGGGATTCTATTGCTATTTCTCATGCTTCCTTGGTTCGATTGATCAGCTCTTTAGGCTTTGGTGTTTTATACCATTTGTATTTTCAAGTTCAGTTGTTTGTCTCCTAGTTCGATGCAAATTACAATCTTCTCTACTTGGTCAGGTTCTATTTCAGTGGAGGTTCTTCAGATCAGCAACCATGTTTCGATAGAGCTTTGCAACTTTTACATGTTTTAATAATGTTCTACATGATCATCTTTGTCTTATCTTCTGGGACATTCCCTAGTTTGGAGGCTTCTTCAATCCTTCACTAGTTTCTTTCAACATGTTTTCCATCTCTTTTTGGAGTAGAGTTTTTCCCATATGGTTTTCTCTATTTTTCCGTTTCATAGAGATTTTGTTGTGATTAGGTACCTCATCATGCTTTATTTGTCGGGACCCATTTCTACTTTCAGTAGTAGTTTCTAAGTTTTTAGCTACTCCCTAAGTTTAACTTAAGGGGGGGTGTTAGAGTAATTAGATATTTTCTAATTAACTCTAGTTGCTTAAGTTAAACTTTAGGCATCTAATAATTAATTCTTTTATTAATTATTTTGATGCAACCTAGGTTAGACCTTTTTTAGGGTTTCGATCTCCTTTATAGGGATGATCTCTCATTGTAAACATTAACTTGAAATAATTCACTTTTGATAATAGCAATCCCTTTTTTTGCTCATCAAGAATGTTTCATCCATGGATTTGACAATTTCTACCTCCATAGCCTTTTGCTTTTCTCTCTTCTGTAACAATTGTTTGCATGCAAGTGATTCTTGGGAACTGTGGGGTTGATCTTTCATCAATTTCAACAAGCATCACTGTAATTTAAAATCATATCCTAGGTCTCCGTTGGATATTTAAAAGAGAAGGGAAAAGGGAAAAGAAGGATAATTGAAAACTAGACAATGATATTCAAGGTTGAGATCTCCAATAAAGGTCGTACTGAAGCTATTAAGAGAGTACTCTTAACAGACTAAACGGGATCAAATCAAATAGTGTCAATTTGGAAAAATAAAAACAAGAAAGAGGAGTCATGAATTCTGCAGACTGTTTCCAATTCTGGTATGGAAACAAGCTACTGTAAAGAGAAAGAGGTCTGTCTGTCTGTGTGATAGTAGATAATATCGTTAAGTTGGAAAAATAAAAACAAGATATAGAACGAATTATGAATTCTGCAAATTGTCTCCAATGCTGGTGTGGAAACAAGATACTGTCGAGAGAAAGAGGTCTGTGTAACAGTAGATAATATCAGTTTGAACGCTTCATGTGTTCTACATACCTCCATTCATCATTAGGCTCTTTAGGTTAAATTTTGTGACCTCTCTTCTTAATTGTAGACTGCAAAACCTGCACTTTCTACAAATTGTTTTTCAAACTTCAATAGCATGTGCCATGAGTTTCTCATCTTTATAGCAATTCAGTACACTGCATGAAAAGTATAGTTAATAAAGGTGACAGAGTACCGATCCATCAATATTTTTCAGAGAAAATCCATCCATCACCTATATAGAATTCGCCACCAAAGTGATGAGAGTAACATATCAGGCTTCAACTTGGACATTTATAGCACTTCACTAAATTATGTAAAAATTGAAGTTCGTAAAGGTGATAGATGTACTATCAATCTTTCAATACTTTTTAGATAGGTACAATTTATCGATAACCTGTATGAGGCTTAAATTTGGATATAAAATCTTTGCTTTCACAAATGATTTATTTGTTTTTCCTTGGAAATATTAATGTGTCTCATTTAATATCAAGCTTACTTCATGACAATTGATTTCCATATATTATCAAGTCTCATAACGATTAAGAAATTGGAGAAACTGCAACATAGATTGCCTAAGCAAAAATCAAATAAATGAAGGATTAAAAAAACAGTTGTTAAATAGCTCCTGAATACTTGAAGAAGAGAAAAACCAGGAAGAAGGAAATATACCCTGTGTGGTAATTTTTGGGAAGATAGACATCCTCCACCGGTCCAAAGTTTTCAAAATGAATGCGGAGATCCTCAGGTCTGTAAATTAAAAATCATGTTAGTGTGAAATTTGAAGGTGATAGCAAGCACAAACATAATTCAAAGAATCGAGTAACTAAAGGTATCATATTGATATTCATAGAAATTATCTTAAGATGATTCTATTATATTGTCCTAGCATTGATGCTAGAGGGTATGTGCACATTAGGCTTGGGCCATGTACAAATACTAATAAGCAGAACTTGCTTGCAATTAATCGAATAAGATGAAACAGATTTTCAAACTGGAAATTGCAGGTTATTAAATTCTATTATACCTCTTAAAGTTTCATTCTCCATATTATCTATGCTTATGGAGGAAGTGAATTATAATAAATAGAAAGCCCATTTTTATAATATATCCACAAAAGTTATTGTCTTAGTTATGTATGAAGTTATGAACAACAAAATAATAAACAAAGATCTTGGGATATGCAGAGGTGACATTTTCCTGATATATTTTATATTAAAACTGTTAAATTGGGTCATTGTCTCAACAGCCATTAAGAGTTGGAAATTCAAAGATGTGCAAAAGTATTCTCAATATATGATAAAAAGTTGTTGGCTATCATGCACACCTTGCACAAGTTCATGTAGTATTCAGTAGGTGGCTAGTTCATGTTCAAGACATGACATAATAACTTTGAGTCCTTCGCAACCAAAAATACCTCAATGCAAGAAGGCAAAACATGGTAAGCAAACAAAAAATAATGTAGTGATTAGATCTATCGATTAGAAGATAGATTGACTGAAATAATAAGACAACATTTTGTAGAGAAGACGCCTCTTTTAAGAAAGGTTATCCTTGGCAAAGGTTGTCACCATGTATCCCCTCTTGAGGACTATATAAGACCAACCTCATCTGCATCTGAACTTACCCAAAGAGCATAAGTCACCATTCAAAAGGAATATCGCATCCAATCATACATACAACGGACTGAAACCATGATTGAAATAATAAGGCAACATTTTGTAGAGAAGACACCTCTTTTAAGAAAGGTTATCCTTGGCAAAGGTTGTAACCATGTATCCCCTCTTGAGGACTATATAAGACAAATAGAGGAATTAGCATTTGAACTTACCCAAAAAGCATAAGTCACCACTCGAGGAATATTGCATCCAATCATACATACAACGGACAGAAACCATGTACCCTAAAATAAGATTGTATTCTACAAGTGTTGTGGTCTGAATTGGAATAATAGAATGAATACTTGACCCATTTAATTATTTGTGTGATAATATGAAATGCTATTATATAGTATTTTCAATCTGACACACAATCATGTAGAGAAGAGAAAGAAATACAAGAAGGGGTAGTAGATACAAGATTGTCGTCTAAGTAGGTTACCCCATGATGAACAACTAACGTGTCTGCCTTGGGCTTAGATACAAGAATTTTTAGGCACCATATTGTGGTTTATTCTACAACATTTATGATGGTTGATTGATGGAGAAGTCACAATCATGAGTAGGTGAATGAGGTGACATGAATAGGGAGGGTAGAGACGAGCATCCTTGCTAGGTAGGCTACCCCAGGATGAATGGTTGACATGTCTACATGTGGGCCAATGCGGTAATAATATCATTGTTGGGTAGTATGAGGATTTTGTCATCAATTGTAGTATTTTGCTCCACATATTTTTAGTCTGAGAATTGTTTTCTACAATCTCGGTACGAGTGAAGGTTGTTCGAAGATGTGTATTTCAACCTTGTATGGTTCAGAATGAGGTATGGTGAATTTGGCAGTTGTTTGTGTTTGATAGTGGTTTCTACGTGAAATGCATACTCTAAATTTCTCTACATGATAATTTGTGATGACGTGTTTCTTGAGAGGAGCTACTAATGTCCTTAGCTTCATTCATTGTAGATGGAAAGAGAAGTTTAGCTTTGAACACTTGATTTCAAAGTTTGGGTTCTAGCTATGGTGTGGTATAGTTCACATCTCATTCCCCTCAACCACGTGAATGTTAGTGTTGACTATTTAAAATTGTATTCAACTACCTATTTGGTCAATAGTGGGAGACTTTGCAAATAAGGAATTGTATAAATAAAGAATAAATTATTGTGTGGCAATGTTACATATTGTATGTACTTTTGTGGGTTTTGTGCAAGTGTGTGATTATGCAAAGAGGATGCATGAATGAAGACTTGTCTCCCTGCATGTTTAGAGAAGGTGAAGTTGTGTTTGAGGACAGTGTAGATATTCAAGTGTTAGCTACCAAAAGCAGTGAGCCGAAGGTATCTACATATCAGTTGGTTGAATTTTTGTTGTGCACTAGTTGTGGATCTGTTCTCGTTTTTCCTTCTTCTGGCCAATAAGCCCTTCAACAGTGAGTTGTTTGACAATGAATCGTTCTTGTAAAATCATCTTAACCAATGTCACTCTTACATGTGTTCATATATTTGAAAGTAATCCTCTGCAGTGTTTACCTTAACAAAGTTTTCTACGTAATTTGCACTTTCATGTGTACTGTGATTGTAGTGTTTTTCATGTCCATATCTTTTAGTAATTAATAATTAAAGTATGCTCGGTGGAACCAATTAAAGTACTAAAAGGTTTAAAAGTTTGTGGACAACTAATCCACCCCCCAATTATCATGCATATTCAACAATAACTAGAGAAGCATTCAACAAACCATTATATCAAACTAAATGAGAACAAGCATTTATAATAACATTAAATAATCTGTATTTTTATTGTCCTTTTTTCTAATAGTAAAGCTATCTTATTCATTAAGTACTCAAATGATACAAGTGTCATATGTTACTTGGTTTTTTTTATTTGTTTTCTTTTGTATTCAGTTTATATATATGCTTCTCTTTTACATTCTAAATTTATTTTTAGTGAATTGTTTTTTACTTTTTATTATTTTTGTATGATTATTTTGTATTTCTTTTAGCATTATTTTTCTCCCTTTACTTAATTTTTCTTTTTAGCTTTGAAATTTTTATTTGTTACTTTTTTTACTTTCTTCAAATTCACATTGCTAAGTCTCCCGACCTTTCTCTTATTTATTTTGTGTTCTTAGCTTGTTAATATTCTAATTTTTCTCCTTTGTCTATATTATTCTAATGATGGATGATACAACTTGATAGAAAATGTTAGTTACTATCAGAATTCACAAGATCAAATCCAAAAAAAATACAACAATCAATATCAACTTTTGAAATCTCGTGAATTTAATTAGTTTACTTTAATTAATAAAATATGATATTATAATTTATCACTATATCTATATAATGACACATTACTTTTTAACCAAATTAAATAAATTAAAAATAATAAACACTAAAATAATCTTTTATAAACTGCCAATATTATTAATATTATTAATACTCACCCTTTTCCAATCCTGTACTCAATATAAGAACTCTCTTCAATACTATCATAAAACTACAGCTAGAAGATTATCTCAACACTGTTCAATATTATATATGTAGAAAATTGATAAATCAGAGAGATTATCTGTGCACACTCCACCGAAGAGAAATAAGTCAACAAAACTATAGACATCACAAATTTTTTGCAGAAAGGAGCCAGAAAAGAGAAACAGTCGAGAAGAAACATAGGAAAAACAACAGTCTCGGTGCAGAGTAGGAACGAAACCTCGTAGTTTTAGACAGATTCCTGACAAGGAGAGCTGTAGGATATGAATCTCTCAGCGTAGAGGCAGACTGAGAAGAAGATTCATCATTATAATGATAATGTTTGGATGATTTTTCTCCCTTTTCACGCCGACTTGAATGAGGAGGGCTCGGCGTTCTTCGCTTCAGTCTTGGGTGGCGGTTGTAGCTGCTGCTCATCTTCACTTTCACTTTTTCCTCTGACAAAAAAACTACTCCTCGATGTGGGACTAAAACTCTTGTATTGTATTGGAGTTATTGCTACGATCGATTATTTGGGCTTTTGCATTTGTGGACATATATTCCTCTCCCAACGCCGACGACGACTGTCTACCTCAAATTCAGTGAATCCCACCATTGCAGTAGTCCATTTGGATTTTCGAAACGGCTAGGGCTATCGATGCCTCACAGCTCACAGGGTTTCATGTAAGACATCAATGCTTTGTTTCTTCTTTGCCCATATCAATCATTTCTGTGTTCTCTGGCCATTGACTTAGGCCCAGATACCCATTCATTCTCTCCCTGTTTCGATAATTTTTGCCGTTCTCTTTGTGTGGGGGGAGGAATCCTCCTCCGCCTCTATTTCGTGTCGCTTTTGTCGTATAAGCAGGTCTTTATTGTTGTTTTTATTATTCACTTGCTTTTCAGTAAACAAGTCTTATTCTCGCTTTTATATAAGGTTCTGGTGTGTGATTCTTTTATTATTGTTTTTATTATTTTATTTTTAGAAATTTGTGGTTTCGATTGTGTGTCTTTAGTAGTGGATGTTTTGGATACCACTTTGTTATACATCTCATCTCTTGTTTTGCTTCAGCTTGATGATGGATCACGTTGGAGAAATCTTTAGAATATAATGATAGATTGTAGAAATTTGAAATTTGATATTTCTATTTTATTATTGATAAAAAATTAATATTCTTCCTAAAAAATTTGAAAGAAACATTTTAGTTCACTTATTATGCAAAAGATGTAAAAATAAATTTATAAAACTTGATCTTTAACAATAATTCTTAAAATATATAGAAAATGATAAAAGTTATTATTTTTCTAAATCATTCTAACTACATAAAGAATAAATCGGCTCTACCATTATACAAAAGTTACATTATTGCAATAAGATTCTCCTTTCACAGCCAAGTGAAAAAGATTGTGAAAGATTGAAAAGACCTAAATTGTTTGAAATTTGTTAATTTGAACTATTTTGTATCATCTATGCAAGTCAAAATCACCTTTAAGAATACAATAATACTATGGATGAGATTTAAAACTTAAAAGACTCCACTCAATGAAAATATGTGATTATAAGTTATCTTAATAGAAGAAACTATTGGAAGTTTGTCGAAGCATGAAAAGTTCTAAATAATAAAATTCCTTAAATAATTGAAGTAGGCCACACATAATAAATGTCACGCGCTTTTGTCCATAAAAGAGAAAAAGGCATCGCCTTAGCCAATGCCATGCGCTTTTGTCAGAAAAAGTGAAAAAGGCATGGCATTAGCCAATGAGGGGAAAATGAGTAGTGTGTTTTGTGCACAGTACAAGGCAACCAAAATTGATCATTCCAAAACATTCTGGAAACTCCGGAACACTGACAAAACAATGCACGAAGCATTATAGACAACAGTGAAAATTATCAGACCAAAGAAAAATATTGATCTGCAGGCTACACGATCAATACGTAGTCGGCTCAAGAATTTATACGATGGATTTGATAAATTATGGATGTTTCAGAAAAAATTAAGATTCTAGTTTACGTTATATTCAGTAAAAACTGCTCCTTGAAGGCCGAGTGAATCCACGAACAAAACAGCCGACCAGCGAAATGAGATTGAGGAAGAGGAAAAACGAAAAGAGAAATTTATCAAATCGAGATCCAAATAGGATGGAATCGAAACTAGGAGATGTTTCAAATGGAAAACATTCAAATGTGGGTTTTCACAATCCATATCATACTATGTAATTTTTCTCGACTTGATTGTGTAAAGATTTGAGAAAGAAATAACAAAATTAACAAGATGCAAAGACTGGGCATTGGAAAGCTAGGGTTTCCAAAACGCATATGATGACAGCGGGCGAAATGCAAGTGGGAATAGGATTTTACAGAGAAAATCAATGGATTTTTCTGTTACCAAGGTCATGGGTAATTTCCATTTGAATATATGGGAAGGCAAATCTCTTTAAGATTATAGACAATTTTTAAAAATATTTATAAATAAGAAAAAAAAACTTAAATGAAGTCCCAACTTTCTCCAGCATTAGAAATAAGGAGGTTCTTTTAAAATATTATAAAGCACATTACAAATAATTTAGCCCTTTAAGTTAATCTCTGTAGGAAAAAAAGTATAAACTGTTTGAAAAAAACACAGCCAGTCAAATATAGTTAACAAAACCAGACGAGTGCATAGTGCAGAGTACACAGTAGAAAATTGCACAAGCCAGAATTGATCATTCCACAATATCTTGAAAAACTCTACAACACTTTAAAAAAGCAGTGCAAAAAGGATCAAAGAAAAATAAAATCAGTAGAATAGACGAGCAAGAGAAATTCAAAGGTTGCAAAAGTGGAAAGATAGGGTTTCCAAAACCAATACGATGGAAGCGGAAAAAACGTAAAGGGGAATGGGAATTCTCAATGAAAATTTAAGGATTTTTTCTACACCAAGATCATGGTTCATTTCCATTTGAACGTATGCGAAGGCAAATCTCCTCTTAGATTAACGATCTTGTAACGTCCTTTTTCTTTTTACTTGAAAATGTCCCATCATACGTCGTTTACGATACTTATGGTATGTATGGGTCAAGAGTTAGCGAATTGAATAAATACATTATCAAAATAGTCTATACACCAAATGGAAAAGGGGATGAATCATCTCGATCAAGAGGTGAAGGTAACAATTATTCTTATCTATCCTCCAATCTTGCTTTGTCAAAGAAAAAAGCACCTCTATTTTGGCATTTGAAGCACAACCATTTTGTCTATCTAATCATATAAGTCTCCTTTATAGTAGAAAAATAAACCACCTCCCATTTTGGAAATGGAGATACAATTACTTTGTCTATCTCATCATTTTAACACCTATGCCAAAACACCTATGCCAAAGAAAACGCAATCCCACACTTTGGTACTCTGCATACTCATTCCTTGTCCATGCCATGTCATGTAAGACACCCACCTCAACTGTATATAGATACACACAAAAAAAGGACATGGCAACTATAAACACCCCTCGTAGAGGTAGATTAACAGAGGGAACAATTGTTGTGGAGATGTGTTGGGAATCTTTTGAGGGCAAATAATTGAATTGTTTTTCAAAAGCTAGATTAGATAACCAATATGCAACATTATTGCATTCCTTATACCAATGGTTCAAACCTACAAATACAAGTTAACTTTGAAGAAGCATCTTTCATAGCCTTACTTAGAACATTATATTTATTGTCCCACCCCAACATTCAAATTTTTTATCTTTAGGGTAAAAGAGAGGAACCTAATTAGACCTTCCCCTTCCACAACATTGTTGTTTCATGTAATGGGTGACTAGCTTCCATCATCCCTGAACTATGATTATTATGACAAACCTTGTATAGAGATGACTAGGTTTCTTTTAGCCACCCTATCAAAATTGAGCTTGCTCTAGTCCAAGTTAGAAGTACTCAAAAAAAGGTTGTCCATATCCATCTAATGATAGGTCATTGTTGAGTCAACTTCACTTTTTAATTTCCTCACAACACTTCTACAATATCAACGAGCTTGTTCCTTCAGTTTTATGATGTTAATGTGTTTCATTGTCTCTATGATGATTCTAATTGCATTAAAGAGACGTTAAAGAATTGATTTTTTTCAAGAAATATACTTTTACTTTGTTAATTCCAAATTGACTAACAAACTATTGTAGGAGCTATGAACCAAAAATCCTTAAGGCTTATGATTCGAATTTACGATGGCAACATTCAATAATCAAATATACCAAATAAAATTAAGCATTTGATATTAAAAAAAAATTAAGAGCATTATTCCAAATATCAAACTACTAGTGTATTTAAGTACAAGCTTGTCCACATATTCCTAAATAAATGTCAATGAGTGCAGGAAGACATGAGAAAACACAAAAGGCCAAAAAGTTTTTGATATTAACAATTAGGCTTCAGGCCTACCACATGCCATGTGTTGCATGAACACGTGATCATAACCACTCACAACAAGCCAACAAAGCTTTCATCCTATTGGTCACAAACCTAACCCATGCCACTTAGTCGAAATGTATTAGGGTACAATCAAGTCCAAATGACCACAATAAGAATACATAGCTAATTTTGATTCCATGACTAGCAATTTAAACTTTGGTAGAACCATAGAACCCCTTAACACTTGCTAATTGAGATTTAAACTTTTGCAATGTGGTTGTTTTTTCAGTTCAATTATCAATTTTCCTTTCATTTTCTTTCCCAGGTTGGTGACCAATGGCAAAGGTGGAACCAAGAACTTGGTAGGCAAGTCCATTGGTTCCTAAAACCAACAAAATCAATAACGACTCATAACTTGCACAATGTTTTGTGAAATATCATCCAATAAAATATATAGGAACCTATAAGATTGAAAGTTGAAACAACAAGATGCTCCTTTAAAATATTCATACCTTTCCTACTCTGGTCAAAATTAACAATCCACAATTCATCTTGATACCTGATGGTTTCCTAGAACCATTCAAAGGTCCAATTTTGAATGAATCTATCAATTTTGCTCAAAAGTTCTCCAATATGAAACTAGTTCTACCAAATTGAGGTCATCTACAAAAAAGGATTTTAATAATGTCTTGCCCATAAATAATCTTATTGGAGTTGTGAGCCCTACTAAGAACAAAATTGATGCATTATATAAAACAAGAGACAAGAATTGATCATGGTCAACTTTCATTGCTCATCAATTCGCTAAGGTGTAGAAAGTATCTAAAAAACCAACTGCCAATAACAAAGAAGGAAGTTGGAGTTTGGAGATGTCTGACCTTGCACGTAAATGAAACCACAACAAAAATACCAAAATAAGCTAACAAGCAATGAAAAATAATGGAAGAAAAACATTGGATTATCATTAAGTTGTCTTGCAAATGTGGGTATTACATAGCCATTGTCAATATACAACTATCATAAAATACTCCATCCTTTGGTAGCTGATAATTCCACAAAATTATGAAACCTCAAACAAACATTAGTTATCCCAGTTGCTTCTATCGAATCTCTTCTACCTTATTATCTCCTACCTTCCTATTGCCATCTAGCACTCATAAAACAATAACTACTACCCTACATATATACAAGATTGTGAACCACAAGTTGGCTTAACCAATCATTAATTTCTAGGACAAAAGAAATGTATTACAAATAGATAGGTCATGACCCAAACCGTATGAGCAACCCCAAATAGATACGTTGTGTTATGCAAACACACAAGAATGTTGATCAAGCGAGTTACAATATAGATCAATGTGTCACTACACATCACATGTTGTCAATCTTCATCGGAAGGTGCAACTCACCACCCTAGCCAATTTAACAAGAAAGGCGGTAAAGGATCAAACCAATCTCAAGGTAAATTTGTTTGGAAACCTTAGAACAAGATGCAAAACTAGACATAAGATTTCAACGATGCCTAGACCATGCCATAAGGATTGCAAAAGAAAATGAGCCAACTCGATCGATTGTAGCCTAAAACGATAGGAAAATTGTCTAAATGAACAGTAAATAGATAAACTTAAAGGAATTATTTTGGGTGATGCAAGTTTACCAACAACTCAAGAATGTACCTACATTAGACACCCCAAGTGAATAAAATATGTTCCATAAGAACTTATGAACATTCAACAAGATTCTAAACATAAATCTCATGTTCATTCTTGACTGGGGACAAATATTCTCCATCAAGAAGCATACGACTGTGTTGACTTTGCAAATCCACATATTTTGAAGAATACACTCCATCATCAGGTATCTAACTATTATTATTGCTTCCACAACCTTTGTTTTGATCTATAATCAATACTTGATGACTATTTTAAATTTTGTTGTTGGACTCCACTTGTGTCATCATTCCATAAGTTAGGATTCTCTAATCCATCCACAATATTTTGTTACTCATTTGATACCATTCTACTCGTAACCCATTGTGACATCGTCATCTAGTTGTCCCCAGTGTTTGAGTTTAATAGTTTGCAATCATTCATCATATTCTTCAACAATTGTAGAACCTTAGAGACCTTTTCAGCCACATGTTGCAAGATTGTCATCTTCTAATCTGAAGCAGCCTAATCTCCAAAGTTGTAAGTTCTCATCATGCTTAGGTTCTTAGCTTTTATTCCTCCCTCCTTCAAATGAGGTATAGTAATTCTTTTGTCATTTCTAGTAATTCCTCCCAAGTATTACAACACTTATCAACCTTATTAATATTTAGCCATATAGGCAATATAATCAACAACCATAACAAGATACTCATATATAATAGCATCAAATATGTTAACTAGGGAAACCCTTGATCAGAGGGAAAACCCTGATGGGAATGATACCCACAAGACGATGTACTAATATAAATATTCTTTGTTAGAGGATGGACCCTGTTAGGAGTTTATGAAATACATTCAGTACATAGTAGTCCCTATTAAGAGATTCCAACCCTGTTAAGAGTTGTGCCAACCTTGTTAGGAGTTGTAAAAGGTAGATTGACTCATTGTCCAAATAGCTTTAGGGGCAAGAACAGTGAACCTGCTATCCAAATGATCTTTATGTTATTCCTTGCGGAATAATAGAAATGAATTGTACTTGCACTTCCTCTTCCTCTGTCATGTCAACCGGACTGCTCTGCTTCTTCTGATCTCAATACCAGATCACCAACTTCGCATCCAATAATCCCTTGGATTGCTTACTCGCATTTTCCAAATACTCTGCTCTTGTTTGTACTCCTTAATCACAATTCACATCCAACATAGTTTACCAAAAGGAAAATATCCTTCTTTTATACCTTGTCCTCGAAACAATTTCTTGAGTTGGCCTTGCGGCTTTCCCAATTAATTATAATAGGACCACATTAAGATAATTAATTATTTCACAATCACATAACATTGTCGGCTCACAGTGTTTACAACTTGTTATACGTGTGATTCTAGAACTTGTGCACTTGTTGACGCCATGATTAGACTATCCTCTATCACTGTATAACTTCTCACATCACAATTCTATCTCTATTAGGAGATACAATCCAATCATCAAAAACTGCTTATCAGATGTTATGTCTTTGTACTTCTCTTTGTAATCAAACATATCTTCAGTACGTCTGTGACTTCATGCACACTTAGCGTCAACATCAAGACATAGTGTAGAACATATCCTTATCCGAGCTTGAACTAAACATCAAACCTCTATCTGTAAAACCTCGATCTCTATCTGTTACTCTGTCAGTCTTCACCGTAACCATACTATGTTGTCATCAATGACAAACATAGTGATGAATGCAACATATCAATCATGCTACATGCTCTCCAATGCTTAGGATACTCCTCCAAAGGAATATCATCAGTATTCATGCTAGCAATCTCCCCCTTTGGCATTGATGGCAACATAGATGAAAAACATCTAAGTACCAAGAATACCAAACAACACTCTGTTGCAATTGTTGTTGTTGATCTCATCTTTTCAAATCATCTTCATCAATCAAATCTAAAACTCACTGGAACACTACTATGTTCTACAACTCTTTCTACTCACATTAGTTGTTCACACATTAAACAAATCTAAGCTTCTCCCCCATTCAATGTTACTCCTTATTGACATAGGAGATCTTAATCTCTCCCCCATACATCAATCTCTTCCCCATTATAGGATATTTCTCTCATACATACTTAGGAGATGTTTTCATGCACACTTCTCTCCCCCATTGACATCAATGACAAAGGCTTCATTATGTCAATTATCTGCTCCAAATCTTCAACCAACTCGACTATCCAAAGACACCATTGAAGACCAATTACGAAGAGTCTTGAATGACTACTCATCTCAGATACTCCCCATACACGAAGCATCAACATTCAGTCCAGTCAAACAATAGTGTTATGTACCACTGGACTAATGCAGTCTTTGCATCATCTACTCAGAAATAGGCAGGGGAATAACCCCAAGCATACCTCTCAAGTACTCAAATGTATCTTTAGACAAGGTCTTCGTAAAGATATCAACAATCTGATATTTAGTGCTAACATACTCTAATCTGATCTCTTTCTCTACAACCTTCTCTCTCAAAACATGATATTTAATAGATATATACTTAGTCTTAGAATCCAATACTAGATTCTTAAACATACTAATTGTACTTGTGTTAACACAATATATGATAACAGGTTCCAAAAATTCTATCCCAATATCCTTTAGCATTTGTTTAATCCAGATAACCTAATTACAATTATTTGTTGTTGCTACATACTCTACTTTAGCTGTACTGTGTGAAATACAATCTTGTTTCTTGCTTAGCTAAGAAATTGGTCTTCCTCCAAGAAAAAATGCCCCACCACTAGTTTTTTTTTTCCGTCATCCATATTGTCTCCCCAATCCACATTAGTATAAGCACATAAAGTGAAATCACTTGATTTGTCATACCATATCCCATAATCAGATGTTCCCTTTAAATATTTGAATATCTTCTCTACTGTTGCATAATGATAATCCTTAGGATCAGCTTGAAATCTATTCCTTCTTGTTGTGAATAACCTTTGCATACCAGTCTAGCTTTGTTTCTCACACTTTTACCTTGTTCATTCATCTTGTTTCTGAATTCCCATTTAGTTCCTATAACATTCTTGTCTTTAGACATAGGAACCAATTCCTATGTGTCATTCTTCACAATCTAATCTAGTTCTTCCTTCATTGCTTGAATCCAATGATCATCTTTGCATGCCTCATCTGTATTGTTAGGTTCTACTTAAGAAATTAAACACAATTCCTCATTAACTATGTTTCTTGTTATTATTCCTTTGTCTTTGCTTCTAATCATCTACTCTGCAGGGTGATTATTTATTAGGTTCCTATCAGGTGTGGGAGTTGCTATCTCAACTCTTATCTCTTCTCTTGGTTGAGATCTTTATTCTCCTCTTTGCTCAACAATTTGTACATCATTCTGCAAGTCATTGTTAGTCTCAAAGAAAACTTATGTATTTTCTCTAACAATTCCAGGATTGTCTTCTTCCTCATCATAATTGTAATATATCATTTTATCTTTAATTCCATACTTTTTATCAACTTTTACATTTGTGCATTCAACAATTGTCTTAGTTCTATGATTAAAACATCTGTAAGCTTTTCTTTTCAATGAATAACCAAGGAACATACCTTCATTACTTCTTAGATCAAACTTACCAACATCATCATCTCTCTTTATGTAACACTTACTTCCAAAAATTCTGAAATACTTTACTGAAGGTGTATGAAAAAACCACAATTCATAAGGAGTCTTATTCATACCTTTTTTGATCTGTACTATATTCATGGTGTATACTATTGTAGTGATTGCCTCTCTCTAAAATGGCTTGGATACATCATTCTCAAACATCATTGCTCTTGTTGCCTTTGATATTGATCTATTTCCCCTTTTCGCTATCCTATTCTGCTTTGGAGTCTTAGGTGATGATAACTGTCTCTTAATCCCATTTTCTTCACAAAACATGTTAAACTCTCTAGAAGTAAATTTGCCACCTCTATCTGATCTGAAACATTTAATCTTAACACTAGGTTCATTCTCAACTCCATTCTTAAATATCTAGAACTTCTCAAATGCTTCAAAATTTTCTTTAAAAAAAGCTAACACATCATTCTAGTGAAATCATCAACAAAAATCATAAAGTACCTTTCTCCATAGAATCCTCTTGTTTTGGTCGAACAATCTCCAACTTCTCTGTATAAGTAAACTTCTTATTGGGAAATGATACCTTCTTCTTAGCCATGACACACTCTTTGCAAACAACATTAGTAGGATTCATGATCTTAGGCAAATCTCTAACTACAAATGTGGTACTAACCTTCATTATGTTATCAAAGTTTACATGATAGAACCTTCTATGCCCTAACCAATTGTTATCCACTTTTGCAACCAAACATGTCATCTCTGTAGGGTTCAATTGAAATAAATAACCTCTGGATCTTGTACCTGTTCCAATAATCTTACCATCCTTATCTTTGATAGTACAAGTCTTCTCTGTAAACTGCAACAGATAACCATTATCCACCAGTTGTGCAACACTCAACAAGTTATGCTTTAAACCATCAACAAAGTAAACATCATCAGTGTTAGTCTTTCCATTAAGATTAATTGATCCTGACCCTATGACATGACAGGCCGCATTATTACCAACTCTAACAATACCTCCATCATGATTTTTTAATTTAACAAACTTGTTCATATCACTAGTCATATATGTGAACATCCACTGTCTATAATCCAATTAGATTCCTTTTCAACTAAGGAAACAAGAGCCTTTTCTTCTCTAATTGCTTTATCAAGATCATCTTCGTTTATGGCTACAAATCCTAACTCATCATCACTTTCACTTTGAGCTCTTTCTTCAAATTCATCATCTTCATTAGCATACGAACAATCTCTAGGTCTTCTAGGCTTGCAATTTCTTTTATACTTTTTTCTCTCTTTTAGGACACTTAGATGCATCATGACCAAATTCATTACAAGTCCAACATTTAAAGATTTTCTTACCATCTGGATCTCTTCTTACAAGCAGGGCTATACCTTCTTCAATCTTTTTGTCTTCTTCAAATCTAGTTCTACTGCTACTAGCAAAATCTCCATGGGTGCTTGCACTTTTGGATAAGCATGGATGAACACTTAAGGCACTAAAAGTTGTCTCCACTCTTGTCAGTTCTCCACATTATCTCAAACTTGCTTATGCTACTTTCAATTTTCCAAGCAAACATTCCTTGGTAAACTTCTTAGTACATGGTATCAATAGTTCAATCATCTATGCTACTTGCTTGAATGGTGGTGTCAAAGTTTTCAAAATCTTTCATATAATCTCATCTTCTTCTTTGGATCGACCACATGATTTGATTTCTACAACAATCTCATATATCCTACCAACATATAGCTTGTAACAAATTCATCTTCCAACATTTTAGCATCTTGAAACAAGCATATACAATTTTGTAATCTTACTCTTTTTGTATGTTTATCTCCTTCAAAAGTAGATTCTAAGGCTTTCCAAATCTTGTGAGTTATTTCTAATGATTTTACCTGACTATATTTATTCTCGGGAAGAGTTGTCAGTAAGGTTTCTCTGGCTCGCATATTGCACATAAAAAAATCTCTCTACTTAATTGCATTCTTTGAGCTTGGCTTCTTCCACAATCTTTTTGTTGTCCTTCATCAAAAGCCAATATCCTAGACCCATACATAGCAAATGAATCTTCATCTTTTCTTTTCAGTTGTCATAGTTAACCCCATCAAATTTAGGACTATCTTTTCTGAAGTGATTTGCCATTGATCTCCCAATGTTGTTAAGCTTTCTCTTAAACAACTTGATGGTCTGATACCAATTGTTAGAATATAAAGTCCACCAATATAACTGACGGGGGGGGTGTTGGGTGAATTAGTTTTCCAATTATTACAATACTTATCAACCTTATTAATCTTTAGCCATATAAGCAATATAATCAACAACCATATCAAAATACTCATACACAATAACACCAGATATGTTTGTTAGAGTAATAAGATATTGCCTTATTAATTAAATCAATATGATTTAATTATTAAGTCACTTATTATCTTTAGTTTACTTAAGCTAAAGTTAGGGCATATATTAATTAATTCTTTTATTAATTATTTATTATCATGCAACCTAGGTTTTACCTATTAGGGGTTTGATGTCCTTTTATAAGGATTGATCCCTTTGTCATTTATTCATTCAGTTTTGATAATAGCAATCTCTTTTTTGCTCATCAAGAATGTCTCATCTGTGGATATGGGAATTCCAACCTCCATAGCATTTTCTTTTCTCTTTTTGTGATAGGTGTTTGCATGCAGGTGATTCTTAAGAACTATGGGGTTTATCTTTCATCAACTTCAATATAGTATTAGAGCTCCATATGTTCATGCCCCTATTTTGTTTGAGAGGTTTGGTTTGGCTTTCAGATTTGTTCTTTTTCTTTCAAAGGGTTTCATTTTTTAGTGGATTTGTGTATTGGATCTAGGGGATCAATGATTTTTGGTGCACTTTGAGCCAAAATGAAAAGCATTGTTGAGCTCCAAGCGCCCAAAAACCCCTATTTTCATATAAAATTTGTCCAATTTGGATACAGTTGAAATGTGAGGCAAAAAAATATTACTGTCAGATTAGACACATTTCTCGAGGTGGTGATTTAAAGATTTTTTTGACATGGAAATCATGATTTTGGCCATGCAAATCGAGTTTTTTAGAAAGAAAATCAACATTTTTGCACGCAGAACGAGTTTTTTGGCACAGAAATCAAAGTAATTTTATACGAAACTGACACACTTCCCGAGGTTTTTTAGTTCTGGAGTGACGCTTTCTGATGCATTCGGCATGGATCTCGAGGCAATAAAAAAATTGTGTTGCCCTTGTAGCTCTTTTTTGACCTACATGTGGTTTTTTGGTTGTAACTTGCTCATCCAGACTACGTTTTTCGCAAACGAGATATTGTTGGACAGCTATTTCTGAGCCTGTCGTGATGGTGTAGTTTATTTGGAATATTTTGTTTCGTTGTCAATTAATGCAGTCAAAGTCAAAGGTTCTATTTTAGACTCCAAGAGACATATCTTGCGACATTCTATTTTCTAGATTTTGCTCCAGGCACATCCCATTCAAGTTTTTTCTTTTTTGCATTCTTGTGCATATCTTGGTTGTATCAAGTCTGGAGATTGATTTTGTTGCTTCAATGACTTTTCATGGCGTGTACTATCTCTTGTATCAGCGTTATGTCTCTTATGATCTTTGTTGACATCCTTTTGTAGTATTTTTGCAAACGCATTGAGATAAAGTGTCACTCTATTGCATTTCAAGATCTTGCACATCTTTGTGTTTTGTTGTACTCGTACTACATTATAAATTGTCTTGGGGGGTTTTATGTTGGCCATATTTGTCATATTCCTTAGTCAAGTGAGTGTTCCTTGCACGACATTAGCCTCATGATGTGTCGATAACACATGCCATTATAGGTGTTTGTACTTCTTTTGCACTCTCGATGTTCTTGGTTCTTCTTTCTATAAGAGATATTGCATTCAGTTTCAGTGTTCATGTCTTACCTCTCAGCATTATAGGGGGGTTATGTTGGTTCTATTGTTTTCTTGGTTCGATGGAGTGAGCTATGTATTTAGTATTTGATCTTATGTACTAGGCGATTGCAGTGGCTCGATAACTATGCATTTCAGTCAAATAGATCATTTACCATATAGACATTATTTCATTCATATTTTTGGAGGCCAGGAAGATACCTTCAATCTTTGATTGATTAGCTCTTCAAACTTAGTCTTCTCTACTTGGTCATGCTCTATACAGTGGAGGTTCTCCAGATTAGCGATTTAGTAGTGTTTGTAGCTTTATGCTTCAGTGGTGTTCTTCATGATCATCTTTTGTTCATATGACCTTCTGGGACATTCCCTAGTTTGGAGGCTTCTTCAGACCTTCATTAATTCTTTTTAGCATTATTTCCATCTCTTTTTGGAGTATGGTCTTTCTCATGTGATTTTCTCTATTTCTCCTCTTTACAGAGATTTGGTTGTGTTTGGGTACCTCATCAGGCCTTGTTATCAAGACCCAAATTTACTTTCAACAGTAGTTTCTAGGTTTTTAGCCTACTCCCTAAGTTTATCTTAAGAGGGGGGTATTAGAGTAACAAGATATTGTCTTATTAATTAAATCATATTGATTTAATTAATAAATCAATTATTATCTCTAGTTTACTTCAGCAAAACTTTGGGCATATAATAATTAATTCTTTTATAAATTATTATCATGCAACCTAGGTTTTACCTATTACGGTTTTGATCTCTTTTTATAAGGATTGATCTCTTTGTAATTTATTCATTCAGTTTTGATAATAGCAATCTCTTTTTTGTTCATCAAGAATGTCTTATTTGTGGATTTGGAAATTCCAGCCTCCATAACTTTTGCTTCTCTCTTTTTGTGACAAGTGTTTGCATGCAGGTGATTCTTGGGAGCGGTGGGGTTGATCTTTCATCAACTTCAACAATGTTAACTAGGTAAACCCTTGATTAGAGGGAAAACCCTAGTGGGGATGATACCCACAAGATGATGTAATAAAATAAATATTCCTTGTTAGAGGATGGACCCTATTAGGAGTCTATGAAATACATTCAATACATATCAGTCCATATTAGGAGACTTTGAATCCTTGTGAGGAAATTCTAACCCTATTAAGAGTTGTGTCAACCCTGTTATGAGTTGTAGAAGGTAGATGGACTCGCTGCCAAACAGCTTTAGGGGCAAGACCGATGAACCCACTGTCCAAACAACTTACTCACATTTACCAAATACTATGCTCTCATTTGTACTCCTCAATCACAATTCGAATCCAACACACACTTTACCAAAAGGAAAATATCCTTCCTTTATACCTTGTTCTCAAAAAAATTTCTTCAGTCTTCATTGAGGCTTTCCCAATTAATTATAATAGAACCATATTAAGATAATTAATTATTTTGCAATCACATAACATTGTTGGCTCATAGTCTTTACAACTTCTGATACGTGTGACTCTAGAACTTGCAAACTTGCTGACATCATCATCAAACTATCCTCTATCACTGTATAACATCGCACATCACGATTCTATCTTTGCTAGGAGATATAATCCAATAATCAGAAACTGCTTATCAGATGCTCTGTCTTTGTACTGCTCTTTGTAAATCAAACATATCTTCTATACGTCTTCGACTTACTTCATGTGCACTTAGCCTCGATATCAAGACATAGTGTAGAATATGTCCTTAATTGCGCTTGACCTGAACATCAAACCTCTATTTGTACGACCTCAATCTATGTCTGCTACTCTATTAGTCTTCACAGAAACCATTCTATGTTGTCATCAATGACAAACATAGTCATGATTACAACATGTCAATCATGTTACGTGCTCTCCAATTCTTAGGATACTCCCCCAAAGGAATACCATCAACATTCATACTAACACAATGTTGAAAGTAACTCAACATTGTTCTTTCAGTTCCACCATATTATTATCCAGAAACCAACTTATCCCATAAGGACAAGGTGTTGCAGTAGCTGATGCAGTGATAGGTGGTGATGTATGGTGTTGTCATGTTACAGATATTGTTGCATGATGATCAATTATTGTGTTGTCATCGAAGTCAAGTATTGACCTAGTATTCCTAGTATGTTGCTAAGTATAAATATGATGAACAAAGGGTTGTAGCAAGTTTCAAGTATAGTGTCTTTGAATGTGAAATGTATGATCGTTAATAGGATAAGATGGTAAATGGTCCTTATATGCTATGGTTGCGACTACAACTCATTTGGACAATCTGTGAGCAAGTATTATAGTGATAAACAAAGTTTCTAGATATAGAATTCGTGTTCTTGAGTTATTGGTGGTAAATAGAGGATTAGTGATAGGTTTGGATGATGTGGTGAATGTTGTTTAGCTGGTCACAATGTGGTGGCGTGTCTTGATGTTTGGAGGTAATAATTTGACATCCCAATGATCGATGAAAATGTTGGAAACTACAATTGGAGCAATTGTTATGTTGTCATTGATGTCAAACCTATTGGTAAGACAGAGTGTCAAACTTACTAGAGAGACATTGACTAACAATGTAGAGTGCCATATCATTTGATTGATGAAGAGGATTGAAAAGAAGAGATCATGATATGACCTAGTGAAAGGTTGAGTTGAGATGTGTTAAGTGTCATGAAAATACAATGGGCACTTGATAAGTTAGTCCTTGACAAGATAATGTGTTGTTTAATCAATACATGAGGTAAAGAAGATAGTTGGATGAAGCTAAGAGTTGAAACAAGTCAAAAGGATAAGCTTGACCGAGTATCAGTATTGCATAGTAAATGAAGGAGTTGAAGCAGAAGATTAAGGAACTTAAGTGGAAGTTTGACAAAACAATGTAAGTCGATTGGTAGTTATTGCCAAACAAATATATGAAGGAATATAGTAAAGACCGAGTGTAGTAACGGACAAGCGAGCATGTTAATGTTGAGTGAGAAAGTATAGTGATTGCCAAGCTACATAGTGATGACTGAGTTGATGAACACAATGATTGTCAAGTGATAGCAAAAGTTATAGTTTGAGAAAGATTTTGGTTTCAGGCCGACACAATCGGAATTTTGATTTAATCAAAGCACACGGAAGATAAGGATTGATGAGTTCGCATATTTAATGTACAAGGAGAGTTTGTTACACGATCAAAGGCAAGGATGTGATCAGATGTTTCTAGAAGAAGGAGAACAAAAAGGATAGAAGAATTTGGTGAATCTGACCTAGCCCTATGATCAATAGTGATGTTTAAGTGGAAAAAGATCAAAATTACCTATTTAAGGAGGCATAAGGAATGAATTTTAAGGTTGGTTTGTTGTTAATTGGCGATCTTAAGGACAAGTTGTGAAGAGGAGAACAACAGAGGTGAAGTGTGAAGAATTTTTGAAGAAGTGATTCCTTGAGGAGATAGCAAGCAGGGCAGTGATGGAGATGACATAGTTTATATTATCAAGTTCATTATCCTCCATTTCACCTACTAAACACCTCTCAAACTTCAATTTGATAGCCCTTTTCTTTGAAACAAGGTCATCAATACTACCATCATTTGTAATAACGTTTTAAATTTTACATTACACTTGCATCTTCTACGAGACGATTCTTCTTTTGTGTTGGTTCATTCTCATAATTTAGCAGGACCCTTCCGGCAAGAGGAATCTCCCCTCTTTTAACATCTTTAAAATGTGAAGACTCAACATCCTCCTTTACATGTGCAACTCACACATTTCCCTTTAGTCTCCTATTAGTCCTCCCTTAACGTTGAGCACCCTCATAAGCTTTGTTTCTGTCACATTGTAAACATGTTTGGCAAAAACATCTTCTCAATCATCATTGTTTTCCTTCTCTTCATTTTCCTTTTATATCTCCATTATTTTGATAGCGGAGATGATAGAAATTATATCCCCTCTTGTTTTGACTACTCGAGTCACCATTCTTCTTTTGGTCTTCATTTAGGCTTCCACTAGGTTGTCCATCAAACTTTCCACCACAACCTCTTCCATTTTGCTTGCTCTCAAACCTCTTATTTAGCTTCTCTTCTACCTTCAAAGAAATTGCATATGCATCTTAAGCGGTAGACATTATTACCATTATCATCTCTTCTTCAATACTTGACTTCAACCCATTTATATAGCATACAAATTTCTCCTAAATGTCTACAAACAGACATGTTTTGATGAGGATATGATAAACATGTTCTATGTATTCTTTGAGAGTTTTTCTTGTTTGCTTCAACCCTTGCATTTTCTTCAACAAATCAAGCTCACAATTGAAAGGAATGAATTGTCTCTTCAAATTTTCCATCATCTAATCCCTTCTCAAGTTATTTTCTCTTTTCTTCTATGATTCCTCTCCAATTGAACTTCTTTCCACCAAATTTGATCATGAACTTTCACCTTGGTGTTTGCAAACTTGGCCCTCTTTGAATTTTATGCTCCTTTATACTCAAAATAATCTTTCATGTCATTGATCCAATCGATCAACTCTTTTGGATTAAGATTTCGAGAAAATGTGGAAACTTCAATCTTTGGTTGCTTTCAACTATTGGCAATATCCCTAAAAAACCTAGTCTCGTCAAGAACTTTTGCCTCTTCTTTCTCTTCCTCAAACTACCTTCTTTAGATTCATCCTCACTTTCATATCTTCCCCTAATATCAGCTCTTTGTACAACTCCTATTGGAATGCTTGTACTTGTCTTTGGAGGGCTCTAACACTCTCTTTTGTCACACCGACAATTATTCCACCATGGTTAAATTGTGGAGGCATTTTTCCTAACTTATCTCTTGGAATCATAACTAAGGCCCTTGTGCAAACTACCTCATGTTTGGCAGTCTCCTTACGCACTTAGAAACTTCTTCTTTGATACTACTGGATGAAAAGTATTCCCTTCTTCACCTAAACACATGCAACACAATAGAGAAATCAATAGAAAATTACAAGAATAGAAACACTAGCTTGCTCGTCTTAAATGAATGAAATTACAACATTAAGGAAATAACTTCCTACAACCACATGGACCTTCTTATTACAATAATATGCATGCCAGAGCCACAATTTGTACTACCAAATTTGTCTTTCAAATCCCCATCTGTACCATAAATCCTCCTTAAGTAACACAATTTTTAGAGGCTATGTACCTTAATCCAACTATTTTGATTTTCAATTAGCATGTGTCTTTGGAAACCTTGCCAAGATATGTGTGCCATCTTTTGCTAAATCTACAAACAATGCACTTTTCTGCCTTATTAAGGGCATTTAATGCCCTCCAAAATGCATTTGAAGTTTTAATTGGAGAAATTTTACATGAAATTGAAAATCTCCCAAATAACACAAGATATTTGGATAATTCCTTCACCACTAGCTCGTTTTCATTATTTAGGGGATCTATGCAAGATTTTGTGCAAAATGGTAAACTCACTAAAAATAGTAATCTTGTGAAAAATAGTAACTCGACCAAAAATAACACTTTAACAACTAAATAATATTTTTTTTGAATGATGCAAGATTGTTCTTACACTCTAGATGCTCCTCCATAATTTTGTCTTCAAATTCAATCATAGATATCCATTTGATAGTTTTACAAGGTTCGAGCCTTGGACAAATTATAGAACTTAGCATTGAAGGATTTTTAAGTTTTGGGAAATTGGGAAAGGAAAAGAGAGAGGAACACTCAGCTAGTCACACATTTCAACATGATGGCCCTTTATAAACTAATTTGATTGGTTTACATTACTAAGCACACAACCTATATTGGATGAAACAAAGCAAAAAATATACACCGAAAAAATAGAATCCCAACAACCTTTAGAATCCTTTAAGGGACCTTCAATTTATTGTCCATACTCCAATATTGTTTCACACGAAGGGATATTTTCGACCATTTTGTTCTGGGGATTCAAATATTGCAAACTACTTTCAGAAAATATATCTTTGAACATCATACATAGGGTAATTCACAAGTAGATTTTTTATTTACATCTATTGTTGTTATTTAGTCATAAAAATAGCTCATGATCTATAAGGATACCTTGGATATTATATCATTGCATAACAAATAGTGACAAGGTTGTGGATGTAATGTAAGAAAGAGTTTGAACAAATGAAATGCATGAGACTTGACACGTAAAAAGACATTTAATGAAATCTTGTTCTATTCAATCAAAATGTAAATATTTAACCATTTGAAAATGAATATTTAGTTTATCTTCTACATTATTATTCACCACAACATACAAATTATTGATATTATTCTAGCAATCCTAGGATTACAAATGTTGGTTCCCCAACTTGTATCGTAGCAAATTCTAAAGACTAATTTGCTCTTATGTTTAAAGGTACTACAATTTAGGTCAACGAAGGAGAAATACTTTCAACTTGTTTCCTTTGCACTTTAGGCTTTGCAAGACTTGGGGGTTTTCATTTAAGACATTGATTATAAATATGCAATAGATCTTCGATCTATTTCCTAGTAGGATAATTATCACACTCTTTTGGCAAGGATGTATAAATTATATCATAAAACATGCAAGCTTGACATAGTCAAGGAGAGAATCTACGAAGGAGATGTTTCACCTTGCACCTAAATGGAACCACAACAAAAATGCCCAAATAAGCTAACAAGAAATGAAAAATAATGGAAGAAAAACATTGGATTGTCATCAAGTTGCCTTGCAAATGTGGGTATTACATAGCCATTGTCAATATACAACTATCATAAAATATTTTATCCTTTGGTGGCTGATCATACCACAAAATTATGAAACCTCAAATAGGCACTAGTTATCCCAGCTGCATCTATCGAATCTTTTCTACGTTTTAATCTCCTAGCATTCCTCTTGCCATCTAGCACTCATAAAACAAGAACTACTACCCTACATATATACAAGATTGCCAGCCACAAGTTGGCTTAACCAATCATTAATTTCTAGGAGAAAAGAAATGTATTACAAATAGATGGGTCAAAACCCAAACCATATGAACAACCCCAAATAGATGCATCATGTTATGCAAACACACAAGATCGTTGATCAAATGTGTTACAATATAGATCAATGTGCCACTACACATCGCATCTGAATCTTCATCGGAAGGTGCAACTCACCACCCTAGCTGTTCGAACAGGAAAGCTAGTAAAGGATCAGACCAATGTCAAGGTAAATTTGTTTGGAAACCTTAGAACAAGATGCAAAGCTAGCCATAAGATTTCAATGATGCCTAGACCATGTCATAAGGATTGCAAAAGAAAATCGGCTAACTTGATCAATCGCAGCCTAAAAACGATAGAAAAATTGTCCAAATGAACAATAAATAGATAAAGTGAAAGGAAATATTTTCGGTGATGCAGGTTTGCCAACAACCCAACAATGCACCTACATTAGACACCCCAAGTGAATAAAAGATGTTCCATAAGAACTTATGAACATTTGACAGGATTCCGAACATAAATCCCATGTTCATTCTTGACTGGGGGCAAATATTCTCCATCAGGAAGCATACAATTGTGTTGACTCCGAAAATCCACATATCTTGAAGAACACACTCCATTAGCAGGTATCTTACTATTATTATTACTTCCACAACCTTTGTTTTGATAAATCTTACCACAATAAATGTTTTTATTCCTGTCATCTCTATAATCACCAACTAATAACTGTTTTAAATTTTGTCGTTTGACTACACTTGTGTCATCATTCCATATGTTAGTCTTCTCTAATCCATCGACAAGATGTTGTTGCTCATTTGATACCACTCCACTAGTAACTCATTGCGACATCATCATCCAATTATCCCTAGTCTTCAAGTTCAACAGTTTGCATTCATTCATCATATTCCTTAACAATTCTACAACCTAAGAGACCTTTTCAGCCACATGTTGCAAATTTGTCATCTTCTAATCCAAAGCAGCCTTATCTCCTAAGTTGTAAATTCTCATCATACTTAGGTTCTTAGCTTTAATTCCTCCCTCCTTCAAAAGAATTAAAGAAATTCTTCTATCATTTCTAATGATATAAACAACATTCTTTCGAAAATCATCCATAGAACCAATATCAAATTGCCAAGGTCTACACAACAAAACATAGAAAGCATTCATGTTAAATACATCACACAATACTTCACCTTCATAAGGTCTAATGTTGAAAGTATCTCAACATCCTTCTTTCACTTCCACCATATTATTATCCAAAAACCAACTTATCCCATAAGGACAAGGTTTTGCAATAATTGATGCAATGGTTGGCGATGATGTATGATGTTGTCATATTAAAGATTTGGTTGCATGATAATCAGTTATTGTGTTGTCATTCATCAAGTATTGACCTAGTATTCCTAGTATGTTGCTAAGTATAAATATGATGAACAAAGGGTTGCAAGGAGTTCAAGCGTAGTGTCTTTGAATGTCAAATGTATGACTGCTACTCTTGAAGTAATGATTTGGTATGTTATGATCAGATTAAGGTTGATAGTGGAACTGCCAGAACGGTCAGTGATAGGCAATAGGTGATTTGATTGATATGTCAAATCTATGAAGAGATAAGTGGATTGATCATAGGATAAGGTGGTAAATGGTCCTTATACGCTATGGTTGTGACTGCAACTCATTTGGGGAATTTGTGAGCAAGTATTATAGTGATAAACAAAGTTTCTAGATAAAGTATTTGTGTTCTTGAGTTATTGGTTGTAAATAGAGGATCAATGACTGGTTTGGATGATATGGTGAATGTTGTATAGCTAGTCACAATGCGGTGATGTGTCTTCATGATTAAAAGGTGATAATTTGGCATCCCAATGATCGATGCAAATGTGTCATGAAGATTCTAGAAGAAGCTTTTTTTTTTATAAAAAACATGTTGAATTGTTCTTCATTAATTCAAATGTAAAGTTAATTGTGAGAAGACGTAGTATAGGCAACTAATTGTGTGCATCGAGATGTGTGTTTGGGCGTATGGAATGCAACCACTACGTTTAAAATTCAAACTAAATTCTATTATGGCAAGTTGAAGGTGGTGTAACATTTTAAGGTTTGATTAACATTATATATTTGATGAAGGTGAAAGAATTATGTGTTGATCATGTGTAGGTGCGATCAAGTTAGAAGGTAGCTAAGTATGAATTGAAGTGATTGTGTGGATAACAATGGATCTGATAAAACAAAGGAGTTATTGTTTTAGCAAATCATTCTACATGTTTTTCCCTCATAGTTACAACAGTAAAATACCTTAACCAGATGGATCCTAACATGTTTTTCTTATTTGTAAATCTTTTAATGGGGTTGCACTTTAACTAGTGTTCTAATTTCTCTAACAAGGCTACTCTTAACAGGGTAAAGCTCCTAACAAGGCTAGAGGTAAATCACTTAACCAAGGAACACTTAATGGTGTCTTTATAAACTCCTAACAAGGTTAAGTTCCTAACAAGGCGTACTTCAAAAGAGTGTACAATTTGTTAGTAATAATTCTTTTCACCCAACTTGGTTTCCATGAGACCAAATCTCTGTATCAAGATTTGCATTATTTTGAGGATGTGCTTATGTGCTTGATGCTTTTATTTGTTGTGATTAAGTTTTTTTTGTTAAGGGTTTAAAAGGATAAAAATTTGTTCAAGTGGTTGATTACAAGTTCACCCAACCTCTTAGTAATTTGATCCCTTCAGATAATAAAAGGATGTCTGAATCTCCTCAATCCCAACTTATGTACCATTTCCTTTGATTCAAGGTTATCAGTACTTCCACCATCCATTATCACTTTGCAACATTTGCCTCTTGACTTACAAACAATTCAGAATAATTGAGTTCTCTACATAGACTTTGATTCCTTCCCGCTCAACACAACTCTCCTAAACATTAAAGATTCTCTCATCCCAAGTGGAACTTCTCTTTCAACAAGTTCATATTTCTTTGTCTGTTCTTCATGTGACACTAAGATATTTTATACTTTGCTAGTACCATTCAAACATTCAAAAGCTCTATGACCAACATTCCCACATTTTAAACAACTACCTTTGAATTCACCATTGCCTTAGCCCTTTCCATGAATCTTCTAATCAATTTCTTCAATCACAAGTTTGTCTTTGCCTTTGTCAACAACTGGTGTACGCCTAACCCTAGGGGTATCTTGTGTTCTCTTCAACTTATCTTTTTCCTTCAGAGCATATGATTACATTGTAAATTGTAATAATCTTGAACATACTTATCTTGAATGTTTAAGTCTCACATCATTGACATACCTAGCCATCTTCTCGTTGGATGTCCCTTGTTGTCTGGATTTGATTGTCATCTTATGGAACTCCTCAATCTACTCCTTAATCGTCAAATCTATTAGCTTCAAGTTATGCAATCTCTTAAAAAATTCTAGATCATAGTCATTTGGTATGAACTTGGCCTTAAGTCTAGAAACCATAACTCTCCCTCTATTGATCTTAGGTTCACCATTATCTTCCCTATCTTTTTGTAATTATTTTCACCATAAGGAAACATGACCCTTCAACTTACTATTTGCCAACCTAACTCTCTTTGGATCTCTAATATCTTCAAGCTCAAAGTAACCCTCTTGTTCATTAATCCAATCTATCAATTCCTCTGGATGTAATGAACTAGATAAGCACACAACATTAATTCTATGACTCTTACTCAACTTTGGTTGTCTCAACATCATCAACAACTTCCTCAAATTCATCTTCAATCCCAAAAATTTTGCTAGCCCTAGCTAGAGCAATCTAGATCTCAACACTTGCCTCATTTATGATATCCTCCATCATTTTTTCTAATCTTGTAGGATTCATTCATCTAGGTGGCATGTTGACAAAGATGTCAATCTTCAACTCCTTAAGTTCAATGATCTAACTACAAGTGTCGATTACCCTAATACGATAAGTTAATTGGCCAACACCAATAATTTTCCTAAAGTAACTATTATCAACATATCAACTAACCAATCACCCTTGTGCAACCTTTCACAATTATATGACAAATTTGATCTTCTACTACCCCACAAATAGGTTCACAAGTCTGATCTCCAATCTTGCAACAACCAATCCTTTTCTTGCCTCCTTGCACTAGATGTGGATCAAATAGTCAAGAAATTGGATTGCAAGCGCTTGTTTTGCTTTGATGTACAACCATCTTTGATACAACTGGACATAGCCAAGGAAAAATAATCCCCAAAGCTCCTAGGTTCCTATTGCCATCTAGCACTCCTAAAATAAGAACTACTTGTTGGATATTGTTAGCCCCAACTAATATTGTTGTAAATGTCTGGGAGATAATAATATCATTTGTTATGCTGCCATTGATGTCACGCCTTAGTTGGTTAGACATTATGCTAATTCAGTAGCGTGTCATATCATTTGATTGAAAAAGATTTGAAGAAAGTATGTTGGTATGAGTATGTTATTCAATGGGCATGTGAATGAGTTGGACTATGACAGTATAATGTTGGTTTAATTGTTTTACATGAAGTGATTGAGATCATGTATGAGCAAGACAATTTGCTAGGTGAATGAAGGAGCAAGACAGTTTGTTTTACATGAAGTGATTGAGATCATTCTACATGTTGTTCTCTCACAGTTACAACAGTAAAATACCTTAACCAGATGGGCCCTAACATGTTTTTTTTTTGTAAATCCTTTAATGGGGTTGCACTTTAACTAGTGTTCTAATTCCTCTAACAAGGCTACTCTTAACCTGGTAAAGCTCCTAACATGGCTAGAGGTAAATCACTTAACCAAGGAGCACTTAATGTGGTCTTTATAAGCTCCTAACAAGACGTACTTCAGAAGAGAGCACAATTTGTGAGTACTAATTCTCGTTGTGATCTTCACCCAAATTTGTTTTCACGAGACAAAATCTGTGTCAAGATTTTCATTATTTTGTGGATGTGCTTATGTGCTTGACTCTTTTGTTTGTTGCCATTAAGTTTATTTTTTGATAAGGGTCTAAAAGGTTGAAAAGTTGTTCAAGTGGTTGATTACTAGTTCACCCAACCTCTCAGTAATTTGATTGCTTAGGACTAGTAAAACGATGTTTGAGTCTCCTCAATTCCAACTTATGTATCATTTCCTCTGATTCAAGGTTATCAGTACTTCCACCATCCATTATCACTTTGCAACATTTTCCTCTTGACTTACAAACAATTCAAAATAATTGTGTTCTCTACATTGGCTTTGCTTCCTTCTTGCTCAACATAACTCTCATGAACATCAAAGATGTTATAGTAATAAAGTATTTTCTTCTTAATGAAATCATATTCATTCAATTGTTAAGTCACTTATTATTTCTAGTTTACTTAAGTTAAACTTTGGACATATAATAATTAGTTCTTTTATTAATTATTATCATGCAACCTAGGTTTGTTACCTGGTAGGGTTTGTCTTTGTGATTTATTCATTCACTTTTGACAATAGCAATCTACCTTTTTGCTCATCAAGAATGTCTCAACTATGGATCTAGGAATTCCAGCCTCCATAGCTTTTGCTTCTCTCTTTCTATGATAGGTGTTTTCATGTAGGTGATTCTTGGGAGCTGTGGGGTTGATCTTTCATCAACTTCAACATGGTATCAAAGCTCCAGATCTTCATGCGCATGTTCTATTTATAAGAGATTTGGCTTGGCTTTCAGATCTGTATTTTTTCTTTCAAAGTGTTTCATTTTTCAGAGGATTTTTGTATTGAATCTGGGGGGTCACCATTTTCCAGGGCACTTTGAGCCCAAATGGACATTATCGTTGAGCTCACAGCACCAAAAACTCATATTTTCATATAAAATTTGTCCAATTTGCTCACAGTTGGATTTGGAGGCTAAAATATATTGCTCCCAGATTTGGCAGGTTTCCCAACACGACAATTTTTTTTTTTTTGGCACTCAAATCGAGGTTTTTTGGCTTGAAAATTGAGATTTTTTGGCATGCAAATTGAGATTGTTTGGGTGTAAAAATTAAGAATTTTGCATGCAAATTGAGACAATTTGGTATGGTAATACAAATTTGTGTGAATCTCGAGGTAAATTTTGGTACTTGTGGGCACGCGTCCCAATGTATTTTGGCACAGATCTTGAGGCAATAATTTTTTTTTGCTTTTTCCAATGCTTTTTTTAACCTACCTATGGTTTTTTATTCGTAACTTGCTCATCCGGACTCCATTTTTTACAAACAAAATATCGTCGAAAAGCTGGTTCTGAGCTCGTCATGATGGTGCAGTTTATTTAGATTTTTGATGTTGTTTGGTTGCTGGTTTATGCAATCAAAATAAGAGGTTCTATTTTGCACTCTAGGAGACACATATCATGAGGCATTCTATTTTTCAGATTCTGCTCCAGGCACATCCCATTTAGTTTTTTGTTTTTTTGCATTCTGGTGGATATCTTGGTTGTTTCAGGTCCGGAGATCAATTTTGTTGTTTAAGATAATTTTTCATGGGTTGTACTATCCCTTATATCAGCGTTATGTCTCTTATGATTTTTGTTCACATCCTTTTGTAGTGTTTTTGCAAATGCACTGAGATAAAGTGTCACTCTATTGCATTTTGGGATCTTGGACATCTTTGTGTTTTATTGTACTCGCACTACATTATAAAGTCCCTTGGGGGTTTTCATGTTGCCCATATTTACTATCTTCCTTTGTCAAGTGAGTGTTCATTCCATGGCATTAGCCTCATAATGTGTCGATGACGTGTCATTATAGGTGTCTATACTTCTTTTGCACTCTCAATGTTCCTTGTTCTTTCTGCAAGAGATATTGCATTTAGTTTCAGTGTTTATGTCTTACCTCTCAGCATTATCGGGAGGTTGTGTTGGTTCTATTTCTTTCTTGGTTCGATGGAGTGAGCTATGTATTCAGCATTTGATCCTATGTACTAGGCAATTGTAGTGGCTAGATACCTATGCATTTCGGTGAGATGGATCATTTACTATATACACATTCTTTCATTCCTATTTTTGGAGGCCATTAAGACATCTTTCATCTTCGATTGATCGACTCTTGAGACTTGGTCTTCTCTACCTCGTCATGTTCTATATAGTGGAGGTTCTTCAAATCAGTAGTTTGGCAGTGTTTGCAGCTTCATGCTTCAGTGGTGTTCTTCATGATCATCCTTTTGTTCCTATCTTCTGGAACATTCTTTACATCTCTTTTTGGAGTAGGGTTTTTCCCATGTGATTTTATTTATTTCTCCTCTTTTCAAAGATTTGGTTGTGCTTGGGTATCTCATCAAGGCTTGTTATTAGGACCCAATTCTTCTTTCAGTTCTAGGTCTTTAGCTATTCCCTAAGTTTATCTTAGGGGGGTGTTAGAGTAATAGAGTATTTTCTTATTAATTAAATCATATTGATTTAATTATTAAGTCACTTATTATTTCTAGTTCTCTTAAGCTAAACTTTGGGCATATCATATTTAATTATTTTATTAATTATTATCATGCAACCTAGGTTTGTTGCATGTTAGGGTTTTGATCTCCTTTTATAAGGATTGATCTCTTTGTAATTTATTCATTCACTTTTGATAATAGCAATCTATCTTTTTCCTCATCAAGAATGTCTCAACTATGGATCTGGGAATTCCAACCTCCATAGTTTTTGCTTCTCTCTTTCTGTGACAGGTGTTTGCATGCAAGTGATTCTTGGGAGCTGTGATCTTGATCTTTCATCAACTTCAACAAAAGATTCTCTTATCTCAGGCGCGACTTTTCTTTCAACAAGTTCATCTTTCTCTTCTTGTTCTTCATGTGACAATAGGTTTTTTGTTTACTTTGCTATTACTATTCGAACATTGAAAAGCTCTATGACCAACATTCCCACATTTGAAACTAGTACCCTTTGAATGCACTATTGCCTCTGCCCTTTCCATGATTCTCCTAATCAAGTATTCAATCACAAGTTTGTCTTTACCTTTGTCAACAACTAGTTTAGGCCTAACCCTAGGGGTATCTTGCCTTCTCTTCAACTTATCTTTTTCCTTCAGAACATATTGATTAGCATCTTGAATTGTAATAATCTTCAACATATCTTGAATGTTAAGTCTCAGACCATTGACATCCTAGCCATCTTCTCCTTTGATGAATCTTGTTGTCTAGATTTGATTGTCATCTTATGGAACTCCTCGATATTCTCCTTAATCATCAAATCTTCCAACTTCAAGTTCTGCAATCTCTTAAATAATTCCAGGCCATAGTCCTTTGGTGTGAACTTGGCCATAAGTCTAGAAACCACAACTCTCCCTCTATTGATCTTAGGTTCACCATTATCTTCCCTATCTTTCTGTGATTATTTTAACCATAAGGAAATATGACTCTTCAACTAAGTATCTGCCAGCCTAACTCTCTTTGGATCTCTAATATCTTCAAGCTCAAAGTAATCCTCTTGTTCATTAATCCAATCTATCAATTCATCTGGATGTAACGAACTAGAAAAGCACAAGTCATCAATTTTATGACTCTTACATATTTGTGTCATATCTCTTAATTATCCTCCCTCCTCAAAAGGAATCTCAACTTCGATCGTCTCAACACGTACATCAACTTCCTCATATTCATTTTCAATCTCAAGATTTCTACTAGCCCTAGCTAGAGCAATCTGGATATTAGTCCTTATCTCATTTATGATATCCTCCATCATTTGCTCTAATCTTGTAGGATTCATTCTTCTAGATGGCATGTTGACAAAGATGTCAACCTTCAACTGCTCAAGTTCAGTGATTTGACTACAAGTGTTGATTAACCCAATACGATAAGCCAATTTGCCAACACCAATAATCTGCCTCAAGTAACTATTATCAACATATCAACCAACCAGTCCCCCTTGTGCAATTTTCCACAACTGCAGGACAAATCAGCTCCTCTACCACCTCACAACTAGTTTCACAAGTGTGATCCCCAATCTTCCAACAACCAACCCTTCTCTTGCCTCATTGCACTAGCCTCAAGTTGATGTGGATCAAATAGTCAAGAAACTAGATTCCAAGCGTTTGTTTTGCTTTGATGTAGAACCATCTGCTATACAAGTTGACACAGCCAAGGAGATATAATCCCTAAAGGAGATGGTTGACATTGCAATTAAATTAAACCACAACGGAAATGCCAAAACAAACAAACAAGCAATGAACAACATAGGAAGAAAATCGTTGGATTATCATCAAGTTGGCCTGCAAATGCAAATATTACATAATCATTGTCAATATACAAGTGCAATAAGATATTTTGGCCTTCGACAATTGATCATCGTGCAAAATTATGAAACCTCAAACATACATTAGTTATCCTAGGTGCTTCAAGTAAATCTCTTCTACCTTCTAATCTCCTAGATTCTTACTGCCATCTAGCACTCCTAAAATAAGAACTACTTGTTGGATATTGTTTTCTCGAACTGATACTATTGTAAATGTATGTGAAAGAATCATATCATTTAGTATGTTGTCATTGATGTCAAGGCTTAGTTGGTTAGACATTATACTAATTCAGTAGTGTTATATCATTTCATTGATGAAGAGGATTTGAAGAAAGTATGCCGGTATGAGTATGTTATACAATGGACACTTGAATGATAGAAGTGAAGGAAATACAATTGTTACCAAGCAAAGTAAATGTTAACTGAGCGTAGTATTGCTCGAGCGAAGATTTAGTGTTAATTGAGCATGAAAAGAAGAATTGGAGAACAAAGATGCATCCAAGGCCAATGTTTGATGAAAATAAGGAAAGTTTGAGAAGCATAAAGGATAAGGATGAAGATAGTTATTAAATCAATGCTGAAGAAATTCAAAGATGGTTGTATGGAAGATTTTTTTTATTTGCAAAGCGAGCACAAACTTTGAGCTAGAATAATATTCACCGAGTGACCATATATAGTAAACCTGAGCGAAATGAAGATCTAATAGATATGTTTAAGAGGCAAAATGGATGGATCAGATTAAGAGTTCAAGCAGGAAGATTACTATTTAAGGGATGAGCACAAAGTTCATTATTGCTTATGTCAAAAGAAGAAGAAGAAGAAGAAGAAGAAGTGGTACACAATTATATTTGATCGAGCTGCATTGTGAAGATCAAGCGAAAAGAAGTGCAAGTTGAGTTTTGGAGAGTGTGGATCAACCTGAATGAGATCAGAAGGAAGTATATGAACAAAATAGAGATTTGAACAAGCAAGGTAGTGAGATCTATTAGATTTGGATATTATCGTTAATTTGTTGATCTTAACACACACACACACACACACACACACACACACACACACACATACATGTACACAAACACACATATACATGTACACACACACACACAAAATTTATCTCTTAATTGTTTTGTCATTTTCTTTATTTCTTTCTTTATTTTCATTTATTTTGTATTTCAATGTTATTTCTTGTGTTCTCATGTGTTGCTTGTTTTTACCATTGTTATATTAGTTTTTACTCTTGTTTTTTATTTAGTTACTCTCTATTTACTATATATATATATATATATATATATATATATATATATATATATATATATATATATATATATATATATATATATATATATATATATATATATATATATATATATATATATATATATATATATAGTTTTATCTCTTCCTCTTCTTTTACCTTTGTCTTCTATTGAATTTATTTGCTCTCTATCTATCTATCTATATATTTCTTTCTTTCTTTCCTTTTATTTTTACTTATTATTTAATATATTTTTAGTGTCTTTTTCTTTACTTCTTTCTTCATCTTTCTTTATTATTTTTTAATTCTTTTAATTTCTCCTTGTGCTGTTATGTCTTAAGGGCCTTCATCATTCTTTTGACTTTGCTTTTATCTTTTTGCTTACTTTTTATACATATGTACATAGATATATGTATATATATAGACACATACACACATGCTTATATAATTTATTAATTAATCTGTTTGACTTTTCTCCATTTGTTTTTGTGTCTCCCCCCTTCATTGTTTATTATTTTCATTGATGTTTGGGGTTGGGTATCGTCAACTTTGTGTTGTACCTTCTCTCTCCTCCCCTATCCCTTCCCCCTCCCTCCTTTAAGGTCTGGTGGATCTGCAATCTACTATCTTATGTTCTTTTCTCTCTAGCATCCTGATAATGCATCATGTAGTATGATCTAAAATGTTGATGTTAAAAAAACTATACACAATCAAATCCAGAAATTTGAAAGCATAAGCAAGTTAGTGCTAAACCTAATAAAACAATTCATTTTTTACTTTCTTACCATTGTAGCAAATAAAATCGCTTAACTGAGTGGACCTAACAGTCTATGAAATCCTATATAGTAACATCGATTAGTGATGTTTTTAAGTCCTTTAGAGTATGCCACTCTTTAGAAATATCAATGAATTAAAGAGAACAAATTTCCACAATCCATTATATTGTACTGATATGTTTCTGGATATGATTGTGTTAAGATTTTTACCATCAACATTTTGAATCACTATTTTTGGCATCTCTTGCTCTTCATCCTGATGATGGATCACATAGTGTGATTCGAAACGTTGATGGTAAAAATCTTAACACAATCGAGTCCAGAAACATATCAGTACAATATAAATGAATGATAAGGTCTAGATGATCTTTGGTGTAAATCCTCTAACAAGGTCACATGTAATAATGTGTATGTAAAATTTTGACAAGGTTGGCTCCTAATAAAGTGCATTTCAGAAGAGTAAAATTTTGGGCTGTTAGTTCCCAAGTGATTTTTCCCTTTGCAGGGTTTCCACATAAAATACTTGTGTCAAATTATGTGAATGATTTTGATGTTGCATGTTTATTTCATGTTTCACACTTAAGGCTAAAGGTCGGTATACCCTGAAAGTTAATTATGTTATTCGGTAGAAACTGGTAAATATCTCTGATACTTTGTATATACTACGATAATGAGTTAACAAGTTATAAGTAATGATAGATTTAATTTATCTTATGAAGTTAGATATGGTCATTGAGTGAATGATTTGAAAGTTTAAAGTAATTAGAATGGAAAAAGTATTTCAAGGGCCTGAGAGATAACCGATTCACCCCTCCCCTCTCAATTATCTAAAACTAACACTACTGCTCTACATATATACGAGATCACCAGCCACAATAGCTTATCCAATCATTCATTTCCAAGACAAATGAATTGTGTTACAAAAAGATAGATCAGGACCCAAATCATAAGAAGAAACTCAAAACAATGCATCATGTTGTACAAAAATGCAAGAGTTTTGATCATATGTGTTACAACATAAAACAATGCACCATACAAATTACATGTCGTGATTCTTCATTGCATGTCGCAACTCGCCTGGCCATTAGAAGAAGAAAGTTAATAAAGGACCATACCATTCTCAAGATCACTTCATCTGGAAACCTTAGGATATTATGTGAAGCTAGACATAAGATCTCTAAGAAAATGAGCCAACTAGATCGATCACAATCTGAAACAGAAAAAAAATTGTCCAAAACAACAATACAAAAAAAGACACCTCCTAAACATCAAAAGCCAATAAAGATTTCTCAGATTGATTATAGATGATGGGAAATGAAATTGAGCCATGAAAGTTGTGTATTAGATAATATTGGCTATCATTCAAGGACATATGTTAAGGTAAAATAAGACAAGAGTCTATAGAATTCTATGGTGGAGACCAATACAAGCACATAAACACCAAACATGAAGGAACACACTTTATTACGAGTCACGGATGATTGTATTTGCACAAGACTAAACAAGAGATCATACTCAACAAATATGCATGGAAATCAAAATAGAGGACAAGAGAATCAATGTTTCAAGAATTGTCCATGCATTGGAAAATCCTAAAATTCTCTAGCAATACTTTCAGAAAAATATGATTTTTTTACAATAGTGTATGTGATCATTTATGGCCCTAACCATATAGGATCAAACTTGTCACTGCTACCCTTATCTTGAAACCTTGGATCTCATATCAACAACTATATTAGTAACCTAGAATTCATGGGCATGTGCCTTCTTGTCAAAGATATGTTAGAAAGTAAAGTCCACCAAGATAACTAAGATGGGGTAGGGGGTGCGGGGGGAGGGTAAATCAGTTATGCAAGTTAGCACAGAAGTTAGATTTAACATTCTTCCCTCTCTCAACCTAATTTAATTGAAAATGCATCAACTCAATGATATTCCACATAGTATCCTTATACTATTCAAGTATTGTATTCTTGGTTATATACTTTGTTGTAACTTGGTAAATAAGAAATCATGGTTCTACATCACAATTACATTTAATTCTAAAAGTAAAGCCTTGTATTCAACAACATTGTTTGTACAATCAAAGCATAGAGAAATAGAAAATTTGAAGGGCTTATCATGTGGTGAAATAAGAACCAACCCAACTTTAATCTTCACCGAGGCTTCATTCACAAGTCCTCTCTATGTCTACCCAACAATCATTACCTACATCCAAATGAGGACTTCTCTTAAATAATGTACATGGTTGTAGCATAAGCCCACATTTTGTATACATTTATATACCTACATGCAACTATTTTCTTATGGATCTCCATAACCTTTTCCAAACCCACCAAGTCCGCATGGGCAGAGAGAATTTTGACTTTTCAAGTTTTCTCTGACGCTTCCTCTATACTGCTTTCAATACTTGATGATAATTGTTGCATCATTTCAATTTTCTTTTTTGTCTATTGAAAGGACCTCTTGACAAAAGATGATAGACAAAGGTGCTCTGAGGTGGGTGCTCATGCATTACGCTTTCCTTCGTTATGCTTGGTGAAGCAAATGAGAGATACATTACTACTGCTGCTCAGACCATAAACAACCATGAAGGCCCATGCCCACTTGAAAAGTGGTTCCTTTCATACAGATTTTTTATTATATATTGGGCATATTAATTTTTTTCAATGACAGTAAGTAGCAACTGCGCCCCATACCTTGGCATTCCACGGAAAAACTTCACTCGCAAGCAATGACAATAGTGTAAATTGGACATGATTTTTTTATTATCGATGATTTAAATTTAGCATTCCCTTATTTCAATCGAATTAGTTTTGACTGAACGTCTGAACAATCTCCAAAACCATATATTTGTTAAAGTATATTTAAACATTATTGTAGATAAGATAATACAAATTTATTAATATCCAATAAGAAACCACAAGGGTCCAAGGGACTACAAAATGTACAAGGCAAAAACCAATAGTAGGAGCATCATACGGTGTCCATTCAAAGAACAAGCAAGAAAGTAAAATAATGAAGTAAGAAAATGCTAAATACTCCTTAGATGCAAGTACTCCAAAATCAAAGGATATGGTTTGGGGAAATACTATATGGTCGATCATCTTGAGAAGTTGCTAGAGAAAGGGCGAGTTTGCTAAGTGTGCCCTCTGCGAGGTCTCATAGGTCTTGTGCAACCCAAAGACGAGTCGAGTGACCTCTTCTTCCCTTGGGCTAGAGTTATAGGCATGAAGTAGGAGATGATGAGCTGGTCCGAAGTCAAAGCTCCAAAGTATTGTCACAAATTGGATGGTCTCCTAGAGATAGAGGGTAAGACACTACTGAGTAGTGTATCTAAATAAAGAAGAAAGGGTCTTGCACTCTTTGAATAAGTAGTAGAACCAACCTCTGATCTCATCGTAGATGGGGCAGTAGAAAACAAAATGGGTCTCTATTTTCGCCTCCCCAAAGAGGCAAAGGCAGTAAATCATGTACTCCCTGTCAATCTAATGGTTAGTCTGTATAGGTAACTGGGGAGAGCCCATCCTAAATGATCCCAACAAGATGCAAAGGACATGAGTCTAGCAACAAGTGAGGTACTAAGGGTGCACAATAACATTGTCCTGAATATCCATGTAGTGCTTAGTATAGGAAGCAATCCTCGATCAAAGCCCCTCATAGGGTTACTACATGTCAAGATAATATATTGCATGTAGATGTCGAGTCTGAGGTGCTCATTCAACTCATGTTGAGAGGGAAGGAGGTGAGTAGGGGCATCTAGAGAGAACTAAAAGGGGGGGAACTATCTATCATGATCCTAATTGACCCCAGAAGAGCACGAACTTGGGAAAACTAGCATCAAGCTCTGCCATCATGAGCGAAGATCGCCACCATCATGGAAGAACAATAGGTAAGGTAAGAATATCTATGATGACCCTCAGCAGAGTTAACAATGCTCCCAAATCAACAAAGAAACCAAACCAAATCAAAGATGCTCCAAACATCAAAGGATCAGCCCCGAATTCAGCCAAGATGATGTTGTGAGTAGTGGACCAATGACATCTAATAATACGTCCAAAGGGGGTCTAGATTCTCGACAAAACCATAGTTGGACTCCAGGAGAGTGGCCCCCCGCACAATAGAGTTGTAGAGGAGGGTGGGTTGACCAAGGAGTCCAAGAGGGACATCTTGGTCATGTTATCCTGGAAGTGATGTCTGAAACACTCTCTTTCAAGCATACCTAGGGAATCGAGCCCCTTATTGACACGGGTTGTATGGAAAGTCTCATACTGAAAAGAGGGTCAGAGAACTTAACCCCCAAGTAAGTATAAGAGGATGTTATCTCAACCTCCTTTCCCTGACGGTAGAAGTGCAGATATGAGGTCTTCAAGTAGTTGAAGACCATCACCTGGGTCTTGTTCATGTTCACAATTAATCATTGCGAGCCACAAAATTTCCAAACCCATCAAGAAGCAGTTGGAGTCCCTCCGGGGAATCAGCCAAAAGAACTAAATCATCAACAAATTGCATAATGGAGATCAAAACCTAGTGTAAGTAACATCCATTGCTAGGGAGCAAGAAGTCCAAGAGGACAACCTCGATCTTGTCAATGTTGATTCTGAAAGGAGTAGGGAAGAGAGGGCAATCTTTCTTCACCCGATTGACACTTAGAATGGGATTTGAGAACCCTTGAGGGGTCTTGAATCTTCCTACAAAACTCTTATAAAGCCTCATAATAGTCGTCGATAGAGTTGCAGACAACCCAATGTCCCTAATCCGCTATAAGAGATACATTTGTGGAACAAAATCAAAATCTTTGCAAAAGTCTACAAAGAAACAATATAGACTTTTGTAGAGCAATGTTGAGCATCCTCAATGATAGTCCACAGAGTTAGAATATAGTCCATGGTCTGGAAATCGATACGAAAATCAGCATGTTCCCTAGCCTGGTAGTGTCGTCAATCAAGCTCGCTTGATGGTGGCATAGAGTTTGACAAACGTATGCCCAATCATGATGTTCCTATAGTTGTTAAGGTTTGAGACTGACCTGGTCTTATGAATCAAACACATAATGTCATGACCAAGAGTCGAGAAAGCCAGTACAACCCACTATATTAAAGAGAACTATGAGAAAGGAACCCAAAACCGTAATGCCAAGCTTGGTGAACTCTGTTTGAAACCCTTCCTCATCTGTTGCCTTGCTACTATTCATGCATCTAACAACCTCACAAATGTTGGAAAAGGTGAAGAGGTGACAATGAGGAGTGGGGTGAGGCGAAGAGGGGCCTAGTCAAGGACCTCATAGATAGTGGAGGTTTGAGAGATAACAAAACTATGATCTAGGCTAGAGGGAGGGTGACTAGGGAACATGGTGTGCTAGAAGACCTTTGGAGATTGCAAGAGAGAGGTACAAAGGGATCTACACAACACCATAGAATATCCCCTTCCTATAGAGAAGAAAGTGGTGGTAGGTGAGCTTCAATTGGGTGAATGAGGTGAAGAGGGTGGAGAAAGTCGATTAAATTGAGCAGTAAATGGACTTGAAATCCTCATAAAATCACTGATTAATGGGGCAAGTACTCATGTGCTTGGGCTACGAGAAAGGGGGAGTGCAGTAGGGAACGGAGAGGAGGGTAGGCTCCCACAATGCAACTGCAAGAGAAGCAAACATGGTGGGAGTGTTCCTAGAATTAGTGAAAGTATCTTGGGGGAGGGGATTTGCCTTAGGTGGTGGATGAAGAGGTTGCATTCACCCTTAGTAAAGCAGAAGGAGGTGCAGGTGGGAGGAGATGGGGGAGGAAGGGGAGGAGGGAAGGGGGAGACATTGAGGGTGAGACTAAGTAAGGTGTGATCTACCAAGGGAAGGTGAGAGAAGGTGAAGCAAATGATGGAGGGGATGAAGGTAGCACAAGAGAGAGAGCATAGAATGGAAGGCCAAAATCTCAAGTATACAAAATATAGTTTATTACTAATACCATTGAGAAGAGGGATAGCATGATAGGTGCATTATGGCCAATTAGCTAATCATCTATAAAGGTAAAGTCCACCTTAACTCCAATTCTAAATTAAAAGATAAAATCGTATACATAGTAAATAACACACCATTGGTAGGCCATCCAAGCTACTTCAAGACTTATAAATAGGTAAGAAAGAGGTTTACATAGAAAGGGTTTAAGATGATATCCTTAAGTTTGTGAAGTAGTGCATGATTTGTCAACAAAACAAAATAGCGTAGGTGCTTCCCTCAAGATTATTTTAGCCCCTACCTATTTTATATAAGAAATGAAAAAGTAACTTCATGGACATCACTACAAAACTACCCAAAGCACAAGGAAATGACATCTTCGTGGTGGTCGATACTCATGAAATATTCTTATTTCTTAGCCATCGCATTAGAACACAAGATATATTAATTGATAGATTTATTTTCCAAAGGAGGTATTCAAACTCAATAGGTTGCGTTAGAAGATTATGAGTACTTTACATAGTTAGTTCACTAATATTTTTTGATAGTAACTCTTTTAACAAAGCTTAGACGCTACTACTAGTTATAACTTACAAACATATATGTCAATTAAATTTCTTAAGAAACGGATGTAGGTGTACTAAGAAAGCATCTAGTGGGGTAACACTGAGCTTGGGACAAATGGCTCCAAGGAAGCTTTCATACGATGCATCTGACCACATGTCCATTTGCATGCCTTCTTTCTGAGTTGTAGATTAATATGATGTTATGACATTTGTTGTTTTGATTTGCAATGATAATAGATGCCAAGGATGCTGAGCAATGTGTAGAAAAGTCAAGAAATTATGGACTATCTAATGTCCAATGTACTAAGAAAGCATCTAGTGGGGCAACAATAAGCTTGGGAAAAATGGCTCCAAGGAAGCTTAAATACAATGCAACCTACCACATGTTCATTGGTATGTCTTCCTTATGAGCTTTCAAATAATATGATGTTATTACATTTGTTGATTTGATTTGCAATGATGGTAGATACCAAGGACATAGAGCAATGTGTGACAGAGTCAAGAAATTATTGACTATCTAAAAGACCCCTAGAAAACACAAAATCAACAAAACTTATACACAGTCTAATCTCAAACAAAGAGAGTTCTTCAGGTGGATGATATGGATTTATTAAAATTGCAAGCATGTGAGCATTCTTCACTCAAGAAAAGTGGAGTTTATAAACTTAAGCCCTACTTTTATGGACCCTACAAGGCCATTATGAGGCTTGGAGAGGTAGCTCATGAGTTGGAATCACTTGTGACAAAATAAGATTGTTGTGTGTACCATGTAGTGTGCCTCAAATAAGCACTACACCAACACATAACTCCTTTGGTGAAGTTACCACTCCTAGATAAGATGAAACTAATTTTGGTACTAAACATACCCCACATACCCAACAAAGGAAACAAGGAGCAAGATCATATCAAAAAGAATTATAAGATGGAAAGATCTTCAAGTAGAAGATGATACATATGAGGGAACATAAATTTTATATAATCCAAGTCTTCAATTGCTCGTGGAAAATCAATTTTGTGCAGATTGGGTGTCTCCTTTTAAAGCGTAGGGGCTCAAGCATCTTCTTGTAAATCATTAACATATGTTGTAGGTGAAAGAGACTTGTTAAGGGAAATAATTATAATAAAGCAATAATATTAACCAAAATTTAACTCTATAAAGGATAACTTAATATTTATTTAAATATTCAATAAACAAAAATGTTTGAATATTTAAAAAGAGAATAAAAGGGAGTACTTAAGTGAACAATAGAAAACATATGAAGAGAAATTAGTGTTGTAGGGAATAGGTGAAGGGGCTTAGAAAAAGAGAAGAGGCAATAAAAATGTTTTATCCAATCTTTTATGCATTTACTCTCTAAACAACTTGACCCCTACTTAAATTATTCGCTCTTAGGATGTACACCCTAACTATGAATTTTGAAGGACATATATTGTTTTCTATCCAATTAGGCAATGGTCAAAAGTCCACTGTCTTAAGAGGTTGATGCAAGAGCATCCTAGGTGTAAGGGCAATCTTGCATCACCCAAAAATGTTATCTCATTTTTTAATGAGGGTTATCTTAGTGCAAAGTTACTAGTTCTGGAATTTGCTATTTTTAGTAAGTTGTTCGTTGGAGCTCATAATATTCTAATTTCTTCCCTCGATGTTCATTTTGGCAATATTAGCCTACTAGTAAAGTTTGATTACAAGATCAAGTCTAGCTTTGAAGATACTGAAAATTTTCAGTATTGGTAGAAGGGTACAAAAATTTTGAACTCAGTTTTGAAAGCTTCATAGGCTTCAAAAAGGGGGTCAAACCTTGGTAGAAGTAGCACTTCGCATCTCAAAGCCCATAGAACACTTCGCACCATTTCTAATGGGGTTACAATAGCTAATTGGGTCAATTGGCAAAGAGTTATTATCTCCAAGAGTTGTACTACTTAAATAGAAAAATATAATTCCTTCAAAATCTAATTTGTGTTTGAAAGTTGTTTAAGGCCTATTCCCATGTTATAAAATATGAATAATAATATCTGGGGATGGTTGGCCTCAAAGTTTAGGGTTAAAATTTCTAGAACCTTCATGGGCAATTAAAAATTGCCCATATAATGAAAGTTCGCAGGGCTATCTAGGACAGTTTTGAGAATGTATATGGTGGCTCCGACTTGCAGAATACTGTAATGAAAATTCTCATGTGGTTGTGCAGGTCATATTTCTAAATATTCCAATTCCATTTCATTGGAGATAATAGAAAACAAATTTCATGTTCTGGCAATTTGTTGTTATTTCTCTATTTTGTTGTGAGTGTTTGAGTTAATAAGGGGAGTACCCTTCATCAGAGGTGATACTATATAGGGATCACTATCATGTTGAATGAAGCTCTAGTGATTTTGAACTCCAAATTATAGGATTCTTCAATGTATTGCAATGCCAATATATGTTTAATACTTCTGATTTCAAATTTAGTACAAGTTTGCTTTAATAAACATAAAAAGATAAAAGAGCAATCCACAAATAAGAAGCATAATGTATGTCAAGAAACATGACCATTGCAAAAAAGTTCCACGAGTGTACAAAATATTATCATTGCCTTTATCTTTTGAGAATGTTCTTCATTGCCAATGTACCATAGCAAAGAGATACATTTTATTCTTGTTGTGGCTACCACCATACATGGATGAGGAGATTGCAATTAGTTAGAAGGCTACATTCAAAATGATATTTGCAAACATATTATTAAAAGAATTATGTTGTTTCTACACCTCAAGAGCAATATAGGAAAGTTACATTTGGTGGCATCGATATTGTCAAGTATCCATTTACTTATAACCTCGTGCAATTAAAATTGTTTTTGAAAAGTTATTTTGTTATCTTTCAATTTTCTCATTTTTCTTTTGGTGCTACTCTTTTATGTTATATTCTATGATAATATAAACTAATAGACCTTATGCTTTGTATATATACTATTAACAACTAAATGTTGTATGCTAATTTGACAAGTTAAAAGTTCCTTCGTTGAGCAGAATTGGGATATGTATTATACCAACTCGATTAAGTGCAACTATTTGAGTGCAAATGACTTAAGCATATTGTCTATGTACACTCCAACCTTTATCTCTGTCCCATATAGGACAATTGAATACAATGAGGGTGTGAAACAAAATTAGGACCTAAGTCATATGTGTGCTAATATCAATAGTATAGTTGTAGAACTTGTCAAAGTCGAGTTATAAATGATGCAATTTCTACATATAGCATAACTAGTGAGACTAATGCTCTAATTGATTGTGGCTTATATGCAACCAAAATTATTTACCTTGACACTTTTGATGAAGAGTATAAAGACTTTTAAATATTGATTGTAAACTTAAGTTTTCATTATGTAATGACTTTTTAAGAATTGGATTTTATCTATAAAATTATGAATGGGGTATTTAAATATTCCATTTGTGGGCAATTATGAGCATCACTCATATAAATAATAAGTTTGAACACAAACATGTTAACATGTACACACACACACACACATTAAGGCCGGTGAGAGAAAGTAAAAGTAATTATCATAGAACAAAAAATAGATTTAATTAACCTATAAAACATTTTAAAAAATTAAATAAATCATGAAAAATGCACACATAAAGAATGTAACCATAAGCTAAATAAATAAGTTGCATAATTACCCTTCCTAGTTGTAAACAACCTAGATCAAATTGCACCTATGCAATAGGAGCATTAGAATTCTTCTACCTTCTCATCTTCCATGATGCAAGTAAGGTTGCACTAGGACTAATTTAGTCAGAACTACGCTAGGTGAGTTCTAAGGAAAAACCAAGCCACAAGGAAGTAGGTCATGGTCTCTTTCCCCAATCTAACTAATCACTCTCAAACCTTGTTCCTACTTCCACATCCACAACTCCAATTTGACTCCTTACCTTCCTTCACCCTTCACAAGCACCCCCTAGTATCTTTTCTAACATGTTTCCAATGTTAAAAGTTTGTATCCAATACCCACGACATGAACACGCTCATAGACCTAAAATAGACCTAGTAGAATTAGGCCAATAATATCAATTTTTGATAAATAAATTCAATGTTCTCCAAAACACCATCCAAACTAATCTGATACATGGATACCCCTTTGGAAGCTCTACGAGATTCCAAGGTTTCAAATTCCCAAGTTACTTCAAGGCACAAAGTCCCAAATTGCCCAATTAATGAGGGTTTGAAGCCTATCCAACTAGGGCTTTCCCAAATGCAATGATTCAAAGGTAACTCAATCAAACCAACTTCACCAACACTTTGAGAACACCCCAATTTCATGTCTTCCAACCTTCAATATCATTCTACACCTCATTAGCCCATTGTTGCTATGTGTTATTATGTTTACTAGGCTAGGAACACATGCTCATGCCTAGCCTCAAACTGATTGATTTTGGCAAAGACCAGGTGTGAGACTGACAAAATGAGATTGGGAAATTAAAATATACATGGATACCTCCCTAATTGGAAAGTTTCACAATTTTTTAATATTGGAATGGGGAGAGATAAACCATTCTATCAAAAACCCTAGGTATAGGGCACAACAGGGCCAACTGGCCAAATCAATTTTTTTAAGCCCTCAAAACTCACTACCACAAGTCACCAAAGTATGAAAAATGAATTAAAAGTGATATAGCCCATCCTCAATTCATTAGCAGGAATAAGTATTTAGAGAAAATTATAAATTGTAAGCAAAAATATACTTATTGGTTATCACAGTCCTCAATTTTCTCACCCAATCTAAGCTCCAATTATCAAAACTTGCAAAAATGGTTTACAACCACCTTAAATCAACGTAGGGGGTGATTTTCCAACTCCCCAAATGCATTCTGAGTCCTACAAATACAAAAGACTCTTCGAGTTCTACAAAAATGTAGAAGTTGCAAAGTTGCAATTTTGCAACTTTTTTGACAACTTACATCCAACTAACATATGATCCCTACTTATTGTGATGTGGAGCATAATCAAACTTTGAGGTTTATTCAGCATGGTATATTTTTCTATTCGACAAATTATTCTAGCCCTAATTTTGTAAGCGGCAAAAGCTTGTATACAATGGCTTAGGGTTACGGATTTCAAAATGTATGATGATATTGTAGCTTCTTAGGATGGTATTGAGCTGTAAGGGATTATAGATTGTGATCACTGGATAATAATAATATTGGGCATGTTGTTAGTGGACGTAGCCTAGGGATTGGGTGAACCACGATAAATCTTTGTCTTGTGTTCTCTTATGTGTGATTTATTATTTTTTGATATTGGTTATTGCATGTAACTGTTTTTTATGTCCGTAGTTAATTCTAACACTACTAATATATACATTTGGCCCCAAAACATGTCAATATCAACTTTATCACCATAATAGCCAAAAATTCAAATTTGACTTCTTGTTCACAAATGTTGACTCCAATTGACAAATGAGCAGCAATGCACAATTGATGCAAAAACATATCAAATGATTACAACTTATAATGAAATGACCCACACATGCATAAAACACCTAAATGCATCCATCTAATGACCAAACATCAAACTTTGCGGTGTGGGGGGGGGGGGGGAATTAACAAAATCATGCATGATGCACCTCCATCATTCCACCACTTAACTTGGACAATATTTATCCCCCAAATGCAACTCCTAATTTAACCACTTTCTGACTCTTAAAAAATCCTTCATGGAGCATGTTATTTTACAATTCCATCACTAGTTTTTTTGCAACATTAAGCTCTTACTATTCTATCAAAATCTTGATCCTTTAGAAAACTTTTTTTATGACCTTGTAGGTGTTAATGGAGCCCATAATCCATTAGGTTTAGGGTTATAGGCAAAAACATGAAAATGATCACTTGTTGTTTTGAATGATGCAAGGAAATGCCTAGGCAATTCTAGTGCATTCAAGAGATGTGTTAAGAGTCCTTTAAGGGTCCCAAGGATGTCCAAGAGTCTCCTTGTAGTCTCCAAAATATGAGAGCATCCAAAAAACTATCCCCTCTTCAATGGAAATGTTCTAAAAAGATCCCCATGCACATGTTAGTAGTGGTTAAATAATGGAGTGATGCTTCTTGTAAGTCCCTATATCTTGGGGATATACTTATGTAAGTCCCTATATCTTGGGGATATACTTATCCCAAAAATGTGAGACTTTTTGGGATGCATCCCTAGGGAACATTGTTATTTTCACTCATGAAAAACACAAGTTGATGAAGACATGATAATGTGGTCTTATCAGGCTACCCATTCACACAACAATACCCAAATATAAATACACAAAACAACTATTTTTTATTATCAAACAATAAAATTTAATGAATATTTCATTTATATCATAACAAATGCTTTAAGGTAGCTTTTTGCATTACAAAACTATAATGTAAGGCTTGCTCCATGCAATAGATACCAATTAATAGCTTTCCTAGTTCATCATGTTCTTGGTCTTTTAACGAGCACCTATGTGCTTACTAGGATTTATGTCATTGATATCTATCTCAAGAACCTTGTAGACTTACCATTCTCACTCTCTTTAATGGTTCCAATGTGATACCTTTCCTAAGGATAACCCCAAAATCAAATCCCACATGTCTAGCTTACTTTATTTTCATACAAATTTACCAAGATCTCTCTCATTGGTTGGTTGCAAACCACTTTCCCAACACTATATCCTTCCTTTTATACTTTGCATGAAGTTAAACCATCAACACATCAATTTGAAACTAAACAATCACTATTATTTTCATCTCCTTATACCATGTGGTACCAAGAGATGATTCTCAAAACACTTGATGGAGTGTCCTACAATGGTTGGAGCATTAGTATGGATTATGAACTAATAAATCATATTATCAATTTTTTCAACATCATTAAGGACTAGTTCAAAAAATTGTCAAGAAATTTCAATATTGAAGAAATTGGTATAGGTTTCAAGTTGCCTTACACGCAAGTTTTGTGGTTAGTTTTGATCTCCATGAGAACTACAAACCATTTCATGTTGTCAAAGTTTGTACCTGTAAAGGAACTATGAACCACTTCATGTTGTCAGAGTTCTCTAACCCATTGAGAACACCACAATCATTTGGAACTCTTCAAAGGTTTGTGTCTTGTTAGGGCTTTTCAACTGACTAGGAACTTTGTGACCATTAGGAACTCCTCAAACATTCTAAATGTGTAGTTCTTTGTTGATAAATAGAAGCATAAATTGAACATGAACTATCAACTGGTCTAAGTGTTCTACGAACATTTTCTAACACTAATTAGCTTTACAAAACTTGTCATTATATGTACTTGTTGTAATATCCCTTTTCAAAACTAGGATTTAATATTAAATTATAATAAAATATATTATAATATAACATACTATAATACAATTACCTATAAAAAAAAAAAAATCTATAATAAAATTACAAGTTAACTAAGTTTAATGAAAAGTCAAGAGGCGTGCAATTAAAAGTTCACTCCGTCAAAAATGAGATATAGAAGGGAGAAGAGTCATTGAAGAGTGGAATATGGAAGACGATAAATGTAAAGTGAGATATAAAGTGAGAAAAGGTCATTTAAGAGGGGAATATGGAGGAAGAAAAAATTAATGAAAGGGAAACAAGAAATAAAAAGAAAATATGGAATTAACTCTTTTAAAGGGATGAATTGATGAAAGGTTGTGACAACTTCAAAGAGTCGCAATCATGAAATGTTGTGTTATTTTCAAAGGTAAGACATGATGAAGTGGTGTGACTCTCCCTCACATTAGATGATATAAAGGGGACATGGTTTCATTTGAGGAGGGCATTTAAGAAAGGATCATCTTATGAAAAGAAGCATTAGAGGTACTGATTAGAAGATAGATTGACCGAAATAATAAGGCAACATTTTGTAAAGACAACTCTTTTAAGAAAGGTTATCCTAGGCAAAGGTTGTCACCATGTATCCCCTCTTGAGGACTATATAAGACAAACCTCTTCTTGGAGAAGAGCAACTGAGCAATTAGCATTTGAACTTACCCAAAGCGCATAAGTCAACATTCAAGAGGAATATCGCATCCAATCATATTTATAATGCACTAAAACCATGTACCCTAAAATAAGATTGTATTCTACAAGTGTTGTGGTAAGAACTGGAATAATGGAATGAATACTTGACCCATATAATTATTTGTCATATGATAATATGCAATGCTATTATATAGTATTTTTAATCTGACACACAATCATGTAGAGAAGAGAAAGAAATACAAGAAGGGGTAGTAGATACAAGATCGTCGTCTAAGTAGGCAACCCCATGATGGAAAACTAGTGTGTCTGCCTTGGGCTTAGATACAAGAATTTTTGGGCACCATATTGTGGTTTATTCTCCAACCTCTTTGATGGTTGATTGATTGAGAAGTCACAATCATAAGTAGGTGAATGAGGTGACATGAATAGGGAGGGTAGAGACGAGCATACCTGCTAGGTAGGCCACCCAAGGATGAATGGTTGGCATGTTTACATGTGGGCCAATGCAATAATAAGATCATTGTTGGGCTTAGTGTGAGGATTTCTTTGGGCACTCTATTGTGCTCCCTCATTGAAACCCTATTATGGTTAAATACTAAAAATGAATAAAGATACAGATCAATGATTGGCGACCAATGACTTCTACATACAAAATATCATGCATGTTGTTTGTCTTGTAACTAGATTTCAACAAGATCCCAGAGCATCTCATGTTGTAGTTGTAAAACGAATTTTCAGATATTTGAAAGGAACTAAAGGCTTTGGATTATGGTATCCTAGAAGATAAAATTTTACCTTGATGGCTTATGCAGATGTTGATTGGGCTAGATGTATTGATGAAAGGAAGAGTTCTAATGGAGGAGCATTTTTCCGTGGACCAAAGTTGGTTGCTTGGTCAAGTAAGAAGTGAGACTCGGTCTTTCTCTGCTATTGAAGTTGAGTGCATCATTCTTTCTTCATGTCGCACTTGTATATAATGTCGATGAAATAAATTTTGAAGGACATTAAAATAGTGTTTGATGAACCTCTTTCTATTCTTTGTGATAATACTAGTGCTATAAATATTTCAAAGAATCCAGTAATACATTCAATGACAAAACACATCTCAATTCGGTATCACTTTTTCAAATAGAAAGTTTCAAAAAATAAAATTTGACTATGTACCACAAAGGAACAAATTGTTGGGTGTTGGCTATGGATACTTTTAGGTATCTCATTGAAAAATCGGGGGCAATTACCCCTCCTTAATAGAGAACTAAATGAACATGGATCTGCATTATTCCAGTGATCTCTTTGTATGTTTTCTGTTTGAAATCATGATGGTGGATACCTCTTAGGTATGTATTGGTGTGAGTTTAGTTGTGTATCACAAGGGGAGATGAGAATAATAAGTGACATGTTTCCTTCTTTAGCCTTCTCCAACGATTTTAAAGGGGAAGAGTTTCCCAATGTTTGGGAGAGAGTTCTTCAAAATATTTGATATCTATCTTGAGGTTTATTTGTTGGTCGTTGGTGTATTACATCAATGACAAGGGAGTGGATTATTGAAGAATTGTGCAAAATGAGTTGTTTGAATAATTGAGGATCGGTATGATTGAGTAGGCATGGTTCTCATTGATGCAAACTTCTTGTTGCCATTAATGACTTATTTTTGTCATCAATGCTAGTATTTTGCTCCACATATTTTTAGTTTGAGAATCTTTTGCTACAATTTTGGTATGATTGAAGGTTGTTTGAAAGTGTGCATTTCAACCTTTTATGGTTCAGAGTGAGGTATAGTGAATTTGGCAGTTATCTATGTTTGATAGTGGTTTCTACATGAAATGCATACTTTGAATTTCTCTAGATGACAATTTGTGATGGTGTGTTTCTTAAGAAGAGTTATTAATGTCTTTAGCTTCATTCATTTTAGATGGCAAGAGAATTTTAGCTTTGATGACTTGATTTCAAAGTTTGGGTTCTAGCTATGGTGTGGTAACAGTTCACTTCTCATTCCTCTCCACCACGTGAATGATAGTGTTGACTATTTAAAATTGTATTCAACTACCTATTTGGTCAATAGTGGGAGACTTTGCAAATAAGGAATAGTATAAATAAAGAGTAAATTATTGTGTGGCAATATGACATATCATGTATACTTTTGTCAATTTTGTGCAAGTGTGTGATTATGCAAAGAGGATGTATGAATGAAGACTTGCCTCCGTACATGTTTAGGGAAGGTGAAGTTGTGTTTGAGGACTGCAGATATTCAAGTATTAGCTACCAAAAGCAATGAGCCGAAGGTATACATACCAGTTGGTTGAGTTTTTGTTGTGCACGAGCGGTGGATCTATTCTCGTTTTTCCTTCTTCTGGTCAATAAGCCCCCCTTCAATAGTGATCCTTCGTTCTTTGGACTGTAGTTTGTTTGACAGTGAATCGTTCTTCTAAAAATCACCTTAACCAATGTCACCCTAACAAGTGTTCATATATTTGAAAATAATCCTCTGCAGTTTTTCCCTTAACAAAGCTTTCCACATAACTTGGTGTTTCATGTGTATTGGATTATAGTGTTTTTCATGTTCATATCTTTTAGTAATTAATAATCAAAGTATTCTTGGTAGAATTGATTAAAGTACTAAAAGGTTTAATAGTTTATGGACAACTGATCCACCCTCAATCATCTTGCATATTCAACAGTAACTAGAGAAAAATTCTACAGACCATTATATCAAACTAAATGAGAACAAGCATTTATAATAACATTATGGCAAATATAAATGGACCTAATAATCAGTATTTTTATTATCCTTTATTTCTAATAGTATAGCTATCTTATTCATAAAGTTTTGTTTTTTTTTTAACATTTATTGGTTTCCTTTTGTATTCACTTTACATGCTTCTCTTTTACAATCTAAATTGCTTTAAAGTGAATTGTTTTCTACTTTTTACTATTTTTTGTATTATTATTTTGGTTTTCCTTTCCCATCCTTTGCTCCCTATCTAATTTCCCTTTTTAGGTTTGGACTTTTTATTTTGTTATTTGTTTTTTCCTTTCTTCAAATTGACATTAGTTCTTCTACCTTCCTAAAGTGTGCCTCCTCCTTTCTTGTTAGATAATATCATAACTCACAAGGTCAATTCCAAAAGAATACAACAATCAATATGAACTTTTAAGATCTCAGTTTAGTTATTTTACTTTATATGATATTAGTTTCCTTAAGTTATGTTATTATACTTTATTAATACATTTATATAATGACACATTATTTTTTTACCCACTAATATAAATTGAAAATACTAAACATTATACTTTATTAATATATCTATATCATAACAGATTATTTTTTACCCTCATTATTTTTTAACTCAATAATATAAATTAAAAATACTAAACATCATACTTTATTAATATATCTATATAATGACACATTAGTTTTTAACCCAACAATATAAATTAAAAATACTAAATACTAAAATAATCTTTTGAAAACTACAAATATTAATATTTTTATTACTTTCATTTTCCCTTTCCCAATCTCTACTGTATATAATTAACTCGATGTAAATTACCCAGATAATATTATCATTTTTTTTTTTAACGTGACCGGTAGCGCTGGCACGACACGCCACCGGTACCACGGGAACAGAGGACACTAGAACCTGTGACCAACCCCTTCCAACAAGGAAGATTTAGCCAAACGAACTAAGGCCCCGCCCTAAGATTATCTGAACACTCTTCAATCAATCAGTATATATATATATATATATAATAGAAAAAACAGAGAGAGATTATCTACGAGCCAGAATACAGAAGAAACATAAGAAAACAAGAGTCTCGGTGCAGAGTAGGAACGAAACCTCGTAGTTTTAGAGAGATTCCTGACAAGGAGAGCTGTGGGATATGAATCTCTATGCGTAGAGGCAGAGGCAGATTCATCATTATAATGATGATGATGTTTGGACCATTTTTCTCCCTTCTCACGCCGACTTGGAGGAGGAGAAGGAGGAGGGCTCGGCGTTCTTCGCTTCAGTCTTGGGTGGCGGTTGTAGCTGCTGCTCATCTTCACTCTCACTTTCACTTTTTCTTCTGACAAAAAAACTACTCGTCAATGTGGGACTAAAACTCTTGTATGGGCGTTTGATTATGAGGTGTAAGGGAATAAAGTTATTTATTTGGGCTTTTGCATTTGTGGACTCGGTTTGCGTTAGATTCCGTGAATCCCACCATTGGAGTAGTGCGTCCGGGTAGAAAACAAGAGCGAATATGATGTCATTTGGATTTTCGAAACGGCTAAATTGTCTCGTGGGGACTCACAGGGTTTCATTAAGACATCAATGCTTTGTTTCTTCTTCGCCCATATCAATGATTTCTGTGTCCTTTGGGCATTGACTTTGGCGCAGATACCATTTCCTTCTTTTCCCTTTTTCTTTTTATGTGTCACGAGGGAAAGGGCTCCTCCTCCGCTCTTTTTCCTGTCGCTCTTGTCGTACAAGCAGAGGTTTTATTGTTGTTTTTATTATTCACTTGTTTTTATTTACTTGCTTTCTTAGGTTCTCTTGTTGTGTGGCTCTTTTATTATTATTTTTATTATTTTATTTTGAGAGATTTGTGGATTCTATTATGTGTGCTTTTTTAGTATTTGATGTTTGTATATGATGTGATGTATCTCTTGCTTTACTTCATTTTGATGTTGTTAAAAAATCATAGTTGGAAAATTTTCACTTGGCAACAATTCTTCAAGCTTTAAAAAGTTCATTCGGAAAAAATGACAAATTTTTTTTTAAATCAAAATCTAAAAAAATTGTTAAAATTTAATTTATTTATTTTTTTTTTTGCAAATTTCAATGGGAAGATGCATTTAATGAGTTAATTAAAGAAAACATAAAAAAACAAGCAGAGTTTAGATATATAAATGCATAGTGGGTACAAAGTCACATTCTCATGGGAAGCAAAATAGTAAATAGTTTTTAGTCCTTGGAGAGGTGCCCCGCAAACAAGAGACAAACCATTGATGTGCCTCTAAACGCTAAATGAAAATTGGTAATGAAAAAAATTGATTTTTTATGTTTATATCATTGGTCTGTGCATGCAGGCAAGAAACTGGCCAAATACTCTACCATTAATGGGAGTTTTTGCACACAAAATCAAATCAAGAAATCTCTGAAAATAATAAAATTTTAATATTCCTTTTAAAATTTTGAAAGAAACATTTTAGTTCACTTATTATGTAAAAGACGATAAAAATGAATTTTGAAACTTGACTTTAAACAATAATTTTTTAAATATATACAAAATGATAAAAGTTATTATTTTTTCTAGATCTTTCAAACTACATTCTTTATTGGCTCTACCATTACACACCTCGATTTTTATCACAATCAAGTGTGAAAGATTGAAATTACCTAGGTAAATTGTTTGGAATTAGTTAGTATGAACTATTTTGCACCATCTATGCAAGTCAAAATCACCTTTATTATTAATTGAAAAAGACTATTCATCAAAAAAAAATCACCTTTAAGAATACAATAAAACTATTGATGAGATTTACAACTTAAAAGACTCCACTCAATATGTGATTATAAGTTATCTTAATAGAAGAAACCATTGGAAGTTTGTCAAAGCATGAGAAGTTATAAATAATAAAATTCCTTGAACAACTGATGTAGGCCACACATGATAAATGTCATGCGCTTTTGTCCGTAAAAGAGAGAAAGGCATCGCCTTAGCCAATGTCATGCGCTTTTGTCGCAAAAACGTGAAAAAGGCATGGCATTAGCCAATCAAAGGGAAAATGAATAAAGTGTTTTGTGCACCGTACAAGCCAGAATTGATCATTCTGGGAACTCCGGAACACTGCGAAAACAGCGCACGAACCATTGTAGACAAAAGTGAAAACCACCAGAACAAAGAAAAATGAAGATCTGCAGGCTACACGATCAATACCCAGTCGGCTAAAGAATTTATAGGATGGATTTGATAAATTATAGATGTTTCAGAAAAAATTAAGATTCTAGTTTGCGTTATATTCAATAAAAACCGCTCCTTGAAGGCCGAGTGAATCCACGAACAAAACAGCTGAGCAGCGAATAGAGATTGAGAAAGAGGGAAAACGAGTAGAAAAAACACCAAAATACGGGATGTTTAGTGGGAATTCTCAGTGAAAATTTAAGAATTTTTTGTACACTAAGATCATTTCCATTTGAACGGATGAGAAGGCAAATCTCCTCTTAGATTAACGATCTTGTATCATCGTCAAAGGTACTGAACATCTTTTTCCTTTTTGCATGAAAGTGTCCCATCATACCTCGTTTGCAATACGCATGGTATGTATGGGTCAAGAGTTAACGAATTGAATAAATACATTATCAAAATAGTCTACACACCAAATGGAAAAGGGAATGAATCATCTCGATCAAGATTAGTCCGTGAGGAGGGTCTCCAAGTGAAGGTAACAATTAGTCTCATCTATCCTCCAATCTTGCTTCATCAAAGAATAAGGCACCTCCATTTTGTAATTGGAAGCACAACCATTTTGTCTATCTAATCATATAAGGATCCTTCATTGTAAAAGAATAAAGGCTCCTCCATTTCACAATTACTTTGTCTATCTCATCATCTTAACACTTGTGCCAAAGAAAAAGCAATTCCCCACTTTGGTGCTCTACATAATCATTCCTTGTCCATGCCATGTCATGCTAAACCCCCACCTCAATTGCATGTAGATACACAAAAAAAAGCACATCGCAACTATAATCACCCCTCGTAGAGGTAGATTAATCGAGGGAAAAATTGTTGTGGAGATGTGTTGGGGATTTTTTGAGGGCAAATGCTTGAATTGTTTTTCAAAAGCTCTAGATTAGATAACCAGTATGCAACGTTATTGCATTCCTTATACCAATGGTTCAAACCTCCAAACACAAGTTAACTTTGAAGAAGCGTCTTTCATAGCCTTAATGAGAACATTGGATTTATTGTCCCACCCCCACATTCAAATTTTTTATCTTTAGGGCAATACAAAGGAACCTAACTAGACCTTCCCCTTCCACAACATTGTTGTTTCGTGTAATAGGTGACAAGCTTCCATCACTTCCACCATCCCTTCTATGATTCTTAATACAAACCTTGTATAGAGATGACTAGGTCTTCTTTTAGCCACCCTATCAAAATTGAGCTTGCTCTAGTCCAAATTAGAAATATTCAAAAAAAGGTTGCCCATATCCACCTAATGATAGGACATTGTTGAGTCAACTTCACTTTTTAATTTCCTCACAACACTTCAAGACCCTCCAATATCAACGAGCTAGTTCCTTCAATTTTATAATGTTAATGTGTTTCATTGCCTCTATGATGATTCTAATTGTATTAAAGAAACATTAAAGAATTGATTTTTTCCAGATATATACTTTTGCTTTGTTAATTCCAATTTGACTAACAAACTATTGTAGGAGCTATGAAACAAAACTCCTTAAGGATTTTGAGTCAAATTTAAGATGGCAACATTCAATAATCAAATATACCAAATAAAATTAGGCTTTTGATATCAAAAAATATTAAGAATATTATTCCAAATATCAAATTAATAGTGTATTTAAGTACAAGCTTGTCCACATATTCCTCAATAAATGTCGACGAGTGCAAGAAGACATGAGAAAACACAAAAGGCCAAAAAGTTTTTGTCATTAGCAATCAGGCTTTAGACCTACCACATGTCCAAGGTCATAGACCCAACCCATGGCACTTAGCCGAAAGGTATAAGGGTACAATCAAGTCCAAATGACCACAACAAGAATACATAGCTAATTTTGATTCTATGACTAGCAATTTAAACTTTGGTAGAACCATAGAACCACTTGACACTTGCTACTTGAGATTGAAACTTTTGCAATGTGGTTGTTTTTCACTTCAATTATCAATTTTCCTTTCATCTTCTTTTCCATGTTAGTGATCAATGGCAAAGGTTGAACTAAGAACTTGGTAGGCAAGTCTATTGGTTCCTAAAACCAACAAAATCAATAACAACTCATAACTTGCACAATGTTTTGTAAAATATCATCTAATAAAATATGTAGGAACCTATAAGGTTGAAACTACAAGATGCTCCTTTCAAATACTAATACCTTTCCTACTTTGGCCAAAATTGACAATCCACAATTCATCTCAAGAGCCAATGGTTTCCTAGAACCATTAAAAGGTCTAGCTTTGCATGAATCCATCAATTTTGCTCAAAAGTTTTCAAATATGAAACTAGTTACAGTACCAAATTGAGGTCATCTACAAAGAAGGATTTTAATCATGCCTTGTCCATAAATAATCTTATCAGAGTTTTGAGCCCTATTAAGAACAAAATTGATGCATTATACAAAACAAGAAACAAGAATTGATCATTGTCAACTTTCATTGCTCATCAATTCACTAAGGTGTAGAAAGTATGTAAAAAAACAACTGCCAACAATAGAGAAGGTTCTTGAGTTGGATCTTTCTAGTGGTTAAACAAGTTCTTGGTATAGTTGTCCTTGTTAGTGTAGAACCCAGGTTCTTAGAATTGAGCAAATCTTCACCTAACTATTATTGGGCCATTTAAATCCAATTTTGGTGAAGTGTACTCCACTCATGGAACTCTTTGGAATGCACAACTAGATTCCTTTGAATAACATCCCAACTTGGATTACAAAACCCAACCTCCTGGTCCTGCCTAAAATAATAGGTTCCATGCAAGCTCTCCAAGCCTTGCCAAAATTTGGATCCTTTGGAGACAAGCTCCTAGGTTCGTGGAAGCGAAAAAATTCAATTTGCATCTTTATCAACAAATTGTGCATCCTATTCAAGGCATATGAAATCTATTAAACTATTCACTCCCGTGCTTCAAAATCAAATTGTAACTTTGCAAAATCTCAACCCATTTAAGTGTCTTTGATTGAAGTTACCTTTGCTATTCAAATACTATCAAGCTTGATGGTTAATAACTAAAACAAACACTTTGGGCAAAAGATAATATCTCCACTTCCTCAAATGCTTGAACTATATTATAAAATTCTTAAACATAAAGAAAAATATTTTATTTTGGCATCATGACACTTCTCAATAAAATAATAAATGGGTTTAACTTCCCGACTCAAAATAGTTCCAATGACATTGTCAATAGCATCATATAGTCTACCTAAAATATGTTATTAAAATTTAGAAGTGCCAAGATAGGTTTCTTTGTAAGTTTTATTTTCAACAAATCAAAACTCTTTGTTGTGTTCATGGTCTAGTTAAACTCTTTTCTATCTCCTTTCATTTTTTCAGTTATGGGGCCATAGACATTATTTAAATTTTTAATAAAAATTTTGGATAAACTATAGCCAAATAATGAAAAGATGTCACCTTAGTAGCACTCCTTGGAGCAAACCATTCAAGGATAGCCTTCACTTTCTGTGGATCCATTTTAAGATCTTTTACTCAGGGAACAAGTCCAATGTACACTCTCTTTTTTTAAAAAGAGGGGTAAACGCTTTGACCTGGAGCTATGAACCAGTGAGGCCACAAACGGGGGACCTCATCCCCATGAGATTTAAACCTTGATGGCAAGGATAACAACACAACAACTTAACCATCACAACATGCCACTATTGGCAAGTCCAATGTACACTTACTCCTTCACTAAATTGTACTTTTTCAGGTCCATAACTTGTTTCTCTTAACTTCCTAAAGACCTTCCTAAGTTTCTCTTAACTTCCTAATGTTTTTTGAAAATCAGAACATCATCTAAGGAAATAATAACAAACTTACCCAAAAACTCATTCAATACCTCGTTCATGAGTTGCATGAATGTATTTAGGGCATGGATTATCCCAAAAGGCATGCCTTACTACTCATACAAACCCCCCTTGGTTTTGAAGGTCGTCATTATCAAATTTCCACAAACCATTTGAATTCAACTATTTGTTTTTGGCTTTGACCGTGTGTGTATTTTTAGCAGCAACGTTTTCAATCACACTTTGTGATCCATCATCAAGATGAGAGATAATGTAGGATATGTAAAATCATAATATACAAACCAAGCCTCACTCAAAATCTCTATGAAGAGCTAAGAAGAGAAGACATAAAGCAAGAGAAGAAAATAACAAATTAAATAAGGCTACAAAAGAAAACAAAAAGTGAAAAAATAAAATGAAACTAAGAAAACACAAAAATGAGAACCCACCAAGAACAAAAAAGTAGGTGATAAAGAGAGAGTAAAGCATAAATAAATAAAAACAATACACAAGCAAGCGACCAATAGGCTAAAAAGTGATATATAAAAATATAGAAAAAGCAAAGAAAATCCTTGTGTGCATGCGCACACACATATCACGTCTATAAAGAAATTGCACACTTTCTTATCTTGATGATGGATCATGAAGTGTGATATGAAATGTTGATGTTAAAATATGCATGCAAGCTCCAATGATTCAAACCTCCAAAAACAAGTTAACTTTGAAGAAGCATCTTTCATAGTCTTAATTAGAACATTGGATTTATTGTCCCACCTTGACATTCAAAATACTTATCTTTAGAGCAATATAGAGAAACCTAACCAGACCTTCTCCTTCCACAACATAGTCGTTTTGTGTAATGGGTGACAATCTTCAATCACTTCCACCATCCCTTCCATGATTCTTATGACAAACCTTGTATAAAGATGACTAAGTTTCTTTTAGCCACCCTATCAAAATTGAGCTTGCTCTAGTGCAAATTAGAAGTATTCAAAAGAAGGTTGTCCATATCCACCTAATGATAGGTAATTGTTGAGTCAACTTCACTTCTTAATTTCCTCACAAAACTTTGAAAGACCCTACAATATCAACAAGCATGTTCCTTCAATTTTATAATGTTAATGTGTTCCATCACCTCTATGATGATTCTAATTGTCAAAGATTAAGATTTGAGATTTTTGGAGTGAACAAGCATATTCCCTTGCACATTTTGAGGTGATTACTTTATCATTGATTTCGCTTTTTAGCCTAGACCTATTTCCATATTTTAATTGGGTTGATTGCATATATTTAGGACCTAGATCTATCTAAATCTTCTCATTTAATCAGTTACTTCAACTTCACATTTGCATATTTTTAATCAAACTTACATTGCATGAAAGAGAAATTATTTTCATACTTCCTTGATATAATTTGGGTTTAGCATTAGCATCCCTTTATCTATTTTGGGTTTTGCTAATCTAACTGGTTATATTGAGAGTAATGTTTGCAAGCCCCTCTTTCTCTTGTATTTTGAATGTTAGTGTGAAAATGGTTGGTTAATAAATTCATCTCACATAGTTTATATTATCAAGTTCATTGTCCTCCATTTCACCTACTAAACCTCTCTCAAACTTCAATTTGATAACCCTTTTCTCTGAAACAAGGTTATCAATTCATAATAACATTGTAAATTTTACATTACACTTGCATCTTCTACGAGATGATTCTTCTTTTGTGTTGGGTCATTCTCATCATTTAGCGGGGCCCTTCTAGTAATTGGAATCTCTCCTCTTTTAACATCTTTAAAATGTGAAAACTCCACATCTACATGTGCAACTCATGCATTTCCCTTTAGTCTCTTATTTGTCCTCCCTTAACGTTGAGGACCCTCATACGCTTTGTTTCTTTCACATTGGAAACATGTTCAGCGAAAACCTCTTCTTCTATGTCCTCATTGTTTTCCTTCTCTTCATCTTCTTTTTATATTTCCATTATTTTGATAATGAAGAGAAATTATTTCCCCTCTTATTTTGGCTACTAGAGTCACCATTCTTCTTTTGGTCTTCATTTAGGCCTCAATTAGGTTGTCCACCAAACTTTCCACCACAACCTCTTCCATTTTGCTTGCTCTCAAACCTCTTATTTAGCTTCCCTTCTACCTTCAAAGAAATTTCATATGCATCTTCAGCGGTAGATATTATTACCATTATCATCTCTTCTTGAATACGTGACTTCAACCCATTTATGTAACATACAACTTTCTCCTAAATGTCCACAAAATGACATGTTTTGACGAGGATATGATAAACATGGTTTATGTATTCTTTGGGAGTTTTGCTTATTTGCTTTAACCCTTGCATTTTCTTTAACAAATCAAGCTAAAAATTGAAAGGTATGAATTGTCTCTTCAGGTTTTCCATCATCTAATCCCTTCTCAAGTTATTTTCTCTTTTCTTCTTTGATTCCTGTCCAATTGAACTTCTTTCCACAAAATTTCAGCATGACCTTTTAGCTTCGTGTTTGCAAACTTGGCCTTCTCTAAATTTTATACTCCTTTATACTCGAAATACTCTTCAATATCATCGATCCAATCGATCAACTCTTTTGGATTAAGATTTCGAGAAAATGTGGAAACTTCAATCTTTGGTCATTTTCAACTCTTGGCAATAGCCCTAGAAAACCTACTCTCGACAAGAATTTTGGCCACTTCTTTCTCTTCCTCAAACTACCTTCTTTAGATTCATCCTCACTTTCATAGCTTTCCCTAATATTAGCTCTTTGTACAACTCCTCTTGGAATGCTTGCACTTGTCTTTGGAGGGCTATATAGCTCTCTTTTGTCACACCAACAATTATTCCACCACGGTTACATTGTGGAGGCATTTTTCCTCACTTATTTCTTGGAATCATAACCAAAGTCCTTGTGCAAACTACCTCATGTTTCGCAATCTCCTTACACACTTAGGAACTTTTTCTTTGAAACTACTAGATGAAAAGTATTCCCCTTCCTCACCTAAACACGTGCAAAACAATAGTTCATAAAAAAAAACTTGCAAGAATAGAAACATTAGCTTTCTCTTGTCTTCAATGAATGACATTACATTAAGGAAATAACTTTCTACAACCACATGGGCCTTCTTATTACAATAATCCAGAGCCAGAATTTGCACTACCAAGTTTGTCATTTTAACCCTCATTTGTAGCACAAATCCTCCTTAAGTAACACAATTTTTAGAGGCTATGTACATTAATCCAACCATTTGGATTTTCAATTAACATGCATCTTTGGAAACCTTGCCAAGATATATGCACCATGCTTTTGCTAAATCTACAAATTATGCACTTTTCGCCATTATTAAGGGCTTTTAATGCCCTCCAAAATGCATTTTAAGTTTTAATTGGAGAAATTTTACATGAAATTGAAAATTTCCGAAATGCCACAAGATATTGGGATAATTCCTTCACCACTAGCCATTCGAACAAGAAAGCCAGTAAAGGATCAGACCAATCTCAAGGTAAATTTGTTTCAAAACCTTAGAACGAGATGCAAAGCTAGACATAAGCCTAGACCATGCCATAAGGATTGCAAAAGAAATGAGCAGACTCGATTGATCACAACCTAAAATGGTAGGAAAATTGTCCAAATAAGTAGTAAATCTATAAACTAAAAGGAAATATTTTGGGTGATGCAAGTTTGCAAACAACCCAAGAATGCACCTACATTAGACACCCCAAGTGAATAAAAGATGTTCCATAAGAACTTATGAACATTTGACAAAATTTTGAACATAAATCCCATGTTCATTCTTGACTGGGGGCAAATATTCTCCATCAGGAAGCATACGACTATGTTGATTCCACAAATCCACATATCTTGAAGAATACACTCCATCATCAAGTATTTTACTATTATTATTGCTTCCACAACTTTTGTTTTGATCAATCTTACCACAATAAGTGTTTTTGTTCTTGTCATCTATATAATCACCATCTAATAATTGTTTTTAAATTTTGTTATTTGACTCCACTCATGTCATCATTCCATATGTTAGTATTCTCTAATCCATCCACAAGATTTTTTTGCTCATTTGATAACATTCCACTAGTAACCCATTGTGACATCATCATCCAGTTCTCCCCAGTGTTCAAGTTCAATAGTTTGCATTCATTCATAATATTCCTCAACAATTGTACAACCTCAGAGACCTTTTTAGCCACATGTTGCAAATTTGTCATCTTCTAATCCAAAGTAGCCTGATCTCCTAAGTTGTAAGTTCTCATCATGCTTATGTTCTTAGCTTTCATTCCTCCCTCCTTCAAAGGAAGTAGAGTGATTCTTTTGTCTTTTCTAATGATAGAAACGACATTCCTCTGAAAATCGTACATAGAACCAACATCACATTGCCGAGGTCTAAACAACAAAACATGGAAAGCGCTCATGTTATCTACATCACACAATACTTCATCTTGATAAGGTCTAATGTTGAAAGTATCTCAACATTATTCTTTCACTTCCACCATATCATTATCTAGAAACCAACTTATCCCATAAGGACTCGGTTTTGCAATAACCGATACACTCGTAGGCGGTGATGTATGGTGTTGTCATGTTAATGATTTAGTTGCACAATGATTAGTTATTGTGTTGTCATTGATGTCAAGTATTGACCTAGTATTCCTAGTATGTTGCTAAGTAAAAATATGATGAATAAAGGGTTGTAGCGAGTTTCAAGTGTAGTGTCTTTGAACGTCAAATGTATGACCACTACTCTTGAAGTAATGATTTAGTAAGTTATGATTAGACTAAGGTGGATAGTGCAACTGCTAGAACAGTTAGTGATGCGTAATAGGTGATTTCATCGATATGTCAAATCTATGAAGAGTTAAGTGGATTGATCATAGGATAAGGTGGAAAATGGTCCTTATATGCTATGGTTGTGACTGCAACTCATTTAGACAACTGTGAGCAAGTCTTATAGTGATAAACAAAGTTTCTAGATAAAGTATTTGTGTTCTTGAGTTATTGCTAGTAAATAGAGGATCGGTGACTGGTTTGGTGATGTGGTGAATGTTGTTTAGCTAGTCGCAATGTGGTGATGTGTCTTGATGTTTGGAGGTGACAATTTGGCATCCCAGTGATTGATGCAAATGTGTCACGAAGATTCTAGAAGAAGGGATTGTATGATAAAAAAACATGTTGAATTGTTCTTCATGAATTCAGATGTAAAGTTAATTGTTTGAAGATGTAGTATAGGGAACTAATTTTGTGCATCGAGATGTGTGTTTGGGCGCATGGTATGCAACCATTATGTTTGGAATTCAAACTAAAATCTATTAGGGCAAGTTTAAGAAGGTGGAACATTTTAGGGTTTCATTAACATTATATATTTGATGAAAGTGAAAGAATTATGAGTTGATCATGTGAAGGTGTGATCAAGTTAGAAGGTAGTTGAGTATGAGTTGTGATCATTCTACATGTTTTTCCCTCGTAGTTACAATAGTAAAATACCTTAACCAGATGGATCCTAACATGTTTTTTTTTATTCTAAATCCTTTAATGGGGTTGCACTTTAACTAGTGTTCTGATTCCTCTAACAAGGCTACTCTTAACAAGGTAAAGCTCCTAACAAGGCTAGAGGTAAATCACTTAACCAAGGAGCACTTAATGGTGTCTTTATAAACTCCTAATAGGGTTAAGCTCATAACAAGGTGTACTTCAGAAGAGTACACAATTTGTTAGTACTAATTCTCACTGAGATTTTCACCCAACTCGGTTTCCACGAGACCAAATCTTTGTGCCACGATTTGCATTATTTTGTGGATGTTCTTATGTGCTTGATGCTTTTGTTTGTTGCCATTAAGTTTATTTTTTGTTCAAGGTTTAAAAGGTTGAAAAGTTGTTCAAGTGGTTGATTACTAGTTCACCCAACCTCTCAGTAATTTGATCCCTTGGGACTAATAAAAGGATGTTTGGGTCTCCTCAATCCCAACTTATGTACCATTTCCTCTGATTCAAGGTTATTAGTAATTCCACCATCCATTATCACTTTGCAACACTTGCCTCTTAACTTATAAATAGTTCAGAATAATTGTGTTCTCTACATAGGCTTTGATTCCTTCTTGCTCAACATAACTCTCATGAACATTAAAGATTCTCTCATCTTAGGTGGAACTTCTCTTTCAACAAGTTCATATTTCTTTGTTTGTTCTTCATGTGACACTAAGATATTTTTTACTTTGCTAGTACCATTCGAACATTCAAAAGCTCTATGACCAACATTCCCACATGTTAAACAACTACCTCTGAATTCACCATTGCCTCTGCTATTTCCATGAATCTTCTAATCAATCTCTTCAATCACAAGTTTGTCTTTGCCTTTGTCAACAACTGGTTTACGCCTAACCCTAGGGGTATCTTGTGTTCTCTTCAACTTATCTTTTTTCCTTCAGAGCATATTGATTAGCATCCTAAATTGCAATAATCTTTAACATACTTATCTTGAATGTTAAGTCTCAGATCATTGACATACCTAGCCATCTTCTCCTTGGATGACTCTTGTTGTTTGGATTTGATTGTCGTCTTATGGAACTCCTCGATATACTCCTTAATTGTCAAATCTTTCAACTTCAAGTTCTGCAATCTCTTAAATAATTCTAGATTATAGTCCTTTCGTTTGAACTTGGCCGTAAGTGTAGAAAGCATAGCTCTCCCTCTATTGACCTTAGGTTCACCATTATCTTCCCTATCTTTCTGTAATTATTTTCACCATAAGGAAACATGACCCTTCAACTTACTATTTTCCAACCTAAATCTCTTTGGATCAAGCTCAAAGTAATCCTCTTGTTTGTTAATCCAATCTATCAATTCCTCTAGATGTAACGAACTAGAAAAGTACACATCAATTCTATGACTCTTACCTATTTGTGTCATAGTTCTCAATAATTGTTCCTCCTCAAAAGGAACCTCAACTTCACTTCAACAACTTCCTCAAATTCATCTTCAATCCCAAAATTTTTGCTAGCTCTAGCTAGAGAAATCTAGATCTCAGCCCTTGTCTCATTTATGATATCCTCCATCATTTTCTCTAATCTTGTATGATTCATTCTTCTAGGTGGCATGTTGACAAAGATGTCAATCTTCAACTCCTCAAGTTTAGCGATCTAACTACAAGTGTTGATTAGCCCAATACGATAAGTCAGTTGGCCAACACTAATAATTTGCCTAAGGTAACTAATATCAACATATCAACCAACCAATCCCCCTTGTGCAACCTTCCAAAATTATAGGACAGATCCGATCTTCTAGCACCCCACAACTAGGTTCACAAGTGTCATCCCCAATCTTCCAACAACCAATCCTTCTCGTGCCTACTTGCACTAAGCTCAAGTTGATGTGGATCAAATAGTCAAGAAATTGGATTGCAAGCGCTTGTTTTGCTTTGATGTACAACCATCTCTTATACGACTTGACACAACCAAGGAGAAATAACCCCTAAAGCTCCTAGATTCATATTGCCATCTAGCACTCCTAAAATAAGAACTACTTGTTGGATATTGTTAGTTGCAACTGATACTATTGTAAATGTCTATGAAATAATAATATCATTTGTTATGTTGTCATTGATGTCACGCATTAGTTGGTTAGATAGTACGCTAATTTGGTAGAGTGTCGTATCATTTGATTGATGAAAAGGATTTGAAGAAAGTTTATTGGTATGAGTATGTTATTCAATGGATACTTGAATGAGTTGGATTGTGATAAGATAATGTTGGTTTGGTTATTTTACATGAAGTGATTGAGATCATGTATGAGCAAGACAGTTTGCTAGGTGAATGAAGGATTATAGTTATAATCGAGGTACTACAGTTGTCACCGAGTGATTACAATTATTACCGAAAGGAAAGAAGTGAAGGAAATACAATTGTTACAAAGCAATGTAAATGTTAACCAAGTGCAGTATTGCTCAAGCAAAGATCTAGTGTTAACCAAGCATGAAAAGAAGAATTGAGGGAATAAGATGCATCCAAGGCTGATGTTTGATGAAAATAAGGAAAGTTTAAGAAGCATAAAGGATTAGGATGAAGTTAGTTATGAAATCAATGGTTGAAGAAATTCAAAGATGATTGTACAAAAGAGATTTCCTATTTTCTGAGTGAGCACAAACTTTGCGGTAGAACAATGTTTGCTGAGTGACCATATACAATGAACCTAAGCGAAATGAAGATCTAACATATATGTTTAAGAGGCAAAATGGATGGATCAGATTAAGAGTTGAAGCGGGAAGATTATTATTTGAGGGATGAGTGCGAATTTCATTATTGTTAACGGCAAAAGAAGAAGAAGAAGAAGAAGAAGAAGAAGAAGTGGTACACAATTATATCCGATCGAGTTGCATTGTGAAGATCTAGCAAAAAGAAGTGCTAAGTTGAGTTGTGGAGAGTGTGGATTAGACTAAATGAGATCAGAAGGAAGTATATGAGCAGAACAAAGATATGAACAAGCAAGGTAGTGCTAAACCTAATGGATCAATTCACTATTACTTTCTTACCATTTGAGTAGATAAAATCTCTTGATTTCTCATGGACCTAACAATCTATGAAATCCTATATGGTAACGTCGATTAGTGATGTTTGTAAGTCCTTTAGAGTAGGCCACTCTTTAGAAATATCAAGGAATGATAAGGTCTAGATGATCTTTGATGTAAATCCTCTAACAAGGTCACATGTAATAATGTGATGTAAACCTTTTACAAGGTTGGCTCCTAATAGAGCTCACTTCAGAAGAGTAAAATTTTGAGTTTTTGGTTCCCAATTGGTTTTTCCCTTTGTCAGGTTTCCACGTTAAATACTTGTGTTGAATTGTGTGAATGACTTTGATGTTGCATGTTTATTTCACGTTTCACACTTAATATTGAAAGTCAATATACACTAAAACTTAATTTTGTTATTCGGTAGAAACTGGTAAATATATTTGATACTCAATATATACTAAGTGAGTTAACAAGTTAAAAGTAATGATAGATTCAATTTATCTTATGAAGTTGGATATAGTCACCGAGTGAATGATTTCAAAGTTTAATGTGTTAAGATTGGAAAAAGTATTTCAAGGGCCTGAGAGATAACTAATTCACTCTTCCCCTCTTAGTTATCTAAAACTAATACTGCGACTCTACATATATACGAGATTGCCAATCATAATGGCTTATCCAATCATTCATTTCCAAGACAAAGGGATTGTATTAAAAAAGATAGATCGAGACCCAAATCATAAAAACAACCTTAAATGAATGCATCGTGTTGTACAAAAATGCAAGAGTTTTGATCATACGTGTTACAACATAGAACAATGTACCATACGCATTACATGTCGTGAATCTTCATTGCATGCCACAACTTGCCTCCTTGACCATTAGAAGAAGAAAATCAGTAAAGGACCATACCATTCTCAAGGTCACTTCATCTTGAAACCTTAGAACAATATGTGAAGCTATACATAAGATCTCTAAGAAAACGAGCCACATAAGAAAATGAGCCAACTAGATCGATCACAATTTGAAACAACAGAAAAATTGTCCAAATGAACAATACAAAAAAAAGAAACCTCTTAAACATCAAAAACCAATAAAGATTTCTCAAATTAGTTATAGATGATGGGAAATGAGGTTGAGCCATGAAAGTCTTGTATTAGATAATATTGACTATCATTCAAGGACATATGTTTTAGTGAAGTATGACAAGAGTCTAGAGAATTCTATGATGGAGACCAATACAAGCACATAGACACCAAACATGAAGGAAACACACTTTATTATGAGTCAGAGATGATTGTATTTGCACAAGACCAAACAAGAGAGCATACTAAACAAATATGCATGAAAAAAAAAATAGAGGACAAGAGAATCAATGTTTCAAGAATTGTTGGACATGCATTGGCAAATCCTAAAATTCTCTAGCAATACTTCAAAAAAATATGAATTTACTACAATAGTGTATGTGATCATGTATGGCCCTAACCATAACTATAACCCTTATCTTGAAACCTTGGATTCCATACCAACAACTATATTAGTAACCTAGAATTTTTGGGTACATGTGTTATTGTCAAAGATATGTTAGAAAGTCAAGTCCACCAAGATAACTGAGCGGGGTGGGGGTAAATCAATTTTGCAATTAAAACAACTCTCAATATCCTTATTAATTCCAAAAGATGTAAACAGTAGATGCAATAACCATAGAAAGATCACCATACACAATAACACTAGGTCTGTTAACTAGGGAAACACTTGATCGGAGGGAAAACCACGGTGAGGATGGTACCCACAAAATGATGTACTAAAAAATAAGTTCCTTGTAAGAGGATGGACCCTATTAGGAGTCAATGAAATGCATTTAATACATATCAGTCCCTATTAGGAAAAGTTGAATCCCTGATAGGAGTTGTTTAGGAAGATAGATGGACCCACTGTCCAAACAGCTTCAACATTATCCTCACTGAATATTACAATGGTACCTCAACACCGTCCAACAACTTTTTTGTCAGTTACAACTTTTTGTGTCCACTCATCGTGCCTCAACTACACCAAACACTTCTCTAATCAAAAGATATTTGTTATCAAGTTCATTGGATCTCACATACAAGTTCACATACTCTCATTACACAAATATCCAGATTGGATGATTACAACCAAGGAAATCATCCTTCCTTTATACCAAGTCCTAAAACAAATTATCAAGTTGGCCTTGAGGCTTTCTCAATTTACAATAATAATATAAGACCAACTTAAGATACTACATTTACACATTACAATACAATATTACATCATTTCACAATTACACACAAATTGTTGACTCACAATCTTCATAACTCTTCATGTGTTGCTCATCATTGCAATTTTGTTCTTTTTTCGAAAGTGGATAATTTCTCTAAATCGAAAAGATACATGGTACAATTTTTATCTCCTCACATGTAAAATTATCCTCTCTCTTGTTATAATATTTTTAAAGAAATTTTTAGAATTCCTCCTTAAAACTTGAAAGGGAACTTTTAGTTTTCTTACTATGCAATGGATGATGGAAAGGAATTTATAAAGCTCTATCTTCATTCTTCTAACAGTAATCCTTAAACTACATATAAAATGATAAAAATTATTGTTTTCTTAGATCCCTCAAACTACCAATATTATGAAAGCAAAATAGAAAGAGTCTATTGGCTTCACCAGTACACAAATGTTATGTCACTGCAACAAATCTTCTCCTCCTATTTCTCCAAGTGTGAAAGGTTGATAGGGCCTTAATTGTTTGAAATTAGTGAGAAAGGAATCCAATCTAGAAAATAAAATGAACTACTTATGCACCACTCTATGCAATTTAATTTGTCTTTAGGGAATACTATTCTTTTATAGATTGTTTGTTGGAAAAGTGTTGGAAATGCATTAGATCTCTAATCCAATAAAACCATTGATGAGATTCAAATCTTCTACACTTGAAAATTTGTGATTGTAAGACAATCTAAAAATTAGGTCGTCTTAATACAAAAAACCATGAAGATATTCATCTTCTTTGATATGCCAAAAACCACAACTTTAACATGCTTACTAAGCCTATCTTAGATGAGCATAAAATAACACAGACGTGAATCTTCACTATAAAATACTAGCAATAAGGAAACATATATCAACAAGACGAGAAGAACATCTCACAACACATAATTTATGTGGAGAAACCCTTACCAAAAAAAACTTCATCAAGAAGAGAGGTGTATACTAGCTTTATCTTCATGAAGCATAAATTACATAGAACCCTTGTTTCTCCTCTTCAACCTTCAATCTAACATTACCTGTCCACATAATAGTACTAGTATAATGTCAGCATTTCAAGCCCTTGATAGATAGACTTATAGAGGCCGAAAATGCCATTATATAACATTAACACGAGTCAAAACAAGGTTTCAAAATACTACATATAGCCCAAAATAGTCACTTATAGCTATCAAAAAATATACTTATGGTGACTCATGATAGCCTATGACATTTGTCACACATGCGCTTACAACACATTAGAAGTGTCCAACAACTCATATTAAAGATTCCAAAGGAGACACCTAGCTATTTTTTATTTTTCTCAAAGTAATAATTATAACGCTAAATCCATACTTAAAAGTTATTTTACAACTTTTGATAAAATGGATTTAGCTCGTGAGTAAATTACAAATGACATTAGGAAAACAAATAATAAAAAGACTTACAAGATTTAAGTTTAATAAATTCTAACATTATGTATAAGTCGGTAGGAAATGGCGTCGAAATGGTACCATTATCTCCTTGATGGTCTAAGTATGGGTGTTTAATGGCTCTAATTGCAAGTATAGGTTGGATAACTTATATTACAATTCAATCCTTCTTTGTTATTAGTTGACTAGAAAAGTCAAATACACATTGAAAGACTTTCGCATGTCAAGGGGAAAAATATGTAATAATTTATATTGTTGCATTGAACTTACTAGTTTTGATAATTAAATCCAAAATGTATAACAGATATAAATTATATCAATATTCAAAATTATAAACAATTACTGGAAGTACTAGGGAAAATCTTAAATATGGCCGATTGATTTTTGGAGCATTGAAAGTAAGGGGCACAAGTTTTTTTTTTTTTTTATGGAATCAAAAGTTCTGAAGAGTAAAATTCCTTAAATAGCTGATGTTCCCCGAAAATAATAAAACTCAATCACGTTTTGGAAAAAAAATATATAAAAATTGGCGCTAGCCCTTAAAACGTTGTCCGGAAAGAAGGACTTGCCTGTGTTTTGTTTTTATTTAAAAAAAGCACAGTTAAAAACTAATCCAGCTAATAACACCCGAGGCAGTGTACAGTAGAAAATCGCACAGCCAGAACTGATAATAATTCCAGAATGCTAGAAAAATAGCAGACGAAAGTGAAAATCATCGAACCAAAGAAAATTGAAAATTAGCAGACTAAACGAGCAATACCCAACCAGCTTAAGAATATTTGGAATGGATTTGAGACTTTAACTCTTGAATATTTTCTATAAAAACCATGTGTAGAAAAAATTTAGATTCTAATATACGCTATTTTCAATAGAAATCGCTGATCAGTGAAAGCCCAGTAATTGGGATTAGCAGTTCAGAAAATCACAGCAGCGAATAGAAACTAAAAAAGAGGACAAAACGAATAGAAAAAACACCAAATAGAGAGATGATCAAGTGCATGGAATTGAAAACAGAGGATGTCTAACAAGGAAACCAGTGATATGGAGAAAATTCGAGAAAGAAATAGCAAAATCAGCAAGATGCAATGGCTGCATAGTGAGAAAGCTTAGGTTTTTGAAACAAGACCATGGCTAATTTTTATTTGAACATATAGGAGAAAAATCAACCCCTCTTCTTAAATTTGAGATCTTATATGGACTTAACAGTTTTTATATTTTACAGTGAAAATGTCATCTACAATACGAGGAAGGGTCAACGAAATGAAACCGACATTCAACATTTGAGCTTTTACATAGCCAAACCGCAAAAAGGCACCCCGCCCCACTTCGGAAGTGAAAGCACAATCGTTCTTATCTACCTTCCGATCTCAAATTGTTAAAGAAACACGCATCCCAAGGGGAAGAGACCTACTAACCGGTAGGGGTCGATAGTTTTGTCATAAGTACTCTTCAATTTTCCAAAAAATTATCACAGATGCACTAATTTAGCATTTTTAATTGATGATTGACCAAATTTGTGCATCATTATCGGGACATTTCATTATGGTATTGGAACATTTAACCACAAGTACTAGTGCTTTTGGGTGAGCAGCTATTGGTGCATGAACATAGCGAGTATTGGGCGAGTGTTTTGAAATGGCACTTTTTAACCACTCAGTGCTCCGCAATCCCTATAGGGAGATCTGTGATTACCCGAAAGCCGAAACCTTAGCTTTAAGCTCTTCACTCGCCTAAGAAAGTACACCAAAACAATCGGGAAAATCCCATATGCAGTTTAGGAGTTCTAGGTGCGGAAAGTTAGTTTGGGCGACTACTAGGTCTTTTCCCCTACTTTGGAGTTGGAGGCACAATCATTTCATCTATCTAATCATCTCAAGCTCTTACATGGATAAAGAAAAAGCCACCCCGACTTTAGAAGTGCAGATACAATCACTTTGTTTATCCAATTATCTTGATCTCCTACCTAGCCAAAGAAAAAGTGACCCCCTACTTTGGTACTTGAGGCACAATGATTGCTTGGCCATGGTGGACATCCACCTCAAGTGCCTTGCAATAGTCTTCGTATACATAAGCGAGCTATACTTATTTTGGCCTTCTCGGTGCATTGCTTGTAGTACTAAGTAAGAATCTTGGCTACATAGCTATTTGGAAGAACTTTCTATAATTGTTGTATGTAGGAACTAAACCACATAATTTATCGAAATCAATCCTCCTACATAACCTATGTTTAAACTGACAAATATAAAAGGTCTTGGCAACTTAGGGAACTATAGTTGGGGAGAAGTGTTGGAAATCTTTTGAGTAAATGTTCAATTCTTTTTGTGAAAACTAGGTAAGATAACTAATATGCAACTTCATTGCATTTCTTATCAATAGTTCAAACCTCCAAATACAACTTAACTTTGAAGGAGCCTCTATCATACTCCCAATTAGAGTATTGGATTTCCTATCCCACCTCAACATTCAAAATATTCATTTTTAGGGCAATAACGAGGAAGTTAACTAGACTTCTCCTTCCACAAGATTGTTTTTTTGTGCAAAAGGTCACAATATTTAGTCGCTTCCACCATCCCTTTTATGATTCATATGATAAACCTTCTATGGGAGATGACTACATTGCTTTTATCTACCCTATAAAAATTAAACTTGTTCTATGCCAAATTAGAAGGATTCAAAAAATGTTGCCCCTATCCACCTCATGATAAGTCATTGTTGAGTCAACTTTAATTTTAGATTCCTCATAACACTTCAAGACCCTATGATATCAAGGAGATTGTTCTTTCAATTTCATAATTTTAATGTGTTTCATCCTCTATGATTATCCTAATTACATTGAAGAGGCATTACAAAATTGACATGTTTGTCTAAAAATATGTTTTTGCTTTGTTCACTTCAAATGGCCCAACAAACCATTGTAGGAGCTATGAACCAAAAATCCTTAAAGGCTTATAAGTTGATTTTAAGAGGCCAACATTCAATACAATCAAATATACCAAACAAAATTAAGCATTTGATATCAAAAGCTTTTAAGAAAATTATTCTTAATGTCTAATTGATGATGCATTTGACTAAAAACTTGTCCTCATTTTCATCAACAAATGTTGATGATCGTATGAAGGCATGAGAAAACATGAAAGGAAGAAAAGTTTTTTGTCATCAACAATTAGCCTTTGCGCTTGCCACAAGCCATGTGTCACGTGACCACATGTTCATAACCACTAGCAAAAGGCCAACAAAGCCTTCACCCTATTTCCTCGCTGACCCAACCTCTATACCACTTATACAAAAGGGATGAGGGTTCAATGAAGCAAAAAAAGAGCAAGACAAGGGTACTTGCCCAATTTGATTTTTGCGACTTGTAATTCCAACATAGGTAGAAACCTAGGGCCCCTTGACACTTGCTACTTGAGATTTGCAATCTTTTTCGTTGTGGCAATTTTTTCATTTCAATTCTCACCTTTCCTTTCATCTTCTTCACAAGTTGGTGATCAATGGCTAAAAGGTGGAACAAAGAACCTAGTAGGCAGTTCCATTGGTTCCTAAAACCGATGGAATCAATAAGAACTCATAACTTGCACAAGTTTCTTAAAATGTCATCCAATAAAAAGTGTAAGCACCCAAGAGGTTGAAACTACAAAATATTCCTTTCAAAATAGTCATACCTTGCTTGCTTAGTTATCCGAAAAGCAATGATCTACACTTCACAAGGAACTAGGACTTGTTGGTGGTACCCATAATTCTTAACAGATGATAATTCCTAGAACCACCAAAAGCTCCAACTTTAAGTAAATTCATCATTTTTGCTAAAACTTTGCCAAAATGAAACTAGCGGTACCCAATTGATGTCATCTACAAGAAGAAATTTAAACATCATGCATTGCCATAAATAGTGTTGTTAGAGGTACGATACCTATAAATAACAAAATGATGCATTGTACAAAACTCAAAACAGAAATTGATCAAATGGTCAACGTCCACCACTCAAAAAATTAAGAAGAAATTTAAACATCATGCATTGCCATAAATAGTGTTGTTAGAGGTACGATCCCTATAAATAACAAAATGATGCATTGTACAAAACTCGAAACAGAAATTGATCAAATGGTCAACCTCCACCACTCAAAAAATTGCTGAGGCATAGAAAATATGGAAAAGGCCAACTGCCAACAACACTTGGAAGGAAGTTTTGCTCTTTCTTTTGGGCACAACAAGGCCAATTTTATCCAAAGCTTTAATTGTTGTCTAGAGAGGAGGGGTTAATCTTGTAAGGTCAAATCTTTTCAATCAAGTCTGAGTATCCTTAGTAACTTATATAGAGACTAGTTCCAAGGAGCTTTCATGGTCCTTTGGTGCCACATTTCCTTCATTGGCACCATCTTGCAAGTCCTTGCTAGAGTCTGGAATAGGAGAAGGGCATTCCTAGGCTCTATTAAGGATTGCAAGGTTGAGTCCATATTAGACTTCTCATAATAAAGAATCACAGAAGCTCTCAAGGGTTTTTCATTCATAGTGCCTTCAAGGGTGGTCTTATGACCCAAGATCCACTTGCTATGTTTATTAGTCAACAAATTAAGCTCCAAATTTGAGTCTCAGGTCACATCCCCATTCTCAAGAAGCACAAAGCTACTAGAGATAAATGGACCAATCAAATCTTAAGGGGAACTAAGTGAACCATGGGCCTTTGTAAACTTATGTGATTCTTTCCATTATTTTCTAATCCTCGAGATGTAAACTCTTTGAATTTCTAGAACCCAACAACTTCGAACCAAAAGTTGAACTCTACAAAGACTAATGTCATTTTAAATGTTTTTTATTCAACTTTCCCTTGCTATACAAATATTATAAAGCTTGATGAGTAGTAAACAAAATAAACACTTTAGGATAAAGATAATGTCTCCACTTCCTGAATGTCTCCACTATAGCATAAAACTCTTGATCTTAATAGAATATTTTCTTTTGGCATCATTCAACTTCTGGCAAAAAGAAGAAATAGGTTTACCTCTGTGACTCAAAATGACTTCCATATCATTGGCACTAGCATCATAGTCTACGTGAAATACATTATTAAAATTTGGAAGTGTCAAAATAGGTTGTTCTGTAAGTTTTTTTTAAACAAATCAAGACTCTTTGTTGCTCCTTCAATCCACTTAAACTCTTTTCTATCCCATCTCATTGTTCCAATTAAGGGTACATAGATACTAGTGAATTTATTGATGAATTTTCTCTAAAAGATAGTCAAATCATGAAAAGATATCACCTCGGTAGCACTCCTCAGAGTAGATCATTCAAGGATATTCCTCATTGTTTTTGGGTCCATTTTAAGATTATCTATTGAGACAAAAATTCTAGGTGCACTAACTCCCTCACAAAATTGCACTTATTTGGGTTAATCAACAACTTTTTTAACATCTCAAAGACCCTACGAATATGCATTAATGCTCTTCTAATGTCTCACTAAAGGTCAAAATGTCATCCAAGTAAACATTAACAAACTTATTCAAGATATCTTCAAATGCCTTGTGCATGAGGCACATGAAAGTGCTCGGTGCATTGGTTAGCCTAAAGGACATGACTAACCACTCATACGTCCCCTCCTTTTTCTTGAAGGGTATTTTCCATTCATTTCCTTCTCTAATATTTGGTGATATCCACTCTCCAGATCTATCTTTGTGAAGTACCCGACTCCACTCAACAATCCATAATGGCATCCATCCTTGGCAAGGGAAACCTATACTTGATAGTAATTTTATTGATAGCTCGAGAGTCTGTACACATCCTTTGTTCTCCATTTTTCTTTGGTGCTAGTACTACCGATACTGCAAAAGAACTCAAACTCTCTTAAATCAACCTCTTCTCCAACAACTCTTGTACTTGATTGTTTAACTCTCCGCTCTCTATTGGAGTCATTCAATGGGTTACCTTTGTTAGAAAACTAACTCCAGTAATCAAGTCCATTTGATGACCAATCTTTCTTATTGGTGACACTCTATCAAGTACATTATCAAATATAATATCTCAAACTCATCCAAAAAATTGCAACTTCTACAACTACACTTATTCTACTTCCTCTTTATCAATTTTTGGACTTAGAGAAAACACATATGCTTCATGTCTTTTAGGATCTTCCATCCATCAACTAAATTTTCTTTTTCATTACTACATACATTTTCCTCTAAATCAACCACTTCTACAACAACTCTTGTAATTACCTACTCAACTCTTCACTCTCTACTAGAGTGATTCTATGGGCTGCCTTATTTGACAAATTGGCTCCAAAAATCAAGTCCATTTGATGACTAATATTTCTTATTGGTGGCAATCCATTAGGTACATTATCACATACAATATCCCATAACTCATCCAACGAATTTGCAACTTCTACAAGTGCATCTTCTACTTCCTCTTTATTAACTTCCTTCCACCAACTGAACATACCATTTCATTACTACATATCTTTTCCTTTGTTTCCTTCAATGGCTTTAGCTTATGTCGGACTCAATCTTTTGTTGAAGAAAGGGTATTTGCATGCCCATCATGTACTCCATGACGATCAAATTGCCATGGCCTCCCTAACAACAAATGACAACCATCAGTAAACATAATATCACATAATACCTCGATTGACCAAAGTCTTGTGGTCCTGCAGCAACCAAGCGATTCAGTAGTGATTTGGATGCTTCCTTCTCTTTAACTTCAATTTTCTAACTATATCCTCTAAAACAAAGTTATTGATACTACTAAATCAATAGTGACATTGCATACTTTACCGCTACACTTACATGTTATTAAAACAAGTTATTCCTTTGCTCAAGTTCCTTCTTATCATTTTAGTAAGCTCTTCAAGTAATAAGGACCTCTCGTCTTTCAACATCTTCAAAATGTGACGACTTACCATCATCATCTACAAGTGCAACTTGTGCATTGACATTTGGTCTCTTATTTGTCTTTCCTTGATGTTGGGGACACTTGTAAGCTCTATGTCGTTCTCTACATTGGAAAAATGTTCCATGGAAACCTCCTCTTCCTCTTTGATCTCTCTTATTTTGATTGCGAGGATGATAGTAATTATTTCCCTTCTGATCTTGACGCTACGAGATTCTACATTCTTCTTCTGATCTTCATTTTAACTACTTGTCAAAATGGTAAGTGCTCCCCTCAAAATTCGTGACAAGAGACTAATCGCCTCATGTGAGTTTTATAAGTCCAGCGGTTGTATCAAACATTGATAGGTCGATCTTTTGGTGCAACGACTGCTACACTTGTAACAATTGGTATTAGAGCTTGGTCACATGTTCAAATCTCCTTGAGTAACGTTGAGGGGGAGATTGTTGGCAAAATGGTCAACGCTCCCTCAAGATTCATGACAAGGGACTAACTACCTCATGCGGATTCTATAAGTCTAGTGGTTGTATCAAGCATTGATAGGTTGATCTTTTGGTGCAATGACAACACTTGTAATACAACCTCCATAAGGTCTACTACTAGGGTTTTTGCCACAACATCTATTTTGCTTGCATCCAAATCTTTTTTGGTACCTTGGCATACAAGTGTCATATCCACTGCATCTTTGTCTTTTGCACATTTTGTAATGGTCACCGGACCTTCAAACATAGAATTTGTGCCTTTAATCATAGGTGTAAGAGTTGTGGTCGCAGGTTCTACTACTAACACCATACGAGTAGTCTTCTCAGCTCCTCGCAGAGTAGTAATGTACAATATCAACGACCCTATGTGTCTAATGGGCATGGTGTTGCACCGAAGGGGTGACCAAACATTTTGTGGGTGGAAGTTGTGCTGAAGTGAATATGACCTTTGGCACTAGAAAGATTTATCTCCCCAATTGACCCCTACCATTATCTTTTCTATCAATGTGACACTTTCAGTTGCACTCTCTACAGGTGTCATCCTCATTCAGACTTCTTCCTCCGCACTCACACCATTTCCTGAACCACTACACACTCCCCTCTATGCAGCGTCATAAGAATCCCTTCCTCTGCTCTACTCTCAATCTTTGAGGAGGAAGAGACTATCACGATCTCTTACCCCCTCACTCTAATCATCATACTTTCCTGACATTGCCTTTTTTAAAAGGGTTCCCCTCCAACCATTAGGGTGTCCAAATGCATCCAGTAGTACATGATGAGTTTGCATGTGCAACAATATGAGGATGACAAGTGATAAGTGCACTTAAAGGTGGGGGCAACACATAAAGTGGAACTGTGATAACAATTATCACCACCTAAAAGTGTAATTTCTCCTATACCATGTGTGAAAATAAGATGCAAACTCTTAAGTATGTCATGCACAAACTATTGTGCAATGCAATATCTTATGTAAAGTGTAATTAAGAATATTTAATTACACTAACATGCCTCCCCCCACCCAGTACAACTTAGGGGAATGCACTTAAGCTCACACAACTAAATGACAATGCAAGATGAGTCATAACTACTAGGCCATGTTAGGTACTCATGTACAATATGCAAGTGCAACGCAATCTCTCACAAAGAAGAGAAATGAAGAAAATCCATTCGAATAAGAATCCAACCAAAAGAGAGATGAATACATAAGATTAATATCAAAGAAGTATGAGAATAACAAAACTCCATATGAGGAAAAAGTCCCCCTCGTAAGAGAGGATAACCCTACCCCCCCACCACCCAATGTAGAATGTTCATTAGTGATAGATAATCGAAGATGAATGTAGAAGCTAGTCCATAAACACTCAACAACATTCCTCCCCTAGTAAGAAACAATACCATAGGTGTATGAGAGATGCCTACCCTACATGGAGGAAGAAAGCTAAAGATGTATGATGTCTCTGAGAATTGCTCAAGTATCCTCATTTTAATACTCAGGGTTGGCTCTTCCAAATTATGTGTACTAGTCCACTCTATAAAAAACAAGTTTGGATCTAATGAGGATGGATTTAGAACATGTTCCAAAGACCCAAGTGGCTTCTCTAGAGATAAAGAGACCTCCTCCAACTGCTATAAATAAGGATCCAAAATTATTTCAACCTTGAACGACATCAACACTAGTGGTAGAAACCAAATCACACCTCCACAGACCAGATAGAGGCAACAAAAGCTCCAGCAAATACCCTAAAGATATTTTGTTGGCCACCAATGGTAGGGAAATAGTAGGAAGGGAGCCCAAAGACCCAACAACATTTGTAGGGTTCAAGGCTATAACGTGTGGGAACTTCATCAATCTATGTTATTGTTCTTTATAGAAAAAGAATTTATATGGCCTCTAAGACTTTATCTAGGTTTTCTAGTGCGGAGGAGAATTTAGAGATATGCACATTATGGGGAGGCTAAACAATGATGATAGAAATTAGAAGTGGAAAGACTAACTTAAGGATTACATCGATGATGGTTGTTAGCAGATTATGTAGGGTCTTATTTCCTATAGGAGAAGGTTGATTTTATGTGTGGTTTATTATTTTTCTCCCCTTCATTATGGGCTACTAGAGTTGTTATTTAGGGTAGGATTATGCTCTTATCGTGGGCTATGTTAGTTCTCAATAAAATACTTGATTATTATACTTCCCTTAGTTCTCTTAAGTGGTACTAGTTTCCTTTTGCATTATAACTTCACATTTTAGTGTATTGGATGTAAAGCAGTGTCTCACCACATGTTGGGGATCGGGGGACAGTAGGTAAGGTTTTGGTGAGGGAGGGACAAATAGCCTAAGTTTGGGGATGATGGAGGGGGGCATTTGGGGGTGGTGTTGACATACATGTAGTATGCATATGAAAAGTTGATATTTTATGGATGCTATCATTCGCCATTGATTATATGAAACCCTTATACATTGAAACTAACCATATATAACAATGAAATTGGATAATGAAACTTAATAATGAATTGTTGCATAAATATGACATTAGAACCCACATGAATTGCATACATGGAAACACCAACATAGAAACCCTAGTTTTCATTTTTATTTAGGGTGGCTAGCATAATCAATAATGTGTGTATTAGCAACTATAATGTTGTTGTATGGAGCCTACTCAGACTCGAAGGTTATTGTTTTCCCAGTTCATTCAACAAGGTTTCCCCCTAGATTTTACTACAGTGGTTTGGGGATAGGGCCCCCATGCTCTAGGGGTCAAGGTGCAATACCCCTTGCGAGGTTCTGGAGGTGCATTCCCGAAGCCAAAAATGAATTTACTATTGTAAAAGACGTTGGGAGTTATATTTTTTCTATTGGTCGGCTTATTCTAGCCCTAATTTTGTAAACGGCAAAAAGCTTGTATAAAATGGCTTAGGGTTGGGGATTTCATTAGGTATGATGAGATTGTAGCTTCTTGCGACAGTATTGAGTTGTAAGGGATTACAGATTGTAATCAGGTTGTAATCATGAATAACAAGAATATTGGACCCATTATTTGGTGGGTGTAGCCCAAGGATGGGGTAAACCATGCTAAATCTGTGTCTTGTGTTCTCTTCTGTGCGATTTATTATTTTCTGATATTGGTTATATTTGCATGTAATTGTCGTTTCTGTCTCATTAATCCTAACATATAAACCCTCATAAATTGCCCATGTTAGGTTTACAAATGATCTTAAAATGTCCTTCAATAAGCCAAATATGTGTGTGATTTTCTTGCAAATATATGAAAAAAAAATTAAAGTGCACTTTTGAGGACGTTTGCGGTCACAAAACTTCCAGAAGTCCCTGAGACACTCAAGGGACTCCTAGGCATCCCCAAGATGTCCCAAAGAGTCCTAGCCATCTTCGGTCGTCCCAATGTCAATGTATTGATGGGGCAGTGCATCCTTGTTCCGAAGTCTTGTAGATGTCTCTATCTCAAAAACACAAAACTCTAAGGAGAGAAAAGAGTAAATAAAGTTTATTTTTCTATGAGTGAGGGCACCAATAGATTACCTAGCTTTACAATAATTAAAGAAATTCCAACTAAACATTTTTATATCCCTATTTCAAAAGGTTACAATGATAAAAGAATAATGATAACAAGAGTGTCTTTAATAAAGTATTGCACAATTAAGTCACATGAAAAAATCATTAATTTGTTTTGACAACAAATTTTGATAGATCTATTTAATTGAGTCGTCGCTATCTTATTTTCTATCGAAACATTTTGATGGTTGAAGTGCACATTTGGAGTGTAAACTACATGTAAGTTCTAAGTAATCTTCTTCTTTAATAAGGAGATGAGATTGATATCTTGATGCAAATGTTGAAAGACAGGTTTCATGTTAACATCCACAAGATCAATTTCCACATTTAATGTTGAAAGATAGGTCTCATAGGGAAAGAAAATAAAATTCAATTTGTTTTTTAAAAAAGATTAAAGACTAATATTTGAATTCTATACATATTACTTATATTTTAAATATTATCTTGCATCATATTTGAAATTTAAGTCAACGTATGTTTCAATGTGTATCATAGATTCTAGGATAAATTAAAGAGAGAAGAAGAACAAGCATTTAAATCAAAACAAAATTATAGTTTATTCTTTAGTGTACTGTGATATTAGAGTCAATCCTACTACTATTGTAACACATGCTAAGAAGCAATAACATAGTAATTAAATGTCATGGATATAGTTTCCTTACTTCCACTTGAAGATCGTAATATTTGTTGTTCTTTTGTCCAACTTCTGAGAGAATCAAAATAACTAAAGACACCTACAAATCCAAGGTAGAAGATAAGCTCTCAACCCACATATTTTTTCAGTCACAAATATTTTAGATACAAAAGAAAAGAGCAACCCACAATTATTTTATGTGTAAGAGAACAATGGATCTCCTCATTATATCATTACTAATAGGGTCTTCATATTAAATACTCCTTCAAAATCAAATGTGTCAATATCATGACACATATTTACAACAAAATATTAACTTAAAAATTACGAGCTAAATTAAAGCAATCTTAATGAGCCTAGCAAAATGTTAATGAAGATTTCCTCATTCTTCACTTTTGTTTTCTTGAATCATTTATATCATTTAATATTTGTTTAATATCTTGATTAAGTTTATGTGATTTGATCTGAGTATAGTTCTTTAGCACAATATATTTGACTTCAACATTTTCATAAACACAACAATTGCCACAATATCAAGAACAATGAGTTGGATTAGTTATCATATATCTAACTACATAAATTGGCCTTATCTCAATTATTTGTGGTAACCTAGTTCATTAAGTTTTTATAACTATTTCTTTAAAACCATTATATTTAATAATATTTTTAAATGTCACCTTAGAATTCTAAGAATTTTTATTTAATACACCATTCTCATTCTACTCTCATGGTCAAAATTTACATTTCCAAGTTTTTAAGCAAAGGAAGAAGAAATATTAATTTCTATTTTAATTGAAGGGCAACAAAGTCCACTTACAGCTATAATCAATTGTTTGTAAACAATTCTCACACATTTTATAGTCGTCAAACATTCTTCTTGTGCCCTTGAAAGGTATTAATAGCCCCTCTCCAAACATGATCACCTAAAACAGAACTAACATTTTGATAGGATCGCCAATTCCAAGAAAAATATGATCACTAACTAATATTCTTGAAAGATTTGTACATTAAGAAGCTTCTTCAATCAACTTCCTAACCTTCTCATCTTAACCTAGTTTTCATACTTGAGGGACATCTTAAACTGCCATGAAATTGTTTATCAATAAAAGCATCTTATATCAATGCCTTTCTTGAAACTTATTACCAAAAAATAACTCATCAATATTCCATGCTTAAGCAACACATTCTTGACTACAATTTTAATATTTCACAAACTTCATAAGCCTACCTAACTAAATTTTACTATTATTTATCCTTTCTTGCCATTAATTGTTCTCTCCCTCTCACATTCACTAAAAATTTCTATAATTTATCCTTTCTTCCCATTAATTGTTCACTCCCTCTCACATTTGAATGAACCTGTCCTCTCTTACATTTGAATGAGGCTATCTTTCAAAAAACTTTCTATAGTCACGTTGGATCCTTTTTGAAAAACCTCTAGACTAACAACCTCTTCAGTATAACTTACAACAAAAAAATTTGTTAAATATATTCCAAAAAAACATTGTTTGTTACCCTCTCTTATATTCCATTTCAAGTCCTTTAGTCAAAGAGATGCATTTTTAAAAACTCTTTGCCTAAGAACAATATGGAACATCTGAAGTAAATGATGTATTAGCTTCCTGGTTATATCCAAATACTTCCTTGATATCAGTATGTTCGTTTCTTTGGACAGATTTTTGTTCACAAAGCTCTTATACACAGCATAGGCTTTCGATCAAACACTTCTCAGACATTTACATAATCATAATATTCTGAAATATTCATTTGTAACTCAGTGGCATTACTCCAAACACTTTGCGTACAGCCTTGGTTCATACCTATACCTCTGTCCTAAATTTGAAATTTGGACGATTTGCAGCGACAGATCAGTAATAAAACTATAACAACATTCACTATCAATTTGCACAAGAATTTGCATTTAAAATCATGACACGACGTAATTCAATTTCGCATACAACGATAGCAATTGCAGCATTAAGAAATGTTTCAAATATTGCGACTTTAATTAGTCTCCTAACATGATTTATATCTGTAAACATTACTTCCATTATCATACAAGGCAATGGCAATAACCACAGCGTTGAGTCTTTGTTTACAAGCACAATGAAACTCCAAGTAGATGCACGGCACCTCAGACTTAAAATATTAACATTTCTTCTACTTGTTAAATCACCCATAAGAAAATTTGTGTCTATAACCTACGCTGGCCTATAGATGGGGAGTTTGGAATCACTGAAGCGGAAAAACAATGACAGCGAGTGTTTAACATGTCTTCTTATTGAAAGAAAAACATGAAAAACTTTAACCTGTCTTCTTAGTGGTTCCAAGGGATTACAGCCTCACAACAATCAGAGACACTACAAACAATAATGGGGAAATAATAGCAATAAGATAATCACATACATGCCCATGTCCAAGTACAAGCTCCGTTTATAAAGATCCTTTAAGCGGTTGATGCACCTCTACTAAATAATGTGGTATAAAATTCATTTGTTTTTTATAAAGTTACTTTAATTTTGTAATGCTATTTTATTAAAAAAAAAAGTAACTTTGATAATATTAAGCTTATGAAATAATATTTATTTTTTCCATTTTTTCATAGATAAAGATGTGAGCAGTTATATGTCTCTTTTGACATTTACTTAGTTCATTAGAATGAAAGAAAATAACTAAGCTCTACATGAAATTATTGAGATGAAGCGGATATTAAAGTCCTCCCTTCCTAAGATTGCTTGCCCTCAAGTAATATCGAAGTTAGATGATGTAAAATGTCTTCACTTTCCTAGATAGTATCATCTTATAACAAGTTTTTCAATCACACCAAGTATTCTCTGATAACCCTATTTCTCAATCTCTTTTCCCTCACCTCCACGATCTTTGTAGGTTTCGAAACCAATTTCTCATCCTCATCCAAGGGTGGTAGATCATGTGTGGGTACAACATGTCCAATTGCCTTCTTAAGGCATGATACATGAAAAAAATTACCTATTAAACTACCTAGTCACAACTCAAGCTCATATGCCACCTCCCCAATCCTCCTTAGTATCCTATAAGGGCCACAAAATTCAGTCTTAATCTTTTATGCGCCACTCTTGTTGAAAATGTTTTGCTTGTAAGGCTAAACCTGTAAGAATATAATATCATTAACCTCAAAAGACATCTTTCTATTGTGGTGATTTGCATAGAATTTCTATTGATTTTGTGCATGTTGGATATTATCCCTCAGAAGCCTGAGAATATCTTGATAATCCTATGACCAATCCCTAACTTGGGGTGCCTTGCTATCATCAAAAGCCAAAACTATGAAAGACAAATGGTCATACCCATAACAAACCCTAAATTGCGAAATACCAATAGACATATGATGTGTAGTATTGTAGAAATGCTCTCCTAGATATAGCCACTTGACCCATGCCTTCAACTGACCCACAACATAGTTGCAAAGATAACTATCCATTCACTTGCTAACAATCTTCATCTAACCATATGTCTATAGATGGTAGCTAGTACTAGGTGTTAACTTTGTACCTACATATTTGAACAACTCTTGCCAAAAAATGTTGAGAAACAAACTATCGTGGTTGTTGATAATGGTCTTTAGCAAACAATGCAATCTAAAAACCTCTAAAACAATTCAGCTACTTGTGAGGTTGTCCAATTGATTGCAACAACATAGAAATCAGCAAATTTAGTCAAACAAACAATCACTACAAATATATTGTCCTTACCCTAGACTCTCAATAGACCTATAATAAGATTCATGGGCATGCTCTCCCACATTTTTCCACGAAATAGACAAGGGGTGCAATGATCCAACAAGAAACACATGTTCTAACGTGTTCTACTAGCAAGTCAAACACTCTTGAACATGCTTAAGGACATTGTCCTTAAGACCCCTCCAAGAAAATATATCCCTAATATGCCTATAGGTATTAGAGTATCATGAACAACTCACATTATCGCTTTCTTAGGTTTGGACTCAAGGACCAGATAAGTCCTATTTTTATAATAAATTACATAATCAATCACCTTATACAAATCATCCATGAGCTTACATGCAAAGGAATACTTGGAACACTCAACTAAGAGTTAAGACTTTTTGTCAACCAAAATTTCATATGTGGAACATATGTAGGAATAGTTCTCCTAGAAAGTGCATCCCCCACATTATTTGTTTTCTAGTTGAGATACTCAATGTTAAAATCATACAAATATATCTTGCTAACCAACTTTTGTTGACATTCATTCGATTCCTCTAGGAAATATCTCAAGTTGTTAGGATCATTTCTTACCACAAATTTCCCACCCACCATTTACTATTCGAACTTTGCCAACACATTCATGATATCATAAATCTCCTTATCATAGATGGAATAGGATCTCTCATTATCACTCAACTTCTTGATCTCATTAGCAATGGGGTGTTTGTTTTGCTTAAGTACTGCACCACTGCCCTCACTTGAAGCATCACACTTTCACAAAAATGGGTCAAGCCACAATAATGTGTCCCACTTAACCAATTTTGACACTGAGATAAGCATTTTGAACAACATACTTCACTTTCAAATACCTATTGCCACAACAATATTATAAATAGTGTCTTCTACCATTTTGTTTCTAGTTTCTAAATATATTTTAAAAATAATATTTGAAATTGATTTGTATCCAGTTTTCCTTCTTCAAAAAGTGGTTTGTGTGAAAAAACAACATTTTTAATGAGTAACAGTCACTTGGATGAGCATAACTTTATTTTCACAAATAATAGCATTTTGATTCTTTCGAGGTTAGGCTTACAACGTCAATATATAGAGGATGGAATTGATTTCATTCATTTTGCTTCAATATTCTATAGTTTATTAAATTCTAAGGTGACAATAACTGTAATTTAGACATAGGTACCTATTTCTTATTGCATATCCATGATACTTGGCTTGTGAAAGCCTTCTTTGTTGTTCGTGCAAGGTGGCAGGTTGCAATCTGACTTGCAAGGAAGTCAGGTTTGTCACAAGGTGCTCGGGTGGGATTTGTTGCAAAGGGTTTTTGAAGAACTTGGAAGATGCCTCTTACAAGATTGGACCCTAGGGCGATTGCACATCTCTTTGATGTTGCGGACACTAAAATTTCAGAGAAGGTTAGATCAGATTTCAAATCTAAGATGGAGTTGATGAAGAATGACTTCGAAGATATCTATGTGAAGAACCAATTCGAGGCTTATGTGCTTAATCTTGGAACATCTTTTTACACCTAGGTGTCCAATGCAGGAGCATCCTGGGGTGGTTGGTGATCCTGTATGCTGGAGTGGTTTTGACCTTGGAGTTGGAGAACTCTGTTGAAGAAGGTGATGCTCGGTCACTATTGGGGTAGTTCCTGGTTGTAGTTTCACCTGAGGAACTTAGAGGAACTCGATGATTGAAGGGACTTAGTGGTGCTTGTAGTGCTCGGTTGATGATCTGCTCGGTGGACCTGTGCTCAGTGATGCTTGTAGGATCTCAGTGGACGTGCTTACTCGATAGCTCGGTGTATGCTTAGCGTGCTCAATGATTGTTGCTGATGCTCGATGGTTTGGTTCACTGACTAGGTATCTTGGGAGATTTGATCAGCCAACCTGTGTATTTAATGTGTTGTGTGTGATCATGACGTGGAACAATCATGGGATATGTGTGGACCTATTTGAGTCTTGGTTCTTTCTCATATGTGCATTTAATGATTGTTGTGAGCCGACTAAGGCATATTATGCTTATTTGGGTTCTAGATTATTCTACTTGCAACAGGCTGACTTGTGGTCGTGCAAGTATAAAAGAGGGGTTTGGATAGTGTTTTAGAAAAGGGGAGTCAATGAATGGTAGTAGAGATTCAAGGAAGGAATCTGGAGTCTCAAATTTGTGAGCAGAGCTAGTGGCTGATTGTGGGCTTAGGAAACAAGGAGATTGCTTGGTGACTTGCGAGCACAAGTCTAGATCTTGCTTGGGGTTTCTACCAGATTGTTGTGGTGTTATAGATTTGAGAAAGCTAGGATTATGAGTATTTGGATCTTGTGAGATCTTGTAGAAATGTTATGGTAATTGCTTTGTATTTGGCCATAACCGAGAAGGCCTTACAACGCTGCAGTGGCACATTGCATGTAATCAGTTATGTGATGAATAAAAGAGTTGGATTTTCTATCAAATCTTATATTTCGTGTTGTGTTTCCGCTATGAGGTATTTGTTGGGGGCTTGATCACCACCATTGGGGGTTCACTCGGCCTCCGACTACGTTAAGACCATATCTTGTGAACTCTGAACCCAATTTTCTATTATCACCACTTTTTGAAAACCTCTCAAAGCGCTCAACAACTCTCACAACAAAATGTTGCCTCAGACAAGTTTTGACCTCTTTCAGAGCCTCTAAGGCCTTCAAATTTGAGTTCATAGTTTTCTACCAACTCGTCAAAATAGAAAATTCAATATTTCAAGAATGGACTTAATCTTGCTATGAAACTTCAACAACATGCTTATATATCAAAAATGAACCTTTAAGAAAGTAATTGTAATAATTTGTTTTCAAATTAAAAACTCACTAAATATAATATATTTTCCAAAAATAGTAACCCTTCCTAAAATAGTCCTTATTGAAAAGTAGACAATATCTTTGGGTGATGTGAGATGGCTCTACACCTTGTATGCTCCTACATCACTCTTAGGTCTACAATAATTGCCATTCAATTATGCTCTTCTATTCACCTTACATCTGCTATGTATGAAAGATATTCATTGAATTGTTTGATTATCTGAAATCCCAAATGATGTCCTTTTTATACATGCAAGTGAACCCCTTACCAATGATCACATCCCTCTAAAACCAATCAGCAAGGAGCAACATTATTATTATTTATTTAATCTTTGTTTGCATCCCAAAGTGGAGACCCATAACAAGGGAGGTTGGCTACTTTTCAAAAATCACTTATTTGAAATTTCAATGTCAAGGAGGGGTGCCAAAATAGCAAAGGCCAACCCTCACACAAAAATGAGGATTCATGTTTTAAATATCTAATTTGGCAGCCACTCTAGAGGGGGATAACCCAAAAAAATTTGACTTTTAAAAATTGTTTCCTATTTAGTTTTAATGTTGTTGTGCAAAAACCTTATGCATTGAATCTTCTTAAGGAACAACATGATGTCCATAGACATTCCCTTTGACATCAATGAATAGTATTCCAACACTATAATTGTCATTGCCCCTACAAGTGAGAGAAGTGTTTCCACCTAAGTTAATGTCTAATAACACTTGTGCAAGGTATCATATGACTTCAATTATGGTCTAGTTAAAATATTTCTTCGAGGGTTTGTAAAAAAAAAATTAAAATGCAAGCATTGGCAATGCTAATAGTATCATCATATAATATGGCAAAGCATGATAAAGAGTATCATAATCAAAAATTATTTCTTGTGAAACTGAATACCATATTATTCATTGATGTTTTTACAATTGAGTATTATAGGAAACAAATCTAAGTTTTCTTTTTATTTAAGGTAGAGGATATTTAGCAGTAAATCTGATGTGATATTGCTATTAGGATTCAACTGTGTAGTTTTTTAGTCAAACTCATTGAACCATGTTTTATGAGTAGTGGTCCTCAAGAACCCATTTCTCATGAGAACGAACAAAACACTTAGCACTCATTGCATCTAGGTGAAGCATCCGGACATCACAAGAGGTCGCCCATCCCAGTACTACTCAAGTTGAAGCACGAAAGTCTCAGTGCTTCACCTCTGTGAGCATCACCTAGATGCAATGAGTGCTAAGCATTATGTTCATTTTAATGAGATGGGTTCTTCAGAACCACAACTCATGTAACATGGGTCAATGAGTTTGACATAAAAACTACATAGTTGAATCCTAATAGAAATATCACAATTTAGCTGCTTGTGAATAATATATCCCACTTATCAATAAATTTCTTCTAAGAAAGTGATCCCAAATATTAAACAAATTCCCCTAGTGATGTCTAAGCATTCTACCATTAGCCCTTGTAATTTGTAAATGATTTGATTAGACCATGTGTAAGTGCACATACATTCGATTGCTATGTGTCAAGAGGGAAAAAAGAAATATATTAAAGAATGCTTGCATCTATTGTACAATGTAGTTGTTTAAATGGCCACATATTATGACACCCAAAACATCCAACAAAATGTTTTGACTATTTAGTATCCCTCCAATCAACATTTAAATGTTGATTAAAATTTAATAATTGACAACTACATAATAAAATCAAGTGACCTTGTGATCAAAATGTAAATGATAATAGTAAAGACCTACAAATCTACAAAAATTAGCATATAATGATATGCCTAGTGCATGGGATGAATTCTTTTTCATCAAAATGTCACCAAAATAATAATAAAATTATTACATTTTCATAATATCACATGATAATTGGAAAAATCTATAATTCTGATAATTACTTACAAAAACTGCAATCAATCACTTCTATAAAGCAACTTTCTAAAAGCCAAAACAATATTCTCATACTTATATTTCCAAATTTTGGCCACCATGTTTATCTTATATGTATGATTGCATGAAAATTTTGAAAGAGATGAAAATATTGTATGAATAATCTCATGTCAATATGTGTGACTAGAATATGAGTATCCATATAATATGTGTAATGATTAGCCACCATTTTCATCTAATATGTATGAACATAAACATATCCATCATTTACAATTACTCACATGTGACCTAAAGAGTCGATGAATAAATATGTTTGTCTCATCAATCATGTGACCTAGACAATATGTTCATATCATCATTCATGCCTTCTTGCATGTGACCTAAACAAACTGATTTATGTCGATGAATAAATATGTTTGTCTTATCAATCATGTGACCTAGACAATATGTTCATAACATCATTCATGCCTTCTTGCATGTGACCTAAACAAACTGATTTATCTCATCACGACATATGTCAAATATGTCAAATTTGTATTGTAACTAACACTTACAACTTATTTAATACATTCTAGCACAGATATTTATGTAAATGAACCTTTTTGTCATGCAGCCACTTAAGCTTTGGCAAAAGAATTTTTATTTTTTATTTATTCCCTCAGAATAACCTAGAAGCCAATTAACACCTATCCAACCCATGCTCCTTTATATTTAGAAGAATCCCATATATGTTCTACTATACATAATTGCTCATGCTTGAACACATGAACAAATTTAAGATACTTAATGTTCATAACAAACCATAGATCCTCCTTGGTTTGCTATTAATTGGGATGGCATACAAACATCTAACAAAGAAAAAGAATCAACATCATAACTCTTAACAATTGTATCGAAATGAATTTAACAAGAATCAAAATTGGACACTACAATTATGGGCATCAAAACTCTTAACATATCGTCATTTAATGCACATGACACAATCCCTAGCAGAAGTGTAACAACTATAGTTTACAAAGAAGCATTATAAGTATTTGTAATATTAGGCACAAAGAAGGGATTTGCAACACACATGTTTGGAAAAGCTTTTCTAAAATAGTGGGTATAATCATGACTATGACTACCATAGAAAGAACATTTGTGTAAGCCAAACCGAAAACTAATGATTATGACTCTAATGACCACAATAAGAACCCATTAGACTTCACAAGAAAATAAATCTCAAACAATTGTATACATAACCTTAAACAATGACCACCACATAGCTTAGGTGCAAACTCACTCATACCAGAAGGTTAAACTAAATGGTAACCATAAAAGTGAACTTGGCATACATATAGGAGTCCACATAAGGGATCAAAGTTATCACGCTGATTTCCTAGCCATATCAAACTCATTAGTATGCCATAATCATTAAATATATCAAGCATAAAGTATGTACCATTCAAGTATATTTTCAATCAGACAATATTCAAACATGAATTTGAAATCAGTCTGTAATTCACTCACAGCATAGATTATTGCCTTCATATGGAACAAGTATTAAATCATAGAAAGCAATTTCATTCACTAGCTTCTAGTCACTTGTCATATTTTCCCTTAATTCTCATATTGAATCATCTAAGAAATGACCAGACTCTCTAACTTATCCAAATATCTCCACAATCTAAGAGTACAATTACCTAGAGGAATGCAAGTTTGACTTAGTAGGCTCTGGGCCCTAGAGTTAAACCCAAAGCTTCAACAACACAAAGGAAGATAATCACTCTAAAGAAAAAGGACACAACATTGTTATGGTAAATAAAGACCATTGTTAAGAGTAGACGGTGTTGCAAGAATCATCATATTTGTCATCATCCTCAATACATTTATCTAAAGGCTAGTTATGACATATATAATATCTAAAGACCTTATCAAATTACCTCATTGTTGGCATCATTAATGTTTCATTACCTCAAGGTAAAAGCAATGCATAATCAAATAGTTATCAAACATTGGACGATAGTATTCATTTTAATAAATAATTAGTTGTATTTCTATAATAAACCATATAAAACACCTTGTACTCTATTGTATCAAAAAAATTAGAAATAATTAAATATTTGCATTAAACTCCCAAACCCAGATCTTATGGTTCATTCAGAGTGTTTTGGCAAGTTGGAGAAGTTGCCTATGAGCTTGAGTTACCAGCGTAGCAAAAAAGTTCATGATGTATTTCATGTATCTAGGCTCAAGAAGGTGATCGGTCAGAATGTGATTCTCTCATCTAAGTTACCATTGTTGGTGACAAGGGGGACATAATATTCATGGCAAAAAACATCATTGATACTAGAGAGCAAACCCTTTGGACGAGAGACATCAAAGAATTTTCAGTCAAATGGAAAAACTTGCCAATAGAGGATGTCATGTAGAGAAATGAACATATTTTGTAGCATCCAAAGATGAGATTGCTTAAGGGTGAGCAATTTTGGGAGGGGCAGACTATATTGCCCCCTTCCTAACCAAATGATTTGGTGGACCTTTACCATTTTTAGTTGGATCCATACGCTAATGGGTTAAGGTTATAAAACCTTGGAGATAGTTTATCTAGTGATTTGAATGTATTTGACAATAAGTAAAGCTCTCACAAAGATTCCAACTAGAATGCCTTTTATTGGAGTGATTTTGTGTTAATCTTTCAACACTAGCTATTTTTGGTAAGTCAATTCCGAGCACAGACTAAGCCAATTGGAAGGGTTACTATTTTTACTATTGTCAATGGGTTCAATTTTGATAACTATCTCAACATTTGATATAATCCATATGTTAATTCTGTAACTTTGTAATCACACTGGTTTAATGAAATAGATCTGATAATACATATGATGCCTTTGAAAGACCTATAAATATATTGTTCAATTCTCAAGCATAATCAGTGTCTCCCTTAGGGTAGTCTTGTTTAGTTTAACTATGTACAAGATTAGTTAGTTTAATTACTACTTAATTCATTTCCTAATGGGCGCCAATTTTGAGAGGACAATTTTGGCCGACCTAGAGAGGGACATGTCCCATGCCCCTTGGGCGCCATATTTATAGAGGCTATGTTTGTGGATAAAGAGCACACAACACAATCTAAGTCTGCCTCTTTAGCATACATTACCTCATCGATTTACAGCAACAAATACATATTGTTGCAAAACTATTATCTAGAAAGGAAGAACCAATATTCAATCTGAAATTGAACAAGACAATCTCCAGCACATAGAAGGTATTATATCAGATAAATAGTTGTAGAATTTGCAAAATATTTTACATGGTATCAGAGCTCTGGTAGTCGAACCTAGGCTCTGCAAATTAAGTAATCAAACCTTATATATATTTAGTATCATTCTCCTATCTTCAATGGCATACACAATCAGACCCGAGGACAGGTTTGATGGGAAAGAACACTTTGATGCTTGGAAATTCATAATCAAAATGATTCTTGAAGAAAATGATGTAAAACAATTTGTTGATTCAGCATCCAAACAACCTAATGTTGAACCTCATAAAACTATTTGGAGTAAAGGAAATAGAAAAGCCATTAAGATCATATTAGGAGTAAAGAATGATATTGTACCTATGCTAACAAAACATCAGACAACATTTGATATGATGAACACATTACTAAATGCATACGAGGTCAACAATGCAACTAGAGTTCTCACACTTAAAAGGCAACTAAATCACATACAAATAAAGAAAGAAGAATCAATGAATTCTTACTTCCTACGGGTTGCCAGCATAAGAATGAACTTTCAAGTATAGGAACCATCATTAGTAACACAAAACTAACACTGATGGCTATAGATGGATTACCAGATTCATAGGAAACTTTCGCACAAGGAGTGAGTGCCAAAGATAAACTTCCTGACTTCAACATACTTAAGGGAGATTGTCTTCAAGAAGTATTCCAAAAAACTAAAGAAATGAGAGAAATTGAAAACAGTAGATGAAGAACTTCATGTCCTTAATACAAACTCCTATAAGGGCAAGAAGAAGCATTTCAAGAAGAAAAGGGGAAATCAAAAGAATGACAAACCCAAGAAAGATCTATCCAAAATAAAGTATTTCAAATGTGAAAAGTTTCGACACTACAAATCCAATTGTCCTGAGAATTCTAAACAACAAGTGAACTGTACAAATGAAATCTATGAAATCTCAAATAAAGCATGGGTAATTGATAGTGGATCTTCTAGACATATAACAGTCTACAAAGAAGCACTAGACTCTATATCAGAAAAGGTTAATGGCAAAGTCACCATTGGTGATAATTCAACACATTCTGTCGAAGGAATTGGAAACTGCACCTTGAAACTAAAATTGAGAAATTCTTTTCTTCTCAAAGGAGTACTCTACGTACTAGTAATAAAAAGAAATCTAATCTCAGTTACAACATTTGAAGATGATGGACATAATGTTGCTTTCATGGACGGTAAAGTAATAACCTAGGCTAAGAACTCCTCAATTAAGAAAGAGAAGTTGGTTGGTCAGAGAAAAAGGTATTTGTATGAACTAAATTCAGAACCTAGTCGACCTATTCAAGCTTTAATTCATGAAGTTGTAGACATAAATGAAATATGGAACAGAAGGTTAGGACATCTAAATTTTAAAACCTTATCAACTATGGAGAAGATGGTTACTGGTTTACCTAAACTAAATAAGGACCACTCAAGCATATGCAACAGGTGCACTCTAGGTAAGAACACCAAAAGTCCATTTCATGATAGCACTAGAAAAACCAACAATGTTTTGGAATTAATTCATTCAGATTTATGTGGACCTATGTTTGTTCCTTCCCTTGGAGGATTCTAGTACTATATTTTGTTCATAGATGACTTCTCTAGGAAAACATGGATTTACTTCTTAAAATGCAAAGAATCAGAAGAAATCCTAAAGAGATTTAAAAAATTCAAAACATTAACTGAAAACTTATCAGGACATAAAATTAAAACTCTTAGAACTGATAATGGAGGGGAATACACCTCATATTTGTTTAAAAGATTTTGTAAAGAAATAAGAATTAAGAGGGAGTCCATTGTTCCTTATAATCCACAACAAAACGGGGTAGCAGAAAGAAAGAATAGAACAATTATAGAAGCTACTAGAGCTATGATATTTGATCAAAACTCTAAAAAAAGACCACTTTGGGCTTTTAAAACAGTCGAGGAAGCACAAGACTCTACTACACCTTCTGAAACAGTCAGAGAAAGTAAAAGACCCTAAAGATTTTCTAGTTATACAGCAAACATGAATGATTTGTCTAAATTAGAACCAACTAATACTTTAGATGCTATTAAACATACAACTTGGAAAGAAGCTATGACAGAAAAATACCAATCTGTTATAAAGCATAATGTTTGGAAAATTGTTCCTAGAGCTAAAGGAAAATCTATCGTTTCTTCCAAGTGGATATATAAAATAAAGCATGTTGCTGATGGTAGTATTGAAAAATATAAAGTCAGATTTGTAGCCAGAGGATTCTCTCATAAAGAAGGGGTTGACTATGAAGAAACTTTTGCTCCCATTGCCAGATACACCTCTGTAAGAACAGTCCTAGCCACTGATGCATCAAAGGGATGGAAAGTACATTAGATGGATGTAAAAATAACATTTCTAAATGGAAAGATTACAGAAGAAGTATATTTGGAGCAACTTGAAGGATTTGAAACTCATGATCCTAACATTTTTGTTTGCAGGCTCAAGAAAGCTCTTTATGCGCTTAAGCAGACTCCAAGTGCTTGCTATGAAAGAATTGATAAATATCTCACTGGCTTAGGATTCTCCAAAAATGAAGTTGATCCAAATTTATATTATAAAAGAGATAAAGATGATATGGTAATTCTGATACTATATGTTCATGATTTACTAATAACAGGTGATGATCATCTCATAGATCAATGCAAGAAAGATCTAATTAGAGAATTCGAGATGAAAGACTTGGGACTCCTTCATTACTTCCTAAGACTGGAAGTACGACAAAATTCAAACAACATTATACTTAATCAAGGGAAGCATACATCAAATATTTTGAAGAAATTTGGAATGTGGAATTGCAAGTCTATGTCTTCTCCAATAGAGACTAATCTACATAAACTTAAAGACACAACAACAAAATCACCTTCCATAGATTCTACTCTTTACAAATAGATGATTGGGTCCCTTATGTACTTGGTAATACAAGCCCTGATATTTGCTATGATGTGAATGTCTTAAGTCGGTTTATGTGTGAGCCAAAGGAGATTCACCTAGTTGCAGTAAAACACATTATGAAATACTTACAAGGCACTCTTAATCTTGGGCTCAAATATGAAAAAGTCGATTTAGATTAACATGGATTCATTGACTCGGATTGGGGTGGAAGTGTTAGAGACAGAAGAAGTACTTCAGGATGTTGTTTCAGTTTAGGATCAGCAATGATATCTTAGATATGCAGAAAACAACCTTCAGTAACACAAAGTTTCACAGAAGCCGAATACATTGCAGCAGTGATGGCCTCTTGGGAAGCAGTTTGGCTTAGAAAGTTACTTGTGAATTATTTGGCCAAGTCATGAATCCTACGCTTATTCATTGTGATAATCAAAATTCTATCAAGCTTTTACTGAATCCAGTCTTTCATGATAGGTCGAAGCATATTGAAATTCCTTACCATTATGTAAGAGATATGGTAGACAGAAATACTGTAAAATTAGAATACATTTGCACTGCAAATTAGATAGCAGATATTCTCACCAAACCTCTCTCTAGAGTGAAGATAGATCACTTCAGGAAAAGACTTGGTATGGTTGAATTGTAATTCATTTGTATTCTTTAAATTATTAGTAAAATAATTTTATTCTCATGCTATTAACTGTTATGGGCTCCACCATTTGTATTCCTTATTCAAGAGGTGACGATCTTTAAGATAATGAACACTTGTATAAAAGACATTGTGAGAGATGACGATCTCTTAAATAATGTGTTGAACAATAGAAATCTACTATTAGATCTAGATGAGTTCAAGATCACATTGTGATGTAGACATTTTTATGCCTATGAGTCACAATTTGGATAAAGGAAGAATTTCATTATTCTCCTGAATTTATCCTGTGTTCTAGTAGATCTCAACTCAGGATCATGTTGTGATATAGGAAAGTCAGTACCTATGAATCACAACTTGGATAAATGAAGAATTTAATTATTCTTCGGATTTTATCCTATATTCCATGCAATATCATTATCACTAGTGTAAGTGATAGGTCATTTCACAGGTATAGTAATATGACATAGTATCATATGTTCAATGATACCTCATGCTTGAGGATTTAGATAGATATAGAGTATCATTCTATGCTTATTCATATTATTTGATGATGCTAGATATGTTATCTCTCAGTATGATTATCAAGTTAAGAGGGAGTGTTAATTCTGTAACTTTGTAATCACACTAGTTTGATGAAACAGATCGTACAGATCTGATAATACATATGATGCCCTTGAAAGACCTATAAATATATTGTTCAGTTCTCAAGCATAATCGGTGTCTCCCTTAGGGTAGTCTTGTTTAGTTTAACTATGTACAAGATTAGTTAGTTTAATTACTACATAATTTATTTCCTAATGGGCACCGATTTTGAAAGCATAGTTTTGGCCGACCTAGTGGGCGCCGTATTTATAGAGGCTATGTTTGTGGATAAAGAGCACACAACACAATCTAAGTCTCCCTCTTTAGCATACATTACGTCATCGATTTACAGCAGCAAATACATTTTGTTGCAGAACTATTATCTAGAAAGGAAGAACCAATATTCAATCTGAAATTGAACAAGACAATCTCCAGCACATAGAAGGTATTATATCAGATAAATAGTTGCAGAATTTGCAGAATATTTTACACCGTAGAGTTTTTGAATTGGATAAGTTATTAATTATGTTGTTCCCCCCCATTTTGAACCAGCCTGAATATTAATTTTTATATTTCCAGTAGCTAGTTCAAAATGTGTGATCATAAAATCCTGCTAAAATTCCCTTCATAAAGATATTCTTCCGCTTTATAATCACCTCCTTTCGTTCTATATCTAATCAAAATTTGGAGTAATTCCTTGCAAATTAAAAGCTGTCAAAACATCAAAAAGAGAAGGAACGAAGTCAAGAAAATTTAATTTTATTTAAAATTGAATATTTTCACTTCTTAAAAATAATAATAATGAGAGAGAATTTGAAATTTAAACTCATAACTCATAACTTGGTCGTGAGTTATTAAAAGTGAAAATGAGAAGCGGAGGTGAATTTGAAAAGTGAATGCAAGAGGTAAATTCTGAATGGTAAAGGAAAATGCAGCTCATGTGAGTTGTGAAAAGTGAATACAGAATACAAAGGGGTAAGTCGTGATTGGTGAAAAGTGAATGTGAAGTGAGATGTATGTATGGCAAAAGTGAAGATAAAATGGTGCCTTGCTGGAAAGTTTGGAAAATACTTTGCAAAAGAAATTGGAAAAGAAGTGAATAGTTTTGTAATTAAATGTAATTAAATTTGATATTTTATTAAATTCACTTTCCATTGGTAGCTCTTGGCTAATTGTGAATTTAAAAAAGTCAGAATGCAATGTTTAGTCTCAACTCACAATTTGGTTGTGAATTGTGGAAAGTGAAAACACAATGCAAAGGTGAGCTGTGAGTTCCAAAAAATAAGAACATGACGTTCTGAAAACTGAGGTCCAAAAAGTAAGAACATGAGGTTCTGAAAAGTGGAAAATGAATGCAAAAGGTGCGATTGGGATGAGAGTGGGATGGTAATAGAAATTGCAGCCTATGTAAAATTATAAATTGTAAGTTGTGAAAATTTACAAATGGTAAAAAATATATTTGAAATAAATCAGTGAATGGTAAGTAATGAACACGCAAACATGTATTCCAAAACTCATAACTCATGACCAAAGTTTCAAAATGTAAATTGTGAATTCAGCACAATCAAATTGTGAGTTTTCAATTTTCAAAACATAACCCGGAGTTTTTTACAACTTAATATAACTATTTCAAAAAATTGAGTTTTTGAAAAGACGGTTGATCATCACAAAGATAATTTTGACAACTTTTGTTTGCATCCATTTGTGTCATGCTAAGGTTACAGATACTGTGATAGATCCGTGTATTAAAAGTTCCAAAACAGAGGTCTTATTGTGATCGCGATTATTGAAGGCTCGGCATGGGAGAGATCATTTGTAAGATATTTAATATGGAAATGACAAAGTTTACACATGCATGCTGAATGTGGATTCATTAGCTACGCCCGTAAATAATTTGACTGATGCCTTAAAGAAATGTTCTCATGTAATTCAATGATTACAGGATAATGCACAAAATCGATTTGCTAAACTGGTGAATAAAAACTCTGAGCCAAATGCATCTTGTGCACGTGAAAAGCTGATTCAAGAACCTTGCCAGCATAGCATTTCATAAATATTTGTCACAGTTGTGTCTTGGACAAGACACCGGATGCATGCAAAATGTCAAATCATGGACAGCAGACCCGAGTTTCTATCACAAAGGATTGATGAGATTCAATGATTGCAAGATTTGCTTAAAGTATAGTTGATGTAAAGGCTTTAGAAGAATTCACAGCGAGTGCAATATACAAAGGAAAGGGCCAACATTCTCAATATCACACTAAAGTATCTGCATTCATCAAAGCATTTAGAAATCGCTTAACTGTTTGACAAAATGTCTCAAATTGTAGCTTTTGGCAGAGAACATGGGGTTTCCAAAGGGCACAATGGTTTGATTCTCAAATGAAAGCTTTGAGATAAGTATGAGTTTGGACATCTACCAAAGGGCAACCCTAGAGGAATTCTTTTTTGTGAACGATTGTAGCTTGATCGGATGATTCCAATCGATGAAATCAAATGTTTGAATAGCCTATTGGCCTTAAATATTTGATATATATCTTTCTCTATTATTATTAATTATGGAGCATTATTATTATTGATAATAAATTATTATGTGTGTGTGTATATATATATACATACATACATACTAAGATGCGTCCCTCACTTTTTGCCCCCGCATCTCGGAGATAGGGATGCATCGAGGACTCCATCCCTCGTCCCCACCAGATTTTGCCCTCTGTCAATAATGGGGGGATGTCCTGGTGTTGATTATTTGCTGATTCCACTATTTATGTTCAATGTTTGATGTTCCAATTCATGGCAATGTTTAAGTATTTACTCTTTTACATCTTTATGTCTTATATTGCAGTATATCTTTTCATAACTAGCATTTTAAGTACCATATGTATAGTCTATACAACCCTCATCCCCTATCATCATCCCCTTGTCATCCCCAAATTAAGGCCACTTTGTCCCCCCATCCCGAATACTTGTACCCCTGTTCCGCCGTCCCCCCATCTTCTAGGGTGGTGTAACTATGATACATATGTATATTATATATAAAATACATTACATATACATATTCCATATATAATTATTATTATTATAATAATACATTGAGCAAATATTAATTGTGATAATTAATATGAGTTACGAAGAGACATGTCTCTACTGGAAACATGCCTCTTCATATCATATATATTTCATTGTAAGAGTAACTTGAAACATGCAGAAAAACAATACATTCTATTACAAGTTACAGCAGATACAAATCGATCCTACTCAAAGCCATGATAATAAATAGTGTTAGCCATAAGAGTGTCACCTGCTGGACAACCTCAAACAAGCAAATGTGAACCTTTGATTGCATTCATTCCCAGATCGCATATCTAACTACTCACGCTTGTACGTACTTCTCTAGCATTGGTAAGAAAGTATTTGACTGCTGGTGTGGGCTCTCTCAAAGCTTTTGTCAATAACCAACGCTTGTCATCTAACAACCTTCAATTTCATCACATGGAGGATGGTTCCCTGTCAAGTATGGATCAGGGGACATTGGCTTTCCATCATGGTTGTCTTGTGGGAACAAAAGATTGCTTCTACAGACTGCAAGTGGCATCATCTTAGCTGGCAACATGGTGACGGTGGTATTGTTAACATGGACTATCATAGCATTAGTTTGAGTTTTTAAATGATATTAGAAATTCCTCCTTTACAACCAAAGGAGCAGAGGACAATTGAACAATCAAACAAAAGAATTAGAATCGCAACTTTGCAAGTGTTGCTGAATGGTTGTTCATGAATTCTCAAGTGCTGCGAGTGTTGTTCATGGCATGTGTGCCACAAGAATAGGTATCAAGGGGAACTAAAATGACTTTTGAACTTAAGGAACTGACCAGCCCAAGGATTTTTCATCTAGCTTTAGGGTCTAACAAGGAAAAATAATCATTGATGTTATGAGATTGGAATCCAGGAGTTGTCTTTCTACGTGTTGGAGTTATGCGTAATGTATTTAACATTGTCTAAGAAAGAATTTTGTCATTTCTATCAGCATCATTTGCAATGCCATTAATGGTTCATTGTAGATACATTATTTTTTGAGATATTGTCCTAAATAAGAAGGGATGAGTTTCATAAGGAGCTAAATTCAATATGATTGATGTTTCTTGGGCTCATGAGCATCTGTTGCTTTAGAGAAACCATGCCAAGACTCATTTATTGTTGAAGTGATGCCATAATAATGTTGACCATGAGATCTAGAGACATTGTTAATATTGTAAGCACCAAAACTCCTATCCCAAGCATTTGTAGTTACTGGAGTCTTGAGAAACTACTGTTCTAGTGATACTCTAGGAAGACGTGAAAATTTTCAGTAGTGGAGACACTTAAGGGAGAGAGGACAAATGTTAAAGATGCTCATAGAACACTTATCAAACAATATATGCATTTTAAGATATTACCCATATGTGAGCACAAAGTAGTTTCATGGAACAAGTGAATGACAGAGGAAAATATAAGTTAATTGACTGGGGTCTTTCAATATCACATACAATCTCCACCTACAACAAAAATTATTCTTAATTTGTAAGTCCTGCACAAGGATTGAAATGTAGTTTGTCTTGCACTTGAGGCAAGCTTCATATTGCCACAAATACGGTATCCTTCATGCCATGTTTTATGGTTGATGTTGGGCATTAAAGAACGAAGGGATATTCATTCCTACACTCAAGTATGATGTCACACGAAGAACAAAGTATTGACAAGTGAGAAATTTGAAGATGCTACATCTCATGGAAGAAATAGTACAGGAGGTACGATATTAATAGTGTTGGAATTTGAATGCATAAACCTTCATCCAATAGCAATGCACTAAAGATATACAAACCCAGACATCATAAATATAATATCTGCATATTATTTCTGTGGACCAAAGTTATTATTTGACTTTGACTGAGAATTCAATTAGAGACCCAACTTGGTTCATTCCTTTAGACTCCTCTTCATTGTGCCAGAGTTTTGGAATGTAGAAGGTCAATGGGAATTTTCAGTAAAGTGTTGTTTCATATGCATTGACAATCATATGATGTGAGTGATTAAGATAACAGTGTATGCTTAGTGTGGATTCAACAAACATTCTAGCATTGCCTATGTCATTGGATTTGAAGATCTCTAGTAGAAGTTGTGATTTGGAATGATGGGAATTATAAGAATTTTGATCAATACCTAAGAAGACTGTTGTCAGTAAAATCTATATTGTAGCTAATGGGTAGAATTGTATCCGAAAGGGCACATGACTGTTGAGTCACCCCTTTGGGAAAGTATATGTACACTGTCTGGAAGGGACTTTGGAACATCATCATCATCATTGTAATCATCATAATCACATTGTAAGCATTGAGTGCATATTACGTATATGAATCAAGTATCTGTTTTGGGTTTTATCTTACTATACTACATGCGATAAGTATCCGTTTACTCTGTACGGTAAACATTTGGCGCCATTACCAATCAAACCTGGAACGAAGGAAGTGTTATGAAGATTAATGCTGAATTTGCTTAACAAGGATAGGAATAAGATAAAAGATAAGGATGAAATACATACAGCATAGGAAGTTTTAATTTTAGCACAACAGGCGGAGCACAGACAGAAGCTTCAGCAAATTACCAACGGACACCGAGGGGGTGAAATAGCACAGACGGCGGGAGTGCATTCACCTAGCAGACCGAGGAGTGCCAAGGAATTGCTAGAAGAGACTCGACAACGATTGAATTTGGTGGAAGAAACAAGGGAGGAGTTTCTTAACTTGTATACGCCAAGGGTAGAGAATCCGAATGGAAGGGAAGTAACTCGGAGAGCTCGAAGTGCCAAAGGAGCATGAACGTGGAGTGAACTTTTCATTCCTGATACACCCGAGGAATGGATACAGGCAAAGAATTGAACAACTTCACTTGAGGAAGATCTTTTCTCACCAGGTAACGCTGTTGTTGGAAGTAGGACGGTTCTCCAAAGTAGCGCGGTTGTGCAGAACAACGCAGGTCCTCAAAACAATGTGGGTACTCAGAACAGTGCGGGTGCTCAAAACAACGTGGGTAAATTGCAAGTACCACAAAAATCAAATGAAAGTAACAATGGCAGGACCAAAGGAGAAATTGCCGAAATTTAATGGCGACAAGACGGCAGATCCGATCAGACACTATAAGACATGTGAAACAATATGGACGACAAATGGTGCAACGGACGATGATGATTGGGTCTGACAGTTTCCAGTGACCTTGCGAGGTGTAGCAATTGATTGATTTGCAGATGTTGATCCTCAAAAATTAACTACATGGGTAGACCTTAGAAAGGAGTTCATAGCAGAGTTCCGACTACTAAGGGACAATAACAAAATTGTAGCAGAAATATACAGCACAAAGCAAGGAAAGAATGAAACGATCCGTGTCTATGCAAGAAGGCTGAAAGAGTTGGTGGGGAAGATGGAGAGTCCACCGGCTGACGGATTAAAGAAACGATGGTTTGTTGAGGTGAAGAAGAATATGAAGATTGTACCTCCAGCATTGTACGCAAATGTGTATAATTGGGCGATGGATCTAGAAAGTGAACAAAAAACAAGCAAGAAGCACAAATCGCCAGACTCAGACGATTCATTGTCTAAAAGTAGCAACAACGACAAAGAATCAAGTAAGAAAGTTCGAGCATTGTAGAAGGATATGCTACGGATGATGAAAGAATTTAAAAATCTAAAAAAGAATCTTGACTCGATGAAGGGAGAATTGTGGTGTACGGACTATAAGGAAGAAGGCCACACAAAGGGCTCTTGCCTGAAAAAACAATTTTGTGATATCTGCCAAATTGCGAGACATTCCATAAAGGAATGCCCATTCAATATGAAGTCAAAGGTACACCAGCAAGTGTTACTGACGTAGGAGGTGTCCACCAGAACAAACATGAATAACGACGCAACCTCAGGAGGATATCACAACAATAACTAGCACGAAAGGGGTGGCAATAATAATAACAATAATAATAATGGAGGCTGAAGTCAGATATAGTACGACTCGAGTGGACGGTTGATGATACAATGCCATGCGTGCAACCTCTAGGGGCACTTCGCCAAAGATTGTACCACGAAGGAGACGTCGTAATTGTTATGCAGATAGTGTGGTCCAGGAGACCATGAAGATTCAAAATGCCTGAAGCCGAGGGTAAATTTGTTAAGCAACGAAGCATGTGATGAGAAGATACTAGCAATTACACGTGACCAAGCTAAGAAGGCAAAGTACCCTAATACAGGAGAGGTTGCAGCCAACGCGAACAGAGTTGGAAAGATAGATGAAAATGGGAAAGTTGCAAGTAAAAGACACCGCCGATACCTCGAAGAGGAACCTGGCTGAACAAAACATTGTAAGGCAGGTAAAGCAAATAGAAGTTCCAATAAAATTAAATGACCTTCTTACAATGCCTTAGTTACAGACGATGATTTTGAATATGACACCAACTCCGAAAGTAACAGACGAAACAGGAAAGGAGGGCAACGAAGCAACTGCAACAGACCCAATGCTACTAGCACTCACGACGGGAAGGCATCCTGCAGTAATTGAGATGGGTATCCTAGGAACATTACTTATAGACACAATTGTGGACAGAGGGTCAGGCATGAATGTGTTACCAGAGGATATGTGGAAAAAGTTGGGACAACCTACATTGTGGCCACCTACATTTCAGTTACTCACTGCGGATCAGCATAGAATTAAGCCGTTGGGAACCCTGATGGCGCAACCGGTAACTATCGGAACACAACCACTTCTATTAGATTTCATGGTCATTCCACTGAAAAGAAAAGGGTATGACGCTATTCTTGGACGGGGTTGGTTGGTGCAAGCAAAAGTGAAACATGACTAGAAACGAAATACCCTATCCACGGAACGTGGAGGCCGAAGGTTTATAATCAACCGACACACACAGATGGTAGGTGAGGAGACAACGTCGTTAGATTCTAAAGGTGAAGGTGATGGTGACGATGAAGGAAAGAAGAGAATAGAACCATACGAAGGAGTATTAAGATTAGGAGGAGGGTCAAATGAGGACGACCTAGACTTAGTGAACAGCCTACTCCACTGGCAGATGGAGGATTACAAGCTCTTCTCGAGCTGTAACATGTTGGGTGTCAAGGAGGAAAAAGAAGGAAACGAGTTTTCGAAGGAGTATAGAGAAATAAAAGAGGGAGAAACGCATGTGGATGAGACGTTGGCCCATACGTTTAGTGAGAACAAACCTATAAAGTATGAAGAGCCTACTGTGAAAACAATGAACTTGGTAGATGAGGCTAATCTGAAAAATATTCTTGTAGGAGATGATTGGAATCCAATTCTGAAGGAAGCAGCGTTCAAAATATTTATGGAGTACAAGGACGTCTTTGCCTAGACGTATAAAGATTTAAAAGGAGTGTCACTAGAGTTATGTGTCCACCGGATACCGTTGATAGAAGGTGCAGTACTCGTACAGAAGCGACCATACCGGATAAACAAAAATTATGCCACGCGAGTCACCAAGGAAATCGATTCGATGTTGGAAGCAAAAATTATTTTCAGAGTACAAACGAGTGAGTGGGTATCACCAATTGTGATATCTCTAAAAAAGGACACCATGCAAATAAGAATGTGCATAGACTTCTGATGCCTAAATGCGGTAACAATCAAAGATCCATTTTCGATACCATTCATGGATAGCATTCTAGAGGAAGTTGCGGGGCATGAGATTTATTCATTCATGGATGGGTTCTCGGGGTACAACCAGATATCCATTGCCAAAGAGGACAAATTAAAAACAACATTCATCGTGGAAGATGGAGTATATGCGTACAACAGGATGTCGTTCGGACTGTGCAATGCTCGAGCAATGTTCCAGAGAATTATCCTACACATATTTGATAAGATGTCTATCAGAAACTTTAAAGCATTTTTGGATGATTGGTCCATTTTTAGCACAGAGGATAAACATATAACAACACTCAAAGAATGCATGGAGATGTGCAGACGAGCGTGATTGGCATTGAATCCGAAAAAGTGCGGATTCATGGTACCACAAGGGAAGTTGCTAGGACACAGTCTACAAAGCAAGGCTAAAGGCGGTTCTGGACAAGGTTCGCGTAGTTTTGGATATGCCACCATTGACGGATGTATCTTAAGTAAAATCATTCCTCGGACACATAGGATACTACTGGAGGTTTATCAAGAACTTTTTGAAGATTTCCTATCCACTGGACAAACTCACCTACAAGGGCAAACCTTATAAATGGGAAGGCAGAGCGGGATGAAGCTTTCGATGGATTAAAAACGAGGTTGGCCACAGCACCGATTCTAGCCTATCCGAACCGGGATAAGGAATCTCATGTTCATGTGGATGCATCAAATTATGCGATTGGAGCAACACTGGCACAGACAGGTGACCACGGATTGGACCACCCAATGTATTTTGCAAGTAGATTATTATCTAAGGTGGAGAAAAACTACAGTACGACGGAGCGCTAGGCACTAGCGATGGTGTACGCAGTACAAAAATTTAGACATTATTTGTTGGCGATGCCATTTGTATTCCATGTAGATCATTAGGCACTCCTATATCTGGTAAATAAGCCGATTATTCAGGGAAGAATAAGTCAATGGTTATTATTATTGCAGGAGTTCACATTCAAGATTGTGCTGCGGCCAAAGAAAAGTCATGTAAGCGCAGACCACTTGTCGAGGATAAAATCTGGAGAGCCACCAGAGGGAGTCAATGATGATTTTCCTGACGCGCAGCTATTTAACGTTGCAGTACTACCATCTTGGAACGCATGTATCGAGGAGTATTTATCGACAGGACAGTATCCTAGTGAGATGCCACCAAATGAGAGAAGGAAACTAGTGCTAAGGAGCCGGACATTTCAGTTTATCAATGGGCTACTATACAAAATGGGACCTGATCAGATTCTAAGGCAATGTGTCTTGGAGGAGGAAATTCTAAAGGTGTTGAAAGAAGCGCATGAGGGACCAGCAGGAGGACAAATGGGGCCAGACACAACTGCGCAAAAGATACTTCTGGTAGGGTTATGGTGGCCAACAATGCACAACGCTGCCAGGGAGTGGGTTGTTGCATGAGACACATGTTAGAGAGTTGGAAAACCACTAAAGAGGGATTTCATGCCTCTGAATCCTTCACATGCGCAGGAGTTATTTGAAATGAGTACCTTGGATATAAGGGTCTATAGAAGTGTGACCCACTTTTATGCACACACAATAGAGGTAAGAACTTGAAACCTACTTGTCATAATTGTGGTAAGAAAGGACATACAGCTAATGTTTGTAGGAGTAAGAATGCAAGTCAAAATGCTAAGCCAAAGAACATGACTCATTGTCACAAGTGCAACAAACAAGGTCATCAGGCACATGAATGCAGAACCAAAACCATGCATGCACCAAAATTTGAAGGACACTGCCACAATTGTCAGAAGTATGGACACAGAGCCTTTGAATGCAAATCCAAGTCCACATGGTCATCAAGCAAGCCAACAAAGGTAAGACGCTATGAAAACTCCTATAACTAGGATTACAATACAAGATACAACTGTGACTATTGTCAAGAATATGGACATATCCCTGAGAATTGCATAAGAACACACTTCAGTGGTAACTACAAGAGATGGTTGAGTCAAACCACATGTTCTAGCTATCACAAGACTGGTCACATCAGCAAGCATTGTCCAACTAGGTCCAAGGCACCAAGTTTTGAATTTGACAAATGTAAAGGTAAGACAGATGTTGAGCACATCAGGAATGAAATGAGCAAGACATGGAAGAAGAAAGATGTTGGGAGTACATCAAATGGAGAAGGGATCACTTCACCCAATGGGTCAAGTGGTCACACTTCATCAAACTAAGCAAAAGGAGGTATGTGGGACTGATATTTAAAAAGTTTTATCATACATCAATTGCAAGAAATATTAGTACTGAAAAAGATAGATTAGCATGAATAAAGATGCAAGATAATGAGGAAAGTCCAAGGTCAAATCTTCAAGTTCTCACATTTTTGCCAAGTACGAAAGGTCCACTTCAAATGCCCAGTAAATACTAGTGTGTGCCGAGCTAACAATCAAAGTTAGTTGGAGCCAAGTCAATAGTAGCTGCCGAGTGGAGGTAAAATTTAACGGATGCCAAGTGAAATAGAAATCACATTGAAGCTGAGTTTTACAACTATACACAACTAAGCATTAATTGCAGAGTTTTGAAGGGTATATGGTTGATTTTCACCTAATTTTTGTCATTACAAACTCAAAGCAAGAACGAGCAGAGCAAAGAAGCGATCTACAAACTAGTTCGAAGCATTTGCATGGATCATAGCAAAGATCAAGCACCAGATCATCGATTTTAAAGGTATTCTTCATTTGCCGAGCTACGCAATTTTTACTTGTTAAACCCTAGTTTTACGGTATGGCATCTAGTTCAAAAACTGTGAAGGAGAAAGAAACTTTTGAAGTTCAATTAGTCAACAATGAGGTTAAACAACTAGATTTCAAGGCTATACCAGAAGTTGCCTATAAAAATGATCCAACATGAGCATTATCCATGATCCCTCCTAAGGTTATAATGGTACAAAATGTAAGAAAGTGCTATAACTACAAAGTAGGAGCCATAGGGGACATGGAAATAAGACAGGCGTATGAAAAATTGTGAGGAAACGAAGTCCAAAAGGAAGAACTCAAGATTGTAGAGAGAAAGGGTTTGACCCATGCCCTAGATTTTCCCACATTTTTTAAAATAGAGTGGATTAAAATAGTTTTAAGTAGAATACATGATGGATGTCTGTGGTTAGAGGGTGGACCCATTAAAATTTCAAAGAGAATTGTCCATGGGGTTACTGGTTATCCAACCCTAGATCGGCCCAAGACATTAAGAAGTGACTCCAAAGAGGCAATAGAGAAAAATAGAGGTGCAAAGTGGAACAAGCGTGGTATGACCATTGACACCATTACAGACCCTTTGCTTGATTTTTCTGTTAGAGTTATTTCACACAAATTATATCAATCAAGCAGGTTAAACAATGTGCCTTGCATAGTAGTGGATGTTGGATACGAGATTGTTAAGAAAGATCACACCTATGATCTTGTAGAACTTCAACTTCAATAGATAAATGAAAATCTTGGAGGTATTAGAAGGTCAAAGAGTGCTCAATGCAAGTTTGGATCAATACTTGTATGTATGTTTTTCTATGTACAAAATGAGTTCCCATCTTTTGGCAAAATACGATGGAAGACAAATAGGTCATTTTCTGTTCAAATTAATGAATATATTAAGCAAATGGGAGACAATTTTGAGTAAATTATGACAAGCTATTTTGAAGACTTTAAGAAGTCTATGAAGTAGAGGTTAAGGATTCCTATTTCCCTAGTTGAGCAATACTACAATGACATTTGTTTCCTTGTAGATATTGATTACACTTACATCCAGGCTATAGTACCTAGGGTTAGATGGATAAGGCCCCTAGGCTATGAAATAAATGTTGATGAAGCCTCAGTCGCCATCACTCCACTCCTTGCTAAAGAAATTGACAAAAGTGCCAAGATATTTGGCAATTATGATGTTGTGAAGTCAAAGGCTGAGATGGAATTGAAGATAGCCTCTACTTTGAAAAAGGACAAAATGGTAAGCAAATTGAAGGCCAAGTTTGGATAAGGTGTAGGTGATGATGAAGAAGATGAAGAGGAAGAAGAGAGGCATGGGTGAAGACCAAGAAGAAGAAGGTGTAGAGGAAGAAGAAGCCGAGGAAGCACCTGTAAAACTAGAACCTAAAAAGAGATAGGCTAAGGCACAGCTTGTAGCCAAACCTAAAGCAAAGAGGGCTACCAAGCCAAGCAAAACAAAGCCAACTATTCCAACAACAAGGGCTAGTACAAGGGCCACTACTCAGAAGGCCAAAGAGTAGGCAAAGGAGAAAACAAAAGCAACTGAATAGAAGGGCCCAGTTCAAAAGAAACAAAGGAGAAAGTATGTTGCACAGCCTGAAACAGATGATGAAAAGACAGAATCATAAGATACAAATCAATTTAGGGTGGTAAGTCATGCACCTAAATCTGATCTTCAGAATATTTGTGATAATATTAAAGATAATGCAGATATGACAGGATTAAAGAACATTGATTTTGGAAAACTTGCTAAAGAAGAGCAAAACAAGGTAGAAGAGTCAGTGTATGCCATGATGTCTAAGTTCAAGAATACTCCACTTGAATTAGACAACACAATGCCCAAAGAGCTATACATCCTTGTAGAAAATAAGTGGCATTATTACTTAAACCTTGGAAAGAAAATAAGGTAATCAACCCTAGCCCAAGTGATGCCTAACCTAACAAAGAGGCAAATTATCAAGGCAAATAAGAAGTATGGTAGAAAATTCGCACCCAAATACAAGGCATTCAACATTCTCAAGAACAACATTGAAGATGTTGTAACGAAATTCCCTCAAATGTGGAAATTGATATATGGGTTTACAATTGTCAAAGCAGGAGAAGAGGATCCCTTTGAGGGAAGAAATAATGGAGAAGGAGAGGAAGAAAAGGAAGAGGAGATAGAAAAAGAAAAAAAAGATACCAATGTGGAGGAGACACAAAAGAAGAAAGATGAAATGGCCACAGCTGAAAAGCAGAAAGAAGAACAAAATGTGTAAGACACACAAATGCCAGCCATGAGCCCTCTACATGATACAAGCACACCTGCAGAAACCATAACAGTAAATGATGTTCTTGATAACTCACCTCAAAACATCAACCCATTAATTGCAGAGGACCTGAAGAAAATCCTTGACCAATCCACACTACAAGCCAGATTGTGTGAGAATCCTATATTGGTCAGTGTTGAAGAGCTTCACAAGGCAGTAGCTGATATAAAAAAGGATAAGGTGAATCCACAAGAACCACCTCCTGCCATCCCTTCAGCTACTAGTGCTCAACCTCTAGTGCAAACATCAGATGATACATCTACAAAGGTTGGCACTACTGTAAAAATTGACAAGGTTGAACAACAAACTCAGACTGCTAAAGAAGAGAAGGCTCCAGAAGCACAAATAGGATAGACAGAGATATCTGTACCTAAAACACAAACACAAGGAGCAAGTCAAATATTAATGATTGATCAAGACAAAAATGAAGAAAAAGACATACCAAAGGAGAAGGAGCAAGAAGCCATACAAACATTGGTAAATTTACCAACATCTAGCACTCCAACAAAAGCCCTTCAGAGACCGAGCACTGATGCAATACCACTTCAGATTGCAGCACCAGGCTCCAGCTCATCCAAGGTTGCTAAGGTATGTCACTATGGAGATGCAATTTTAGATGAAGAAATAGTGATGCCAAATTATGACTATGCAACCATAACACTAGAGCAAATAGGCATAATGCAAGAAGCCTTAGAAAAGAAGAAACAATAGGAAATACTTATAAAAGAGTACAAACAAAGGCAAGCATTACAAGATATTAAGGACATCTTTTTATATGCTTTTATCTTGCAAACACCTGATGAATCTAAGCCAATATTAGAACAATTATCAGAAATTGTGGAACAAGTAAATAATGAAGACCAGGAAGCCAATGTCAAACTTATGGAATGGTCTGAAAGAAAATTCAAAGAGAAAGTCAATGATAAAATACCAAGTGATATAGCACACTCAAGTTAAATTGGCCACAAAAATTGAGGAAGTGAAGAAGGTACTTGAGAACATATTCTCATTGTACACAAAATTGTGTGATCCGACACTCTTCACACAGGAAACAGGCCATAAAATTGTGAGTCTGGAGAACAATTTGAAACTATCAAGTATGTAATTCCCTAAGAATCCAGCTCAAAGCGAGAAGCATTTCCATTCATTGCTTCAAACACAAAGTCAACTAGCTATGTTAACAGCAGAAGAGGCTAATATAAGAGCCAAGTTGACCAACATTCAAGCCTCCCTTACCCCTCATATGGAGATACTCCACAAGGAACTAGGATATGCAGAGACATTGATGAAGAAAGATCCAAATCTTCCAACATTAGATGGAATAGTTCACCTTGCAGCAGAGATAGTCATCCAAATAAAATCATTAGATGTTGCATTAGACAACCGGGATGCTGCTATGAAGATTATAATGGAAGTCCACAAGAACATTTTGGACAAATACACAATCAATGTATAGACCCTTTCAAAAAAGGGGAGATAAATATGCAAGAGAGAGATAAACAAAACAGGGAGATAAACCAAAGGGGGGAGAGCAAACAACAAAAGAGCAAAAACAAAGTATATATCAGATAAAGAGTATCAGTGTTTTTGAAGCCAAAAGAGTATCAGCAAAAGACAAATCTATGAAGAACAGATTTTGGATACAAAACAGGCACATTAAAATCAAGGGGAGTTACAAAATTTTGAGGTATATAAGTCTATTACAGAATTTTAAAATTTTTGAAGTTTTGTATATATGCCAAGCTGTGAATGTATTATACTCGAGGAGATTAGATCTGTTATATATAGTTAAGTGTTTTTGACAGTCATGTCAAAGGGGGAGATTGTTGATCTCAGATTGGTTTTGACAATTGAGTGTCAACACACTTAAGAGATTTACTAAGTTCATGTCTAGCTAGTAATACATGTCGAGTATAATATGTATAGATGCCGAGTTGAAATGAGTGCCGAGTCACTCAAGTGTCGAGCAAATAGACCATGCCGAGTGATTCAAGTGCAGAGTAAGTAGTTGATGTCAAGCAATTTAGGTGCCGAGCCAAAAATAAAACTATAGTATATGTCAAGCATCAGTATTATCAAGTGCTAAGTAACACAGATTAGATCTAATTATTTGTGATGTGTTACATCCCAATTTTTGACCTAGCTTGAAATATAGACGTTGAAGTTCACATGAAGTCAGTTGGTAGTTTAATTTGATATAATCTGGCGAAATGGTAAGATAGTTAGTCGTTATGATCTTAAGTGAAGATGACACGCTAGTTATTCGTTAATCGCAAATTCATGGAATTAAGACGAAAGGTTTACTAATATGATTATTTATAATGTATAATTTAAGTACAGAGAAATTCCTTGCAAGGAGCTTGTCGAAGGGGGTGGAAGCATTGTCAGAAAAGAATTAGGCAAGGCATCACCGTCATTGGACAGACAGGCATCGAGACCAAGTGATTTGTAACAGGACTCATCTCTGGAACTACATGAGTTGTTAATGATTAATTAAACTTAATTAATTAAGTTTAAATATAAACGTATTCTTAAAAGATTTTAAATTATCTTTCGTCATATTATTTTTAATAATAGTTTATATGTGTGCATTTATATATAAAAATATTTTTGGCATCTTTATAGGTTAATAAATTAATAGAATGATGTTTTAAAAAGTACTTATAAGATTTTAATAAATTTTCGAACTATAATAATATTAATAAAACCTTTCCCCCCTTGTTCCAACGTTTCATATTTTCCAACCAATGGGAATTTCAATCCCATTTCAATCTTGTAACGGCAAAAGATGGATAGCCGATCAATATCTTTATATGCTGCCTTGTCATTTTGGAAGAAACACAACACTCCCGTCTGTTCGTGCTCCCGCCACGGTCTCCGATATTGTCTTCCTGTAACCTGAGTTGGTGATTAATGCAAGTCTCTCTCTCTCTGTTGTGAGTTATTTGTTCCAAGCTTCCTCTAATACCCAACGACCTCTCTGCCCAAACAATCATTGCTTGTCATAACATTTTGGTTCACCACGAATTCATACAACCAAGTTAACATGAAGCCGTTCTTGCATACTTTCTGAGCGACGGGATTTAGTTTATGCTGAAGACTTCACCAAGCTGGGCGTACTGTAATCTGTAGACAAGTAAGGGTAAACCAAAAATGATTTCAACTTCTTTGCTCACGTTTTTCTTATCATCTTTTCCTGTCATCATTCTGAGTCGGGTTGAAATAAGTGTGAAGGGGTTATGTGTGCAGATTGAGTCTTAACATTACACTTGAGCTTACCATGTTTATAGAATACCAACAGAATATGTGAACCCTGTTTAGCAATAACAGTAAGTGAAGCTTGTGATAGTGTGGATTAAGAAAATAATAAGACTTCTGATCTCATTCTATTTGTCTGATAATACCACTGCATTCAACCATGCTTTGCTTATAAATCATACCAATATCAGCCCGTGTCATTTATCAGTAAAAATGTGATATGAACTGTTCTGTCTCAATCCATCAAAACTAATAATAAAAATCAAGTTTGAGTATCAAGGAAGATCTGAGAATGCAGAATCATAATCTCATGATTAAGTATAAGATGTAATGGATTCAAGCATCGAGGAGACACCAATCTAAAGATCTATTGATGGTTAGTCAGTGCAATAAGTTGTTCTTTTCTAGTTTGCAAGTTGGATATAATATGAGTTCATCTACTATATCTGTGTGTATTGAGAGTTTGTTTTTCAAGGATATAGATATTAAAAATTGGTTGAAGATATAAGTGTAGGAGACAAGTAAGAATGTTGCCGAATTTAGAATGGCCAATCGTGTTTTTTCTTTCTAATGCAACTGTTGAATCAAGAATGTTCAATGTGTCTCTTTTTCATTAATACAATTGTAGACTGAATCGAGATGGTCAGTAAAAGAATTCTTGTTCTTGGAAAACTGTCTTAAACCATAAATGTTTCTTTATTCATAAGAGAGTATTAAACATGTATAAAAGATATGGATATTCAGTTCAAAATGTATTACAAACATTCTTACCTTGCAAGAATGAATTTATTAATATTAAACAAGCATCTGGAAATCACGGGCTTGAAGGCCTGATGAGGTTAAGGGGGCATTCATCAACAACAAGAACTGGTAATATCAATTATGACTTTTTAATATATATCATTAATAATAGAGTCATGCATTTTCCTGTTATGATGATCTCTTGTTGCCAAGTCGTATGGCGTGTTATGTATCATGATGCCCAGTGAATAGTAAGATGTTCCCTGTCAATTCCAAGTAGGGAGGGCCTTTCTTGTTAGAGATCGTGTGGGGATATATATATTGTGGTCCGAGGTTAGGTGGTAAAGCCCCTGGCAATGTTTCACCTCTCTCAAGATGTCAGATATGCGTCAAACAGAGATAAGCCATGAAATCAATTGTTTATCGGAGACAGGTATTATCATTTTTGTTTATGAGAAGGTAAGATTAAATTGAGGTATATTCATTGTTATCATCATTTTACTTCATATAAATGAATATTGAATATAAGTAATTATCTAATCTTGAGAAATTGTCACAGATAAGCAATCTGAAGGAAAAGAAATCCGAAGCCCTAATTGATTGCATGACAACTAGTACCTTGATTGATATAGTGGTATCGAAAGCCCTAAATTGAATCCGTCGTTGCGGAAAACCTTAGATAAAACTCCCAGAAGCCCTAAATTGAATCTGTGGTCGCGGAAGCCCTAAGTGGTAAAGCAGTACGAGAAGCCCTATATAAAACGATGGTAATTGATGCCCTAATTGGTAAGATGATAAGTGATGCCCTAATTTAAGTTATATTGGTATTTAGTGGTATTCATCAAATGATTTTTGAGTTAGCAATCGATATGAGAAATTGTTATAGCATATTTGTGGACTAACCCGGGTGGTTGCAGAAGCATACTTAGATGAATTTCAGTCCCTGTTTTTCCAAGGTATATGATTTCAATTTCTGAAGTAATTTCATTAAAAGGAATTTCAAGTATTTAGTTAAGAAATTTTGTTTAACTGACTTTAACGGTAATCTTCTTCACATGATCATGAATGATGTAACTGCCTTCTTATGAAGTCGAAGTTAAAACTGTATTCTATGCTTATGATAGATGTTAAAATTTGACTCAGGAAAACTGGTTGTTACATATGGTATCAGAGCCAGGTTCAACCCTGAAACCTTGGGTCTAGCACTGTTTCTAAAAAACTGAAAACGTAAATGTTGAAAAAGATTTTTTTTTGCATATCTGGATATTGCAATCAAAACTGGAAAAACACAATGGAAAATAATTCAGAATAGCCAAGAAGGCTGAAATGATATAAAGTGAACAAATGTATAAACAATTAAAAAAAGATGAAAAGAATTGGCAAGCTGAGTGGTGGAGATCGGGTTTGACGACCCAAATTTTGAAATCCTTGGCTAGGGTGGAATTAGGCAGATTTGTCGAAACAATTGATCTTGTTGATTGTCCTGATGCTTCAGTTATTTTGTCGAATAATTGTTGGGACTTCAACCCACCTGATTACTCAGTGGCAGGACCAAAATGTTACATATGTATTATCCCTGGTGGGAGGGCCATTCTTTGTCGAGAATGGGAAGATTAAAAGGGTCTTGATGCCTAGACTTGCGCAATCCAAATCTTGATAAATGATATCTAAATCCATCATGAGTGGGTTTGTCGACCCAAATTAATGAAAGAAATAAATTGTTACCAATTTGAACCTGAATTGAATTGAAAACAAAACTGTGAACCATTATTCATTCTGATGTTGGTTAAACGAAAAGATCATTATGTGCTCCAGTAAGGAGTTGGAACTATCAATGTTTGTTTACAGATGTAAACTTTTGATGAGATGAGCACGAAAGCTTGAATCATAGTAATGGAAAAGATGAATTTCCAAGTATTTACAATTGAATGATGAGGATCTTATGAATTGTTTCAGATATTTATGATCTTGATTTAATGAGCTTGCTTAGTATATCATGTTTTTACCCTTTACACATTGTTATACATATATAATACACATGCGAATTTGACTATACTTATTGAGCTATTGTATATTGTTTTGGAGATATCCTACCATGAAATTATTATTCTAATGAAATATTGGGCTTGAAGGCCAAGATGGAAAAACATGGATTCGCTAACCTATTACAAGTAATCTGTAAGTTGCAAGGATGATCTATTCATTAATGAGGACTTTTGTGTCAGATGGTAAGTATGAGTGACTTAAATTATGATCAAGTTATAATCTAGACTTGCTGGTTGAAGAATTTCAATTTTGAATACTTATCTTACTTTCGGTCATTGAACCCTGAAAATTTTCTTAAATAAAGATATCAAATTGAAATTGAACTAATGATATGGTGAGTGCCTACATAAGTATGACAAGAATATGAAACAGAATCAACTCAACCGATGCTAAGATGACCATCGTTACAGTAAAGTGGACTCAGGTGAGTGTGTGTTTAATTTTATGTTACCATACAAGTATCTTTCTGGAAACTATAAAGTAAAAATGGATCTTGAGGTTCGATTATGATTTTCATTCTGACCCAATTGAGAAAAGAAATGATATCACAATGTTATATATATATCTTGTATGTGGAATATTCTTTTAGTGTCTACAATGCAGAGGTTATCGAGGACGATGAATCACAAGGGGAATGGTATGTTACATTTCAATTTTAAAATACTCCTTTATAATGATTGTTGCAATTTTTAGTTCATCGAGAATGATGAACCTCAAGGGGAATGGTATTTTACATCCCAATTTTTGACCTAGCTTGAAATATAGACATTGAAGTTCACATGAAGTCAGTTGGTAGTTTAATTTGATATAATCTGGCGAAATGGTAAGATAGCTAGTCGTTATGATCTCAAGTGAAGATGACATGCTAAATATTCGTTAATCGCGAATTCATGGAATTAAGACGAAAGGTTAACTAATATGATTATTTATAATGTATAATTTAATTACAAAGAAATTCCTTGCAGGGAGCTTGTCGAAGGGGGTGGAAGCATTATCAGAAAAGAATTAGGCAGGGCATCACCGTCATTGGACAGACAGGCATCGGGACCAAGCAATTTGTAACAGGACTCATCTCTGGAACTACATGAGTTGTTAATAATTAATTAAACTCAATTAAGTTTAAATATAAACGTATTCTTAAAAGATTTTAAATTATCTTTCATCGTGTTATTTTTAATAATAGTTCATATGTGTGCATTTGTATAAAAATATTTTTGGCATCTTTATAGGTTAATAAATTAATAGAATGATGTTTTTAAAAGTACTTATAAGATTTTAATAAATTTCCGAATTATAATAATATTAATAAAACCTTTCCCCCCTTGTTCCAACGTTTCATATTTTCCAACCGATGGGAATTCCAATCGCATTTCAATCTTGTAACGACAGAAGATGGATAGCTGATCAATATCTTTATATGCTGCCTTGTCGTTTTGGAAGAAACACAACACTCCCGTCTATTCTTGCTCCCGCCATGGTCTCCAATATTGTCTCCCTGTAACCCGAGTTGGTGATGAATGCAAGTCTCTCTCTCTATGCTATGAGTTATTTGTTCCAAGCTTCCTCTAATACACAACGACCTCTCTGCCCAAACAATCATCGCCTATCATAACATTTTGGTTCACCACGAATTCATATACCCGAGTTAACATGAAGCCATTCTTGCATACTTTCTGAGCAACGGGATTTAGTTTATGCTGAAGACTTCACCAAGCTGGGCGTACTGTAATCTGCAGACAAGTAAGGGTAAACCAAAAATGATTTTAACTTCTTTGCTCACGTTTTTCTTATCATCTTTTCCTGTCATCATTCTGAGTTAGGTTGAAATAAGTGTGAAGGGGTTATGTGTGCAGATTGAGTCTTAACATTACACTTGAGCTTACCATGTTTATAGAATACCAACAGAATATGTGAACCCTGTTTAGCAATAACAATAAGTGAAGCTTGTGATAGTGTGGATTAAGAAAATAATAAGACTTTTGATCTCATTCTATTTGTCTGATAATACCACTGCATTCAACCATGCTTTGCTTATAAATCATACCAATATCAGCCCGTGTCATTTATCAGTAAAAATGTGATATGAATTGTTTTGTCTCAATCCATCAAAACTAATAATAAAGATCAAGTCTGAGTATCAAGGAAGATCTGAGAATGCAGAATCATAATCTCATGATTAAGTATAAGATGTAATGGATTCAAGCACCGAGGAGACACCAATCTAAAGATCTATTGATGGTTAGTCAGTGCAATAAGTTGTTCTTTTCTAGTTTGCAAGTTGGATATAATATGAGTTCATCTACTGTATCTGTGTGTATTGAGAGTTTGTTTTTCAAGGATATAGATATTAAAAATTGGTTGAAGATATAAGTGTAGGAGACAAGTAAGAATGTTGCCGAATTTAGAATGGCCAATCGTGTTTTTTCTTTCTAATGCAACTGTTGAATCAAGAATGTTCAATGTGTCTGTTTTTCATTAATACAATTGCAGACTGAATCGAGATGGTCAGAAAAAGAATTCTTGTTCTTGGAAAACTGTCTTAAACCATAAATGTTTCTTTATTCATAAGAGAGTATTAAACATGTATAAAAGATATGGATATTCAGTTCAGAATGTATTACAAACATTCTTACCCTACAAGAATGAATTTATTAAAATTAAACAAGCCTCTGGAAATCACGGGCTTGGAGGCCTGATGAGGTTACGGGGGCATTCATCAACAATAAGAACCGGTAATATCAGTTATGACTTTTTAATATATATCATTAATAATAGCTCATGCATTTTCCTGTTATGATGATCTCCTGCTGCCAAGTCGTGTGGCGTGTTATGTATCATGATGCCCAGTGAATGGTAAGATGTTCCCTGTCAATTCCGGGTAGGGAGGGCCTTTCTCGTTAGAGATCATGTGGGGATATATATATTGTGGTCCGAGGTTGGGTGGTAAAGCCCCTGGCAATGTTTCACCTCTCTCAAGATGTCAGATATGCGTCAAACAGAGATGAGCCATGAAATCAATTGTTTATTGGAAACAGGTATTATCATTTTTGTTTATGAGAAGGTAAGATTAAATTGAAGTATATTCATTGTTATCATTATTTTACTTCATATAAATGAATATTGAATATAAGTAATTATCTAATCTTGAGAAATTGTCACAGATAAGCAATCTGAAGGAAAAGAAATCTGAAGCCCTAATTGATTGCTTGATAGCTGGTACCTTGATTGATATGGTGGTATCGAAAGCCCTAAATTGAATCCGTCGTTGCGGATAACCTTAGATAAAATCCGTTGTCCCAAAAGCCCTAAATTGAATCCGTGGTTGCGGAAGCCCTAAGTGGTAAAGCAGTACCAGAAGCCCTATATAAACCGATGGTAATTGATGCCCTAATTGGTAAGATGATAAGTGATGCCCTAATTTAACTTATATTGGTATTTAGTGGTATTCATCAAATGATTTTTGAGTTAGCAGTCGATATGAGAAATTGTTATAGTATATTTGTGGACTAACCCGGGTGGTTGCAAAAGCATACTTAGATGAATTTCAGTCTTTGTTTTTCCGAGGTATGTGATTTCAATTTCTGAAATAATTTCATTAAAAGGAATTTCAAGTATTTAGTTAAGAAATTTTGTTTCACTGACTTTAACGGTAATCTTCTTCACATGATCATGAATGATGTCACTGCCTTCTTATGAAGTCGAAGTTAAAACTGTATTCTATGCTTATGATAGATGTTAAAATTTGACCGAGGAAAACTGGTTGTTACAATATGGGGATTGGACTTTGTCGGACCCCTGAAGGTAAGCAAAACTAGGTGTAGGTACATCATAGTGGCGACAGAATACCTGACCAAGTGGGTGGAGGCACGCGCACTACTAGACAATGTTGCGGTGAGCACAGCAAGATTTCTCTGAGCAAATCATCACTAGGTACAGGATTCCACTACAGTTAACAAGTGATCGGGGAGGACACTTTGTCAATCATGTCATCTGATTGCTCACTACCGAGTTCAAAATTTATCATTCACTGTCGAGCCCATGCCACGAAGAAGATCCTGGTCAGAGTGATTTATAAATCTTGTGCAATTGAGGGAGAAGATTGGGAAGAAAAGCTACCATCAGCATTGTGGGCGTACTGTGCTTCATATAAGGTAACAACCAGACACACTCCAGTTCAGCTGATGTATGGACAGGAGGCCGTGGTACCAACGGAATTCATTGTACCAAGTTTAAGGATTGCCATCGAGAACAAACTGGGCGACATGGAAAGCCTGAGGGAGAGATTGTATAACTTGAATAAATTGGATGAACAATGATTGCAGGCATAATGGGCCACGGAAGTCACATAAAATAGGTGAAAGGTATGGCATGACAAACACTTGAAATTGAATAAATTTCAACCGAGCTAGTTAAGTTTTGAAGTATAATGGGCGGAATGAGATCAAACCAAAAAAGTTCAAAGTTAAATGGGTCAAACCATACAAGATATGGGAAGTTGGTGATAATGAGGCAATCAAGTTATAGACACTAAACGAGAAGGAAGTACCTGACGTGGTGAACAGGTCGAAGTTAAAAGTCTATTATGAAAGAAATGTTCCTCCGTCGACGAACAATTGAGAGAGAATAGCAATAGTAAATAACATGGTTACCGGGAGACCCGTCTCCCCCCTAAAAGTCGCATCCCGGAGACTTTTCGCGTCTCCGGAGACCTCAAAAAAGGTTGGAGACTTCATGACAAAGTCTCTTGAAGTCTCCCCGTCTCCTAATCCAAAAAGTGAAGTCTCCCTGAAGTCTCTGTATAAAATATAAATATAAAATATAATATTAAATAATTTTATATATTTTAGCCCTCATTTAAATGTTTTTAATGCAAAAATTGAGACCACCAATAATTTAAATGATTAAATCATTTAAAATATTTTATTTACTAAATTAATAACTTTAAAAACATTAGAAACGCTTTTAAAAAATTATTTTTATTCTAAATTCCAAGTGAACCAACAATAATTAGAAATATTTGAGAAATAATTAAAACCACTAACAACCAAAAATATTTAAATTTTTAAATTAAAAATGTAGATATTTATGTTGTGATATTTCTATAGATATTTATGTTTACAAATATCCGATTGAACTTCCAAGATGTTTATATTATAATTTATTATATCTCCTACTATTGTGGATTCTATCACGAGGTGATACTCTTGAGTTGCAGTCATTTGCAATAAGATTGTTGTCACAAGTGGCTAGTTCTTCAGCTTCTGAGAGGAATTGGAGCACTTATGGTTTTATTCATTCATTGAAGAGGAACCGATTGGGATCAAAGAAAGCAGAGAACTTGGTGTACATTCATAGCACACTCCGCCTTCTCTCTCTTGTTGATCCTACATATATGGAAGATCCCTCTGCAAAATGGGATCAAACTACACATGATGGAGATGTTGCAGCCATGGTGGAAGAAGCGGTCGACCCAAATGGCCTTAATGATTTGCCCCCAGTTGTACTACCATCAGAGGAACCTGAGTTGGAAAGTGATGATTTTTTGGAGAGCATGATAACTGAAGACCTTGAGATGGATGATCACAACCTTGTGTAGTAGATGATAGTACCATTGACATACTAATACTAGATATATTTATGTTTTTTGTTTATTGTACAAAGTGTTCATTTTTGTTTGCATATCTGCAATTCAGCATCAAACTATACTTTTTTGAATCTAAAATTTGAATATGTAATGATAATCTCAGCGATTATCAATCTGATATGATGGTGATCATATGCAATATTCGAAAAACAAATGTCTATGAGATACAATATTGTGATCATGTGAGTTTTGAAATCTTTGACTCTTATCAATCTATTTTAATTTTTAATGTGACAACACTATTATTATTTACTTTAGTCTTTTAGTCTTATAGTACTACTATTTTCAAATTTTGTATTTACTTTTAGTGTTAGACTCTTTAAGTTTAAACTATTAAAAATTTAATTTTTTTTACTACTATTTTCAAATTTTGTATTTACTTTTAGTGTTAGACTCTTTAAGTTTAAACTATTAAAAATTTAATTTTATAAAAAAAAAAAATTGCCGTCTCCAAGTACCCCCATCTCCTATTTGAAAAATTGTCGTACCAATACCAATACCGAAGACCTCGAAGTCTCCCCGTCTCCCGGTGACCTTGGTAAATAATGTATATATGTAAGATAAGTAAATGTAGATAAAATGTAAAGTTGAACATATTTTCTAAGTACGAATTCGGAAGTAATCAAGTAATAAAGAACAAGATTAGTAAATTAAAGGAATATTAAAGTGTTGTACGGCCTTTGAAGACCCGTACAGTAACATAAAGAGAAGAAAATTGAAAAGTACGGTGATCGGTGGTCTACCGTACAGCTCATGGAAGTGCAAAAGGGAGCTATCTACAAAAAAGCAACCATTGTACGATCCTAGGAGTAGGAAAGGAACCGTACGGACATAAATAAAGTCATCGCACGGACAAGTGTACAAAGAACTTTGACTGTACAGCCACATGTAGAGAAGAGACTTAGCCGTATGGTAGAAGTATGGTTACCATCAAACAGAGTCGTACGATCGAGGAGGGGATAAATTGCTAGAAGAGTACAGAAGCAACCATTGCACATCAAAGAAGAAGATGACTGTACGGCCACCTGAGAGCATAGGGAAAACGTTGTACAACAATAGAAAATCGCACAGAGGAGAATAACACAAACACCGTACGGCCCACCTAGGATATGTACAGCCCACACAAAACACGTACAACAGTAGGAAACGACCGTACAATGGTAGGGAACACAATAAACGTGCGGCAGTTACCGTACAGTCGCATCTCATAACATTGGAAAGGTAATGTATGGCAAGTTGATAAGTTTATAAACGATGGACAATTGTCGTACGGCTATTACAAAAACACTACAGAGCAAAGTGGTGACATAAGACGATAGAGCACCGTAAGGCACATGAATAACGTGGTAGGTTGGAGAGGCCCTAATAGAACATTCAAGGAATCGTACTTGGTAGGAAGCAGGATTTGTACGGACGCAATTAACAAGAAAGGGAACTTTGGAACAATATTGTACGGAGAGGTGACTGACCTAACGAATTTGTGTTTCAACAAAACGACAAAAAGGGGTTGTTATGCATTCAACTGGCAAGAGAGCTTGGAAAAAGAAATTGGAGGAAGATTCAACCATGAACAGGAATGTAAAAACTTTGCCATCCGGAGTCCATGTAGTAGGAGGAACTAGTACAGGACCAAGCAAAAAGAAAGTGAAGCAACCAACACAGTCGACTGTGATGGATATTCCCACAACGCAGAATGTTGCATTTGAAGAATTAAATGTTGCAGAATATTGGAAATGGTGGCAGGAGACCTAATAACCATCCAGCAAAGGCCAGCATTCAGAAGGCACAAGTCGAATGGGTGATACAAATGCCCATGTTCTGTATTAGAGATTATGAAGGGTTTATACGCATCATGATAGAAACATATGATAGGTTCTCTCGAACCAGTATGTTTGCTTACCTTGGTTGCAACTTGGTGGTATCATTCAAACCAGCCGACTTCACGCGGGTATTTGGGATATCTGGCCATGCACAGGGGGGAAGGAAAATAGATAGCAAACCTAAAAAGTTGAGTCCAGAAGTAAAAACACAGTTGATACAACTCGTGGGGATCTAACACAGGCGGAATAGGAAGCTCTCCTGAACACGTCGAGGGGTAGAGGGTTGAAGAAATCCAATGTGCAGGAAGGTCACTAGCGCTGTCTGATGGACGTTGTGAAGAGTTGCCTCACAGGCTCTAGTCGCGCCTCAAATATTTCATTTCCACATGTGGCGATGATGAATGAGATTCTACATGGTAGGGTGTATGACTGGGCTGCATTGTTGGCCGAACGAATGTATAATATCATGACATTACAGCACAAGACATTCTACATGCCACATTATGCCATCGGCCTATTCTTGGAGGCAACAACGTGAATGATTCCCAACGATGTACTGGAGGCCAAACCAGGACCACTCACGCTAGGCGAGCCCCCGATAATGCAATGGAGGCATCTTGATACACTTGGCACCACGACCACGGTCAAACAAAAACGAATGAGACCAGATGGTGGAAATACAGTGGTCATAAAACTTCTTCTGAGGAAAGTGGGACCGACGGGGAGGATGAAGAGGATGAGGAGGTAGAAGTAATTACAACTACATCGTTGAGATTCCCTCGGCCTGCACTTTCAGCGACAGCACACTTGACTCCTATTGGTATACATGGCATTCTAAATTTTGGTCAACTCAAGCAACCAGTAGTGATGATACCGGCTCCAGTTGCGATTCAGCTCGCCGCGGAGTCACGAGCTATTCCTGACACCAATAGAGGCACATCCGCCACCAACGGAGACAGCCGCTCCGGAGGTAACAATGGAGCCTACTCGTGAGGCTTTACCAGAGGTTGGGGCTGAGGTACTTGTACCTGATACAGAGATGGACACTGAGGTAGGAGTAATGGAGATACCGCCGGTGAGGGTTTGAGGGTGCCAGGTATCCAATTGGATGTAGTAGGTTCAAATGCAGTGGTTATGGTGAATATAGCATTGCTAGCATCACCTGAGCGAGATAAAGAAAGAAAAACCCAAAAGTTGAGCACATATCTAAGTACGCGATTCCACCGTACCCCAGCACCTCGAGCAACATACCTGCATACACCTACACGAGAAGTAATTCTAGAGGAAAACCCTTTGCAGGCATAGGAGGAGGAGCCAACACAGGATGAGGGACTACCGCATAGTGTTGTTAAGCGGATGGCAGAAGCAGTAGAGAGGGCTATGGGTGTGCAATAGGAGCATCCAGTAGCGCTAGAAGCAGTGATGAGAGAGGCATTCTTCACTGATATAACAACTTTAGTGACTTGAGCTCACTAGGTAGTGGCCTCTATAGAGATTCAGGCTTTGGACTCAATAGTAAAGGAGCTATAGAGAGTAGTATCCTTCATGAAATTAGGATGCCCGGCTGCCTTTACAGTCTATTTTGAGGAGCGGGGATGGCCGAGGGTGGCCACGACAAGAGATCCTGGTATGGAGAGCCGAGTAGAGACTTTGACTCGGGAGATAGTGGAGATACACAGGGAGGCATATTATACCCTCCGGAGGAGCCAGGCAGATCAAGTAGCAGCTGAGAGGGCTTGGGAAGAGTCAGCTGCCAGGTTAGCCACGGAGAGGGCAACCTGGGAATCCTAGAGGGCAGCCTTGCTAGCCAGACAGAGCCAACGACAGAAATTGGCAGCAGAGAAGGAACAGATAGCAACAGAGAAAGAAAGGGTAGCAGATGAGAAGGAGAAAGAGCTGGGAGAGATTGTTGGGATGATGCAGTCAGCTTTAGAGCTTCAGATGGAGGCGGAAGCAAAATTGAAAGTTCGGAAGGAGCAAGTCTACAAGCTACGGGCGGAGCTGAACGAACTGAGGGCGCAGACGGCCACTATGCCAGGGACGCATCCCTCTACTTAGTATCTATATATTGATGTAATTAGTTGCTAATTTTGAGTTTTGTTGTATTGTCGTCCGGAGATGACTTTACTTTTTGGGGGGGATGATGTTGTCGATAAATTCTATATTGTGGCCGACGAGTAGAATTGTATCTGAAAAGGTGCATGACGGTTGAGTCACCCCTTTGGGAAAGTATATGTACACCGTCCAGAAGGGACTTTAGAATCATCAGAAACATTGTAATCATCATTGTAAGGATCACAATCATATTGCAAGCATTGAAGTGCATATTGTGTATATGAATAAAGTATTTGTTTTGTGTTATATCTTATTGTACTACATGCGATAAGTAACCTTTTACCCTGACGGTAAACAAAGACATTACAGAAAATTGCACTTTCCATTTCCGCCCACACACAGATAACAAGCATTCCATTCACCATTAATTTGAAGGGTCAATCTGATTGCATGAGTAATATTAGTGAGACCATATAATTTTAGTATTACCATCTAGGAATATACAAAGATTGTGATACATCTACACTGGGTCATCATTCTTTAATGTGTATAAAGGAGATTAGTTCCTATATTCCTTTGTTGTGACCTACCATGATGAGCAAAGATCACATTCTTGAGTATTTTCGTGGTGGAACGAGAATGAGATGGACTATTGACAGAGATAACAGGGATGTAGTTCGAAAGGAATGAAGAAAGTAATGTACTAAACATCTCAACAATCAACGGTCTATAACAAATGACATAGAAAATCTCATGTAGCATGATATTCCTACAGCCAAGAAAGGGAACCTATCAGCATGCATTATGATTTTCAACACTCAGACTGCTCTAGCTAAACATGTAGGTTGTAGCACTTGTGAGCATTACATGTTGAGCTCGTATTGATAGAGGGTCCAAATAAATTGCAGGCATTCCTTGGACATCCACTGCGAACTCAACACATGGTGGCACATGACCAATGTATGGACACAGGAGATTTGTTCTAGTCGTCTACTGCCAGTGATGTTAGAGATGAAGTCTAACATATATGGTGTAATGCAAAAATTTTCAAACGATGTGAGTGGGAATTTTACATTGTGGGGTGAATAATAACCAATGTTCCATTCCTACTTGAACCAGGGAAGATGTTTCATTCTCAAATAATCTAAGAAGGCATTTTTTGATTTGATGTCTATGGAGCTTAATGTGTAGATAAGTATTTTTTATCCTTGAGTATTACATTTATCTACTCATTGTAGTCTCTCTTATTTGTATTTCTATAAATAATAGAAAGAGTTATTTGCCTCGATCTTTTCCTTTGTCTTTGGGCATGTTCTTGCAGGAAAAGAAGATTGGTACATTAGGCATGCTACCAAATATTGTACAGGACTCAATCTTATGACAGTAGCTCCAAAGAAGTTATGCTCTAGGATTCATTATTCATTTGATGATCATGCTAGATAAAGTGAGGCTCTTGAAGCAAATATCTTTGATGATTGGGATTATGAGTATCCTTCTATATCAAGAGGGAGACTGACATTTCATTAGAGGCAACCTTGGACAAAGAGGGATGCTTTCATGACAGAGGGCGCAGATAGAGAATATGTTTCAATTGATTTTTTAGGATCTTGATCATATTTACTCAGAGGGGGTAGACCATGTCAAGATCGATTCTCCAGTAATCAAGAAACTATAGCACCCTGAGGACTATGATTCATGAGATGAAGTTTCATGTGTGCAAACTAAAAGGTCCTTATGCAAATGCCTAAACCATAGATGGATAGTTGGAATATTAATCATTCAGAGTACATTATCATTGAAGATCTGACAATTGATGCTTTCTCCAAGCCTTCTGCCAAAAGTGAAGTTTGTACATTATTGAAGACAAGCTTGAAGTAATGGATCGGAGCCTTTAGTGAGATGGAGCCTCAACATCAGTGATTACATGAGATGCACTCTAATGCATCCTTCTTTGTGAGAGAGAAGTTTGAGGTGAAAGCCTTTGTTCCACCCTCTAGAAATGTTCATGGTGGATGTCATGTCAATTGCTAGATGACTTAGTGGAAACATCATGGAGGTGACGATCTTTCATTAATGTTTGTTTATGGTCACCATAGTAAGGAGACTATCTTACAATAGTCTTTCTATCATGATGGATGTCATGTGGTTGATATCTAAGCAAATTGTAATAGATTATATCTTATAAACCGATATCAACTGAGAATAGAGTGGACAAGCCATGATTTTAGTGTTCTAGTATCATAGGGTGATACATGTGCACATACCTTATGAACATTTGAGTACTTGGTGAATATCATGTAACTTGATATTCGGAGGCCATTACTTTGAGTACTTGGTAAATATCATGTGACTTGATATTTGCAAGCCATTACTCTTGATATCATCTCATTATGGTGAATATCTCCTAATCAAAGATATTCATGAACATGTCAAACGATCTAATAGTGCATATCTCATGTACCTAGGTTACTGAGTTATGTCATGGTGTATGCTACGAGTCTTAGTATATGGAGACACCATGCACAAATATTTTCCTCTGGTAGACATCATGAGACATGATATTAATTCACATACCAAGAAAATATGAGTATGGCGAAATTCATATGGTTGATATTCTTGGGCATACCATACTCCCAATGTTACAATGAGGTAACAGTAATACACTATGTTGTTTATTTTGATAGATATCATCCTCCCTAGCTAAGAGGGAGTGTTGATGATTGCAGCTTCAATCAGATGATTCCAATCGATGAATCAAATGTTTAAATAAACATAGGCCATTCAAACATTTGATATCTATCGTTCTCTATCACTATTATTAAGTAGGATATATATATATATATATATATATATATATATATATGAAATATATTATACATATACATATTCCCTCTAAATTATTATCATTACAATAATACATTAAGCAAATATTAATTGTGATAATTAATATGAGTTAAGAAGAGACATGTCTCTACAGAAGACATGCCTCTTCATATCATATATATATTTCATTGTAAGAGTAACTTGAAACACACAGAAAAACAATAAGTGCTATTACAAGTAAGTTAGTAACAATAGAGACAAATCAATCCTACTTAACATTTTTATTATTAGCTATTGTCATCACAAATGTTTTAATAGACACCCATGCAAGATATGGAAGCAAAGACAATGTACATGGATTGTTTGACATAATGCCCAATCCATACATATTGAGATTGCTGACAATGCACTAATGGACTTGTCAGAAAGCTTTTCGAAAATTTTAAACTATGAGGATACGTGCAAGATGTTTGTGTAAAATTTTAAAACTTCCATGTAAATGCAAATGGCAAGTGTAAAGCCAAGTTTCACAATCTTTTTAAAATGTTCCCAACAGCCCACGTCGTATATGGAAGCATTAGCAATGTGTGTGAACTGTTTGTTTTAATGCCTCAAAGATGACATCTCAAAGAAGTGAAATGGTTGCAGACTATGCACTAAATGGTATGTATCGTGGAGGGAATATACAAAACTGGTACAAAACTGGTATCACCAATCTTAGTGACCTCTCTAATGGCATGTTGATCAAGTGGGAAACCTTAGCCTCCAAATACCAACTGCCAACCACCCAGTAGAGGACCTCCATTCTGAAAGAAGCCTGGATTTACCAAAAGCTTCCTTTTGTAAGTAATGAAGCCACTGACAGACTACCCCTGTTGCAGTGGTCAGACAGTTCCCCTCTTTTCAATACTAAAGCTAAGTTCACGTACAGCCTACTTTCAGACTCCACTGACATTGAACACCATCTTAATCTCAAGTGGGCTACCAGTCATGACTCCAAGTTCTGGACCAAGTGTTTCCTTTCCCTCTGGCACCGCCCTGTTGAGCCCAGGCTGAGATGCTTTCTTTCGAAAACCCCCCTCTCAAGCCACCCCTTGCCCAACCAGATGGTAACCCATACACTTGCTCAGTATGCCAGCAATCAGAATCAGTTTTTCATATTTTTTTCTGAATGTAACTTTGCCAAGGGTGTTTGGAAGTCTTTTGGAATTGATATAGGATTGGATATTTATATCTTCCATGCTATTATTGGTTTTATCCCGGATCTACCCAAGCACATTAACCTTTTCAGTTCTATCTTCTCCTCTCATATGCTTTGGTAAAATTTGGCTTCTTAGGAATGACGGTGTATTCAAAGGTAGGATTAGGATTCTTACTGGGTCTCTGCAGAGTCTCATCCATCACCATGTCTATGTGAAGGTCACCTTGAGTTTCAATGTCAAAGAACAACATTTCCTCATAGTGATCAGGGACTACACTAATGTTCTTAAAGAGGCAGATGTTCCATTTAAGATCCATTCAAAGGAAGCAAAGAGTTTTAACTTTGATTGCACGCTCAAGGAAATGATAGATCAGATCAACTGTAAGAAGAGGATCTGAGCTAAACAACAGTACAGGTGTTGATCAAAATGCAGAAGAGGGAGCAGCTGGTAGCAGTGGACAAGATAATGATCTCCCCTCCCTTCAGGACCTGCTCAGAACGTGATAACTGATACAACCGATGCAGAACCTACCCATGGAGTTAATGCTAGAACAGCCAGCAACATCTCACAAAGAAGTGGAATCTAAGAAGCTTTAAAGCGACTTGTCCCAGATAAAGGTCCAGCAAACGTGACTGTGGTTTACCAGAATACAGCAGAAATAAGGGTTGGCAGAGGCCCGTGTAATCTAGTCAGCACTATTCCCTGACCCCCAGGGCTTCCTTGGGCAGCATTGCTCAGCAACCATCACACTGTGATCAGGGAAGATCGACTGAGACTTAGATGGGCTGATGGCCCCTTACCTTGGACAGCATGGTTCAAGGAGTAAAAATGTTCTCTGATTGTGTATTTTTTTAATATTCATGGCTCAATGTTATAATTGGTACATCTGAATGAGCCACAGATCATGGTTTGTTTTGGTTTAAGTTCAATAGACTGCTAGTGTTGATGATGATCTGACAAACTTAATCTTATATGTATCAGACTGCTTTAATTATAATTAATAGAAAAAACAAGTGCAGAGATCTACTATTGGCACCAATTTCATATCTAATTACTAATCATTGAAAATTTCTTTTAGCAGAAAGTGCTTGGCATTGTAGAGAGATGCTTTCAATCAAATTCACTAAGGTGCAAATGTGCAATATCATAGGCGTCTTCTCAGGAGTACTCGGTCAACATGTAATACCAGTATCAAGGATATGAATTTATGTCGGTTCTTGAAAGTACTCTTCCTCAAATATCACACACAAAGTTAGGAAAGATGGAGCATTTAAGTCTGAAAAGCTTTTGGTACAGCATGGAAGAAGGAAAAGGATCCTCACTGTGAGACAAGATTCTAGAGAGTGGTTTAGCTCATACTGGAAGATCAGTGCAATGTGCCGAATTGGTTATTGAATGCATAAAATGCTACCATCCAGAGACTTGGGAAGTAAGAACCATTGATGACAAATCAATTGCCAAGCTTGATGGGATCTCTTTCAGCATCATTTTCAGATTACCAATAAATGACAAACTGGTGCACACAAGCAAGGAAGACGTACAATAACATTTCCTTGAAAATAAGGACACATGTCTCAATACCATTGCAAGACATTGGCTACAAAATCCGAAGAAAGGAAAATCAACTACCAAAAACCATGCACAGAACCCTCTTTGTGGAAGAAATTTCAAGCATGATTGTGTTGCTACATACAATAATGAGAAGCAGTGAATCAAGTGAATTTGAAGCATGGATGTACTTGTATATATCAGTCATATGCAAAGGGAAACAATTCATCGATTGGGGAAGCATCATTAGTGACGACATGCATAATCAAATTGTGGGATTTGTGAAAAATCAGTATTTTTACATGACCTCTTTCTTAATGTAAGCCATTGTCACTATGAGATCATGGCCTGGATTAAACACTGAAGGCAATTATACCAATACCACCCAAATATACAGCTTCTACCCTCAGCCGCAACTAGAAGTGAGCTACAAACATTTCCTGAAAGAATGATGAATTCACTATGTTGACTAGAGGGCACTCCAACAAAACATTGGACTTAGAATTTCATCAGAGGTAGCTACCTTGATTAAAAAATTTGCGGGCTATTTTATTCAATTCCCAAGGTTCCCATATTTGCCGGTTGGTGGTTCCATGGATATCCTTTAAAGTTACCAAAGTATCCTGTAGACAAACTCATCGAGGTATGCAGGCGATTAGCAGTTGTTCACAAAGAATGCAGAGATAAGAGGAAGAGTGGTCTCATTTTTCCCATTGGTCTAAGTTTCTATAATTGTAGGTCATTCACAGATGCTCAAAACATAGAGAGATCTTTAGTCAAAATCAATCTATACATTGGCACCGTGAGACTGTCATATGACAGTAAAGACTTTGTCAAGAAAAACCTGGAGTTGGACCCAAGTTATCATCATCTTTTGGTCATTGAAGATTTCTGGGAAAACTGCGAGGATAAGTTTGAGGTAAGAAGAAGGGATTGGATGCACCTCACCACAGAACAAGTTGTGAAGTTTCAGTTAAAATTGGATGTGAGTGCACTAGAAGATGATCATTTGGATGTGATAGATCAAATGTATTTTGACAGAATTCAGCTGACATCTCTCCCACCTATGGATTGGTATGGTAAGTCAGGGAATTACATGAAAGAAATGCACATATACTATTCAGAGGACTGAAGAGAGGATAAAGAAAAAGAGGATAGAAGGTACTGCAACAAGGCCTTTGAGTAACAATAATTCATATCCAACAAAAGATGGAGGACAGCAAAGCACATCTTCTGTTACTATTGCTCAAAACTTCAGAAAATGTGTCTAATCATCACACGGATTCTCAATCTAGTGCCCAAGGGGGAGATGATGATGAAGACCCAAAAAAATACTTTACATCCGAAAGTCTAGGCACACTTGATTCAAGAGTCATAAAGAAAAGGTCCAAGCTAAAGAACAAGTCTTCAGATGCAATGAAAAAGGTGAGGGCAATCTTCTTAATGAAGGCCCAATTACTACAATCCCCTCCTCTCAAAACTTGTCAATATCTTCATCACAATTTCTATCTATGATGATTGATGACCCTCTTACAGGTGATGCCCCCTCTTGGCTACAAAATTTGCTTAAGAAAAGGCGAGTCACCCAGCTGGAAACTCCTGAGATTGACACAGTGGCCAATTTGATTCAATAATCAAATAAGACTAAAAAATCAAAGTAACATCCAGGTTGACAGTGGATTCAAGAAATTTATGTATGTGTTGAAGTAGCCCAACCATTATCAGAAAAGAATGAGGAAGATGCCAGCATTGCTGATTTTGATTTTTCAAAAATACTAGTGGGCCCTGTATCATATGATGATTCTGTTCATAATCTATAGTTGCAGAACAATTAGCAGGGAAGTCAGAAAAGGTAAAGCAGACCAAAGATCAATTAAAGCAGCAATTATAAACAGTAGTGACATACTTGAGATCCATTGTGGTTCCATCTGCCACATGTAGCGATACAATTACCCCTCCCGAAGGTATCATTGACAGGGAAATTGTAGATGATATCAAGAAGAATCAATCGCCAGGAAAAGCAACAAGGGAATGGATAGAACAAATGAGAATTGATGTTATGATTCTCATCAAGAAATTAGGGGAAATTTACAAGCAGTCAGCCTCTAAGAAAGACGAGATTAAACAAGTATTAAAAGATGCTAAAAGGAAGAAGCCACTTGGCAAGGAATCTTAAAGGACCTTTATGAAATGATCGAATTTGACGAAAATGTCCTCATTGCTGAAAACATCTTCTCTAAAGCTGAAGACAACCATTGCAATCTCTGGATGACAAGCATTGAATGGAAACTAGTTGATCATGGTAGAATTATTCCAGAACAGGGAAAACTCATAGAATTAAGTGAATAAGTGGAAATGAGCATCCAAAATGACCACCTTTCCATTACCTCAAACTCATAGGAAGAAATTCTAAATATGGATATCCGGGCCATCAAAGGTAATTCTCAAAATACAGTCAGCATGGATGTGTTTGGAGGAAGGGCATCAGGAATATAAGTCATGAAGAATTTAAGCTTCATTTCCACCTCTTTGAACACCTGTGAAGGCCACATATCAGATTATAGTCAAAAACTATAAGGCCTTCAAAAAGAGCATACTAACTTGGGAATAAAAATGGTTATTGTGATCATGCCTCAAAACATGATAATGGTTCAAGCAGTCAAAGTGTTCAGAAACTTCAAGTCACTTCAAGGAAAGGAAGCTGTTATCCAGAATCTAACCGTGGAAAGCAACAAGAATGGTGCTGAAAGTGGATTTCCTTAATGTTTGAATTCTGTCATCTCTGTTAAAAGTTGAAAGTCACTTTAGTTGTTTATATTATTTTGTAAAAGTGACTTAGGTAAGTCCACGTAGAAGATGCCAATAGTGGCATGTTGTGATGGTTAAGTTGTTAAGTTGTTATCCTCGCCATCAAGGTTCAAATCTAATGGGGATGAGGTCCCCTGTTTGTGGCCTCACTGGTTCATAGCTCCAGGTCAAAGCGTTTACCCCTCTTTATAAATAAAAAAAAAAAGTCCACGTAGAAGATAAATAGGCTTTATTTTATAAAGTTGAATTTTCAATAAAGCTTATTTTATTTTGAGATTTTGGTTTCAAATAAGGAAGACGGTTACCTAGTCGGTCCCAGGTAATTACCTCATAAAATCTATATATGTATGAAAGTACAGAGGCAAAAGGACTTTTGTTTTTGGAGATATTCTTCTTTTGGAGGAACTTTCACAAGGGAAGCTTATGGATTTCTAAATTTCTATAAATTTGCAAAGCAATGGGACACACATTTTGAAGCTTTCATGGTGTATTTCAGTCATTACTAAATTATCGTATGATAATCTCTGATAGTTTCCAAAAGATTTAACTTGTGAAAGGAATAATCAATTAAGGTGGTACTCCAGTATTGTTCATTTCTCGGTATTCTGGAAGGAACAGTTTAGTGTGTGATCTTAAAATGTCAATAAGCATAGCTTTTAATGATTTAAAAAAGTAGCAGAAACTAAGGAAAATACTTGTATATCTATTGTTCTTAGTTCTTTATTCCTCAGCTTATTTTAAAGTTTTCTTTCACATTTAAAAATAAAATCATATGAGGGAGCTGCCCTTCTAAATGCAAAGGAAGATCGTCAAGGTGATTGCTAAAGTAGATTATTAGATTTATTAAGTAGGAATATAGATATATTTTTAATTTTATTATCTCTTGAATAATGCTCTTAGTAATTTATGATTCTTTGCAGGTTACTGTCAGAATTATGTTACAATGATATTTCACAAATGTATATAATTTTGATATTAATAATGCTTAATTATATCTGAATTTGAGTCACAAATTTCTGAGTATAGGAAAGAGAGATCAAAACCCAAATGACTTGCACTAATGATTTTTGTACTTTGTCATTCATCGATCTGATTACGAATATATATATATATATCTGTTTGAAGAGACATGTCGGTGGATAGACATGTCTCCACATGTGTCTCTCCACCGCCATGTCAACATACCGTTTCACAATCGGTATCCTCAATCAAACTAAAACTAACCAATTGTTATTGGTGATATAGAAAATATAATCAGATATGAATCTGATATATAATCAATGCATTTTACACATTATTGATGGCAGTAATTTATGCTAAATATCGATTAAATCGATACTCATTTAAAAAGCAAAGATAATGATATTCAATGTCAACTTAATGCAGATCTATACTTAGAAGAAATGACAGTAATGATAATCGTACATCAGGTCAATTACCAAAAATGGTAATTTAATTCTCAAATAATCAATATAATGATGTGGTTTAATATTTAACTATGTATGTATGTATATCAATATACTCAATGAATATTGATATACATGCATGCATAGAATCATAGATCATTCTATTGATAATTATCATTCATGTTTATCTGACCGAAGCTATCATTATTAACACTCCCTCTTCGCTAGGGAAGATAAATTCTATCCAAGCATCTAGCATAATGGATCCAATTATTGAGAGAGAGAGAGAGAGAGATCACCTCACAGTGATATCAAGAGATTTGGTATACCCAAGAATATCAAGTCACATGATATTCTCCATAACTCAAAATATCCATATTATGGTATGTGCACTGACATCAAGTCTCATGATGCCTACCATATAAATATTTGATCATGGCATATCCACAAATATATTATCCACCATGATATTCTCTTAAAGATCATTATGATCTACCAAATGATATCAAGTCTCATGATATCTACCATAATGTCTAAGAGATATTACTTATCATGACATGTCCACGGATATCAAGTCACATGATATCCATCATGACAGTAAAATAGATCATAGTAAAGTCGCCACCTTACAATGTCAATCAATTACTAGTGTTCATTATTGAAAAGTCGTCACCTTTCAACAATGTTCACAAGGGCCCATAAGGTCATGGAGTCACAAGCATGACAACAAAAGAGTTTACACATTAAGCATATTTAGATATCAGAACAACTAAAGAATAATTGAGACTCAATCTCGAATTTGATTACATTTTCAACCATATCAAGTTTATCCTGAAAGTATTCAACCTTTATGCTAGAGAGTGGTTTGGCGAGAATGTTTGTTGTCTAATCACTTGTACTAATATACTCCAACTGAATCACATTCCTTCCTACCATGTCTCTAACATAGTGATAAGGACTCTGGATGTGTTTTGATCTATCATGGAACACTGGATTCACTGAATGCTTGATGCAACTCTAGCTGTCACAATGGATAATAGTAGGTTTCCAGGGCTCACCAAATAGTCCTACAAGCAATTTCCTAATCCACGCTGCTTCTCTTTCTCCCACGGAGGCTGCAATATACTCAACTTTTGTAGAACTTTGTGCAACTGAGGATTGTTTCCTATTGATCCATGAGATCATTGTTGATCCTAAACTAAAACAACATCTTGATGTGCTCTTTCAGTCAACCACACTTCCAACCCAATTTCAGTCAATGTATCCATGTAGATCTAGGTCTACATGTTTGTATCTAAAACCATATCCAATTGTACCTTGAAGATATCTCAAAATATGTTTAGTAGCAACAAGATGTATCTCCTTTGGTTCACACATAAACTGGCTAAGTGCATTCACTGCACAACAGATATCAGGTCTTGTGTTGACAAAATACATTAGGGATCCAATTATCTGTCTATAGAGAGTGGGATCTGCAAATTTTGAGTTTATTACTACTTCCTTTAATTTGAGCAAATTTGTTTCTATAGAGAGTGGGATCTGCAAATTCTGAGTTTATTACTGCTTTCTTTAATTTGAGCAAATTTGTTTCCATGAGTGTAGACATGGGTCTACACTCCAACATTCCAAACCTCTTCAGAATGTCAAATAGTAATTTGTTTCCATGAGTGTAGACATGGGTCTACACTCCAACATTCCAAACCTCTTCAGAATGTCAAATAGTATACTTACCCTAACTAAGAGTGATGTCATTTGATGTCATCTAACTGCTGCCAAACTTATAATCCAAGGAAATAATGTAGAATACCCAAGTCCTTCATGTCAAATTATGAAGCTAAATCCTTTTTACATTGGGAGATTAGGTGATCCTCTCCTGTGATTAACAAGTTTAGCATATAAAATAAGAATTAACATATCACCATCAATTACCTTAAAATAGAGGTTTGGATCTGCATCATTATTGAAAAACCCTAATCCCATGAATAGTGATCAATCATTTCATACGAGGCTCTAGTTTAAGTCCATACAAAGCCAAATTAAAATGAAAACATGCAATTCAGCATTATGTATGACAAAACCTTCAGGTTGCTTTTAAATGTGAAAACAAGAGGGCATCAACAAGTGCTTCTGACACAGCAAGCTTCCACATCAAGAGGGAACAGAAACACGAACAATGACGGTGCCACCTCGGGTGGGTACAGAAACAACAAAAGAGGACTGAACAACACCAACAACAACAATAATAACGGAGGCCGCAGTCGGATTCAATATGATGCGAACGGCCGACCAATGGTTCAATGTCGGGCATACAACTTATGGGGCCACTTTGCGCGAAACTGTACAACGACGAACACACTAAAGTTGTTATGCTGATGGTGTGGTCTTGGAGACCATGAAGACGCCAAGTGCTCGAAATCGAAATCAAGAGTGAATTTGATCAGCATCGAATCAGGAACAGACGAAGAAGTCCTGGCAATTACACGTAAACAGACAAAGCTGTACAACGCTGTTCGCAGACTTGACAGAAGAAAAGAAGAGATTGGAAGAAGCACGGATAGAAATTGAGAAGGGGATGCAAACAGAGAAATCACAAACGGAGAAGGCAGACACTGCAGGTACCTCAATGAAGAATTGCGCAAAACAAAACATCATAAGGCGGATATTACAAACTAAAGTGCCAGTGAAATTAAATGATCTGATCCTCACAATGCCCCAACTACGAATGACTCACAAACATGACTCCAGCTACTAAATTTCCAGAAGAACCCAGGAAGGAGAAGGAAAGTGGAACAAGTGCAGCAGACCCAATGTTGCTAGCCCTCACATCAAGAAGGCATCCGGCGGTCGTAGAAATGGGTATATTGGGAACGATCCTCTTGGACACAATCGTGGACGAAGGTTCAGGGCTAAATGTCCTACCAAAGGATAAGTAGAAGTTGGGATAGTCGACATTGTGGCCACCCACGTTTCAATTGCTAACTATAGACCAACATGGCATTAAGCCTCTTGGGATCTTGATGGCACAACTAGTGACTATTGGAACACAACTGTTCCTGCTCGACTCTATAGTCATACCACTAAAAAGAAGCGGATATGACGCCATTCTGGGAAGAGGATGGCTCGTACAAGCAAAAGTTAAACACGACTAGAAGAAGAATACACTATCAATGGAGAGCAGAGGACGGAGATTTATTATTGATTTACACACACAAATGGTGGGAGAAGAAGCTAGATTGTCCGATTCAGAAGGAGAGGACGAAGGTAAGAAGCAGATGGATCCGGTTGAGGAAGGAGTCCTACGGTTGGAAAGTGGATCGAACGACAACGATCTGGATTTGGTAAACGGTCTATTCCACTAGCAGATGGAGGATTACGAGTTGTTTCCAAGCTGTAATATGTTAAGGATCGATGAAGGTGAGAAAGGAGAGGAAAATGAATGTCCAAAGGAATACAGAGAAGCGAAAGAAGGCAAGGTTGTTACGGCTGAAGCTAAAGAAAAGAACATACTGTATGGCTAGTACAAGAGGAGGAACTTACTGTATGAAGCTAGAAAAATGAAAGATTCCACCGTACAGTACACAGTGAACGGACTGCACAAAAAGGAAATGTTACACCGAACCACGGATTTAGTAGAAAGGCGTCGACAACAAAGAAAACACATCGTACGGTCTACACAGAAAACAAAGAGGAAAGGCTTAATAAAAACTGCAGCAGTACAGAGTGAAGGTTCTAAAATCAAAAATATGGTTATTGACGGCAAGGAGCAGCAGCCGACAGAATTCATGGTATGGGCCACGAAGGTTACACAGAACAGGCCTAAGGCATGGCACGACAAGCACTTGAAGTTGAATAGATTTCAATCAGGACAACTAGTGTTGAAGTATAATGGTCGTAACGAGATCAGACCAGGTAGATTCAAAATAAAGTGGGTCGGGCCATATAAAATCTGCGAAGTGGGCGATAACAAAGCAATCAAACTATGGACGCTAGACGGAAAGGAAGCGGTCGATGCAGTGAATGGGTCGAAATTTAAAGTTTACCAGGAAAGAAATAATGCACCTCCTCCGTGGACGAACAACTGAGGGACAGTATAAAAATAATAAATATTAATGTATCTATGTAAATAGGTGTAAATAAAGAATTAAAATTCTCATAGTTGGCAGTAGCAGGAATACACAAGGAACGCACATAAGGCAATAGAAAAGCATAGTACGACCATTGACTAAAGGATTGAAGTCACCGTACGAAAATGTGTAAAAAGGAGGCTTGACCGTACGATTGTATAGACAGAGGGAGAGAGGCACTATACATAAAAGGCTAAAACAACGGGACTATACGACATTTTATATGATGAGAGAGAAAATAGTACGAACACACAACAAAGGGAGAACTCGAACCGTACGGTTGAAAGTTGCATTGGGAAAGGCCATACAGAAATATGTAGGAAGCCATCACTGTACGGAACTCAAAGGGTAGCACTATACGGTGACCATGGAGAGCATCGTACGGCCAAACAGAGAGTTGTACAATCACTAGAAGCAGAGGAAACGGTACAGCCAAAACAAAGAGCAGTGAACATTGAGAAGATACCGTACGACCATACGAACAAACTAGAAGGGAGAATGTACAAAGAGTAAGAAAGAAGACATACCATACGATCAGCAGGGGATCACCAGGAAAGGAAGTGTCGTACAGCATTTACAAGAAGGAATTATAAAACCTATGCGGCTAAGCAATGAAGAAGATATAAAGTCGTATGGCCTAGCAAAAAGGAGCTACAAACTTAGTGAAGGCAAATTCGGGATCACTTCTCAGGAAGGAAAAGCCATATGACCATCAGCAAGCACATCTTGGTTTTGTCGTACGTCGTACGACCAAGAAGATTACAGGAGGAGAGTTACTGTAGAGACTTGGGAGAACATTATTCCATCCGTATGGCCATAGGAACAAGAGGAGCCGTACTCTTTAGGAAGCAGGAGCTGAAAAAAAAAACGACGACAAATCAAAAACAGTTCAGAATGAATAACGTATGATACCGAAGGGAAGGGAAAGACATAAAAGGTAGTAAAACATAAGCAATTGGTAGAAAGAGTGTGAGATCGAAAAAAAATCACAAAAAAAGTGTGTTCCATGGAGTTTTGTGTGGGTTTGAGAGTGCTAATTTGGTCTTGGTGGTGGGACCCTGCTAGGGGCATTGTCCCCTAGACCCCCAGTCAGTTCAGTTATCAGTCATGGGAAGCGTGACTAGTTGGTGAGACCCGGAGCTACTACAAGCATAGAGTGTATGTGTGCCAGAGGTGGAGAAAGCACTGGAGCAAGCCTTTTGAGAAGGGTGCTACGCTTTGAGGCACTCGGATTAGGTGTTGGACATGACGCTGTCTTGGTGGATGCATAGAGAGCTCGAGAGGAGCTAATCATCCAGTTGGAGGCAATAGAGTGACACTTGGCTCAATATACCTAGGCATTGGAAGCAGAGAAGGTGGCACAAGTGACTATCAAGGTCATCTTGGCTAAGGTGACAATATTGTGTTAACAGAGGCTACAGATGCAACGTGTTTTGGAGACCAGTTTGGTGCAGGAATGGGACGAATGTGAAAGTGGTGTGACAGCAAAAGATTTATCCCATTATAGTTAGTCATAGTTAATGTATTCTATTTTTTTAATTTGTCTCGAATATTTTGTAATTGTCATCCAGAGACGACTTCTCTTTTGGGGGGGGATGATGTCAGTAAATTCTATATTGTAGCCGACGAGTAGAATTGTATCCGAACGGGCACGTTACAGTTGAGTCACCCCTTCAGGAAGGTATATGTACAACGTCCAGAATGGACTTGGAATCATCATTGTAATCGTCATATCAACCATATAGAATATTGTAGTATCTTTTGCATACATGCGAATAATAAAAGGAATACTTCTGTGTTACATGTTCTTGTCTATTGTATGAATGCATTAATAAACCATTTACCCTATACAATAAACAACTTCTTCAATCGTGTCATTCAAGAATGTAGTCTTCGCATCCATTTTATGGATCTTCCATCCCTTTGATGTTGCAATAGCAATTATGGCTCTGATTGAAGTGTATCAAGCAACAGGGGCAAAATTCTCTTCATAATCAATTCCCACTTTCTAAGAGAAACCTCCGGCGAACCCGAGCTTTGTGTTTCACAATGCTACCATCTGCAGCATGTTTGATCTTGAAGAGTATTTTGATGATACAACAAATTTTCCTTTGGGTTTTTGCACAATGTTCCATACATCATTTTTTACAATGGACTAATACTCTTCTAACATAGCATATTTCCATACTTAATGTAGAAGAATCTCATAATCTCAATCATCAAAGATGTTTGCTTCAAGAGCCTCATTTTATCCATCTTGATCATCAGGGTCATTGGAGCTACTATCATTAGGTTGAGTCTACAAAATATCTGGTAGCATGTGTAAAGTACCAACTTTCTTTTCCTGTAAGAACATCCTCAACCATAAAGAAAAAGATCAACACAAATAACCTTTATAACATGTATAGAAATTACAATTAAGCGAGATGAGTGTAAAAAAATAAGAATAGTTATCTGCACATGAAGATTTAGAAATTGTCTTTTTAGATTATCTGAGAATGGAACATCTCCTTTCTAAAGATGGTTCAAGTGGAAATGGGACATTGAATATTACATTGATCATTATTCCCCCACAATGTGAAATTCCCACTCTTATATCACATCAATTATGGTAAACTTCTTTATATTTAATAGATCTTAGAACCTTAGTCTTTTTGCACTATGGGAGGATGCAATAGAGCGATCAGGCCCAACTTTCAACTCTAGTCAACAAACACATCACTTTCATAATCAAGGTCAATTTTTGCATCTTCACAAGTTTTTATTGAAATTTGCCCGACTTTATTATATCCAATGTTCTATTGTATTTGGCATTCACATTTCTTATAACAACATTTTATTCATTAAGAGAGATAAATGTAAAAAAATAAGAATACTTATCTGCACATGAAGATTCAGAAATTGGCTTTTTAGATTATTTGAGAATGGAACATCTCCCTTCTAAAGATGGTTCAAGCGGAAATGGGACATTGAATATTACATGATCATTATTCCCCCACAATGTGAAATTCCCACTCTTATATCACATCAATTATGGTAAACTTCTTTAGATTTAATGGATCTTAGAACCTTAGTCTTTTTGCACTATGGGATGATGCAATAGAGCAATCAGGCCGAACTTTCAACTCTGGTCAACAAACACATCACTTTCATAATCAAGGTCAATTTTTGCATCTTCACAATTTTTTGTTGAAATTTGCCCAGCTTTATTATATCCACTATTCTATTGTATTTGGCATTCACATTTCTTATAACAACATTTTATTCTAAATCATTTCCAATTATCTTTGCATCAAAATAATGCTGAGATGCTTTAAAGATGGACATAATGAATGTCATTTTCTTATTTCCCCCTTTGCTGCTCAAGCTCTCTGCTAATTTTCATATCCTTCTCTTGGAAGAAACTGATCACAAGTTGTATATATTCTTCCTCTTTGGTAGATGATCCAACTTAGTGCCACTACAAGTTGTATCTCCACACAGTTTATCAACATGCATGACTTCCTCTCACCCATGGCTCTTAGTAGAGTGTTTAATGTATTGTTTAGTCATGAATCCTATTTAGCGACATGGCTCCAAAAGTGCCACTTCTTATTATTTCCAAAAAATTACAAATTTTGGGTATTTTGACTCTTTTGATTCAGATTCCATCTGATATGATAGTTCCAGTAATCCTCTGATTTCATGGTATGATCTTGTCGGTTTGTTAATATTTTGATAGTGAAATCCTGATATTAAGAATGTGAGGTAGAGACTTCAGAATCACTCCTCTTGATGTATTCAATTCCCAACCTTCTAAATGAAGAGAATTATTTATTATGAGCATTGAACGAAGGAACTATCATCAGCCATGCCAAACATAAACCTCTATTTAATGATAATGTTTTACCAACTAACGATAATTAGAGAACCAAATTCGCCTTTGTAGTCAGATACACTCCGATGCCTCATTCCCTTTGTAACGGTTGCTTGTGTTATTGGAATTGAATGTATGAGTAAAGATATCTGTCAAATAGGGAATCCACTTCCTCCCATAAAAATTGTACTCTCCAAGTATCAATATTGATGTCTTCGTATTCTTAGAATATCAATATTAGAAGTATCATCATGGCATTTAATTTATAATTATGATACAATAGAGTATCTTGGGCAAATGATAAAATAATGAAATATTATCTTCATCATTCCGAGTATTAATGACTTGATATTGTCGTTCATGGTAGATTCAGATTGTGTATGTTTTCTACATGATAGGTTTTTTGTTATACACAGTGGAATATTTCTTTTGCTACAATGCCTTTCTTACATCCTATTTGTTTGCTGGTTCCAAATGAGTCTTCTACATTTATAGCTATGTATTTGAGCTTCCCAGATGATGCTGAGTATGATACGTAGAAGGTGATATTTAATATTCAAGCTGAATTATAATTCGATTATTTTCCTCCTTAGATATTGTATGCTTCTAACTTGATTATTGTCCTATCTCCGTGTAACCAAATATAAATGCTTGGCATCTCTTTATTTTAATATTGTTCTCATCTCCACCAAGGCTCTACTTTATGTCAATCTCTACCATGCTCATCTTTATTTTATCCCCTACACTCCTCTATATTTTTCCACGATTATTCCTTATTTCAAACTCCCCTACTTTACCTAATTCATATTACCGGCATTAGTTCCTTTCTCCTTACATTATCTTCCACATTGACTCCTTAAAACTATCATCCTTAACCTCCCTCGATGTCTATGATATGGGTAGAGAGTTTGTATATCGTGAATTTTTTTCTTTTCTATGTTATCGGTGGCTTTTCTTATGTGACGCCTCCTATACACATTTATGTATTCAAAGTCTCAAATCCAACCGCTTGGCAGTGTATTCAAAGTTTGGAATGTTGCGGATCATACCATATTATGTTTTGCTTGAAACCATGAACAAGATTGTCACCGTTGTCTTTTTCCCGATATGGAGTTTCATTTTCTGATTTGAATGTCTAGTGTGTCTTCTTAACTAGAGCCAAGTCGCCTCTATGTAAGCAAAACAAGGATCTATTTTATTCATCGTAAGTATCCTTTCCCGATAGGTTGAATCAAGTATGAGTGTTTTGTGGCACTGTGCTTCATCCATACCAAAGACTTGAATTCACTACTAGTTGCCATATGCACCTTGTGTATGTTTGTTCGTGAATATCTCCTATCCAATATGTAATAGTGATTCCACAAATGCAATCAAACCAGATGCTCTCCTTTGTGCAGTCAATTTTATGAGAAAATGAATTAAGATGTCTGTGTGCTTCCGTGAGAGAAGGCATTGCGAATTGCTCATTACTCAGCAAGATTGGGAGTTTTCTTTTCATGTGATTGACTACAACCTTAGGCAGATTCTTGTCTCTTGATAATTTATGTTAAGAGATTTTGAATTTATGAGTATTCACATAATTTAGTACACATCGAATGACCACTATTAGGGGATATAATGATCTCCTACTCTTTCTTTTGGCGTAGAATCTGCTACTGTAAATATGGATATGTAAAACACAACTTGTTTCCCTTTCTAATTCATTTTATTCATTTGCAGCCTGCACCTCTAATACCATGTTAATGGTTTGGATCTCTGCAAATGTAATAATATTGTCATTATAATTGATATGTTCCAAATGCAGATCCCAAACACTTATAAGAGTAGGAGACGTATCTTATGAAGAGACGTGTCTTTGTGATTAATCATTATTAGTAATACATATTAACAATATAGATCACAATATAACATATGATATGATATTTATATATATATATATATATATATATATATATATAATATCCTTCTTTGGCCAGATCTTCCAACCTTTTCACAGTTCCCCCCCCCCCTTCTTCCATCATCCACCCGAGGTTCAATTCATGCCTATGGGACAACCAGGCTTATAGATAGTTGGGGCCTCATCTTGCATGCCTACCCCTTCAAAATAGTAGGGGGGCATTCAATGAAGATGAGCCTAAAAAATGATAGGCCCACTTCATGATAATGAAAGTAAGGCCCTTACACCCTCTGCATGCATGCACTGGCAATAAAATAGTAGCCCTCCGAATGAACCGGCCCCGGGTATGTATATTGAAACCTAGTGCATGCAAAGGCCCTACAATTCTATGGGCTATTGCTGGGGAGGTTATTGCGAACTATGCATCTGGGCTAGGTCTTTGTGTAATATGACCAAGGTTAAGCTGAATTAATCTACCTCTGGCCCATCACCTTCCTTCGAGATGCAGTGCGGTTAGATCTCGGTGTTTGAATCTCTCGATTTGTTAGGTGGCCCAGAAGGAAGGAGCTCTTCATAAATCTCAAGACTATTTGCCACATATGCGTAATGGTGCATGCAAACTCGCATGGATGCCCATTAGCATTAATGGAATGGCCTCAAGCACATCGGTCACAATTTTGACTGACCAATAACCAATTTGATCCCAGGGCAATTCTATGGCGGTTGTTCTGCATGTTACATATAGAATCTTTGAGTGCAACCTCAGAACAAGTTTCTTTCTTTCTTTCTATAATACTGTTGTGAGGTTTTCACACCATCGCCCCAAAATTTTGGGGACCCCCATTTTCGACCTCTACCTTGACAATTTTTCACGTGATATTGATTTTTTGGTCGCCTTGACGATTTTAGCCTTGCCCGGATTCGATGGAATGGCAATTCGCCATTAGGCCCCTTAGGCATTTTCGTTTTATTTTCACCCAATGTCAACTTAATTTCGTTTTTTTCATGGACTGGCAGTTTCTTCCATAGGCCAAACGAATTCCAAACAACTAAAAAAATTTTGATATTTTGGCAAGATGAAATTGTGAATTTTGGGACTTCAATGGATTTTGGAAATTTGGTAAAATTGAAAAATCTAAAACATTTTCAAAATCAAATTTGGATATCACTGTTTTGAAAGTCTTGAAAATTTTGGTGAAAATGAATTTTTTGGATGAAATGGATTTCAATTTTATTTTATTTTTTAATTGCCTAGATGAATTTATTTTTGCAAAATTTGGATTGAAATTGCAAGTAAAAAAATTGGATTTGATGAAAAATTCGTTTGGAATGATTTAAAATTGTCTAACATGACTGGCGAAATTTTTAGAGGGCAATTGAGTTAAAACTGAAATGTGGTTTTAGGCTTCTAAATTTCGTTTCAAAGGGATTTTAATTGCAAAATTCATCAAGGGGAGAATTTCGATTCTTAATGGCTAATTATTTCAATTTCCCTTTGCAATTTACAATTTTAGGCAATTTAATTTCCATTTCTTTCAATAAGTTAATCCACTAATGGAACAATTAATTACAATTTAGGCTTAAATGGTCCATCTAACAAGTGTTTACCCCCATTTAATGTCATGCAGGAGGTCGGCTCTTTGGTGAGAGGCAAAAGGTTCCTATAAAGGAGACCCCCCCCCCCCCCCCGCACTCTCTCTCCTCTCATAATTGCATTCCAAAGTTGGCGAACTTCTCCAAGGCAGCACTTGCGATTTTTGGCAGCACTTCTACATTGACAATTTTGCATGCAAATTAGGGTTTGTGGCGGCATTTGAAAGGGCATTTCAGATCTGTTCATTGGCAGCAAGCTAGGGTTTTGAGGCATGGGTTAGCATCCATTTTTGGCGATAGAAAAGACAATTTTGGAACTTATTCTTCAGCACTCCATTTTGGCGATTTTGGGCAAGCATCTAGGGTTTTGGCGCCTCCATTGTGGACTGTTTTGGGCAGCATTTGATTCATTTTCAGATCTGATCCTTTGGCGTCAATTCCAGTCTTCATAAGGCAGCAAAATCCATCACATTTGAGCACCTTCATTCTAGGCAATTTGCATGTGCATGTTAGGGTTTTATTGGCGGCAACTTCTAGAGCATTTTGGACAGAATTTGGATAGTGTTTTGGAGGTCTGATTTATATCATTTATGACAAATTTGAGGGCCCGATTTGACAAGTTTTATTGCAGCACTTCATGCCCTAGCTGGGTCATAACCAAACCTTTTGGCGATAGAGAAGACAATTTTGGAACTTCTTCTTCAGCACTCCATTTTGGCGATTTTGGGCAAGCATCTAGGGTTTTGGCGCCTCCATTGTGGACTGTTTTGGGCAGCATTTAATTTATTTTCTGATCTGATCCTTTGGCGTCAATTCCAGTCTTCGTAAGGCAGCAAAATCCATCACATTTGATCACCTTCATTCTAGGCAATTTGCATGTGCATGTTAGGGTTTTATTGGCAGCAACTTCTAGGGCATTTTGGACAGAATTTGGATAGTGTTTTGGAGGTCTGATTTATATCATTTATGACAAATTTGAGGGCCTGATTTGACAAGTTTTATTGCAGCACTTCATGCCCTAGCTGGGTCATAACCAAACCCTAGCAATTTTCATTGACATCTTCTACTATTGGCAACTTTTTTGAAGGATATTGAAAGCAGATTTGAGGACATTGTTTTGTGCCCTAGATCAAGTATTTCAATGACAATTTCCAGAATTTGATCAAGTCTGATTTGGACAACATAAGGGCAGATTTTCACACATTTTAGTGCACTAGACAAGGAGTTTTGATAAGCATTTTCAGTATTTGCATAAGGTGGACGGAATTCCAAGGTCTTATTTCACTTGCCATGACTTCACATTCTTGCTTGGAGGACTAAATTTTCACATGCTGGACAAATTTCCAAAAGTGTTCTTTGTTGGTAGAAGGACAAACTTCATTCCGTGTTTGGAGGCTGCTCTAAGGGCAAGGTTGTCTCTCTCTTGTTCTTGCTTGGTTTTGTTCCTCTTCTCTTGCTTGTACTTTTCATCTACCACTTCATCATCCCATCTATAGGTTGAAGATTGGAGAGATAAGTGTAGATTCCATGATAGGACATTTGGCGAGGCAGAAATAAGCTAGACCACCCTAGGAATGAAGTTGGGAGTCATAAGTGTAGTCCATCCTAAGGCACGAAGAGGTAGAAATAAGTGGTAGTCCCACCCCTAGGTTGAAGGTTGAAGATTGATAAGTGTAGTGATAGGACTTGGCGAGGCTGAAATAAGCTAGATTCCATCAATAGAAAGAAGGTTGGAGATCGATAAGAGTAGTCCATATCACTCAGAATGAAGGGGCAAAAATAAGTGTTTAGGATGGTAGATGTTAGTGCAAGAAAGAACCCTAAGGGAACGTATACCAAAAAGACAAGGAAGACATGATGTCAAAGACCACCTTCTTCTCAAAATTGAAGCAAGTCTGTGACACCAACAGTGGCACTATAAACATGATACAGTTAAGAGACAAATTATGGATCAGGTGGCTAAGTCATTTCAGGATAACCAAGAGGCTTATTTCATTCATCTAAAGCAGGATTGGCTACACGAGGGCAAGAAGGGAGTCACCAAATCATCAAGGCTCACTATGTCAGACTTCAAATCGGAGTATGGCAACCTCATTGTGTTGCTCAACTGAGTCATGGGCGTCTCAGAAGGCATGCAATTCGAGAATTGGATGTATTACTTTATTGATGAAATTGTAAATGGAAAGGGAAAATTTGATTGGGCTAGAATTATAAGTGAAAATCTAGAATTACAACTTAGGGCAGTGCAAAACTAGATGCAATTCCACATGGGGTCCTAGCCCTTCTATTTGATTGCAAGCTGGCAAAGGTTGAAGTGTGAGCTTTGGTGAAGAATGAAATCGGGTGAAGGGAAAATTTGATTAAAGATTGAGATTCAAGAAGCCCTGCAATTTCAAGAAAGAGCGGATTAGTAGAAGAGATTTGAAAATATTTGAAGCTAGGCAAGGCGTGGCTATTCGTGCAAGCTAGCTTGATTGGATTCGAATGGGAAGGTTGGAGGACCAGGAAGGTTAAGGAAGGCAAGGATAATGGGGGAGGTTAAGTTTGATTTCAAGGTAGTGGCCAAGAGTAAGGCTCTCAAGTTGCAAAGAAGTTCACATCCAAGGAAACCATCGAGGCCAAGGCAAGATTATCCCAAGTGCATGACGACCTCATCCTTTCAGGGTCAGGACATTAAGTACAAGCAAGTTCGAGTGGTGATGAGAAAGTTTCTAAGGACAAGCTCAAGCATCCAAGGCTTCACCTTATCTCAAGGATTGAATAAATTTATAAGATAAGGTTGATGAGGTGGCACTTTCGTATGCATGCAATCAAATCATGCCAAGTGTCCTATGTTCTCATTGGTTGACAAATTACTGTAATTTTCTCATTAGCCCACAAAGTTGGTGCCCTCGTGCAATTGGTTGAATAATGGTAACCCAAATTAGGGTTTGTAAGATATAATCTTGGCCCTTCATTTTGCCTCTTAATCTCGGCCATTTGTTGTAATTTGGAGCCTCTATATAAAGCCATTTTGCTCTCATTTGTGAGGGAGTTATGTTGGAGAATTGTTGCCAAAATACTATCAAAATTGTTCTCTATTCATTGTTGTGGCTTGCATGGTGGATATACATGATCATTTTGGTGTATTGCATGGTTCTTCTCATCTCTCAAATTAAAAGTAGGATTTCATTTCATGCTGCTAGAGTAGAAGTAGATGGCTAATTGTATGGTGATGTTAGTGAATATTTGATAGGGATCTACAACTAGGCCACTAGCATCTTAGCCGCTAGTTAGGGAGCCTTGTGCGGTAAACTAGTTCTCTTTTCCTTTGAATCATTGCATCTATGGAGGTGGAGCCGCTGGTTAACTTTCATCGGATTCGATCCCCGTCCATTTGCTATTCTTTCCATTCATAGGAGTAGGAGTAGAATAGCAAGTAGTTGAGTAGTCAGATTTCACTCTAAGAAAGTTAGGAAGGTAGAGGTCATTAGAAGCATTATTGCCTCCTCGTGCAATCAACATTATCTGGCGCTACACCCTCCACCATCACTATCACCATCAACATCATCTAGCACTCATACAAAATCATCACCATCTCACCAAAAATCCAAGTCATCCTTGAATAAACAACATAAGGCCGCCTACATGATTACCAGCAAATCACATTGATAACCAAGTCAGTATCCACAGGTGTAAGGAACATTGGAGTTTTTTCTCATGTCTTCATGAGTATTGACTTTTCAAGAGAGGAATTGAGTGTTTGATATTTCGTATCAGGTATTCAATTGCTAATATGTTATGTAGTGGTACAAAACTAACATCAACAAGTACATGCCATTGGGCCCCTACGATGATATACCTCTCGCCTGCCATAGAAGAGTAGGGGGAATTTGAGGGGATTCGGCTAGCAAGAGGAGAGATTTTGCATAGTGGCAGGTAGCAGATTATTGTAAGGGAGGGGCCTATAGAATGGTAGGGCTCCCAACTACTAGAATTTTGTTCTTTCCACCTGCTGCACTGATCTCTTGCTTCTCACATGAAGATTCACGCCCCCTGCAAAGATAGATCGATGGATAGATAGATGCACCCTTACCCGCCCCAAGGAGGGCAGGTCCTACTAGCTAAATTTTGCCCAGCCCTACCATCTATAGGCTAAGCACCTATTTCAATCTCGTATCCAATTCTATATTAATAGTCCACTAGCCCTTCTACTAATAATATGTATTGGATAGGACATGGCCGTCCCCCAGATCTAGTTATGTAGGTCGTCTTCTGAGAGAGAGTGATCTACCATCATCCATCTATTATGGACAAATGAGCATGCCATTATGCATGCTCCTCCATGTGTGTGTATCAACATTGCATCTTAAGATTAAATCAATCCAACTGTAGCTATAATCTTAACAAGCCAGAACGGACGTTCATGTTTAATGTCAGCACTATGTTCCTTGATCCTAGTATTAAACAAATGACCTGTTTCACCTATATAAGGTGTACCACGTGAACAAGTGACCTTATAAATGCCTGATTCATAAAGAATGTCTCTAGGATCTTTAAGAGATGGGATACGGTGTCTCACCAAGGATAGAGGTTTGAAGGCACATTGGATACCTTTCTTAGAGAGGATTTTGGACAACTTGTGGGATATGCCTTCATTGTACAAGAAAGTTGTGCTAGGGGGTTCTAAGTCCAAAGAGCGAGAGGAACAAGAAAGGAAACGAGATTTGGCTTGAATCATGGCTCTAGAAATTTGTTTAGGGGAATAACCATTCAACCTAAAGATATGACGTAGATGGTCTAATTCTTGCTAAAGGTTGTCAACATCAAAAATACGGTAAGCCCTCAAAGTGAGGGTTTTAAGAACCCCAACTTTTTGGCTCAGATGATGATTTGATAAGGAGTGGAGGTAAAGAATAGTGTGGGTGGCCTTGCCGAAAACTCGTCGCCCTATGGAGCCATCATGTTTCTTAATGAGCAACACTTCTAAGAAGGAAAGTTGGTTGTCAGACTCGAGCTCCATGGTAAAGGTGATGGACGGGTAAAAGTTGTTAATGTGCTCAAAGAAGACTTCGCGCTTATCATGACTATGGTGACTTTATTCTTTATTCTTTTCTCATATATATTATTAGCCCCCCTTTTATAGGTTCTTAATATCTATTTTCTTTTTGTGTTATTATTTAGCTTACATTTATATGTATTCGCTCTCATTTGTGTCTATTTTTGTTGTTATTGCTTTTCTTCAACCCTATTTATTAGCTTTTAGTTTATCTTTGTTCCGTGGTTGGTCCTTTGTGTTTTCTATTTTTTTTAGTCTGTTATATTTGGCTCTTATTGTTGTGGGTTTTCGTCTTGTGTTTAAAAATTGGTTTTTTATTATTATATATTTTTTACCTTGTTTTATGTATGCATACATCCTTTTTGTTATGTATTTTATATTTATATTTGGTCTTTTATTTTCTTATTTTAAAAACTTTGTTTTATGTGTATTGACTTTATTCTTATTTGGTGAATTTATTCTTTTTTTACCTTTTGTTTTGTGTATTTGACTATTTTCTTATTTTATTGTTGCTTCCTGGGTAACATTGTCCTTTCTATGCCACTGGTCATTCTCTCCTATCTCCCCCCCCCCACCTTTTTATTTGGCTTGGTCTACTACTTCTCTTACTTTCTCATGATGCTCTCTTTCTCTTATCCCGATCATGGATCACAAAGTGTGCTCCAAAACGTTGATGCAAAAATACTCACACAATCGAATCTAGAAGCATAATTAGAACAATTTTTGTCCAGTTATATATATTCTATAGGCTTTAGAAGTTCCCTATAACCAACAAATACTCCTTTCCTACTTGAGGGTTCTAACTTAGACCTCTTTTCTTTGGGCACATGAATGTAGACAGGACAACCAAGATTCTTAGATGACTTATATCATGTTTGATGCCAATGAATGCTTCTTCGGGGATTTTATTGCTAAGAGTGAATGAGGACATCTATTTTGGATGTAGCCAGTTGTCCTAGAGGCTTCAACCCAAAATGAAGTTTCTAAATTTTGATCATACAACATAGCTCTAGCAGCTTCTACAATAGTCTTGTTCTTCTAGTACCCCATTTTGTTGGGGATTATAAGGTACAATAAACTCCATCTTAATCATAGCATTCACACAGAACTCTTTAAAAGATGTTTGAAGTATAATCCCTCCCATTATTCGTCCTTACTGTTTTGATTTTCTTCCCACACATCTTTTCTACAAGAGCTTTGAATTCCTTGAGCCTCATAAGGATTTCTTCATCTTTACATTTAAGAAAGTATATCCAAGTTTTCCTAGAGAAATCATCTACAAAGATTATATAGTACAAGAATCCTCCTATAGAGATTACAGACATGGGTCCACATAAATCAAAATGAATTAGTTCTAATACATTTTTAGATTTGCTAATACTCTTTTGGAAAGTTCCTTATGTCTTATTTCCTAGGGCAATATCCTTAGTGTTCCTTCATGAGTTTGATTTAATTTGGGCAAACCAATCAACATTTTTCTATCGAAGATAAAGCACGAAAAATGGAGATGCCCTAATCTTCTATGCCAAATCTCGTTTGACTTTGAAGTCTCATGAATTAGAGCTTAACTGGGATTAATGCATAGTTTGTAAAGACATCCATGTCTAATTCCTATAGTATGAGCCTTCTTGATAGTTGAGTTCTTTGGCCATGCCAGAACTTTGCCTTCCATAAAGGTTATTCTATACCCTTTGTCTTCAAGTGCAGCACTAGAGACTAAATTTCTTTTTATTCCTAGCAATATAATACTCCTGTGAGTTGAAAAGATATGTCTGACTTCAAATTTATGGTAAGGTTCCAATCCCTTTCACTGGGTAGTTAGAATCATCCCCAATAGTTACCTCCTCATCAAGATTTTCTACCAAAGTGTCCAGGTGTTCTTTGAATCCAATAATATGTCGTAAGGATCCACTATCAATCACCCAAGTGTTGAGTTTGTTTAAAACCTAACTTGATAAGGTTGAATAGAAGACAAGTTTCTCTTAATCATTTTCCATGCTAGCTTTTCCAACTTCAACAAAGGAGGCTCGTTACTTTTTCCTATCAGGACACTTTATGGTATCCTATCGGGACACTTTATGGTATAATGTTCATACTTATCATATCTGAAACATTGTATTTGAGATATGTCCCTCCTCTTCTTTGAAGAGCCTTTTCCATAAGGGCTTTTGTCCTTCTTTCTTTTGAAGTTCTTTTTCCTTCCTTTCTTATAAGAGTTGTTGTTCAACAGATCAATGTCTTCATTGATGGTATTTTGGTAATCCCCCTAGTGATCAATTTGGATTCTTCTTGAATGTAATATGTCTTTAACCGATCGAACTTAGGGAGTTTTGAATGTGCACTTTTTCCTTATCTAAATGATTCCCATGATGATGGCAATCCACCTAGAGCCATCAATGTTAACTCCTTATTGTCAATTTGATAACCAATTGTAGAAAGTTGGCCTCTCAATTCAGTGATCCTCATAAAGTATGCGGTGATAGTTTCTCCCTTATTCATCTTCACATAATGGAGTTGTCTTTTCAATGTGAGCTCTCCTTGTATTGTTTATTTAATGAGTATGTTCAAGTGATTTGAACATGTGGTATGTCGTGTCACATTTTGATATAATTGGAACTATATGGTCCCTACCTGCATCCACAATCATTTTCACAGCCTTTTCATTGTTCTCTTTCGATTTAGTTTTCTCGGCATCATTTTCTGGTTCAAGTATGTTTACTTTTACTTTTTCAGGTATGTTTACTTTTACAGATAGAACTCCAAATGACTTGCACTAATGATTTCTGTACTTGTCATTCATCGATCTGATTTGGAATATATATATTAAAAAAAATTTGTTTGAAGAGACATGTCAGTGGATAGACATGTCTCTCCACCGCCATGTGTACATACCATTTCACAATTGGTATCCTTAATCAAACTAATACTAACCGATTGTTATGGGTGATATAGCAAATATAGTCTGATACGAATCTGATATATATTCAATGCATTTCACACATTATCGATGGCAGTAATTTATGTTCAATATCGATTAAATCGATTCTCACTTAAATAACAAAGATAATGATATTCAATATCGACTTAATGCAGATCAATAGATACAGATTTGTAGAGACATGTCTCTCCACCGTCATGTGTACATACCGTTTCACAATTGGTATTCTTAATCAAACTAATACTAACCAATTGTTATGGGTGATATGGCAAATATAATCAGATATGAATCTGATATATAATCAATGCATTTCGCACATTATCGATGGCAGTTATTTATGTTCAATATCGATTAAATAGATACTCATTTAAATAACAAAGATAATGATATTCAATATCGACTTAATGCAGATCAATAAATACAGATTTATACTAGTAACAAATAACAGTAACGATAATCATTCATCAGGTCGATTATCATGAATGGTAATTTAATTCTCAAATAATCAATATAACGATATTAGGTTTAATATTTAATTATGTATGTATGTATATTGATATACATGAGTGCATAGAATCATAGATCATTTTATTGATAATTATCATTCATGTTTATCTGACCGAAGCTATCATTATTAACAGCGATCTATACAACTGTTGAAGATAGTTTATCACTAACACTGTTGGGCTTAAAACATGAGATTTCAAGACTGACAAATTTGTTTACCAACAAATTAATAAAGCTAAATTAAATATTTAACTTTATCATGACATTTTGGGCCCTTTATATTTAATGTGACATTGGAAAATTAAAAGAGATGACTTCTATTAAGTACGATGTGCCTGCAGAAGAGATTCAAACCTCTTGGGGAAGTGTATGAAAGGAATTTTGCGTGGTCAATTCATTCATTTTGAGTTTTGACATTGGATATAGTTATTTGAATTTCTTCTGGAGGAGATTCTTCTTCTTTGGTTTGTGAGAATAGAAACCCTTGCAGACGACATTCTCCACATTATTAAGAGACATAATCTAGATAATAGCTTGGTGATTTCATTCAAATGTCACAACTAAGCACATTAAAGGAGTTCTTCATTTCAATTTTGTAAAGTTTATTGAATATTTGATTTTGTAAAGGACATTTTGGGAGGAGATTTGAAGGGATTTTTCATTGTCTTCGTTGATCATACCTTCCCCTTTGTTGGTTGTACCACTTTATGCCAGTTATACCATTGCTAAGATTTAGGCGTGATAGTTCTAGAGCAGGCATTTGGACTTGGAAGGTTTGTATCTACAGTATTGGAGTTCATTGCTTGCTGTTAGACATTTCTACGTCCAGCCATGCCACTTTGGAGTCATTAGGTGAATAACATAGGGTTTTTGGACATTGTATTTGCTAGTTATTACAATGACAACATATTATTTCTCATTTCAAGCAGAGGTATGTTTATTAAACATTTGTGATCAATTTTGAGCATCTAGGTATTTCCAGTAATCTACTTTGTACCTTCATATTGTAGATGATTTGAGCTTTGAAAATTACAACTTATTATACAATATGTAACCATGTTTTTTTTCTCTATTTTTTATTTTATTTTTGCATTTTGAGTAATTTTGAATTGTTTTTTGAAATATAAATAACAGCAATTATAGTGCAAGTAAAATAATAATATTGTAGTACTTTTACAAGCTCAAAAAATGAACAAGAGAGATAGCTTGGTTACTCAACATCTAGTTGGAAGGCACTTAGCTTGTTCTTGTTATTCATCATATGAAGAAGTTCTATAGATAACAGTTCGTTGATTAGAAGTCCAACCAAGTAGGATTTCAGAAGCAAGCTTATGTCACAGAATGTTCTGAAAAGGGGTCAAGGGGTCATGGCCAAATGCCAAGTATTTGTTAGGGTAGTTAGTAGAATAACCATAAGAGAGGGTAGTAAAGTAATACTGTAATATTTCGTGTAATGGTCATGTAAGTAACTTACATTTAAGTCAGTCAAACAAATTTTAGTAACTTCCTATCTTTAAGTTGTTAAGTAACTTTGTATTCTGCCTTTAATTCTTGATCATTTTCGTTATGGAAAGATCTTGTAATTGCTTATTTAAGGAGTATTCCTCTCCTTTGTAACTTTGTTTAATATTGAATATCTCAATTAATTATCATTTCAAATAAGAGTTCATGATGGACCTAAGAGGAGGTTTTTCTTGGAGAAAGCCTATCTGACTTGGTTTTTCTAGAGGAGCAATCTCATTCCCTACTTTTGGTCTAGTTGGCAGATAATCATTTCAAAGTTAAAGCCCATTTTTTATTTCAGATGCAATATATTTATGCTTTCTCGTGGTGATGGATCTTGAGCTATAGTTGTTAGACCTGGAATATCCAATTGAGGAATTTTCAGAATGGTTATCTCCTTCAGTATTTGTTTTGACACTTGAGGATTGAGGAGATGTTATTTGGCTAATTTCCTTACACACACACACACACACAAATATATATACAGAGAGAGAGAGAGAGCACAATTCTACTACTAGGGGGGTTTGAATCAGTAAAAGATATAAAATTTTGTATCCCTAATCAATTAAAACTTTGATAATGATAAGCATAAAACAGAAATGAAAAGAATGCAAATTACACAAAGAAACTTCAACACATAATGTGCATGAAAAACCCAGGATGGGTGAAAAACTACAGTGAAAAAAGCTACTAGGATTTATTGTCTTAATCCTACCTCGCGAATAAAATTGTGTACAATGCTTAAAGGGCACCAACCCTAGGGAATCATCAAAGTCCTTGCTTGAGAGCACCAACTTTTCAAACTGTGAAAAAAGCTACTAGGATCTATTGTCCTAATCCTACCTCGCAAATAAAATTGTGTACAATGCTTAAGGGCACCAACCCTAGGGAATCATCAAAGTCCTTGCTTGAGAGCACCAACTTTTCAAACTGAGTACCAACTCACATCCTTAAGGCACTAAACTTGTAAATATTAAAAAATATTAACTTGCATAAGTAATACAAAACATTTCTCTCAACAACATGAATGATAAGGGACAGATAAAATAGACTCTGTCAAATTTTACAATGATATTCTAAAATTTCACAAAATCACTCACTACAACTCTCAGATTTGACGATGCCAACAGATTATAAAATCATTCACTATTATTCTTCAGATTTACAATGCAAACAAACTACACACCATGTTTCACATCTACAAGCTTACTATAAGGCCTTGCATTGAATTGATCCCCTTTTGTTTTATCTCTTATCAATGATTACCAGACACTTGTCTTCCACAGATCTGTGTATCCTCTAAATAGTGCTTCCTTATCTCCATCGGATGGCAAGACGTTTTAAAACAGTTAATAGATGGTTTTAACTGCCTTTGGTTACAACTGCAAAATGGTTGAAAACAGTTCCAAATACCAACAATAGTTATGAAAAGATTTCATCGCTAAAGTTTGCAAAGCATTTTGAAGACAGTTAGCAGCAAAACTGTATAACTGAATAACTGCTATCTAAACCGATCAAAGCAATTAATATATACACATTGCAGACCAAGATACATCAAACAAATTGCATTCTGAAGATTGTCATAGCAAGATTGCTGTTGTATATCAGACTCGAAATACACATATCAATCTAATAAAAACATGTTCATAAACAGAGGTTTCATTCACAAAAGTGCATTTGCAGACATCTGTACAGAAAGATACAATCTGAAAACAGAAGAATATAAGAACAAACAAACAGATTGACATATCACTGTCATCTGAAACTTCATTACTGCAAAACATATTTGCCCCTATAAGTAAAACAATTAAATATCAAATGTAGATGATATTTCTCCAATCCATATTTATCAAAACTAGAATATCTGCAGGTTGCATGCATCTTATTTGATTATTTAATGCATTTGACATCAATAACAATTTTGAATTCTGACAATGTTGTGTATATATATATATTGAACCTTTGGATGTTTTCGAGGCTTTTCATTTGGAGTTGTGAAGGAGATCTTACTTAAGACATAGCACTTTGAAGTGATGGCAAAAGGACATAATTTATTTTTGTTTTTCAAGACAAAGTGGGCCTCAAAATTCTGAAGACCACAGATTGCAAGAGAATGTCTTTTCAATTTATTTGTTCAGAGCTTATTACTGGTAACAAAGCCTAATCATATTTATTTTGATGAGTATTGAGTTGGTATAGCAGGCAGTGAAATGGGCCACTGCCTGCTCAACTCACAACTCTACAAGTCTCGTAGATGCCTGAAGGATCATCAATAGCAATACAACGATTGTTACTGGTGGGAGAATTCTGAATATGCAAATCAGATCTTAAATTGGATGGCAGCAATTTAGAATGAACTGTCTCTATATTTATGCAATGTGTTTATTCTATTTACAAAATAAATTCAAACACAACAATTTCAGCAATTTATTTTCCGATTCTCTGCTTAATATAAGCAGTTTTTTCTTTGCTGTTGGTGGAAATTCAACAACCCATTGATTCCACAATGATAGCTGTTTATAACTATTCCTTGAGCTTTGAGTTACCTTTTCACAATTTAAGATGTAAAATTCATCCACCACATCTTTTGATCACAATACAATTAATGTGTAAAAATCCAGCTAGAAAGTTTCAGTAGATAGTCTCCTCCTATTGAGAAAACTCAAACTTATAACCACAGTTTAAAGAGTGGATTATAACCTGCAACTTGACCTTGCAAATGTAAACACAGGGACTTTTTGAAAAAGTGTATCTGGCAAAACAGGAGCCGCTATTCAGCCTAAGTGTGTCGATTTATCTACCAAAATAATAGTTATTGCTATTACTCTTAGCACTTTGAATGGATAAGAACAGCAGTTTCTAGCTCTCTGATCAGCGTAAGTTTTAACTTCATTATTTGCTCAAATTCAAAAATACATGCATTTGACAGTGAGATTTTGTTTAGAAAATTTGCTAGAGATCTAGTTTTAACAACGTAAGTATCAAATTCTCCAACAACAAAAAAGCGTTGCAAATAATAAATGGAAAATTGAAAAGTCTGGTCAGAAAGACATAGTAATATCAAGATCTACATTTGTAATAAAGTCACCTTAGGGACTTGTGTTAGTATTAAAATATTTATTTTCTGGAGAGTTCATTTCAGTAGGTAGTTTGGGGAAGTTACAAACTTACAGGAACTATTAAAATATTATAATGTTTCTTTAATGGTCATCTTAGTCTTTAGTTTATTATGTAGTTTCTATTTTCGTCTTTAGTTTATGATTGTTTCTTTTAGAAACATTGTCTTTGTCAATCTATATAAGGAGCTTTCATCTCCTTTGTTTAATGCAACTACAACAACATTGATTTATCATAACATGGTATTAGAGCTGGTCGATGTGATCTGGAATTTTTTCCAGAAATTTGCTTTTCAATTTTTACAAATAAAAATTGTACGAGGTATTTTATGAAACTTTTGTGGTTCATCTTCGAGGATTTTTGCTGGAAATCACAAGCCTGGTTAAGGGTTTTGATCCTGTGATTTCTTAGTTGCAACAAAAGTCTCAAATTTTTTAGGATTGCATGTATTCGCATGTTTGTTGCATGTACTTGCATGTTGCTTGCATGTGCTAGTTTACCATGTGAAGTCTCGTGTTTTGCCACCCTTCAAAATTTCTAATGGGTTTTCATTATTTTTTGCCCTTCAAAAAATTTATGATGGGTTTCTATAATTTTTCCCTTGAATATTTCTGATTCTATAATTTGCAAAGTTATGTGGGATTCCTTTGTGGGTTTATAATTTTTTCCTCAAAAATTCTCTAGTGGGTTTTACCATTTTTCTTTAAAAAACGAAGCTTTGTATTGTTTGGTTTTGATTGATTTTTCACCTCAAAAATCATGTTAGGTTTTGATAAAAATTTTACCTCAAAAATTGTGTTGGGTTTTCGTCAATCTTTCTCCTCAAAAATCATGGCTTTTTGCAATTTTTTTAGGACATCATGCTCATCTGTAAAGTTTGACGGGTTAGGCAATTTTTCACAAAATCGTGCTAGTTGTTCTCAATGTTTTTGTCTTTGTCTCCTAGGAAAAGCAGCTCTGTTATCCAACATCAGGTCGGATGTGGTCAGATGTTTTGCTGATTTTGGTAGGGCTAGTGGCAAATTCATCTCAGTGACAGAGTCAGTGGACAACTCTTGTCTTTTGTTGCAAAGCATTTTGAAGAAGGGGTCGCCCTTATCTGTTACTTTTTGGACACATTTTGGCTTCTTGGTCATTAACATTTTGCAAATCCAAGGAGAGTCTCAGCAGCAACAAAATGTTTTGAAGAATTTGTGACCAAAAGACATCAATTAGACAGTGACCATTAAGGGAGGGTATTAGAATATTATAATCTAAGTTACCGATTCGAGTTCGGGGACAGATTCGGGTTCGAGTTTGAGTTCGGGTTCATGGGTTTGGGCAAAAAAAAAATTCTCATTTGGGTTCATGGGTGGTTTTGTGTGTGTGTGTGTGTGTGTGTGTACAAAAAAAAAGAGAAACCCGCATGTCCTCTTGGGTTCGTCGTGGGTCCTACCAAGGTTCATTGCGGGTCTAGGCAAGGTCCTTATTTTGGACTGTGAGTTCGCCTGGGTCCATGCCAACATCAATCAGACACTGACCATTAAGGGAGGGTATTATAATCTAAGTTACTGATTCAAGTTCAAGGACAGATTCGGGTTCGAGTTCAAGTTCCTGGGTTTAAGCAAAAAAATTTCCCATTTGGGTTTGTAGGTGGGTTCGTGAGTGTATATATATTTAAATATATATATATGTGCATTATATTTACAAAAAAATAAGAGACCCGCAAGTCCTCCTAGGTTCGTCTCAAGTTCGCTGTGGATCTCGGCAAGGTCCTTATTTTGGACTATGGGTCCACCCGGGTCCGCACCAGCAGACCTACAATCCCCAACAGTGACCCCATCAGGACCCGCAACAAACCCAGGCTCGCATCCGGATTCAGATGAATCCAAAACTAGACCCATGCTCTAGGGTCCAAACCCGGCTTCCCAGATTATAATGTTTCTTTAATGGTCATCTTAATTAGTCTTTAGCTTATTAAGTAGTTTATATTTTTGTCTTTAGTTTACGATTGGTTCTTTTAGAAACATTGTCTTTGTAAATCTATATAAGGAGCTTTCATCTCCTTTGTTTAATACAACTACAACAACATCGATTTACCATAACAGGAACACAATGTTTATATATGAGCATTTGCACAATGCTTTTGTTTTCATCAAATGGTTAATAATTATATTTTTACTATGCATTATGGTTTAGATTATTTTACCTGCAATTTCCCACATGGTACCAAAGCATAATTGCTTATGTGCCTGTGAAGCACCATTGACAAGAAGAGAAGTGGAATGGAGATAAAGGAATATCCAATATTAGTTTAACGTAATACTGGAGAGACTACTTCTTAAAGAAAGACACTGATGGATGACTCAAATGAAGGTATTGCTAGGCAAGCCTTTGTCTATCCCTGCACTTAAAAGCAGGTAAATGGGAAATATGATCTGATTTGTATGTTTGCACATATATTTTGAGTTTTCAAGCTTGAAGGAGGAGATATGAATGTCAAAACAGTTATATAAAGCTGTTTTAGAATGTCTGAATTGTTGACTTATTCAAGCAATTTTGAAGTGCGAGTAGACTGTCCCTACATAGTTACTTTGCTTGTTTGTTGTTCTTGCGACAGTTATTTGAGGTCTATTCCAAACATGTATGATGCAGATAAATTAAAATGAGGTTAACTTTTCAAGCATATCAAGTGATTCTGGCAATATTTTGGTCTTTTACAGACCAATAGTGGAGCAACATTTTGCTGAAAAATAAAAATTGGCAATGATAACGAAATAAAGGAGATGATTGGAGTAATAAGGAATATAAGGAAGTGCTTCGTTTCTTGAGGAGTAAAGTTTGTATTATTTTTTCTAATTTTATTTTATTGTTTTTGCTGAAAACCAAAAATTGTCAGTGATAATGAAATAAAGGAGATGATTGGACGAATAAGGAATATAAGGAATTGTTTTGTTTTTTGAGGAGTAAAGTTTGTATTATTTTTTTCTAGTTTTATTTTATTGTTTTAATTTTCTAATTTTTTTTTTTTTTTTTATTTGAAGATATAAAACGACTAGTAAATAGATGCATTGTCGTTTGAACCTAACACTTCAAAATGACTTTCAAGGACATCTAAATAAAATATAAATCATGTTATCTTTTGCTTGGACTTTTAGGAACATCTTTGTTAAAACTAACAAGACCTCCAAGACTCACATGCAACATTTAATAGTATTGCCCCTTTTTATTCCCTATCACTATGAAAAACTTTAAGTGTCATTTCAAACCCAAAACTTAGTCTTTAGCAAGTTCTTTTCAGTTTGTCGGAACCCATGAATAGTTCCTAAACACCCGTAGGAGTCCGACATAGCAGTGTGAGCCTTGTCTTTTTCCCTTCGTATCTTCGTGTTTTGTCTTTAGTGTGTGAACCCCCTTAAGAATGTTGTTGAGTCAATGTTCTCTCCTATTTTTAAGTTAAGAAACAAAGCCCACAGTCAGTTCTAGAAGTGTTGTTGGAACCGACAAGGAAAGTGTAACTAACCAATGTTGGAAGAAAAGATTCTTGCATGAAAAGCTTCAAGGGAAGAAGGTGGAGGTAAAGCTTAGTACCAGAATTGTTGTCAGAACCGAATGAAGACAAAACTAATAAACAATAAAAAAAGAGACTTGTATTTAGCGCTTGAAAGACTAGAAGACTTGCAAAATGGAAGAAGGCGGAGATGAACTTTGGTTTTGGAACTCTTGTCGCGCCAACCGAGATGGAACCTTGTGAAAAATCAAAAGAAAGATCATAAACCGGAATTCTATAAAGCTACCAAAGTGTTCCAATTCCAATGCTTAGGCCAAACGACGCAAATAAGGCCGCTTATTTTCAAATATAGCAGCTCACATGCCCTTAATGGCAATAAAGAAATTTGAACATTTAATTCATGAGGTAAGTTGCATTCAATGCTCAAACAAATGACATTATAGAGATAATAATGAATGATTTGATGAGCAATATTTGATCATTTCTCTCAGAGATCAAGTTGAGATGAAGAGAACAAGCTAGGGCACCAAGCAACTTCAGCTATAACTAATGACGACACATACAAATGAGTCTGAATTCTTATGTCATTGTCTTTTAAACTTTTTTATCAAGTCTACAGTGGCAAAGATGTTATTTTCGTTAAATTAAATCACGAGGTTTAAACATCTAGGGTATGATCATTTGAATGGGCTTGAGTGTTCTTTAGCTGAAATTAGACACACAAAATTAGGACATGTCAATTTAAAAGAGTTTTGTGGTAAATTAAACAGCCCAATAGACATCCTATTACACAAAAAAAAATTGAAAGTGGGTTATTAGAGGTCGTTGGGTTTCCTATTGTTGTCTAGTGTATAGACCTGATAATAGTGTATAATTAGTTATAACCTAGATACCATGGAAATCAAAACACGAGATGAAAGGATTCTAGTAACTCTCAATAGAGAGACAATATAGAACTGTTTTTTAATTTCCAGATAACTGTGGTGAATGATGCATGATGCATTCACCATAAAGCTAGTTAGAGAACTACAAGGATGCCCAAAACAGAGGATCTCCTCTAAAGTCGTCAAACTAATTCAAACTTATGGCAGCTATTTCATACAATTTCCTGCATTTACATATATCAGGGTAGGTGCATTTGTTGACTTTCCTTAGAAGTTACCTCAATATGTAGATGACAAAATTGTAAAGGTAAAGTTGTACAAGCATATATGCGAGATAAACAAAGGTATTGAGAGGCACAAAACCCATATCCCTTTCCCCATTCAATTGGGAGCATATACTTATTAGTCTTCCTCGAACGCCATAAATGTCACTGAATCTACAAGTATGTCATGCAAACTTATGATGTGATTAGTGGACAACTTGATCCAAGTAAATTTGTAAAGGATAACTTGCATATGGGACTAGAGTACTATCATACTAACACACTGGAAGATTGCTTGGCTAATTGTACAGATGAATTTGAGGTGTGAAAGAGAACATGGTCCAAGCTGACCATCGAACAAATCCGAGAGTGCCACCTTCCATTTGACATCCTTAGTATCACAGATGATGGTTCTGATCTAGCGGGTCCCCATCACTTCACAAAAGTGCAAAATAGCCTATTGGAACAGGTAGATTGGAATGCTCCAAAAATGGACGATTTAGATGTAAGAACAACCCCCATACTCAAAAGAACTAAGGCTTGGCTAGTAAAGAAGAGGGGAGAAGGAAAAGGAGGTGCAACTTCAAACAATCGAACACCACTTGATCAAAAATCAACCTCTTCCATTGCTCAGAATACTTCTGCCCCAAGTGTACAAGCAACAACCCTATCTAGTTTTGTTGAAGGAGGTGATGGGCAACCACTTGAGAAAAGGTTGGGACCTAGTCCTACTTGTGGAATAAGCCCCTTACTAGATATCGAATTGATTGTAGATGATGAAAACCCTGACAAAGGAGGGGAGAAAAGAAAAGAAGAAACACTCAAAGATAAAGGTAACACAGTACAAGAGGAACAACCTTAAGCCACCCACTAGTCTAATCCAAAACCCGACAAGGAAAAGAATTTATTTCCTTTCTTGGCTCAAAGTATGAGCACCACTCCACCAGTCAAAAGAACCATGTTTCTATCTCTATATGCATTGAAGTCAACAACTCAAATGTTGTCAACTCCTTTGTGGCTTCAAGCTGCATTGGATAGTAAGAGAAAGAGAGAAGCTAGGGAGTGTCTTCTAAATGATGCCATGGCTCAGGTATTGCGTCCTTCACCGAATTCTAAGACCAAGAAGTTAAAGACCACCTCTCGACTCGTAGAGGATGATAATACAGGCCATGTATTTCTCGAAATTGCTCGCCCCAAGGTTCAAAAGGAGCCTAGTACAGCAACCCTACAAATTTCAATCTCACTATGATTAATATGGGTGATGCAAATTTATCTATTTGGCAATTTTCAAATAATAAGGTGAAGAAAAGGATTGAGAAAGCGAAGATGGATACCGAAGGCTAAGGTAGAATTGCTTTAAGAAAGCCTAAGGTTGCTATTGACGCCCTTGTCTACCCAAATGATATGCTCTTCTAATACCATCTTAGATCCCACCTCAAATAAGAAAAAAGATTGATCTCTCAATTGCAAATGGAAAGCCAATTTAGGAAAATTACTAGAGAGTGGATCGAAGATTTGAATGTCCAGGGTTTGCCTTTCATTGATAGGATGAGTGAATCTTACAATGCCTTGGTATTAGTTAGGAATGACATAGTCTCTGAGCATTGAGTAGCGAAGATGGAGGGATTTGCCCATAAGATTACCATGAAAAAATTGCAGGAAGTGATCGATATTGGGGTAGATACTAATGTTAGTCTTGGTATATTGGAATCACATAAAGAACCCTATCACAAATGGATGTTCAGTCTAGGGTACAAATGTGAGTGCATATAAAAAAGTGTCCAATATGAACAAGTTGAAGGAAGAAGCTAAGGAATTGATTGAAATGAAATGAAGATTTTTAATGATGTCCACAAGAGCATTGGTCTAAGGGACCATGAGTTATAGCCTTACTCCATATTCCTTTCCAGATAAGATCTACTATGAATCTTAACAATCAACTAGCAATTTGTCTTATCTTATGCTCCTCAAATAAATTATGCATGCTTATACCAGCCTCCAAGATGACTCTGTATTGGGCCCGGATGTCTTCATATGTTGTGCACTCAATGAGAAAGTGTCATTCCATCTCAATCACACCTTTTTCACAGAACTTGCAAATTCTCTCCTCCCACTGCTCTTTGGGCCTTTTCTATCTACCTGTCTCACATCTGAGATGATGTGAGTCACTACTCAATTAAAACACTAACACCCTAGCCTTACCTTTAATAGTTGTCCCAGGGTAAGCTTGATCCCCCTGTCCCCAGGAAGGGTTGAACACTTCAATATAACGTGTCTTTTTCTAACCCATGTTACAAGATCACATGGCAATTTGAAATTTCCCCATGACAAACTTCTTTATTTCCACATTAGCAAAAGGACAATCTTGCAATTTGATGCTCCACGTGCTCAACCACTTTATATTTTGTTTCATCCAAGTCTTCTTCATGTGAGCCAAACCCTCTTTCATTGCAATTTTGGGCCAATGTTGGTTATCCATATTTTCAAGTTTCTTTAAATAGCTTATTACCCATGTTATCATTGCCACCTCCAACAGGTACATACTAGCTTCTGCTAATAGGATTTCATATGGCACTGGGCCCTTGACTTTGATACTACTAGTGATTAGGTGTTTCTAGATCCTCTCTAACTGTCACCACCCACACTTTGTCATGATGCCCCCCCAAAACCTCACATTTGTAAAGAACAACCAGCCTGACCAGCAACCAAAGAGAATTCCCTTGACTTTGATACTACTAGTGATTAGGTGTTTCTAGATCCTCTCTAACTATCACCACCCACACTTTGTCATGATGCCCCCCCAAAACCTCACATTTGTAAAGAACAACCAGCCTGACCAGCAAACCAAAGAGAATTTTCTTGGTCTTCCAATCACAAAGCTCAGCCTTTGTATATTTGTTTTGCAGTAGATAGGATGTCTTCCACCCTCCTTGTATCCTTTTTTCTCTACAAGCCAATCCCCAAATATTTGTATTCTTTCCCAATTTCTAACAGGCTTCCTTCGATAAGAAAATCCATATATTTCTCCTTTCTTTTCAAAGGAAAAATCATGATTTTTATCTTTGTAATATTCACCTACATCCCCACTTCCTCACAGAATCATTCCAAAGCCTCTAAATGTTCTCTTTATCCTTGAGTCATTTTTTATATTAAGATGAGATCGTCAGCATATAGAAGTAGCTTCACCACATAACCAGCTAATTGGACCCCCTCACGATCAATTTTGTCTGGCCATGATTCAAGTTTATCAATATATAAGCCAAACAAGTGGGGGATAACAGCCACCCTTGCTTTACACCAATGTCACCACCAAAACACTCAAACATTCCCTCTTTAGTTCTGATTTTGGCTCTAACTCTCTTGTAAAGTCTATGCACTACTGCTCTATACACATTTGGAAGCCTAATTCTTCCATTCCACTCCATAGCTTATCTCTAGGTATTGTATTAAACGCTTTCTTGAAGTCCATAAGACAGCAATGAGCTTCTCTCCCCTGGTTGTCCCATATTTTCTCAGTCAAATACCTAAGAGTAATGCAATGATGAATAGTAAATGTCTAGATCTGAAACCCGCTTACCCTTTTGCTTTTTTTCGTTCCCCTTGCGCCCAACTATTGATTCTACGTTCCACCATGCTCCCAAAAAGTTTTCCAAATAGAGGGTTAATCATAATAGTGTGATAGTTAGATGGGTTACTAATATCCCCATTCTTAAATAAAGGGATAATCACACTAGTAGTCCAGCCAACCGGGGAACCCTCTTGAATGACCTTGTTAAAGACCCCTTTTTATGTGGGGAGCAAGGAGATCAACCCCCCACTTTAAAAATTCAGCTTGAAGCCCATCAATATCACTTGCCTTACCATTTGCTAGCTTCTTTATTCCTAGTTTGATATCATCCACTGCAAGGAGCTCCAAAGAAGTGTTCACAATGGGAGGAGAGTTCTTCACACCAATGCACTCATTAACTTTGCGTAATCTAACCATCAAGCATCAGTAATACTGGTTTCAGTTTGTTTTTACCTTTGATGTGAAGCTTTCCAAAAGTCTTTGGGATTATGTTTGCTTAGAGATGTTAACTCCTCCCATCTTGCATTTACATACTCATCTTTTTCCAATTGAACCAACTTTGCATATTTCTTCCTGTCTTCTATGCTCGTATCTTTCCCTTTTATAGATCTCTTGGCTGCCTTGCACTCTTCATCATACCACAGATTAGCCGGAAAAGTATTTGCAGCCCTTTTTCTTCTGCAAGATCTTCTACATGCCTTTAGTGCTTTGTGTATAATAGGGATCAATAAGCTGCTGTGCACGTGTTCAAAATTATCATTGACCTATTCATCAGTTTAGTTATTGTTTATCTCGTAGAATAGCTATTTGAGAGTAGCACTAAATATGTTCCTATTCTGCTGATTGACCAAATAATAGAAGACATTGATGATATTGGTTGTGAATTGCATAAGAAAGATAATTCTGGAGTTACTACAGCTGATGATCTGAAAAAGGATTATCAGCATTACATTAATACCATCGCAAACCCTCTTGTTTTTTGTAAAGACCAATATAAAAAGCTGGCAAGAATAGATGCTATTTTAATGTTGTGCAGTAATCACCATAAAACTTTCATTGCGAAATCAGAGAAAATCAGGCGATTGAAGAATTATTGGGCAATTTGACATACCAATGTCATTATTCCTGATTGTGACAAAATTGCAGTTGTCACAAATGAATTACAGGTGTATAAAGAGAAACAGTTGGATCAGGTAACACCAACCAAGGAACGCAAAGGAGATGCATTTTGACAGTTTTAATGGTTTCTATTTTTTGTCTTTTCTTGCTTTTGTTCTGTATTATTTTAAGACTTTGATTTAATTTGTATTCAATGGACGTCAGTTATAAGTGGATCTTGAATAGTTTTCTTTGAAGAAGTTGAAAAGACTATATATATTGAAGTGAATGGAAAAACAACAGATCTGCAGTTTTTCAAAATTTCCCTGTTGCTTTGACAATTGAGTGAGGCTCAAATTTTGATTGTTGTTGTTCAGTAAAGTAAAAAAGAATTTCTTTTCTTTCGCTTATATGCATGAATGAATTTCACTGAGTAGAAGAAATCTTCTTGTTGCAAGACTTTGTTTTTGCATGATAAATGTAGCATTCTTTGTGGTGCTTTTTGTTTAATTAAGTTCATTTATGATGTTGGTTGAAGATATGTGTTGGAATTTTGGAGTTTGAGTCACATTTTCATCTTTGTATGAAGATATTAGTTGGAGATTGTATGTCTATGTGATTTGTGGTTTCAATTCCTTGTACACGATTACTTCATACTGATGGGTAATTGTTAGCACCTTTCCTGTTTCTAGTTAAAAGCATACCCTTTGTTAGTAATTAGATGAAAGTATAAATTTCTTGTTCATATCACAAGAAGGGAGCTGTACATGTTACAAGATTCAAGAAGAGTTGGCAGATTAACGGATTTTCGGATGATTAATTGATAAACAGAGGAACAAATGTGTTCCTTATAAAGAATTACAAGGACGTTGTTTCTATAAGAAACAACGTAGACTGAAGACGGAATTAGAAACAAAACTAGAGACAAGATAGGAAACATTCCTATCTGGACTGAAGAAAAAAGAGACGGGATAGGAAACATTCCTATCTAGACTGAAAGACGGACTACAGACAAGTAGTTAACTATTATAGAAAGTATAAGATATTATCTTAATACCCTCCCTTAATGGTCAACATACGAATGTCGGAACATTCTGAGATAATTGAGACCCTCCCTGGATCTACAGAATGTTGAAACCAAGAAGCTTTGCCAGAAGAGTGCTATGACTCAAAATAGGTTGCATTTACAAAACTTCGTTTTTGTGGAAAAAACGGTAAAACCCAGAATCTCACACAACCTTGCGTATTACAAACAACTTGAAATGATTTTTGAGGAGAAAATCAACAAACCCAGAATCTCACACAACCTTGCGTATTACAGACAACTTGAAATGATTTTTGAGGAGAAAATCAACAAACCCAAAAAAAACAGAAACAGATACAAAAGGGGAAAAATGTAGCTTCGCCTTGATCAGGAAGCTCGACAACTTGTGCTGTTGTTTCATGCAGCTCCTTCAGATATTTCCAGAGTTCTGCAGCTGACTTGCCGGAAGGAATCTGCGGTAACTGATCATCGATAACAGAGAGCTTGAGAAGCATAATAGCCTCTCGATTGCGATCATCAAACTTGTCCTATTCTGCTTGGTCGAAGGTCGGATGAGTCTTTTTGCCTAGAACAAGCTCATCCAGGCGACGGTACTTGAAGACAGTCAGCATGCGCTGCTTCCAAGTGTTATAATTATGGCCATTGAATCGTTGACTGCCCTCCAACATCAGATTAGTCAAAGATGCCATTTCGAAGAATTCAGGTACAAACTTCAAGAGTGAAATTCAATAGGCACGGATTTCAAGGCAAATTCCTAGCTGACCCAGAAAGTACCCAGAAGAACTGATACAAAACCTAGAAAGAATTTGAAGTCGGATTTCAAATCCGTAGTCTCGAAAATTGAGGCACGAAAAACAAGGCACCCACAAAAATATGATGAAGACCCATTTGAGATTTTAAAAAACCCACTAAGAATGTGATCAGAAAATTTTCCCGACCTCAAAAATTAGGGTTTCAGGCAAAACTCTAGCCAGCGGCTTGGAAGGTCAAAGACAATAGAAAAAATGTTGATTTTTGTGAAGAAAAAAAGACAGATCTGTTTCCCAGATTGCGACTTCAGGTTGAGACGACGCTAGACACAGAGTGTGACCTCCAAACGGTGGCGGATGTGGCAGGAGCAGGCATTTTAAAAAAACGCAAAGCCGTGAGTTCGAGTTTGCAGTCAAAAAAAAAAATCTCACGGGTTGCAGAGTTAAATGTCAACCAGTCGCAAGTACAGGCCACAGATCTCCTAAAACTAATGCAAAAAACTGCAATTTGTCGCCAAAGAAAATCCGCAATTTCTAAAAAAAAAACCGGCAATGATTTTCAGATGTTTTGTAGCAGACGGGTCTCTTTGAAAAAAAACGGGAGTTGCAGATGAAATTCTTCCCGCGATTTGCAGACTTTGCAAGGAAAAAACTCCAAAAAAGAAACTTTCGTGATTTTCAAAAAAGAAACCTAGTTGCACGGATGAATTTCTCAAAAATCAGAAACCCTAGACGGGCTGTTTGAGAAAAACCTTAGGAATTATTTCAAAAAAATTTAGCAAATAATTTCGAATGAAATTATAATTTTTTCAAAAAAATTCAAGTATTGGCTCTGATACCATGTTACAAGATTCAAGAAGAGTTGGCAGATTAACGGATTTCCGGATGATTAATTGATAAACAGAGGAACAAATGTGTTCCTTATAAAGAATTACAAGGACGTTGTTTCTAAAAGAAACAACGTAGACTGAAGACGGAATTAGAAACAAAACTAGAGACAGGATAGGAAACATTCCTATCTGGACTGAAGAAAAAAGAGACGGGATAGGAAACATTCCTATCTAGACTGAAAGACGGACTACAGACAAGTAGTTGACTATTATAGAAAGTATAAGATATTATCTTAATAGTACATTCCAAAAATTCAGAGAGGAACTGTTACCAATTCGCCCGATAGGTTGGCTTTTAAGGGCATAGGAGTCAAAAGTTGAGAAAGTCCAATCTGTTAACCAACAAATAGATAAAAAGCAATACAGTTATATTGGAAGCTGAAAACAAAGTGAGCTGGAGGATTTTCATTATCTCAAATCAGCTTCTCCCCCAAAGATGGTGATTTGTATGAAAATTGTTTTTTATGGATAAGGTAATACCATCATACATTGAAGGCTGGAGGATTCTCATTATCTCAAGTCAGCTTCTCACCTAAAGATGGTGCTTTGTATAAGAATTACACTTTTATGGATAAAAAGTAAAATTAGATTGGAAGCTGGGTGATGGAGGACTGGAGGATTTTCATCATCTCAAGCCACCTTCTCACCCAAAGACCCAAAAGAAGGTGCTTTGTATGAGAATTGGTTTTCTATCTGGACAAAATTAGAAGTTCATATTTTGTAAAGGTTTAACAGAAAACAAGAAGAATGCAATACTTATATATAAATATTTTCATAATATTTAAAACTTTCACAAATGATTAATAAAAAAAATTTCAAATTTACTGCGCACATTATGGAACAGATTATTTTGAAATAATTTTACCTGCATTTTCTCACAGAAATAAGAGTAAAGGGGCTTTCAAAAATGTCAAATCTCCAAACCAAGGGCCGTTATTCTACCTACTAGTGCAATAGGTTCTCTACAGCGACAAGGATTGTTGCCCTTTTTCTGCATAAGTATGTGTAAATTGTTTCAGAAATCTAATTTTCCTTTAATATCTGGACATAAGAGCCCGGTTCTTAACTTTGAACAAAGATTAAAAAAAAACTGAAAACTCTGCTAGGGAAATCAATAGAAATTAATTGAACCAAAAACAATGGTTCATATTCGAATCAAATAAAATAATTTCAATAATAAACAAGGCAGTGTGCTTCTGGAGCTATGTTTTTGTTGTTTACTAAATTCAACAAATCATCCATTCAAGAGTATGATATTTTAAGTTTTTTTCCCCATAAATATTGGTAGAGCTAGGCGTTAATTCTTCCGAAACAGAGTTTTCTGGCAGTGCAAGTATGGTATAAAAGTCTGGCCAGAATATTTGGTGAACAGTAAGAATCCTGCTATTTATACAACAATTGGAAAAGCTAGTGCCTAAATAAAAACCAGGGTTTCAAAATTGAATGCGAAGAAGGGATGGAGCTTAGAAACTAAAAACACTCCACAATAGAAGGTCTTTAGCTAAGGGATTGTAACAGATGGAAATTATATTTGAGTTAGTGAATGTGAACCTTTGTGTTCTTACAGAAAAAAATTTCTGTTGATTTAGCAGGAAGTCATGAAAGCTCTGGCTGCCCGGACTTCCATCCGGCTTTATGTTTTTCTTTCTCATCATTTTCTTCATATATGCTTCTTCGAGAATTTTAACGTCTTGGTTTGCCATTTTTATGGTATGCCCCCTCGTAGGTATTGTATACGTTTTCCATTCACCGCCCTGTGTGTAAGTGCTCGTCTAAAGCGTGCGTGAGCCGGTATAGATGACTGGCACGAGTGGGTATGTCCGGTACAAGTACCATGCGTGCGGGAAAATATCTAATAGGAAGTAAAATATATTTGGGAAAATATCTAGCTAGTAAAATATATTTGTTTCAACAAAAATATCTAAAAAATTGTATTGTTTCAGTTATTTATTTATTGTATTTGTGATATTCACTTTAAAATTAGTGAATTGCTTTCTGCCAATTATAAGTAATTATTATTAATTTGAATATTTGTCAAAGTGTAGATATTTAAGTTGGAAGATTTTTTATCCAAGTGTGTAGTTTGTTACATCCAAGCTACACTTAACAATACGGCTCATTCACATTTCTTATATTTTTACATACAGTTGAAGACTCTCTCTCACATATGTCAACAACAGTGGTTGATTTGTCATCTACACTCTTAGTTTGTTTGTCAACATATCATTTTATGTATTAACCTTGTTACCTCTATAAAATAATGAAATGGGACTGTGATCTCTGAGCCCAATTTATGTTTCCAACATGGTATTAGAGTTGAAGGTTTTTCAATTTCTTGTTTACTTGCATTTTGTAGTGTGAAGAAAAGTTGAAGTGCATAGAAAACACAGAGTGGTTTGTCACTATCGTAAGAAAGAATAGTTGGTGTGGCATGTTGTATGTCGAGTGGAGAGTGCCAGCCTACAGGAGGATGTGCTTGACAAAATAGTTTGCAGAGTCATGTTCTTACTGCAATTTGTATGTTTTCGATGTCCAGGGTTAGTTATGCAAGAGTCCAAAGAGCCCAGAGAAAAAGTGAGTTTAGTCTCTTGAGGTTAAGTGTTGATACATTTCTTTGTCGAGGCAATTCCATTGAAGTTTGAGTGTTGTATTGTTTTGAAAGAGTGTTATGGCCAAGCACAAAGTTGGCTACCACTACCAAGAAGAATGGAAAATAATAATCTAAATGCTTCCTAGTTGCTTGAAGATGACATTGAATGTTTGAAAGAATGTTTGCTTTTGTGTTGTCAGAGTTGTAGTTGTAGTGAGAAATCACTAAAGAATGTGTATGCTAAATGTGGCAGGACAGAGAATATAAGCCATGTGTTTGATGTATTGTTCAAAAGAGGTGGTTTTTTTGGAATGCTAGGGTAGCAAGATATGATGTAATTGAGTATACTAGTGAGGCTTGGGCACTATTTTATCATATGTGAGTAGTGGCAGAAGTGAAAAATGGTTTTTGTAGGATGTATAGGTAGTTGCATCGAAAGGGGAATTTAGTAATAAATATGGCTAGTGTATAATGTGTGTCTAGTGTTATTAGTTGTAAGATGGTACACTAAAGTTTGTTGTCATGGTTCTCTAGTTGTGAGTGCTAAATCTTTGTATTGTTGTGGTCATGTAAAAGAAAATTGTGGGAAGCTCTTATAAAAAAGGGCCAATTCCAAATAATGTGCAATCAAAAAGTCAAAGAATGTATTGTACTTGATCTTTTGCAAGGGGTGCATTATCGGTAGTACCTAACACCCTAATATATTTTTGTTTGCTTTAGTGATGAACCATTTATCTGAAAAACATTCCTAGAGAACTAACGAGCACAACAGTTGGTTACCCATGTGTCTCAGTAGATGGATTATTTTTTATATGGACTCAATAATTATTTTGATATAGGAGAAAAGTTCAAAGCTAGTTTCCCCATCGGTGGAACAATGTTTATGCAGAGTTTGAAGGTTTTGTGGTAAGCCAAAACCACTTGTTTAGGTGAAAAAACCTAAAAGTTTGTTGAAGGGTTTCTGGTAAGCCAAAACCACTTGCTTTGGTGAAAAACCTAAAGAAAAAGTGATTGTGTTAGGTGGGGGAAATCCCAAATGGTTATGGGTGAACTGGTTACAAACCCAAAGCATAATGACAAGAGGAACAAAGTGATAGTGATAAGGGGAACCAAAATTTTATGTTGTAAAGGGGTACCTAAAAAGGTTTGATGTTAGGACCTATCCTATTTGAATTTTTAATAATTACTCCCACATACAAAACTATTAGTGGTACAAATAAAGGAGCGTTGGAAGATTTTTTATCCACATGTGTAGTTTGTTACATCCAAACTATAGTCAACAACACATGTCATTCACGTTTTCTATATTTTTGCATACAATTGAAGACTCTCCCTCACATGTGTCAACAATAGTGGTTGATATGTCCTCTACACTCTTAGTTTGTTGTCAACATATCAATTTATGCATTTGGCTTATTACCTCTATAAATTAATGAGATGGGACTGTGATCTTTGAGCCCAATTTGGGTTTCCGACAATTTATTTATTAATTTTATATACTATGCAAATTATTAATTGTCTACTTTTTTAAATTTAATTAAGTTATAATAGATTCCAGATTCTATTAGGCCAATGTCAGACTTTATTTAACACAAATTGAATTTAGATTAATTGATCTTTATCCATTCGTCTACTATTTAATTGAAATTTTGAATTTAATGTGGAAAAAGTTGATTGATATAAAAAATATTGATCTCTTTAGAAGTTAAAATAGAAATTTTATTTTTCTAAAACATTTGTGAAGGGTAGAAATGAATATTGTTGATGGAAGAGTGATTGTAAAATTAGATATCTTCACTATATTGGATATCCAAGTCACTTTTTCCTTCTATATGAAAGTTTTATGATATTTTAGCTATGTAATGTTTTGTTAAATTATATTTAACAAATAGAAATTGTAAAAAAATTATTATTTAGATAAGATTGAGTAGTTTTATAAAAATAGATTGTAGAATATTTTATATTACTTAAAAGAGTCATTTTACTTTTGTTGGAGGGATATTGTGAAAGATGAGATTCAACATTCCAATTTATTGTATTAATGTAAAACATATAAAACATTCAACACAAGTTTGACACTAGGATTTTTACGTGGAAACCCAATTTGGGAAAAACCACCAACAACATGTCACCACTTTTTCACTCTTTCGAAGTGAGGTCTATTAGGAGCCAACCCTGTTAAAGGTTTACAATGCACACTATTAAATGTGACCTAGTTAAAGGATCTAATCACCTTGTTAAGAGTGGCCTTGTTAGAGGACTTTGATCATTCCATTTAAAATGTCAACTTGTTAAAGGATTTACATAGACTGATAAGTCTTTCAAATGATTGTTAGGTCAACCTCTGTTAAAAGAATTTCAATACAAACTATTTATAATGATTAGAAAGAAAATAATAGGGTTTTGATCTGTATGATTACAACTCACTTTGCAGGTTCATATTACTATCGATTCATGTGTTGATTCACTGATAAGCTCCCCATTATCATCTTTGTTCTTGATTTGCTTGGCAACCCTTCAAGCAATCAACCTATTCCTTTCAACACAACTTAAGCCATCTACTTAGATTCGCTTATCAATGTCAGCAACATTAGCGCAAGCAATCTCCTTTTGCTTCACTTTCACTCTTACACACTTGAGTTTACCCTTGTGTGTCTCTGGTCCACCTTTCTCTATGTGCCTCTCACTTTAAGTTTGGCTCTATACCTCTTTAAATATGTATTTCTTGCTTTGTCATTTTCCATGATCACCATAGATCTTAAAGTTTACGATCTAGTTCATGAGGTTCATTATATCTGTTCATCTTCCTTCTTTTCTAGAATCTTCTCATCCATCGAATTAGATCATATATGTTATACCTAATCCTCTCTTTGAATTTAATGATCCAACTCATCAATCTCATCTTCAACATGATTTACATCTCCCAAGAAATCAATTGAGTCAGCTAGAAATCACAATTTCCTCAAATTCATTTACAACATTGTTACACAGAAATCACTAAGTTCTGACACTTGGTCATCACTTAATCAATCGATCCTTGTAAAACTTCTGGCTCGGTATCAACTACCTTGCCCGATCGATAATCATGCTTGGTCAACACTAGATTTGCTTGGCACTTACTATGACTCAATTGACACTAGCATCATTCAACATTTCTTAACCTTTTACACTATCGCTCAACTTGGCTTTACATTTTTTATATAAATAATCGCTTTGTCTTATCAAAGTCTAACTAATCAAATTTCCATTGTAGCTTCCTTTCCATAACTCAACCTTTCCTCTAGGTGTTATTGTTATGAGCAATTTCTCAAATCCTCTTCATCAATCAAATAGATATGATATTTAGATTATGTAGCAATATGTCTTATTGGTATATTTGACATCAATGGCAAAACAACAATTGTTCCAATTATAATTCCAACAATAGTATATAAGAAAAAGTTTTGAATAACCGAAAATATGTCACTTATTAACATTAAGATTCCATGATATCAACAAAATTTAACGTGTTTATTTTGACATTAAAAGTTCTAAACCATTTTTGCTACAAGAACAAGTGTCTAACTTGTACTTATCATATTAGCTTGTCTTATTACAATCTCTTCTCCATCTACTCCTTTGTTAGCGAGATTATTTGCTTCTTTATTACCTTCCATATAAATATTTTTTTATGATTGTTTCTTTGAATTGATCAATGATGGTTAGGACATATTCAATTTTAGAATTAAGGATCTAGTTTGGGGTCTCACTTTTTCTTAATGCATTTAAGATAATTTGTGAGTCTCCTTAGATAACTAATTTATTAATACCTATCTCTCTACTTGGAGTTAAGCCTTCCATTAGGGCCTCTAATTTGGCTAAGTTATTAGACATTAGTCCTAAAGGTTTTCCTTGTTTAGTTAGGCATGAACCATTATCTGAACAAATAATACATCCCAAGCTTACTGGTCCTGAATTACCTCTAGAGGCCCCAGCAAAATTTAACTTTGACTATCCTATAGGAGGAAGTTCCTATTTACATTCTTTCCTAGTGATCTTGTTGGATTTTGAGTATATCATTGGTGGGTTAATTAGCTTAAACCAATTTTTACGCATCTATGCATCCCAATATGAAAAGGAACCTTCCTTCTTATATGAGTTATTGAGATTATTGTTAGCTACCTCAATAATACAAGCCTCTGGTTTATTAAAAAAATATGTTAGATCCAACTTTTCATTACAAAAAATTCTTCTATTTCTTTCTTTCCATAATTCCCGTAGGAATGTGGAAGGGAATATTTTTCATAAATTACTATAAACCTTACAACAACCATGTTTTGGCCAACTTTTTTAAAAAATTAATAGATTATGAGGGTCCAATGTAGTTTTCTAATTTAATTTCTTACATAACTGATACCAACAATTTTTAGCAAAGGGACAGTCATAAGGAAAGTGTTCAGATGTTTCAGATTATTTTTGCAAATTGGGCATCTAGATGGTCCTTCAAAACCCATCTTGGTAAACCTATCTATTGTTAGAATTATCTTTTGAAGAGTAGCCCAAAGGAAGATACCTACTTTCGGAAGACATGTTGGATCTCAACATAGATTTAGAGGGATGTTAACCTTATCCCATTGTTGAGAATTTATTATCTTTTCATGCCCTAGTTTGACTTTATAATTTTCATCTTTCAAGGCTCCCCAAATTAATTTATCTTTGCTATTGTTATGATTTGCCTACCTACTTTTTAAAAATTGATGAAAAATGTACTTTTCTTGTGATGAAAGTGGAGTTTTCTCTAGGGTTTTCTATTGCCATCCTCCATACTGATTATTGTTAATTTTAATTTTATAATCACTCACATTCTCACCCCACAAATCTCAAAGAGTGGTTTTAATGTTTATAGGTAGATTTACACTATTTGGAGAAGGGAGCCCATCCCATGAATCTTCCCAAAATAAGGCATCCTGCCAAAATAAAGGAGCCAATATCTCAAGTTAAGTTAGTAGCTATCAATGAGGGATAGTTTAACATAAAATTCCAAATTATTGAACATTTCAGAGTATTTTTTGTTCTAAACAAAGATAGAGGATTATTATTGTTTAAATATTTATGATATAAAATTTTGGCCCATTTACTATTATGTTCTTTAAACATTCTCCAAATAAGTTTTTCCCTTAGTGCCTCATTTTGCCAACTTAGTTTTTTTATGCCTAGGCCTCCAAATTCTTTAGGTCTACATATTTTTTCTCATTTTATCAAAGCTTGTTTTTATCTTATCTCCAATACCTTGCCAGAAGAAGTTTTTAAGTTTAAAATCTAATTTCCTTTTTACACCTTTGGGCAGGGGAAGACATGACATGATATGTGGGGATGGCTAATAGAACTTCTTTGATCATAGTCATTCTACCATCTTTAGTTAACCATTTCCCTTTCCAACATACCATTTTTTTATCCAATTTTTCTAAGCTCGTATCCCAATCTTTACTTTCTCTAATGCATTTTTCAAGTTGAACACCAAGGTATTTGCATGGAAAGGTTCCTTTTTTTATCCCCATTATTCTACAAATTGCTCTCTCTTCTTCCTCTTTGGTATTAATAAAGAAAATCTCTAATTTGTTGTTGTTTACTTTTTGGTTGATGCTTCAATGTAGTTATTTATTATTTGCTTACAATTTTGAGCTTCTTCCAAAGTGCTTTCTCCTAGTAGAATTGTGTCATCTGCAAATTGTTGATGTGTTATTTTAGAGACCTCCTTAGTTACTGTGATTCCTCTAATTTTCCTTTTGGTTTGAGACTTTATTATAGCTTTGCCAAAAGCTTCTTCCATAATAATCAAGAAAAAAGGTGATATAGGATCCCCTTGTCTTATTCCTATAGATATGCTAAAAAAAACTTCAAGGGTACGATTTATGAGAAGGGATATTTTTGCTATCAAAATGCAGTTATATATTAAGTTGATCCATTGACAAGAGAATCCAAAGGCTTTGAGTGTTTTACATAAGAATCTCTAGTCCACTTTATCCTAGGTTTTTTGGATATCTAACTTCATTAGCATACAAGATTCCTTATAAATTTGTACAAAATAAATTAATTCTTGGATTATGATAATGCCATTGAGAATTGACCTAGTTGAAACAAAATTGTTAGAATGATTAGAATAACTGAGAGAGGGGGTGAATTAGTTATCCTCAGGTCCAGATGTACCAAATCAAATTTTAACAACTTCAATCAATCTCATTGAACAAATTGGTCCATATAGCAACATACAACAACTTAACATTCTGCTCATTACTTAACTCACTATTTCAATGTATGTCAAATAACAATAAATAACATGCAAAAAAATATTCATACACACATAACACTTTGACACCGGTATTTAACGTGGAAACCCAATTTTGGAAAAACCACCAAGTAACATGCTACTACTTTTTCACTCTTCTAAAGTGAGCTCGGTTAAGAGCCAACCCTATTAAAGGTTACAAAACACACTATTAGGTGTGACCCTATTAAAGGATTTAATCACTCTATTAGGAGTGGCCTTGTTAGAGGACTTTATATCATTCCATTAGAATGTCATCTTGATTAAAGGATTTATAAAATGACAGTTAGGTCAACCTTGATTAAAGGATTTTGACTACCACAATGGTTAGAATGTAACATTATGTTTGATTTGTAAAAGACAACTCACTTTGCAAATTCAGATCTCCATTCACTCATATGTTGGTTCATTGACTGGACTTCATTAACATCTACATCACTGATCTTCTTGGCATCCCTTCAAGCAATCACACCTCACTAATCTCTTCACTTTTCCTCAGCTACTCTAATCTTCACAAGTTCTCCTTAAGATTGCCAATCAATAACAAACCAACCTTATAACATATCTCTTATGCCTCCTTAAATAGGTAATTTTGATTTTTTTTCACTTAAACATCACCATAGATATTAGGGTTAGGTCAAATTCATCGAATCCATCCATCATTTTGTTCTCCTTCTCCTTTCTAGAAACTTCTAATGAAATCCTTTCCATAGTTTGGTTAACACACTCTCATCATGCATTATATAGGTTAGCTCATCAATCCTTATCATTCATGTGTTTTGAATAATCCAAAAATTTAACTATGTCGGCCTCAAACTTGATTCTTTTACAAACTATAACTTTTGTTGTCACTTGAAAATCACTAAGTTCTTCTTCTTGGTCATCATTATATATCTTGGAAATCACTATCTTGCTTGGTCGTTACTGATGCTCGATCAATACTCCAATTTTATCGACCATAACTATCACTCAACTTATATAATTAGTTCAACTTCTTCTTAAGTTCCTTAATCTTTTATTTCAACTCCTTTATTGACCAACCAATATTGGTACTTGGTCAAGCTTAGAGTTTTACTCAACTTCTTGTCATCTCACTCATACATCACTTTACTTGTCTTCTTTACTTCATATAATGATTAAACAACACATTATCTTGTCAATGACCAACTTATCAAGTGCCCAATGTAATTCCATGATACTTAACTTCTTTCTTCACAACAACTTGACTAGCTCACTTTTCTATCTCGTTTTTCAAATGCTCTTCATCAATCAAATGATTTGGCACTCTATGCTATTAGTAAATGTCTTTCTAGTGGGTTTGATATCAATGACAACATAACAATTGTTCCAATCATGATTTCCAATAATCTCCCTCTTTGGCATTGACGACAATACCTCTAGTTACCATGCAATCCAAAATCATCATTATGTCTTCTTCAAAACTTGTACTGTTAGCTCCCCCTGTGTGTATTCTCTCTTTCCTAGTTTTATTCTGATTCTCATTCAATGCAATCATTGGATACTTCCTCTTTGGTAAAAAATTATTATGTTAACATCTTCTCCCTCTTTCTGATTGAATATAGAATGATAACTACTACATCATCTCCCTCATACAAATAGGAGTGGTAACTACGTACCTTCTCCCTCTTTGACAATAATGCCAAAGACATCAACCATTCATGTGTGTACTCTATATACATCATCATTATGTTACTTCTCTAACTGATATAGAAATATCACTTCCACTTGTTTACCTTGACTCCTTAAAGTATCATTCTTCATGCTTCAGTCCATCTTTTCACAATCTTTAGGAAACTCCTAAAGTGTGACCTCCTGCATCGATTTGTAAGATATGTTGATCATAAAAATTGATGCAATAGTGCATCTCTTCTTAGTTTTCTTTAGGTAGGGTAATGACCCCTAACTTGCCTCTTAGATACTCAAAAGCATCATTAGGTAGTGCCTTTATGAATATATCATCTATCTATTCTATTTTGTTCACATATTCCAATCTCACTTCTTTGTTTTGCATTAACTCTATTAAGTAATGATACTTGATCTCAATATGTTTATTCTTTGAGTGCATCACAAGGTTCTTTGATATGTTTATAACACTTGTGTTATCATAATATACACTTGTGTTATCACAATATATCACCATAGGTTCAATGATTTCTTCCTTTTTACCTTTCAACAATTGCTTGATCCATACAATGTTTGAAAAATTGACTACTACAACAACATAATCAGCTTCTATTATGGATTGAGAAATACAATTCTTCTTCTTACTTGTCCATGAAATCAATCTCTTCCCTAGAAAGAAAGATCCTCCACGTGTACTCTTTCTATCATTAACATTTCCAACCCAATCTGCATTAGTGAAAACCTTCAACTTAAACTTGTCATTTTTCTTTTACCATAATCCATAGTCTTTTGTTCCTTTTAGATATCTCAGTATCCTTTTCACTATCATCCTATGATTTTCTCTAGGATTAGTAGAAAATCAAGCAACAATTCCAATTACTAATGTAATACCAGGTTTGCTATGTACAACATATTGCAGTTTTCCAATCATTGACCTATATAGTGTTTGATTCACCTCAATAGAATCATCATTCTTTGACAATTTATGACCAATAACCATAGGTGTTTGAATTGGTCTTGAATCTTCCATTTCAGAAGTCTTCAATATCTCCTTGATATACTTTTATTGTGTGATGTATATACCACCTTTCATTTTATAGACTTACAACCTAAGAAAAGAATTTTATCTCTCCAAATATTGACATCTCAAATTACTTCTTCATTTCATTGGAAAATGACTTACACATAGAATCTTTTCCTCCAAATATGATATCATCAACAAAAATCTAAGTTAGCAATATCTTGCTTTCAGATTCACTTTTCAAGTACATATTGTTATTATCATTAGTTCTTGCAAAATCAATTTTCACCAAATAATTATGTAACCTTTCATACCATTCTCTAAGGGCTTGCTTCAAACCATATAATTCTTTGTGTAACTTACATACGATGTTCCTCTTGCTAGGATCAATGAATCCTTCAGGTTGTTCAATGTAGACTTCCTCCTCTAAGATTTTATTTAGAAATGTAGATTTGACATCCATTTGATATACTTTGAATCATTTGTAAGCAGCATATGTAAGTAAAGTTCTCACTCCTTCCAACCTTGTACTTGGTGAAAATATATCAACATAGTCAACTCCTTCTTGTGCATATCCCTTACAAACTAGTTTTGCCTTGTTCCTTGTGACTCCACCTTTCTCATTCAACTTATTTATGAAAACCCACCTAGTTCCAATCACATTCTTATCCTTGGGCCTTTGTATCAATGTCCATGTTTTATTCTTCTCTATTTTCTCAATCTCTTCATTTATTGATCCTATCCAATCTTCATTCTTGAAAGCATCTTTAATTGACTTGGGCTCAAACTCACACAAAAAATATGTATCTGTTGATCTCATTTTGGTTTTGACAAGGCAGTAACAAAACACTTAAGTCATTACTTAATAGAACTCTATATGTGTCAAGTAAGTAGTGTATGTCGAGCAATATACATAGTTAGTGCCAAGCACCAGTATGTGCCAAGCAAATGTTATGTGCTGAATGACTCAAGTGTCAAGAAAGTAATATATGCCAAGTGATTTAGAGTCAAGTTACAACATTAAGGATATAGTGAATGCTGAGCATTAGAGCTTTCAAGTGCCAAGTAAACAGTTTTTGGCATAGTTGTTTGTAATGGCACAAACTCCTATGTAAATTGCTTTTGGGTCAACTTAAGGATTGTTTTACAATTCTACAAGATATATATAAAGGTATATTAAGAATTCCTATGTAGTACATGAAACCAATCAGAAAAAGGGATGTTCTAATTGGAAAAATGGATGAATCACAATTGTTGATTCCTACCGAACCCTAGCTCACCTAAGTCTTCCTAAGGAGGGAAAACCCTAAAGAGTTTGTAGTGTGCATATGAGAAGAGAAGGTTGAATGCTAAATGCAGAGAGGGCATTCATGGTGACTATGGAGTTTATGACAAAGATAATCAATTAGACAAAATAGAGTAGATCAGTTAAAGGACATAAGAGATACATTTGATCGGGAGGATCAAGTACACATTAGGAAAAAGGATATCTGGTATCTAGCAGAGAGGTGCTAACCGAAGGATTAAGGCTAAAACATTCTAACAATTGAATCAGTGAAAATATCTTAACCAAGTAATCTTAATAGGCTTTTGTAAATCCTTTAATAGGGTGCTTATTTTATTACAAATTTAAATCCTCTAACAAGGCACACTTTTATTAGGGTGTTGCAATCTTTTAACAAGGTAAGATTTAACAGTCTTTGTAAGTCTTTAACAGGGTAGACCTCTTACAGGGTAGATCATAGTTTATGATCAAACAATTGTAACCATAATTGGATACACTTTACAACTACAGTAGTGAAGATTTATAGGTGTCATCCCCACTCTAGTTTTACCTTCTCACTGGAGGGTTTCTAGGTAATAAACTTATTGTGTTGTGTTATTTATTTCATGTTATTGATGAACATGTGTAGCTAGCTATTTAATTTTATATGTTCAATTTTGTGATGGATGTGTGGTGAATGTTTTATGGTTAAAGTTCACCACCCCACTTGCAACCCCCCCCCCCCCCCCCACAGAGTTTACTTTCCCATTGTTAATTCCAACAAATGGTATTAGAGCCTTGTTCTTTGGAAAGGAAAGCTTTGCAACTTTGAGGAAAGATCTCGAAGATTGAAGTCTACAAGTTGGGAAAGACTATTGAGAACTAGAAGATTGAAATTCAGCTTGCCTTACACCAAATCATGGAAGCAAAAGATGAACTACAATGTTCATTGAAGAGAGGGAAAGAGATAGCTATTGAGAAAAATGACACACATTACCAATAGGAAGACACTACTGAATTGTTTGCAAATGGTAACTCAAGTGAGTTTGATACAGCAGTTGCAGATCTGAAGGAAAAGAATGGTGCCCTAAATAAAGAGGTCAAAAATCTTAAGATAGAACAAGAAGTCCAATTAGTATTGCTATGTGAGGTGACCAAACAGAAAAAGAAAGTTGAGGAAGACAAGGTCATGGTGAAGATGACAAAAGGACACTAACCAACAGACTGGAAGAGAAGACATTAGAGGTACATAGGATTGCTAACATGCAACTTGATATAATGAATCAATTAATGATTTCCAATCATGAATTGAATGGAAAGGACATTGAGTTAACAACCCTAAAACTATAGAATGAACAACTAAGGAATGAACTGAGAAAGGAAAAGGAACTTGCTAAAAGTTTCAACAAACCTAGTGAAGCCATCAAATACTTTGAGAGACTAATGAGATCTCCTATATCTTACAATGATACTATTGGATTGGGATACACCAATACTGAGGAAGGAGAGTCATCTAAAAGTGGTGAACAAAGAAATAATAAAGGTAAGAACTATAAACCCAATTGTCATAATTGTGGAAAGTTAGGTCATACAAAAAATGTTTGTAGGAGCAATATTGCAAATCAGAACCCCAAGCAAAAATTCAAGGGTTACTATCATACATGCAACAAGCAAGGACATTAGGCACATGAATGCAAGACCAAGACCTAAGTACACAAAAATTTGAAGGATATTTTCACAATTATCAAAAGTATGTACATAAAGCATATGAATGCATATCTAATGCCAAGTGGACATTAAACAAGCAAATAAAGGTACAACAAAATGGAAAATCCTACAATTGGGATTACAACACAAGGTGTAATTGTCACTATTGCCAAGACTATGGAAATGTTCCTAAGAATTGCATTAGAACACATTTTAGAGGCAACTATAATAGATGGTTAGTAAGACTACATGTTTTAGTTGTTTGAAGACTAGTCATATTAGTAGAAACTATCCAACTAGATCACCAAAATTGAGTAATGGTAACAATAAAGGCAAAGAAAAAGCCAATGGTGAGACAGTCAAAGTGCAAATGAACAAATCATGGAAGAAGAAGGAAGATTGCAGCACATCTAGTTTAGATGAGGTCACTTCATCCAATGGATCAGGTGATCACATCACCGCCAACTAGGCAATCAAAAGGCATGTGTGGGACTGATATTTCAAAGTTATTTCATACATTAGTTTCAAGAATCTGAGTTCTGAAAAGATAATATATGCATGAATTAAGATGCAATGTATTGGTTAGAACCTAGAAGAAATCTATAGTTTTGTTAGTTTTCATGTTGTTGCCAAGTAATGGAATCATGTTAGTAGTGGCTGAGCTCGTTGTGGTTGTCAAGTATAGTGGAAATCATGTGTAAGTCAAGTGAGTGGAAATCCTATGATAGTCAAGCTTATAGTTGTATAAGCATTAAGAATTTACTGTCAAATATCAAGGGTTATATAGTTGATTTTCAACTCATTTGCATTCATTAGAGATCGAAGAGTACACAAAGAGCATAAGGTGAACTGAGGAGAAAGTTTCAAGTGTTTGCGAACTGGATTCAACTGCTACTTATTACTATTCATCATATTCATAAGGTATTTATTGAGTGTTGAGTTTTGCTGTTTGAGTTTTTGCAAACCCTAGTTACATAAAATGGCGTCTAGCTCTTCTGCAAATGTTAGGAAGGAAGGAAAATATTTTTTTAATGGGCAATTAGTCATTAATGAAATTAGACAACCACCCTTCTGAGCTATTCTCGAGATAGCATATAAGGGAGACCCGTATAGTGCGTTATCGATGATACCACCATAATTTTTAATGATACAAGATGTTAGATATTGTTACACTTGTAAGATTCGAGGTATTGGAGACATGGAAATTAGAGATTTATATAGAAAATTGTGTGTAGATGGAGTCTTGAGGGAAGAGAACAAAATTGTAGAAAGAAGAGGGTTAACCAGTGCCCTAGATTTCCCTAATTTATTCAAAATATAATGGATTAAGATCATACTTAGCAGAATACATGATGACTTCATATGGTTATAAAATGAACTTACTAAGATCACAAAGAGGATCATCCACCGAGTGACCAGATATCCTACCCTTGATAGACCTAAGAGCATGAGAAGTGATAGAGAAGAACACAAGTGCAATATGGAATAAAAGAGGGATGTCAATAGATTCAATTTTAAATCCCTAATTAACTTTTTAGTGAGAGTGATAGCTCACAAGTTCTTTCAATCAAGTAGATTGAATAGTGTATCCTATATGGCAACAGATTTAGGATACAAGATTGTTAAGAGAGACCACTCCTATGACCTTTCCAAGTTACAACTTCAACAAATATCTAAAAACTTGGAGGCCATTAGGAAGGCAAAAAGTGCTTCATGCAAATTTGGTTCTTTGTTGGTTTGGAAGACAAACAGGTCAGTGACAGTGCAGATTTCAGAGTTGATAGAGCAACTTGGAGAGAATTTTGAAACAATGTTGACAAGCTACTTTGAAGATTTTAATAAATCTATGAAGCGAAGACTAGGATTCCAGTGTCACTAGTGGAGAAACATTATAATGATGTTTTCTTCTTAGTTGATGTTGATTATACATATGTGCAAGCAACCATACCTAGGGTCAGATGGCGTAAGCCATTGCCTTATGAAATCAATGTGGATGAGGAATCTGCAGCCATCACAATACTATTGGCAGAGGACATAGACAAGAGTGTCGCCTCATTTGGCAATTATGAGGAAGCCAATTCAAGAATAACAATAGACTTGAAGATAGCTATTGTGATTAGAAGGAGAAGATTTGGCAAAGGGGGAGAAGGAGAAGGAGAAGAAGATGAATATGAATAAGAGGAAGAATAGGGCCAAGCCCCACTTGCACTCACACAAGGTCAAGGTGAAGACTAGGTAACAAATGTAGAAGGTGCTGAGGAACAAGAAGTCAAGGAAGCACCCAAACCTAAGAAGAAGAAAATGAAGGCAAAGGAGCCTATAGCATAAAAGCTAAAGAAAGTTATGAAATCTACACAATAGAAGCCAATAGTACTTGTTAATAGGGCTAGCACAAGGACAACTACAAAACATGCAAAAGAAGCTAGAAAACCTAAGGGTAAAAGGACTATTGCTACTGCAGAGCAGAGTCGGTCAAAACAACAAAAGAGAAGAAATTTTGTCACTCCAAACAAGTTAGATGAAGAGAAGATAGATTCAGATGACATGAGTCAATTTCAAGTGGTAAGCCATAGTCCCTCCTCTGACTTAGACAACTTATGTGATAATATTATGCATAATGTTGATTTGTCAGGATTCTTAAATGTTGAGTTTGATAAGCTAGGAAAACTAGATATGAATAAGGTTGAGGAAGCTATATATGAGATGATGGCCACATTCAATACCACATCTATTGATATTTCAAACTCATTACCCAAAAGTTTATATGAAAAAATTGAGTAGAAATGGCAATACAATTTACACATTGAAACATAGATCAAGGAAACCACTCTAGCCCAAGTCATGCCTGAATTGCCAAAGCAAATGATAGATGAGGCTATGGAGTTGCACAAAGGTAAATTCACTCCAAAATATAGAGCATTGTGTATCTTGAAGAAGAATAGAGAGGATGTGGTAACTAAGAGTAAATCCATATGGAGATCTATTTAAGAGTAAAGACAGAATCCTAAGAAGGATGAACAAAAGGCAATGGAGACTGCAGAAGGTGTATCAATCAAGGATGGTCATGTGGAAGGTATTGAGGAAATAGTAGGAGAAGAGGCCACAATTGAGGATGAGCAACAAGATGATTAAAGTGTACCTAAGGTACAAGTGTTGAGTGCCAGTCCTCCACATGTAGACCAAGTAAGTCAGCAAGACTTAGTAAAAATCAATGATGTTTCTGACCATTCTGCTCAGAACATCAATCCCTTGATAAATGGAAATTTTAAGAAGATTTTGAAGTATTCCACCGTGGCAGCTAAATTATGCTCAAATCATGTATTGGTGAGAATAGAAGAAATTGATAAGGAAAAAATGGTATTAGCAGGGTAAAGCAAATTGACACATCTAGTGTGCCCCCAGAGGTAAAAGTTATAGAAGAACACAGTGCAAGCACTGAACAACAAGGTGTTATTACAACACTAGTTGCATTACCTCTAGTGCCCTTCATTTCACATAAGCAAGCTTTAATTACAATTGAGAAGGATGGAACTGAAGTAAAACTAGGTCAAGAAGCAAGTCCTGTACCTACATCACAAACACAAGGTGAAAAGCAGGAAGAGACAAGTCTGAAGAAATAAAGGTGACTACTGCTATAGAGGAACACATTGCCATATAGACTCTGGTCACTCTACTAGTTTATGTTACTCCTACTAGTAGTCAATTTCTTTAGAGGCTGAGCACTCATGCCACCCCATTGCAAATATCAAGGCCAAGTGTAGAGACACCTAGTAGATTACAAGATATATCTTATGGAGATGTAAATCTTGATGAGGTGATTGAACTTACAAAGTTTGATCTTACAAAAATCACCATTGAGAAAATGAGTGTTCTACAGGAAGCTGTACACAAGAAGAAACAACAAGAGTTGCTAAGAAGGGAGCACAAGTAGAAGCAAGTTCTTCATGAAATAAAAGACATATTTCTTGATGCTTTTAGCCTTCCAACCCCTAATGATGAGAAACCTATTCTTGAGAAACTGGTAAATATTATTGAGAAGATCAATGATGAAGACCTGGACACAAACACCAAACTATTGGAATGGTCTGAAAGAAAGTTTCACTCTAAAGTTCTTGAATAGATTTCTAGTGCTATTGCACTAAGACAGGTTGACTTAGCAACCAAAATGGAGGATGTGAAAAAGGTGTTGGAGAATATATTTTCTCTATATACAAAGCTTTGTGATGTGAATTTATTCACACAAGAAGTACAAAGGGCTATTGACCAGCTACAAGGAGATCGACAGTTCACATGTACTACATTGAAACTATCTCCTAGTCAAAGCCAGACTCATTTTCAGAGATAACTATCTACTCAAGGTAAGCTAGCCACATTACATTCACAAGATGCAAACATAAGGGCTACCTTGATTAGTATCCAGTCTATATTGACCCTACACAGGGAAGTATTGCATAAGGAACTAGCCTTCATTGAAACATTTATGAAGAAAGATAATCAACTTTCAACACATGATGGCTTAGTTGACCTTGTTGCCCAACTAGATGTTCAGTACTGATCTCTAGAGCTAGCATGCAATAATTGGGATGCAACATTGAAAATAATTATGAAGGTCCACAAACCATTTTTGGACAAACACACTATAAGTGTACAACCCATGACATAAGTGTCAAAAAAGGGGGATAGTGAAAAAATAAGGGGAATTATAAGATTTTTGCAAATTGACAAATGCATAGTACAATTTTGAGTCGGGGAGAGTACTCATACAGAAACAGGGGACATCAAAAGATCACACACTTACTCAATAGGAGTACAAAATTTAATTACAGAAAGGAAATATTAACTTAGGAGGAGTTAAATTTTTTTGGTGAAATAAGGTATGACAATTATGTCACCAGTTTTGCAAATTTTAAAATTTTGTATTAGGTTGTATATGCATGACAAAATGTTTTTTCCACTCATGTCAAATAGGGAGATTGTTGATATCATTTTGGTTTTGACAAGGTAGTGAAAAAACACTTAAGTCATTACTTAACATAACTTTGTATGTGCCAAGTAAGTAGTGTATGTCAAGCAATATATGCAGTTAGTGCGGAGAACTAGTATCTGTCGAGCAGATGGTACGTGTCGAGTCACTCAAGTGTCGAGCAAGTCATATATGCCGAATGATTTAGATGTCGAGTAAAACAATGGAGGCCAAGTCATTTAGGAGCCAAGTTACAACATTAAGGATATAGTGATTGACGAGCATTAGAGATTTCAAGTACCAAGTAAACAATTTGTCCTCCAAAGAAATACATATAGATTAACCCCAAAATGCCCATATAGGAAGAATGAATATGCACTAATAGTTGTTGTTGAAAAGCGTAAGTACCCTTTGAATTTATCTGGGTACAACTCCCCATATATGATTTACAATGAATCAACTACACCGTGATTGATAATGCTTTTAACCTAAAAGCAAGAAAGGTTTACAAACATCTATCCATAAACATAATATAGATGCAGAAAAACTAAGTAACTAAAAGGAAATAGAAAATAAATGACATAAAGTCCATTTATCCAGATTTTACATAACAAAGAGAACAAAAATAAGGAATGAACTTTCTGTCCTCTTAAGAAAGTGAAGAATCAAAGCTTCACAAACCTTGAAATCAAACGTATTCAAAAAACAATGATACTAAAATGCATCTAGAGAAAACTGAAAATTATACAAAGATCATAATCAGTGGAAAGATAATTACCCAAACTCTAAGTTTTGATGTGTAATTAGATGCTTCCACAATATAAAGGACTTCAAAATTTTTAAATGGTTACGAAAACTTCTCCCGAACTAGAAACTAACTTCTCTTTGCTCCCCCACGTTTATATTATCATAAATATTATTTTCTATCTCCGTGAATACATGATCCCTAAATATGTTGATAGATGGCATCTTCCCATGTTTAAAGATGAAAACAAATTTATTTTTAGGATAGGTGCAATCATATTATCCCATCACCCATAATCTTTGAGCCACGTTACCCGTAATCTTTGAGTCATATCACCCTCCATTCTTAGCATACCTTCAATCCACACTCAAATGGTCCCGATTTTGATGTTCCAAACTGCATCATGTGTCGAGAATCAAATCTTCACATTCCAAGTTATGAATGAGTAATTCTTATTATTGATTTAGGTAATGCATCAAAACCACACCTTACTATCTACCATTTGTGGATCCATTAAGCTTATATGCCAAGTGATTGCTAGGTGTCACACCTTCCCTATTTTAATGCCATCATAGGCGTGTAACCCGACGAAGGCACATGAAATTTAAGACATTTTATCCAGACTTTCCCACAATGATGGAATCACTGTGTTTCAAGAGGCGTCCATACTTCATTCACAGGATCTTCATGGAGTGGAGAGCCTGATGTGATACCTCCAAGTCGACACTTGGCATTGGTTTTGCAGACGTGAAGATGCCTTCTTTTATTAGGCTAGAGCACTCTTTTATAATGCTAACTATAGTCAAAATCCCTTATTTGGATGTGTGGGCATGTGTATTGATTGATACTTCAACTTGATTTGGTGCTAGCCTTCACCATTCGACAATGCAAGTGAGTTGTGGATATTTGATAGGAGTTGATCATGAATGAAGTTTGGGGAGAAAGATATCTTGACTCTGATCCTCTCAATTCTCATGATAATGATTGAATGTGCATTGGGGTCCTTTGAGCTAATGTTTTGATTCAACCTTTGATTCTCCAAAGCTACAATAAAAGAGGCTCATTGACAGGTTTTAAATCTAGTTGCATCTCATCAAACTTCTATGCACACATTCTTGTTGTTGGTGTTTTAGAAACCAAGAAACGAATTTAGATAACCACAAGACTAGACTAGTGTAGACCATGACTTAAATAATTGGCCTTTTCAAATGTATTTTGTCTTGGTTTAGAAGCATCTGACGTGACAAGATTTTGTATCAAGGAGTGACATTGATTCATTCAGGAAATGATATCATAATATATGAATATTCTAATTTAGGAAATCCCACATGACTTCACTGATTTAGAAGCTACCCCGTCATGATATATATGTTCTTCTTTTTGCAATTGGATCACCCTTTTAAAATATTGATTTTGAAACATCACTGCCTTTACTTCATTATTTGGCTTCCCTTGCATTCATGCCATATTTATTATGGGGAGTGTTATGATTCAATGATATTGTTATTCACAAAAACATGTGCCCCAATGTCTGATATGAAATGTAGATACCATAACCAAGCCAAGTTGTCAGACTCTCTATACATTAGCATTTTGACAAACATCTCACAATTTTATACAAGCTATGTTAGCATGTGGAAGTCAACTTGGCAATCAATAGCACTCAGAATGAAGAATTTGGTGCTGGTTCATCATTAATCAAGTAGTCTTCTCTTTAAAACTATCAATTGAATTAAATTAAATCTTAATCTCTAGTGCATTTACACAAACTTCCATTACTACATAGTCCAATTGTCATTGGTATGGATCCTTATGACATACTGAGCATCACTAATGTGACTATTCTGTGAATTCGAATACTGGTCATCACATGTTATTGACATGATCTATTGGTCCATTCATTGGGAGTTTTTTTTAATCAAACTAAGAAAGAGCAAGTCTCTTGAAGAAAAACCATTTTTGTAAGAGCTCTTTTGCAACTAAATCTATTATTCTCCATTGCACCATCAATATGCTTGAATCTTCCTTATACCAAGCTAAGCTTTGAGGATGAATAGATTCTTAAGTTTGAGTGAGAATTTAATCCTTACAGAGTTGAGATTTTGTTTGAATCGCTTGGTCCTCAAAATGCCAATGAATAGGAGAGAACAACCTTGATGATCTATTGGATTCACTCATGACTCAAATATTTGAATCCATGCACCTCAACTTTGAGTTTAACTGTCACTTTCAAAATAGTGGGTCTAATCCTCTGAACTAATTATCCTTGAACTAAGGTTTACACTCATAAATATTTGAAGTATATTCTTGAAGTTTGAATCTGGTGATGTTGCATTTCTGAACTTTGAATTGAAAATAGAACTTCAACTTTAGATTGCAATCTTAATAACCTTGTGGCATTGAAGCTAAACTTCAATATTGACAACCAATGAACCTGCAAGATGAACCATTTTGAAACAAAGAAACACTAAGCCTATTCCAATCAATATCGAACCTCTTCAAACTGCTTTGAATCTTAGTTCAAAGAGGTTCAAGACTCCACATAGAAAGTTGAATGATTGGGTCTATCTGGGTACCGACACAGTTTTTGGCATAGTTGTTTGTAATGGCACAAACTCTTATGTAAACTACTTTTGGGCTGACTTAAGGATTAATTTATGATTCTACAAGATATTTACAAAGGTATATTGAGAATATCTATGCACGAGATGCAACCAATTAGAAAAAGGGATGTTCTAAGTGGCAGAATGGATGAATCACAATCGTTGATTCCTACCTAACCCTAGCTCACCTAAGTCTTCTTAAGGAGGGAAAACCCTAAAGAGTTTGCAGTGTGGGGATGAGAAGAGAAGGTCAAATGCTAAACACAGAGAGGGCAATCATGGTGACTATAAAGTTTATGATAGAGATATGAATTGCAAAATTAGTTAAAGAGAACAAAGCAGAGCAATTAAAGGACAAAAGAGATACATCTGATCAGGAGGATCAAGTACACATCAAGAAAGAGGAGATCTAATATCTAGCAGAGAAGTGCTAACCAAAGGATCAAGTCTAAAACATTCTAATAGGTGAATCAGTGAAAATCTCTTAACCAAGTAGTCGTAATAGGATTTTGTAAATCCTTTAATAGGGTGCTTGTTTTATTGCAAGTTTAAGTCCTCTAACAAGGCACACTTTTAGCAGGGTAAGATTTAACAGTCTTTGTAAGCCTTTAACAGGGCAGACCTCTCATAGGGTAGATCATAGTTTATGATCAAATAATTGTAACCTTAATTGGATACACTTTACAACTACAGTAGTGAAGATTTGTGGGTGTCATCCCCACTCCAGTTTTACCTTCTCATTGGAGGGTTTATGAGTAACAAACTTATTGTGTCATGTGTTATTTGTTTCATGCTATAGATGAACATGTGTAGCTAGCTATTTTAGTTTACATGTTAAATTGTGAGATGCATGTGTGGTGAATTTTTTATGGTTAAATTTTTGAAGTACTTGTTCCAACAATATCATTCTTTAGTCTTGTTCTTGTCATGAATCCTAAATCTTTGTCTCTAATGATTTGATCTGGTGTATGATGTCTTCTCACATAATTTACCAAGACAGGTTCAAGTCTCCTTTCTTCTTGTTGTAGCTCACTTGGTTCTACTTGTTCATTTGCATCTAGTGTACTTTCCTACAACTTAGATTCCTCTATCTGATGGTCAACAGTCTCTGTCTATAACTCAATTCCTATAGCCTAATGCTTGGTAGTTTGTTGATGCTCAACATGACTCTTCTGCTGAACCTCGACAATGCCTGACTACTAATGTTCGATAGCCACATTTTATGGTTTAGGTGAAGTGTTAGGTTCATCTTCATAAACATAGACAAAATTCATGTAGTCTTCAAGTTCTTTCTTGCATTCTTCTTCATTCTTTTCTGTGAACTCCTCAAATCTAACATTTACACTTTCCATAATTTTGTTAGTGTTATAATTCAAACACTTATAAGCCTTTCTTTTAGTGGAATAACCTAGAAATATGCCTTCATCACTCTTTGTAGCAACTTTTCCTTTCCTTGCAACTTTCAATATGTAACACTCGCTTCCAAAATTTTTGAAATAATTCACATTAGATGCATAGCCATACCAACACTCAAAAGGTGTTTTGTTTGTACTTGTCTTCACTTGAAATTGGTTTAGAGTATAGAATACAATACTTACAAATTCCCTTCAGTACTTTTGTGAAACAGTCTTCTCCATCATTAATGATCTTGCACAGTCCATGATTGATCTGTTCCTTCTCTCAGCTATACCATTTTGTCCTTCTCTCAGCTATACCATTTTGTGGTGGAGTCATTGGTGCACTCATTTGTCTCTCAATTCATTTGCTGCTACAAAATATGTTGAACTTATCTGATATGAATTCATCTCCTTTATCTAATCTCAAGCACTTTAGACACTTTCTTGTTTCCTTTTCAACTCTAGCCAAATACCACTTAAACATTTGAAATGCATTAGATTTTTCTTTAAGAAACATTAGAGTCATCATTCCAAAAAATTCATCAACAAATAGAATGAAATATTTGTCACCATAATAGATTTACACTCCAATAGGACCACGTATATCAGTATCAAGCAATTCCAAAATATCATTAGAGGAATAAGTCTTTCTCTTGAAACTAGACTTTATTGTTTTACCCATTTGACATTGTTTGCACATCACCTTATCAGATTTTCTTAATCTTGGTAACCCTCTAACTCTTTTCATCTTACTAATGCTTACCAAATTATCAAAGTTCACATGACATAGCTTCTCATGCCATAACCAAACATCCTTAACTTGTGTAAATGAACATGTATCTTTAGATAGGTCTAGGTAGAACAAGTTACCTCTTGTTTTCTCTCCACATGCAATTAGTTCACTAGTAGAATCGTAGATCTTTTCCTTCTTGTTTTGGAATTTAATTCAGTAGCCTACACTGTTCAACTATGCCACACTCAAAAAATTGTACTTTAGTCCTATTGGGACTCAAAATTGAAGCCTTGATTTTGAGTACCATTGAGAAAATTAAGCCCCATAATTTTTTTTTGATGCAAGTGTACTCGATTGTCCATTCAAGGCCCAAGAGGTGTTTAATGTTTCTAACACCTTGCATTTAGTATATACCCTCACCCCATGAAGATAAATTGTCATTCCAAGCCATTTTGTGAAGTCCCGTTTTGAGCAATGTCCAAATCTGCATTTTTGCCTAAGTGTCAAATAGTGACAGAAGCCCTTGTTTGCAATTGAATATATTGCACCCAGTTATGTTTCATGATTCACTACTTTGGGAGTGTTTACTATCTATATTAGAGAGCCTATGTTTCAGATTTTGAGTCATTTTGAATCTGTTTGACTAGGTTTTGAATCCCTTAAAGTCAGTTGTTTATTGCTATCACGCTGATGTGAATTGTTTAGAATTCTGGAAGGCCCTGTTTGACTTGCTATAATTTTGACCCAGTTGACTGAAATGCTAAAATTCCTATTGCATTACATTTTAGAGGTCACATATTTTCTATGCTCTGAATTTGAGCTTATGATGAATCCGTTTGATCAGTTTTCAAATGCGATTCTGAATGCAATTTGTAACTTTTTACTGGTGTCAGCAAGTGCAGAGTTGTCGGTACCCCTGTTCGTGATGTCATATCTTGAGATCTATGATAGATAGGATTGAATGGATTGTACCACTGTGTTCTACTTCAAAAATAATTTAAATGTGCCAATTTTTAAATCTTGACGAATTTGTCTGCACATTTTCCTAGGTCCATTTCGTTTGCAAAAAACAATTTTCTGCCAGTGCTTCCAGCCTACAAATTTAGAGTAGCCCACTTTGACCATTCACCATTTTCACCTAGTTATTCATCATGAGCCCTAATTGTAGATTCAGATTGTCCTCATGATAGTGAACCAATGTCCCAATTTTTGTGCCCCCAAGTGTCAGTTTGCCCAGTTTTCAAAGACAAAACATAAGACAATTTATTGTTTTCTGACATGTTTTATTGCAGGCAGTGCTGAAGTTGAGTATCTGAAAGGGTAACTTTAATAGTCAATATCTTTTGACTGATAATTCTTCATGAGACAAGATTTGACAGGGTAGGAGTATGTCGAACAAAGAATCAGTATGTTTGATTTCAGAGCCCAACTAGATATTTTGGTCAGTTTTTCAAGGCCAGTCAAAGGACCTCTTGGCACGAAGTTGACAGTTTGTGGAAAAGGTTGAAAATTAGTTTTAAGTGATGCAAAAATGATTGAATTTTGATAAAATTAGTGTCTGGTGACTATTGGATTAGTTTGGCATATCAATTGTCTGAAAATAATTTTTTTTTTAGCTAGACCTACCTTAGGGCCCAACTAAAATTTAGTCTGACTGATAAGGCATCACTGAGTTTTCTAAATGACTAAAATGGGTTAGAATGAATGCGGTCTTTTGAAATATAAAGGTGGTATAAAAATAATGGTTCAAATTTTTTCTCAACAACATTTGTTAATATCATTGCAATACATAATTGAATGATTTGAACATATGGATTGGGAACACTGAAACATATAATTGAATCTACAAATAGGGAAAGAGCAATGATTGTAGAGAGGTTGAGGAGGAATTGAATGAAATATTTTTGTCCAAAGGTCCAATCTCTCATACCAATAACTCTTCTTCCAAAGGCCAATAGGGGAGCCATTTAAAAGAACATGCCTACTATTTTAAAGAAGAGGAGGTGTCTTTGAAGTTGCAAAACAATGTCTCATGCCAATAAAAAGACAAATCATAGCCAATTACCATAGTAAGAGGAGGTGTGAGATTACTAAGGTCTTATGCAAGCAATGAAAGAAGTTCTTTTTCTCATGATTAAGGCCACCTAGGAAGAAAATTAGAGCAAGAAACTTCAGAGCCTATGTAAGGCATTGGAGCTCGGCGTGTGAGGAGAAGAGGTACTCACCCATGTTTTGAACTAGATAAAGACTTGGTACTTCTAGCATAGAAAAAGCTAGATCCAAATGGTATCAAGGTAGCATATGGAGGAAGACCATGTGGGGAGGAGCCCCACATTGATAAAAAAGGAAGATGCACTCTGATTGTTCTAGCAAATAAAGAAAAAGTAGTTGAGAAGAGCACCACTGAAGAAAACCAAGCTATGAAAAGGCAAAAACTTGAAGGAGGTTAGTTGCGGTAGATACATAATGTGAAAGAATAGGCATTGCCTCACAAGGTTTCATTTGCTTTATCCATGACTAAGGAGAAAATCACACGTGCTCATAATGAATTAGGTTTTATGTCATCTTCCAAGGGGGACAGTGCTGGATTTTCTCAACCAGTTTAGTTGAATCTAACTGTGCCAAAAGAGCTTGCATTAGTGACATCTCAAAGAAGTCGACCTATAAGGATGAAGAGTACCACAGAGTTAGAAGAAGAGTTCAAAGGCCGTCCACTGAATAAAAATATATTAGAGGCTTCATCCCTACCCTTGCCACCAAAGAGTGTTCCATAGTTGCCTATCTTTCACGAATTTAATTTGAAGACATTAGAGAGAGCTATGCAACATTGTCCAACACCTTCTTCAATTTCATCATCCACGGATTCAGTGGGGATTACAGAGAAACACCATCTTAAATCAACAGTTGGAGGTGGTCTAACTAAACTTAGAATGCCACACTTGGAGATTGCTTTATGGGCTTGCCCACCAAAGGTCAAGAGCTTAGAAGAATTGCAAAAAGAAGAGCTAGAAAATGCTCCAAAGTTTAAGGTGAGGCCACTTAACAAGAAGATATTCTTCAGTAGAGGAGATCTAGGTGTATTTCAACATTTTAAGCGCCAAGTTACAAAACTTGAGTTCCATTTTAAAACGGATGAGTGTTACCATTCTTCTCCTACTCCAACTGATCTCTTTATGAAGCTTTCATTGAATTCTAAACCATCTCATGATTCCATTGTTTGATCAACTAAACCTAAACCTTTGTAGCTTGAGAGCTTAGTGAGGCACGAAGAAGAACAACAATGAATAATGGAGGAAAGGGCAAGAGCTGAGAGGGAAGAAGCTGAAATAAGAAAGTTCTAGGCTCAACCTATTAAAAGCATATATTCCACATTGTCTACACTAGAATTTTTTTTATGTATTTAAATACAATTCCACTTAGTAGGCTAGTGTCCAAAAGATATCACTTTTTAAAATGGTAACTGCTCGCATTGTGTGTCCCAGTCGGCCAGACGAAGACAAAGTAAATTTTGAACAACTGCAATGACAAAGACACTGACATGGCATCGAAGAATCAAAGGCATAGGATTGCACCACGTGGAGTATCTGACGGTGGGTGCTTTACCACCCTACCAAGATGCAAGGGATTTAGGAAAAGTAATAAAGTGCTTGGGCACTGTGTGGTAGTGGGCCCAAGTCAGATGCCACGTGGCGATCCAATCAGCATGCTGAGGTGGTTGTTGGCTAGCCAATGTGAGGCCACCACATGGTAGTGCCTGGCAGACAAATAAGATGGTGCCACGTGGCACCCAGTGGCAGGTGACTATGTAGAAGTTTGACCAATCAAAGGTTAACATGTGATAGCCTGGTCAAAATGGGTTTGACTTGAAGTGCAGGGTGAGGGAAAAAATAAAATGTTTTAAAATATCAACTTTTAAAATATTTTCTCCAAAGGTCATGTACAAAAGTTTTAAAATGCACAAATGGATTTATCCTAAAGTTTAAAATTTAGGAGATTTTAAATGTTTGGAAAGGTAAATGCTCAGTCACAGAACCATAGTAGGGGTGTTTTTTCAAAATGAGATTCAGGGGGTTTTCGATGGGTGAAATATGCACTCCAATATACTGTTGGAACTGGGAGGAGATGAATTTTCTGAATATGGGGTCATAATTTGCACAGATGTTTAGCGGTTCAATCTATAAGTGAATTTGTAATTTCTAGGGAATTCTCATTAGAATGGGCAGAATTCATCATTGAGCATCAAATTTGGTTTGGAGACAGATATTGAAGTTTGTTGAAGCCAAATTGATTCTAAAAAAGTTTATCTTTCTTATTGAGGTCATTTAACTAATTTTTTGTTTTCGTCTTGAGTTCCAATCTGACATCAAAATCAATTATTTCTTTCCATCAGATATCTGAGATATTTTATGCATTTAGAAGGCAAAATGATGGAGGATTTGATTCACCAGTTACCGAGAGAGATTAGAGAGATGGTTTTAATTTTTTGAGGAAGTTTTCCAAGTGGACACATGTCAAATACATAACAGATCCGAGAATTCATCTTCTTCTATATCTTTCTTTCTCTCATTCATGGTAGGGGTTCCAATTTTTTCACTGTGAGACCATTGTAGGTTGGAAAAAATTGGAAAAGTGGAGAATGAAAACATTTAGCAGATATGGTTTGTGGAATTGATGAAGTCTGAATGGATAGTATTTGGGATGTGTTGGTTCCAAACCATGAAGCTATTCTTTGGCTATGATACTCCCTTCCCATCCCATCAGTTTCTCATTCCCACCATTTTCTCTCTTGTATGAAAACATATGTATATTGTACAGTTTGGTTTATTAGGTATTTTGTGAGTCAATTTCATGCATTTTCATGTATTATGTCAAGGAAATCAATACAAAGAACAACAGGTGTTGAGTTTCATTTTAAATCTTGTCTCCTTTCTCAGTGATGTGTAATGTTTTAGGATATTTGAACAAAGAGCCTAGATCATAGTTGCATCCCCTTAATGTTGTATGTTGTTTCATTGTTGCTTGTAATTCAAGAAATTATGTAAATGCTTAAGTGAAATCAATAGGGTTGCAAGTTTATTGAGGAGGATAATAGGTAAGAATGAGATTTAGATTGAACATTTATATCCAATTTACAAGGTAAATGGATAGATCTAGAGTCTTGGCATATGATATGTGTCTTAGATATCCAAAATGCATGAGAGAGATTTGTGAATTTTCCCAATGGATCAGGCACTAATCAACTATAGGATCATTAGTTTTTTGACCATACTGGGTTTTCATCCACTTTCCTTACCCACATAAAATCAAATCAAATTCAAATCATCTTTATATTTTATGTTTGAAGAGCTAGAACAAAATGCCCTCACTTAGCTTATGAATTACATTGTTTTGCATTTAGCTATTGCAGATCTATGTTGTTGCATGAGTCAATAGGAGAAATAAGAGTTTTATCTAGTTTGTTAGATTTAGCAATATGCTTTAGCACTAGTACCATATAAATTGAATGTGAGGTCCACCTGCCTAGGTCTTGCAAAGCCTGAAGTAGAAGAAGGGTCTAGCCTTATAGTTGGCTTGATGTTTGAAAGGGTACGTTGAAAATGAGAGTTAGTTGGCCTTAGATGTATCTTGTTCTCATCGGGGTAATTTGGGACTGTGTTGTTTCAAAACACCAACAAGTCCATCAACCCAATATGCAATGTCACATTTGATCTCATAATTCAGTATAATTGATCCTTTACCTTTCAAATAACATGGTGCATCATTTCTAAACTTAACACTACTTCCATTATAATGTTCTAACTTCTCAAACTTACTTGTATTACCAGTCATATAATGTGAGCAACCACTATCAATTATCCATTTATCATTCTTACTCATATATTAAATTAATGTAGTTTTCTCATCTTCATCAAAATCATCTTTCATTGCAACATAAACAACTTATTCATCATGATCATTAGAATCACTACTAGAACCATCTTCTTCAACAATGTAGTGAATTTTTTTACATTTATCTTTGTAGTCTTTGTTACCTCAACTGTTTCTATTGTCTCTCCTTCCTCAGTACTTGAAGTCTTCCCATTCATCTTTCTAATCTCTACCAGGACATCTTGTAGCAATATGACCAACTTTGTTACATATAAAAAAGATTATAGGAAGTTTACCTTTGTATTTGCCTTTTCCACTTGGTAGCCTTTTGTCTAATAATGCTTCAAGTTTTTTGTGGTTCCACAACTCATGCCTCATTTTGAACTTTGGAAATGGGGATCCCCTTTTCTTTTGGCTCACAGAAACTCATTCGTTAGAATAGGGTATCTTCCAAGGTGGCTCAAGGAGTGGAATTTTTGTAGTTTGGGTTTAGGAGTATGGTCAACTAGCATCATTTTTTTAAACCCCTAACACTAGTATATTGATGTTTATCTTTTGTTTAGGTCATCATGAAATCCTCATCATCCATAGCACAAAATAATTACCATGGTATTGCATGTGCATTTTCAAAACAAGTGCCTTGGGATTTCAGATAGAAGAAGTAAGAGGAGTTCAAGTCTATGACAATGTTGGGGTATAAAGAGGGCATGAATAATAATAAAAAAAAAAAAAAAGTACCCTAGAGTGCTCCCATACCTTGTTTGAGATAAACCTAGAAACCTTTTTCAAAACTGAGAACTTTGATTTTTTGGTGAATTGAGCACCTTGCGCAATTACTTGAAGGTGTGCAGATGCACAATTTGAAGATTTGGTGAATGAATTATCTCCAGAAGGTGCACAAGTGGGCATTGTAATTTTGAGATATGCATAAGTTGAAGAACTCTAGGTGTGCATGTGCGAAAGTGCGCAATTTTAGAAGTTTTGAAGAGCAAAGTACATAAGTGCGTAAGGTGCACAAATAGACCTAAATCATCAAAAATATCAAAATAAGTACACAAGAGTGATCTAAAACCCCATTTTAGCAAAACCCAGAAACCATTTTCAAAACTAAGAACTTTTATTTTTTGGTGAATTGAGCACCTTGCACAAATCCCTGAAGGTGCATAGGTGCACGTGTCTGTAGGTGTGTAGGTGCACAATTTGAAGATTTAGTGAATGAATTCTCTTAAGATGCATAGGTGCACATAACTAAAACATCTAGAGGCTCTCTGAGGTGCCAAGCATTACCATGACTTCCTTGTCTTCTGTAGCAACTAATATCACACTCAAAGCCATGACTTTCAAGTTCCACGGAATGCCCAAGAAGTCACACTTCATGATTTCCACATGCAAGTGAGGTTAAAGTATAAAGCTTTAGATAGATTATCTCCTCAAGAAATCATCTCTACCATCCAAAAGTTCAAAGGGAAACAACCACACATCATTTTGGTATAAAGGGGAAGAAAACCCAGATGCTAGAAATCAAGTTTTGACACTTCGAAGATTTTTTGGATTTTTGGGTCTTGGCACTAAGGTGTGCATGTGAGTAGGTGCACTTTTCTTAGAGGTGCACCGACAATTTTCAAGAAGAAGCAATGCACTGACAGTTAACTGCTAGTTGCTATTCATGCATCAAAAATGCATTTTGACGACAATTCAACTCCCAAAGACACCTAAAGAAGGTTGAGCTTCCATTTTTAGAGCTCCCAAAGACTCCCAGATCATCTCATGGCTTCTATCTTCTTATCTTCTTAGTCTTTTATTGTTTTAAGTCATGTAAAGGCTCATGCACCCATTAATTGATTTAAACAAGGGTGGAGACCTACTTAGCACCATATAGAGAGTCAATTTGTATGTAATTAGCTTTATTTTATTAGTTTTTTAGCATGAGTTTGCATTAGAAGAGCTCTCACTCCTAACACAAAAGGAGGAGAGGATTTCTTTTATAAATACATGGATGTAATATGTATTCCAGGCTATTATTTTGATGCAATAATAAATGATATTGGTGCTCTCATTCTGAGTTTAGTTATTCTTGCTAGAGTGTGTTGTTTTTATGAATGGATGTTCATGAATAATAATGGATCTAGTGGTTTTATTGTGTTGTTATGATTGTGTGACCTTTTAGTTCAGGTGTTTGCCTCATGTTAATGAATTTCATTGATTTACCGAGTTGGAGAAAAGATCACCTATTGTTCTTACATAGCTTGTTGTCTTGCATAAGCGCACTTTCTGTGGCCTTGAGATTTGATGAGAAGTGAAACATCTTTTGGTTATTATTGAGTTCCCATTGACAATTGCATCAATGGAATTGAGGAAGCACTGCTCCCATTTTCATTGGTTTCCAACCTGATCTTTTCGATGATTTAACTCACAAACATGTTGTTACCGTGGTTTATGTCTGTTAGGAATTTCCCTTTGAAGTTATTTGCTTTAATCTCTCGTTACCTTATCTTTGTTATTTGCTTTGCTAACACTTGGTTAAAATAAGAATTCATATAGTTGCATTGATAAATTACATTCATCATAAAATAGGAAATACCAAAAATATATCTCTTTTGTGGTTATTTTTGAAAATAGCAGATCAAACATCTTATCCGAAATCATTCGAACCAACAAAGGCCTCCTTATTAACATACACATTTATCTTCAATTGAGGAGATCCTAGTAGGTTGTAAGATCAACCAGAACCTTGGAGTTGATCCTAGATTAGCTTTTCAAGAGAGGAGTTCGAAAGGATTTTTGTTGTTAAGCATTGTGCAAAATGGTAGTTCAACAGAAGTGGTGCTAGAAGGAGGGCCTAAAAACCATTTGGCTCACAAACCCAAGCTGTTTATTTGAAATTTCTACAATTTTTGGAAGTTCAGAAATTCTCCAAGTTTGTCACTATCAAAAGGTGTGCAGGTGCACTTTTTGAAGGTGCTTTTTTCAGAGGCGCACTTTTCCAGAATAAACATAAATTCCTAGAACTCAGTCACTTTCACAAGCCTCACAGTGATAAAGGGATACCAATAACTCCACCCATTCAAATTAAAAATTCCATCATCATCATCATCATCCACTCTACATTCTACTTCACACATTCCCATCATTATGCACCATGTCTTTCTTCAATGCTTGATGTTCACCTTTGAATCAAATTGGTCCATTACATGACTTGTCCAAAAATTCTAAGAAGTTTTTCCTATGGTTCATCTATGAATAATCATGAACAATAGAAGATCATATTAAAATTTTCAAGAAAATCTATGATCAAAACCAGATTCAGCATATGGACATGTTCTTTCACCTTTTGCCTTATACTTTGGGGGAAATGACATACAATTGGTACCTCAATTTGCCACTAGCATCAATAAGGGATTGGAACTATTTTGGGAGAAAGTTTTTGCAACAATTCAAGATCTATATTGATCCAACTATCCTACATCATCAGTTCATCTCAATTAAGAGGGATCTCCACGAGACTATTTCCTAGTTTAATCATCACTTCCATTGGATGTATCAAAGAATGGAATTTCCTTATACTATACCACAAGAGGCTGCCATCCAGATCTATTTGGGAACAATGTATTCATTAACTTCTATTTTTCTAAGAAGGCTCCCACCCAAAGCATTGATACCTTTGAAAAGGTCTTGAAAGAGGCTATTACATTCACGAAGCAGGTAGATACCCATGGTGGAGGAAACTTTGTGTCTTCCTTCATTTTTAATAATACAATAGCCATACCACCATTTCTTGTAGGAGCATGTACTATGCCCAATCAAATGTCCCTATTGAATCTAGTACCTTTATGACAACAAGTTATTGCTACTCTAATGCCAACAATTACATATTTAGGGTATGAGCACCAAAAGACTGTATTCTTTGAGGAAAGGACTTCACCTACTAAACTCAAGAACAATATGGCTAGTGAGGTTAAGGCCATGAAGAAGATGATGTCTCTTTTATCCAATGAACTTATGAGAATAAAGTTGAATTCCTCAAGAAACCAAGGCAATTATCCAAGACAACTTGTTTCCCAAAAGAATTATTCTCAAATTAGAGCAGACATTATGGCTCCTATGATAACATCAACAATGAGAATAATGGTATTACATGTATGGGACCAAGTGAAAATGGATATGGGTACAATGATGTTTCAGATCAACCTCCCCAAATCATGGAGGAACAACCTTTGCAGTTTAGTGCAATGGTGTTTGAATCATATGATAAATCTGTAGGAGGACAAAATGATGAAGATGATCATGAGGAATTTGTGTTCCCATTCAATGAAGAGAAAGAGCATGGACAATTTGGGATACATGTTTATTGCAGCAATAATAAGAACACACAAAATTTGAAAAGTAGAGAGGAATTTCTAATGGATGATGTCTCTCTATGGTTACATCCCATTCCTCCAAACATGTAGGTCTTTAATACTCCAATTCATTATGAGGCTCCAACCAACATTACCTTGATAGTCCAGAAGGAATTACATGTAAAGGATGAGGTTTTGAAAGGTTTTATGGATAACATAAGAAGAAATTTGAAGTATCTTGGAGAAGATCAAAATCCAAACATCCTTTTGCTTCCTAACTATTTTTGCCTCCATCAAAGGATTCATTTAGAGTTGGAATGTTCGAGTTGCCAAGATGTAGTATCTAATGTGTTAGTGCAGATAGATCAACCTATTGAAATTATCAAAAGTAATGAAATTGTCTCAAGTTTTCATGTTGCAATAAGTGTGGATATCCCAATAAATTTTGAGGGTGCAAGAAAATTTGAAGTGCCAAAACTCCATGGAGTTGCGAAAATTCTCAAAGTTGCAAAAGATGGTGGAAATGACTAAGATTCTAAGGTGGCTAATATTTTTGAATCGAGAAGTCATCAAGATGAAGATACCAATGCTTTCTACTATGATATTGATTCCCCATTAGATAACGATAAGATACCTCCCTCAAAATAAGATATGTCATTAGAAGAGATGGATAGAGTGCTTAATTTTTTCTCAAGCTTGACTAAGGAAATGTCTATTTGTGGGTATTCTAAACATATATTAGACCATGCAATAACTAAGTCATTTAGAATCCATCCATTTGGGTTCCATTCAAAAGTAAGTTGTCCTAATTTCTTGTTAGCTTGGGATATCACAATGGAGGGAAAGTATGATTTTGAACAAGCTTCTTTGGGAAATGAGGGAGGAAACACCTTGATTAATGACATTAACGAATCCTGTAATTCAAAAGGAAGGCTTATGATTAATTTTTCTAGTCCCAAGGAGCCCAAAGGTGACAATTCATGGTTTAAGGTTGATTATGGTGATAATAAGGACCATAAAAAAATGTTCTATCGTATGGGTCTTGTTCTGATAGCTATATTACATCATCGACACTAGTGTTTCCATGTGTGCATGGAGTTGTATACCATGAGGTAAGACCACCAAAAGGAGAAATTACAATGTGTGAGTGTACCCCTATGGTGGGGGACTCACTAGATCATATGATATCTTCCCATTATCCCTCTCAATTTGATGGTTTTCAATTTGAATATGATGTTGAAGGTAAGAGAACTTGTTTGTGGATTAATCATGGCCATGGATAGTTACCACAACTTCTGATTTTGTGTGATTTGTACCGAGAGTTTGAACCAAGATTATCCAAATTTTATTTTTTCTGAGTACAAAGACAAGTCATCATTTTTTAGAACTATATGGGGTGGTTCATTACTATTGCACATAATAAGAAATCTACTGACAAGCACCCCACATTCTTTTTATTTAGAGTTTTTTGTATATATATATATATATATATATATATATTTTAAATTATTATTTTTATTATGTCTCTTTAGTTAGGTGTTAGTTTTCTTTGAGTTGAGTCTTTTTGTTTGGTTTTTAAAAATATATTCTTGCTTTCTTTTTCTTTTTTAGTCTTTGATTCAGGGAGTCAGTGTGTTTTGTTGGGGTTGTTCCCAATATTTGGTCCATCCCAACAAGTCTCAACTTTACGGAAGAGGTATTTCTTGTCAAAGCATTTAGATGATTTTCTTTCTTGTATCAATTGAAAAAATGTGTTGCTTGTAGTTGTAGAGGACTTCTAGTCTTAAAATGGGAATCATAGATTGATAGCTCTCAACACTTTACAAACTGAAGAATTGATTACTAGGTGATATTTGAATCTAGGTTGATAGTAGAAAGGGATAATTGCAAACTTGTTGGTTCAAACAAAGGGTCTCTTCAAAGAACTGCTAAGATCACTATTTGGCATGAGAGTTTCCTAAAAGTTCATTAAAAGAAGAACATAAGAGTTATCAACTAAAGTATAGATCTAGAAAATAACACCAATACCTTGGCCACATAGTCTAAGCATGGTCAGGGTAGAAAGGAAGAAAAACAAGAAACACAAATTTGTTACATATAAATATTCTAGATGATTGTAAAAGTTAATCAAATATATAGGGATATGCACTCCAAAATTGCTATCCTATTCTATGAAAATGCTCCAAGGAAGAATCAAGTGGAAACACACAAGCTCCACAAAGCAAGCTAAAGAAGATTACCAAAGACTCAAAATGTAAAGAATTGATAACTTTCCAAGATCCCTTAGGATGGATTCTCTCATCTAGTCAAATAGTGATGAACAAGTAGGTTTACAATGATTCCTGATGAATGGACTAGTCTAGCTAAAAAAATTCTCCAAGTTGCTGGATACTCATGATAGACTACACCTTGAGAAGTCAAAGGAAATTGATACACTAAACACACACTAAGCTAGAAAATTTAAGATTATGAGGTTTCAACTTCCAAAGGACTTGAAAATTGCTTGAAATATTTGAAATCTAGCTGTCACTTGACAATGTTATAAGAATGCTTGTTGATGAAGAAATAGCTTTGTTATTTCTTCCTTTTGTTGAGGCTATTTGTTGTGGTTCCAAAACACATGTCCCATTTTCAACTTTAGAAATGGGGACCCCCTTTTTTTGGCTCACAGAAGCTCATTCGTCATAATAGGGTATCTTCCAAGGTGGCTCAAGGAGTGGAGTTTTGTAGTTTGGGTTTAGGAGTCTGGTCAGCTAGCATCATTTTTTTAACCCCTAACACTAGGATATTGATGTTTATCTTTTGTATAGGTCATCATGGAATCCTCATCATCCATAGCACAAAATAATTACCATGGTATTGCATGTACATTTTCAAAATAGGCGCCTTGGGATTTCAGATAGAAGAAGTAGGAGTTCAAGTCTATGACAATGTTGGGCTATAAAGAGGGTATAAATAATCAGAAAGGACAAAATAAGTACACTAGAGTGCTCCCATACCTCATTTGAGAAAAACCAAAAAACCATTTTCAAAACTAAGAACTTTGATTTTTTGGTGAATTGAGCACCTTGCACAAATCTCTGAAGGTGTACAATTTGAGGATTTGGTGAATGAATTATCTCTAGAAGGTGCGTAGGTACACATGTGTGCAATGTAATTTTGAGGTATGCATAAGCTGAAGAACTCTAGAACGTGCACAATTTTACAAGTTTTGAAGAGAAAAGTACATAGGTGCGCAAGGTATGCAAATAGACCTAAATCATCAAAAAGAAAAAAATAAATACAAAAGAGTGATCTAAAACCCCATTTGAGCAAAACCCAGAAACCATTTTCAAAACTGAGAACTTTGATTTTTTGGTGAATTGAGCACCTTGCACAATTCCTTGAAGGTGTGTAATTTGAAGATTTAGTGAATGAATTGTCTCTTAAGGTGTATAGGTGCACATAACTAAAATATCGAGACACTCCTTGAGGTCTGTAAAAGCTAAGATCACACTCAATCCCATGACTTTCAAGTTCAAGCGAATGCCCAAGAAGTCACACTTCATGATTTTCATAGGGAAGTGAGGGTAAAGTATGAAGCTTTAGACTTATTAGCTCCTCAAGAAATCACCTCTACCATCCAAAAGTTAAATGGGAAACATCCACACATCATTTTGGTATAAAGGGGAAGAAAACCCAAATGTTACAAAACAAGTTTTGACGCTTAGAAGATTTTTTTGGAATTTTGGGTCCTATTACCAAGGTGCATAAGTGCACACATGCGCTTTTCTCAGAGGTGCACTGATAGTTTTCAAGAAGAAGTAGTGCATCGAAAATTAACTACCAGTTGCTATTTTAGAGCATTCCATGCATCAAAAATACATTTTGATGACAATTCAACTCCCAGAGACACCTAAAGGTCGAGCTTCCATTTTTTGAGCTCCCAAAGACTCCTAGATCATCTCATGGCTTCTATCTTCTTATATTCTCCTTCTTTTATTGTTTTAAGTCATGTAAAGGCTCATGCACCCATTAATTGATATAAGCAAGGGTGGAGACCTACTTAGCACCATATAGAGAGTTAATTTGTATGTAATTAACTTTATATTATTCATTTTTTAGCATGAGTTTACATTGGAAGAGCTCTCACTCCTAACACAAAAGGAGGAGAATATTTCTTTTATAAATACATGGATGTAATATGTACTCCAAGCTGTTATTTTGATGCAATAATATATGCTATTGGTGCTCTCATTCTACGTGTAGTTATTCTTGCTAGAGTGTTTTTTTTTGTAATTGCATGTTCATGAATAATAATGGAGCCAATAGTGTTATTGTGTTGTTATGATTGTGTAACCTTATAGTTCTGGTGTTTCCCTCATGTTAATGAATTTTGCTAATGTACCAAGTTAGAGAAAATATAACCTATTGTTCCTGCATAGCTTCTTGTCTCATGTGAGCACACTTTCTGTGGCCTTGCGATTTGATGAGAAGTGAAACATCTTTCGGTTATTATTGAGTTTCCATCAACAATTGCATCAATGGAATTGAGGAAGCACTATTCCTATTTTCATTGGTTTCCTACCTAATCTTTTCGATGATTTAACTCATAAACGTATTGTTACCATGGTTTATGTCCATTAGTAATTTTCCTTTTAAGTTATTTTCTTTAATCTCTTATTACCTTATCTTTGTTATTTTCTTTTGTAACACTTGGTTAAAATAGGAATTCATATAGTTGCATCGATAAATTGCATTCATCATAAAACAAAAAATACTAAAAATATATCTCTTTTGTGGTTACTTTTCAAAATAATAGATCAAACATCTTATCCAAAATCATTCGAACCAAAAAATGCATCCTCATGAACATACACATTTATCTTCAATCAAGCGGTTTCCAGTAGGTTGCAAGATCACTTGGAACCTTGGAGTTGATCCTAGATTAGCTTTTCAAGAGAGGAGTTCGAAAGAATTCCTGTCATTAAGCATTATGCAAAATGAAAGCTCAACAAAGTTCACCAAGATCATCATCATATTCATTGACACTTTCCATATGTTTACTCTTCTTCTTTCTTCTAGATCCATCAAGGGTTAGTTGAGCCTTAAAAACATATTCAACACTAGTAGGGGAATACTATAAAAAATTGACAGTTCAAATGTAGTGAGTCTAGTGTAGGGGCACCTAAGCAAACACCTAAAACCACCTTGGAACCAAATGGAGTAATAGGATCAAAAGCATCCTTGAATGTTAATTGGGAGATCTTGAAGCCAATAATGACACTTTGTAATGGACAATTTGATGTAAATGTAAAAAGTCCTAGAAGTTCTGATAAAGGACTTAGGACCAAATTTGATGTAATGATGGCCAATAGTGCCAATAAAGGATCTAAGTTTATTAGGAGGGTCAATTAGGTTCTAGGAGTAATTATAGATTGAATCCATTCAATTAGAGGATTTAATTTACTAAAATATGCAATGAAACAAAATATGAGATTCAAATATTTGAAATCCAATAGTTAGGTGCATTTAGGAAAGAAACCAATTTTAGGACTTTAAACATATTTGTAATAAGTTTCAACTAAATGAAATTGGTTGGGAAAGTTTTTATACACCCTGTATGGCCTGGCCAAGGCATGGGGGCAACATGGTGGTATGAATTTGATCAACATTGTACAGACTGGTTATGAAAAATTCAAAAAACTTCACTTTGCAAATATTTTGTGCATGATTTCTTGATTATCTTTGGTCTCTTGAAATATTATGGCCTCATAAGAGTATTTATGCATTGATTGATCAATTCATAATGTATAAAGATTTGTAAAGTTCCTTCCTATTAAGTTTGTTGTTGATGCTTTAAGGATTTCACTATTTTCCTTTATAGTTTTGAGTGTTCACATGAAATGTTGATCATTCCATGAATGTAGGAATTAGATTCTCATGAAATGATCATGTAATTTTATGTACAAAGTAATCCTAACAATGTTTTGACATGAAGTTCTAACGATTGGTGATCAATAATGAAGTTTGTGAGTGTGAAGGGCACTAAATTCATGGCTATGGAGTAGCAACAAGAGTTCTAGCCATTGGAGGTCTTTGTTTTATGACTAGAAGTAGATTATTACGGCATGGAGAAGGTGTATCAACACTCAAAATTTTGAGATTTGATTGGGAAGGTGTATATTGAGAAAGCCCTACCTTTGAGGGTTTGTAAGAGACCAATTGGGGGTTTCTTACTTGTAGGGGTTTGAAGACCAAATGAATTGATTTTCCTTGCATTGGAACCATTTCAAGAGATTTTTTAAAGTCTTGGGGTTTGAGAGTAAGTGGGGCTTACATTTGCTTTGTACAATGACCCTATTTTATGCCTAAAGTAGGTGCATAGTCTAAAGATATGTATGTTGAACCAAAACTACCTATGCTAGGGTTGGGATATGTTAAAGGATGATGAAATGGGTATTTGAATCCACCATTTTTTTGGGGAGTGTTTTGGAAAATTTGGGAGTAAACTTCAGATTTGTGTCACTAGAGATCTACTAAGAAAGCAATTAGGCCTATTGGACAATTTGGGGGATTTGGGTGTTGGGTGTTGTTTAAGAACCCAAAATTGGTTGAAACCCTTTGAGTCAACCTTTTATTGGCCTAAGATGCCCATCTTGGTTATTGGGGAGGTGTTGGATTTGTTTGTTAACTTTTTGCTCTTTAGAGGGTTTGGGGAACCTTGTATTTCCCATATAGGTTTAAGTGGGAACAACCTTGATTTGACCCCCACCACACTTAACCTTTGCATCAATTGGTATTAGAGCCTAGGAGCATCCTAGATTGAGAGAAAGAAGAAAATTTTTGGGGTCTTTTAGGTATTTGATCCTTTGTCAAGGCCTTGGAGTGTCCCTTTCCTTTTGAGTGTTCCATAGTTGGTCTTGATACATTTGGAAATGCCAGAAGGAGAATATGGTGGGATCCCTCAGAAGGTCACTAGTTCTATATTTGCCAAACTTATAAAGGAGCAAGTGGAAGAGAAAAAAATAATAAGAGCAACCCTTAAACAAGAGAGAAGGGAGAATATTGAGAAGGACAAGGAGATAAGATCCTTGGTTGGAAGATTAACTATACTTGAAAAGAGAGGAAAGAGTAGGTTAGAACATGTTGATGATTATGAAAATCAGGGAGAAGAAGAAATTCCTTTGAATGAGGAAGCACAATTAGATCCAAAAGATGTGAGGATGGCTAAGTTTGCTAAAACCATAAGAAGTGGAGATGCAAAAGGAAGATCAAACTAATCCTTGTACGCAGGTAAGATGGATTATGAGGACCTCATTGATTGGTTTAGTGCCATGGAGAACTCATTTGAGTGTGAAGACATTGAGGATGGGCAAAGGGTAAAGATTGCAAAGTCAAGATTAAGAGGACATGCCCTGTTATGGTGGGATTGTGTTCAAGCAGAGAGATGGAAGAATATAAGCCAAAGATTTCTTCTTGGTATACTATGATGGAAAAAATGTAGGTAAAAATTTTATGTAGTTACTACAAGGTACATATGTACAAGAAAATGTGAGGTCTTAGGCAAAGAGACTTGGATGTACAAGGGTACACTAGAGAATTTCATAAGTTGGACATTAGAGTTGGGCATGAAGAGGATGTGGAAGAAAAGATGGAAAGATACTCAAGGGGACTTAGATTCAACATCCGAGATGAATTAAGTCTTGCAACTCCTAGGTCAATTGAGGAATGTTATAAATTGGCTGTGAGAGCTGAGAAAAAGTTGAGGAGAAAACAAGACAAGAATAGTGGTGGTAGAGGAAATCCAAACAAAGGTAGAGGAAGAAAATCCAATAATGACAAGGGATAACCTAGTGATGAAAATGACAAGAACATAATTACTGATGCAAGGCAAAGAGGAGGTGGAAGTTTTGGTTATGGTAGAGGCAGTGGTGTATTCATTGGTAAATGTTTTACTTGTAGAGCAATTGGGCATCAATCCCATAGGTGTCCTGAGAAGGAGGTTGACTTCAAAAAGGTAGAGAAGAGAGTCCACTTGACACAAAGTAGAGAGGAAGGAAGTAAAGAATGTGAAGACAAAGATAAAATCATTGAGATAGAACCATATACTGAAGGAGACATTTTTATGGTAAGAAGAAGATTACAAATGCAACAACAAGTATCCATTTTTAGAACAAATTGTGAAAGTCAGTAAGATTTGTAGGATGATCATTGATTTTGGTTCATTTGACAATTTGGTTTCTTATGAGATGGTTAACAAATTGAATTTGAAAAGATTTCCCATTTCTAAACCATATAAGGCTTCATGAGTGAGCAATGAGCAAAACATAGTTTGTTGAGGAACAAGCATTTTTTTATTTTTCAATTGGAGGATATGTTGATAGGGATTTATGTGATATAATCTCTATGACCCATTGTCATATTATTCTTGGAAGGCCATGGCAAGGCTTTAGGAATACAATGTATTTTGGTTTGTCAAATGTGTATGTTGTGCATAAGGATGGTAAGAAATTTCATCTTACTCTTTTACTGATTGATAGTAGTGAAGGTGAAAAGATTGTATGTTTTGGTGCAAAGAAGTATGTTACTTTGCAAGGGCAGATAAAACATGGTTATGAGGATTTAGGAATGAAGCATAAGACTTCATTGGTGATGATGGAAATGTTGGAAATATAAGAGGAGTAAATGATAGGGGAGGGGTGAATCAGTTACCACTAAACTAAATCCCAGATTCCTTATATGTCAGTACAAAAAAAAATTCTATAAACTGAATACCATTGATGCTCGGTAAACAAAGAAAATACTATAACTCGGTAAACACTATGTTTGCTCAATAAATACTAACATGCAATTCTTTAGATATTATCTATGATTACCATTACTTTAACTTAGTTGCAAACACATAAAAGTAAGTAGCATGGACACATTTGACACCAAGATTTAACGTGGAGACCCAATTTGGGGAAAACCACCAATTGCAACTAGTTACTGATTTTCACTCTTCTAAAGTGAGCCCTGTTAGGGGCCAACCTTGTTAAAGGTTATAAAACACACTGCTAGGTGTGACCCTGTTAGAGGATTTAATCACCCTATTAGGAGTGACCTTGTTAGAGGTCTTGAAACAATTCAATAGAATTGTCACCTTATTAGAGGATTTACAAATAACTGTTAAGCCAACTCGGTTAAGAGATTTTAGATCACTGCTACAATGGTTAGAGAGTAACAATGAAATGACCTGATTGTGATGCAACTGAATTGCTGAATCCATATCTCTTTTTTGGTTAAACTTGATCCTTCTTGATCGAATATTACTTTTCTACTCCACAAGGATACCTACTTATCCTTCAAGTTCACACCCTCTTTTTCTTATCAATTCAATCAACACACTTGCACACTCTAGAAATCACAACTTCACCTTTTATTTATATCATCCATAATGTCAAATTGGCTCAAAGTTAACTTAGAATAAACAATATTCATCATCTTAGTTGGCTAGAATACAAGTTTACACAAAATTACAAAGTTGGCCAAAATGTAGAAACTCAGGTTCAGAAGATTGGCTCGGTGAGGTTCTGATACTCAACATCCACTATCAATACTCGGCATCATCATGCACTCAGTAGATGTAGAAACTTGGTCCATACTGATCACCTTCAAGTAGTCTCAAACTCAGCTTGTACTGGAAACTCGACGAATATTGTGAAACTTGATTCATGTGACATAGCTTGGTCAACACTAGTTCCATCCAACTTTCCTTTATTAACTAAGTGAGCTTGGTTAACACTCATCTTTAACACACTTTCATTTGTCTCATTAGTGAACTCGGTAGACACTAACATTGCTCGGTAGACACTACCTTCTGAACTTGGCAAACACAGGAACACTTGGTAGACACAGAAAACTGTGTTCACTGCTTGAGTGATCTCAACAAGCACTGACTAAAACTAATATGACATTTGTACTGATATGAAATTTGTGTAACATCAAAGGCAACACACAATTAATCAATTGTATCCAACAATCTCCCTCTTTGGCATTGATGGCAACACAATATGTCATAGCACAATGAAATTTCAAAGCAAGCATAAAGTAAGGAACATATCCTTAGTTTCATTTTGATTCTCATCCATGAGAACTCCCTTTGTTAGTGTGAGCTCTTCCTGTCTTTAGATCTTTCCCTCTGTCAGAAAACTTTCATCTGCAACTCCCTCTTACTACAAACTTCTCCCTCTTAGAGAAATTTCTTATGAGATATGATAGTAAACTTCTCCCTCTTTGACAACACATGCCAAAGACAACAACTTCCTTTATAATATCGATGTACCTCAAGTATTGATTCATTTGCAATAAGTTCTTGCCAATTCTACATCAACTAATTGATCTTCAACATGCTCTAGTTGATGCATCACTAAACTTCATTTAGTGAGCTTTTAATAGGGGAATGACCCCTAGCTTACCTCTTAGATACAAGAATGCATCCTTAGGTAATGGCTTAGTGAATATGTCTACAATTTGTTCCTTTGTATTCACATATTCCAATCTAACTTCTTTATCCTGCACCAATTATCTTAAGAAGTGATATTTTATAGCAATGTGCTTTGTTTTAGAATGCATCACTGAGTTCTTTAGTATATTGATTGCATTGGTGTTATCTTCATACCTGGATCCTTGATCTCTATCTTCATACCTGCTAATAGTTGCTTGAACCAGACAATGTTTGAACAATTAACTGCTGCTACTACATATTTTGCCTCTGCTGTGGATTGAGATGTATAACTTTGATTCTTGCTTGTCTAAGACACTAGTCTTTTACCAAGAAAGAATACTCCACCACTGGTGCTTTTTTTGTCATCAATACTTCTTGCCCAATCAGCATCAGTAAATACCTTTACGTCCAGATTGCCTCCAAGTTTGTACCATAAGCCATAGTCTTGAGTACCTTTTAGATATCTCATGATTCTCTTGATTGCCATCATGTGATTTTCTCTTGGATTTGCTGAGACTCTTGCCACCATACCAACTGCTAATGCAATATCAGACCTTGTATATAATACATATTGTAGTTTTCCAATAATTGATCTATATGTGGTCTGATCTACTTTTTTGGAATCATCATTTTTGGAAAGTTTATGTCTAGTAGTCATAGGAGTTCTAACAGGCTTTGAATTTTCCATTCCAAATTTCTTCAATATTTCCTTGATATACTTGGATTGAGTAATATAGATACCATTTTTTATTTGTTGTATCTATAACCCAACAAAGAATTTTATCTCACCAAATATAGACATTTCAAACTCTTTTCTCATTTCTTCTGAGAATCCCTTGCATAAGTCATCATTCCCCGTGAATAAAGTATCATCAACAAATATTTCAGCCAATACAATTTTCTTGTTTGGTCCTTCTTTGATATATAGAATGCTGTTATTGTTTGTTCTTTGAAAGCCAATCTGTACCAAATAGTTATGTAGCCTTTCATACCAAGCTCTGGGAGCTTGCTTGAGACTATATAATGCTTTGTGTAATTTTCAAACCATGTCTCTTATTAGGATTGACAAAACCTTCTGGTTTTTCAATGTATACTTCCTCATCAAGAATTTCATTCAAGAATGTAGATTTAACATCCATTTGATATACTTTAAATCCTGTATGTACTACATATGCTAGTAAAGTTCTAACACCTTCTAATCTTGCAACAGGATCAAAAGTTTCACCATAATCAATACCTTCCTCTTGAGAATAGCCTTTACACACTAATCTTTCCTTATTTCTTGAAACTTCTCCACCTTCATTCAACTTATTTCTAAACACCCATTTTGTGCCAATTACATTTTTATCCTTGGGTCTAGAAACAAGAGTCGAAGTTTGGTTCTTCTCAATCTATTCTATTTCTTCATTCATTGCCTCAACCCAACTTTCATTTCCCAATGCATCTTTAACATTTCTAGGTTCAAATTTAACAAGTAAGCATGTACCTTTCAATTTACTTCTTGTCATGGTTCCTAATGAGGCCAAATATTGCCTTTATTTCATGATAGTTTTTAAACACTTTGTTGATACTCTGTTTTATTTTTGTAAAACATTTGTGGACCCTATGATAAACCTATGGGTAGATACTATGCCATCTTTTGCTAGTATTATATATATTATGCAATATTTCATATAATTATCAAAAAGTGTGTTCTTATATTTGAATTTAATTTGAAAATGCTTATTTGCAATTATCTCTGTATTACAACTAACCTATTAGCAATGAAGTTGGGAAATGATTGGAAGAATTCAAAGATGAGCGCCCATAGCATTCAAGGAGAAAAGAACGCTAAAGTGTAGCCATGGTGGAGGAAAGTCATAATGATTCCAAAGGACATGACATCGAGTATGGAGGAGCTATCAAGACTTACTACATTCTCTGCATTTATTCCTATGGAAAGTAGATGTTTAGACTTTTAATTCCCACCTTAAGCCGTTATCTCTTCTTCCCGCCTTGAGTTGTCATTTTCCTTCTTTCTCTCCTGCAGATTTGTAGCTAGGTTATTTACTTTTTTGTTATGGGAATAAGTGTCAATCTCCTATATATAGGAATTAGACCAAGTGTGTTAGTTTAGCCAGCCAGTTAGAAGAAAGAGTTTATGAGAACAAAATATTAACTTTTATAGTGAGTTTTGTTTCTACAATTCTATGTGTTATGTAATGAATTTCTAAAATGTAATGAAATAGTTTTTGGCTTCTATCTTGCGTTAGTAGTTTAGTTGAAGCCGAAAAAAGGGGCCCACTTCGAAGGTGGATTGGATTAGGATAGAATAGATTTATTTCCAAGCATTCTTAGTATATTAAGTAGAAGTTGTAAGTTCCTTCCTAGAGCATTGCACTTTGTGAATGTTCCTGCAGCATATGTGAGAACAGTTATAGTGGATGAACTGAGTTGGAACATTTGTTAGCCTTTCATTGTATTTCCAATATTCATAGAGTTAAGTGTATTAGTTTCCTACAACAATAGTGTAAATTATTTTCCTTGCATTTTACTTTCCTGCAGCATAAGCTTATTGACTCATTAAGAGACCTAGTGCACATATTGTGCCAACCATTTCAAGTATGTCCGTGGGTTGACAAGATTAAATGCATCTCATAAGTGGGAAAAATAGTCCTTAGTTTGAATATATTATTCCTAAGCATGGCCTAGACCATGACTATGATACACCTATTGTGAGGCGGACCATTTTTGGAGCTGTTGCTAGGGATGGTGTCAAGCTAGTAGCATTTTTGAGTCATAGTTCTTAGATAAAGTTTTTTTTAATATATATAGAAATTTCTAGTTTTGAAGCTTCTTTCACCAGTGTGAAAAGTTTAATTGTATGCATTGAAGAGGAAGATGATGAGATGAATATGGCGGATTTCTTCCATGGGAGTCTATTAATTTGAACGAAGAAATTGAAGAAGAAGAAGTTGAGTTACCTTTTGAAGATGCAAGCCCTATTTTTCCCACAGCATCATCATCAAGAGCTGAACCAATAGATACAAGTGGTCTTCAACCTTTTACTAAAGTTTTGGTCAGTTTTCTTGATAACAGTGCTCTAAACCCACCAGTTGTTAATCATCCAGTACCCGATGTTCCTTTTCAGAAACAACCTCATAATCTAATACCTCCAATCATGGAACAACCTACTTTTCCATTTCCTCTCCCAAGCCTTGTAAATACTGATAATCTCAAGAATATACTTGCAACTGCCCTTCCAAAGTTCTATGGCCTTGCAACTGAAGACCTTAATACTTTCTTGTTTGAGTTTGATATACTTTGTCATAGTTTTGACTACAACACTTATGCCCATAAGCTTAAATTATTTCCAACAACATTGAAAGAATCAGCTCTATGATGGTTCATGGGCTTAGGAGCCAATGCAGTAGGAAGTTGGGATGAAATGAAAACTCTGTTTCTGGATAAGTACAAAGAGTATTGCAAAGCATCTGGTTCAAGAGGAGATGATATCTTTAGGATATCTCAAAAGGTGGAAGAAACATTGGAAGACTATGTTTCACATTTCTTATATAAACTGTAGAAGAACCCTCAGCATGTGTTGTCCGAGGACTCACAAAAGCCAGTCTTTCTAAGAGGTGTGAATGATAACTATCTAGAAGCACTAAACTTGATGGCTAGTGGTGATATATATCAAGCTTCATGGGAAGACCTCAAGAATATTTGTTAGAACTATTCAAGGTCAACCATTAAGAAAGGCTGAGGACCTTGTTCTACAATCACTAAAGGAATTAGTCAAGGTATTTCAAAGCTTGAGATATCTAACCTATTGTTAGATTTCAAACAAGACATCATCAACGATGTCGCTATGCATCTTGAAAAAATGACTACAAAGAAGAAGTATGCAGAAGCCAAGCTACAACTAGCCAAATACTACCCTCATTGCTGGAAACAAAAGAAGGATTGCCAATGTAAACTAGTCGCAAGCATGGAAAACCAGAATCTTCCAACTAAGTATATCAAGATAGATGGAGATGATGAGCAAGTATTCTTTGTTTCTTAATGTCAACCATGGGCCTAATGTCAAGGTATGCCTCAAGACCCTTTGCAAAATTAAAATTCATATGGTAATCAATGGCAAAGCTATAATCCCTAAGGTCCTCCACAATATCAACCTAATTGGAACAATGCTGGGCAAAACAACCCACAACAATCCCAATGGCCTCAGAATTCCCAACCACTATGGCCTAACCAATAGAGTAACCAATGGCTAAACCAACAAAACTATTGGTAGAACCAGCAGAACCAATGGCAACCACCCCAAGGGAATTGATAGTCTATGAACCAATGGAGGGGATCTCAACAATTACCTAACCAAAATACTGGTACTACACAATTGCCACCTCTAGTTCAACAACCTACTCTAATGCCACCACCTACAAATCCTAGACCTCAAAAGCAAGCATAGTTACTTGCACAACCTCAACCAAACCCAAATAGCCAACAACCACAACAACCCATATACAGTGCTGATGCTCAGCAGTATCCTACTTACGCTTTGGGTGTTGTAGATATACATTTGAGATCTGGTACAACTTTACCAATGCCTAAACCACCTCTTATAACTAAAATACCAGATCCTCCTGTAGCATCAGAACCCTCAATTGCTGAAACAATTGACCCAATCAATGTTACCATGTCAACCCAAGCTCAACCAGCAGTGGAAACTCCTTTTCCAAAAAAGCTTATACAAAAGAAACCTGAACAAATAGAGGAACAACCTTTTGATATTGTTGATCAGTTGAAAAACATACATGTCCAAATACCCCTATTTCATGCCATTAAGGATGTTCCAGTTTATGGAAAAGTCATTAGAGATGCTTGCGTGAAGAAGCCTGGAAGGAAGAAAAAGAGCCCCACCATAGTCCATGTTGTGGGACAATTGGCTGACATCATGTTAGGAAAATTGATCACACCAAAATATTCTAATCCAGGAAGTCCAGTAGTGAATGTCAGTATAAATGGTCAGTTTGTTAAAAATTCTTTAATAGATCTTGGAGCTTCTATCAATGTCATGACCAAGGATACTATGAAGAAGTTGAAAATAGAAGGACTAAGGGCTACACCAACAATTCTACAACTTGTAGATAGTTCTATTGTCACCCTTGATGGGATGATAGAAAACATAGTTGTAACCTTAGATTCTCTAGAATATCCTGCAGACTTCATGATTTTATCCCCCAAAGTTGATCTATCTGGTTACCCTATCATCCTAGGTCGACTATGGTTAGCCACAAATAATGCAAATATAAGTTATAGATCAGGGAATATGACCATATCAAATGGCCAAGCAACAAAGAAATTTGATTTATATCCTCTAGCCCAATCATTACCAGATTTGAGCACATCTATTTGGCCAGATTTAGGGGATGAAGAAGAATAGTTAAATTCTATAGTACAACTCATGATGTTGCATAAACAATCTTTTCTAAAACTACAAGAGGAAGATTCAATACTTCAAAGTATCCTTACTAATAGTTGTGTAATAGAAAAAGATATATCTAAAAGTTTTGTGTTGGAATCAATCACATATGAAGAATGTGATAAGAATTGTACTTTTCTCAAAGAACCTGATATTCTTCATCCACTCTTACTGTGTGAATTAGAAGCAAGTCCAATCTCTAAAGGTGCTATGATAGAGTCCACTACTACTGTTGAACTGACTAAAGGTCGTAATCTCCATGTTAATCCCAAATTAACACCCACACATATGGAACAATTAAAAGAATTGCTTCAAAGGCATCAAAAGACCTTTGCATGGGACTATAGTGATATGAAAGGGTTGATTCCTACATTGTGCACCCATAGGATATACATCAATGAAGGTTGTCTACCACTTTGTCAACCCCAAAGAAGGATAAATCCAAGCCTTAGAGAGATAGTTAAAATTGAACTACAGAAATTGCTTGATGCTGGTTTTATTTATCCTGTATATGATAGTAGATGGGTGTCACCCTTGGTCATAGTGCCTAAAAAGGGAGGAAAATGGAGAATTTTTGTAGATTACAGAGAATTGAACAAGGCCACAAAAAAGGATCACTTTCCTTTACCATTTATAGACCAATTTCTAGACACTCTAGTAGGAAAGAAGTATTTCTCTTTTTTAGATGGGTATAGTGGTTATAACCAAATTAGTATGGCTCCTAAAGATCAAGACAAAACCACATTTACATGCCCATGGGGTAATTTTGCATACTCTATTTTACCATTTGGTCTATGTAATGCTCCTACAACATTCCAACGAGTAGTTATTAGCATTTTTGTTGATATATCACATGATTGTATGGAAATATATATGGATGATTTCACAACATTTGGAGTCACTTTTGACAAAGCAATGGTGAATCTTGAAAAGGTTTTGGTAAGGTATCAAGAACATAATTTAGCACTTAATAGTGAAAAGTGTTTCATGCTCATGTAGGAAGGTGTGGTACTTGGTCATTTCATATTAGCTGCAGGAATACAAGTGGATCCAACTAAGATAGAGGTAATTCAAACATTGTCCATACCTACAAAATCAAAAGATGTAAGATCTTTTCTAGGTCATGTTGGATATTACAAATGTTTCATAAAAGATTTCAGCAAAATAGCCAGTCCCTTGTATAAGTTACTCACAAAAGAAGCTGAATTTAGTTGGACATCTAAATGTGATGAAGCTTTCCTATAGCTTAAGAAACTTCTAACTACAACCCCAGTTTTACAAGGCCCTAATTGGAATTTACCTTTTCATATATATATATATATATATATATATATATATATACAAATTCCTTTGATTATGCCATAGGTGCAGTCCTAGCACAACAATCCCAAAATCTTGAAAATGCAATCTATTATATTAGCAAGAGCCTTCATGGACTAGAATTAAACTATAGAGTCACAAAAAAAGAATTGTTAGTATAGTTTATGCCCTAAAAAAATTTCAGCATTACATAATTGGCTATTCCATATTTGTTCATACTGATCATGCAGTAATTAAATATCTCATGAATAAACCTACTATAACTGACAGATTAGCAAGATGGTTACTGTTGTTGCAAGAATTTGATATAACTATTGTTGATAAGTCTAGAAAAGCCAATGTTGTGGCTAATTATTTATCAAGAATCCAACATGATGATACTGACACTACTTTGGTAGATGATGCATTTTTGGATGAGCATTTATTTTATATTTTTGTTCAAACTCCATGGTATGTAGACATTGCTAACTACATTGTAGTTAATAAAACACCATAACACTTTTCTTACAAGGAAAAGAAGTTGCTTGTAGAGAAAAGCTTATGTTTCTCCTAGATGGATAATCTCTTGTTTTACACTAGACCTGATCAAGTTATGAGAAGATGTGTGAGAGAGGATGAGACATATGATATTCTATATGCATGTCATAATGAACCATGTGGAGGACACTTTGCAACAAAAATAACAGCCTTGAAAATCTTGACAACTGGTTATTATTGGCCTACACTTCACAAAGATGCAACCAATTATACACGAAAGTGTGACATGTGTCAAAGGATGGGCCAACCAATAAGAATAGATGAAATGCCTCTTAATCCTTAGATGGTGTTAACACCATTTGACAAATGGGGCATGGACTTCATTGGTCCAATTGATGCTCCATCTAATGGGAAATCCTATATTCTTGTGTGCACTGATTACCTAACAAAATGGGTTGAAGTCAAGGCCATGAAACATGCTCGTGATGAAAAAGTTGCTAAATTTCTGTATGAAGAAATTTTTAATCGCTATGGTGTACCCAAAGAGCTAGTCACTGACCAAGGTGCACAATTTACCTCTAATCTGATCTTAGAGTTGATGAAACAATATAACATTAGGCACCGAAAATCCAGTCCTTATCACCCTCAAGCTAATGGACAAGTAGAGGTCACAAACCATGAACTAGAGAACATCCTAACAAAAATAGTTCTACATCGTAGGGATTGGACTAGTAGATTACAAGAAGCTATTTGGGCTTACAGAAAAACATGGAAGACTACTATAGGATTCACACCATTTGAGCTCCGATATGAAAAGGTAGCAATGCTCCCCATTGAATTTGAATATAAAACTTTGAGAACTGCAATGGAGCTAGAAATTGAACTTCCTATAGCACAAAGAGAACGTCTTCTATAGCTTAACTCTTTGGATGAAATGTGCAAAGCTTGTTTGGAATGCATTAAACTTATACAAAAACAAAGGAAAGAATGGAATGATTTTCATATTGTCAGTAAAAAATTTCAAGTTGGTGATTGGGCACTATTATATGATTCCAGATTTAAAGATATGCTAGGAAAGCTGCAGACAAGATGGTTGGGTCCATATGAAATTAGTCATGTGTTTGATAATGGATCTATTCAATTAACTACCATTGATCTAGTACCTTTCAAATTATTTGTCAATGGTCATAGACTCAAATTATATAAATGACCCCAGACAAAAGAGGACTTCCTATAGTAATTTTAGTAGTCAAATTCAAATACACATCAGGTAACTCTTCCTGTAGCCGAAGGTGTCAACCTTTTGCTTGCCGCTCTTCAACATTAGTTTCTTTGTGCATGCTCATAATAAAGACTTTATGTCCACATAAAGTTCACTTTTTCATTCACTTCCTTATTCCATCTCATCTCTTTACCTTCCACCCATCCACCTCATCTCATTTCTTTATCTTCCATCCACCCACTTTCCACTTCATTAATTTCTCATGTTTTCAATAAACCCCATGAGATGCTGACGGATGCTGCCAATGCTGATATCACTTTTGCCACATTTTTGGTATATGTGATGATCAGTTAATAGGTATAACATTTTTAAATTATAATTCATTTATAGTCTGCAGATTTTGTTAATTATATTTAATACTACATTTTTTATATGATGGTGGCATTATGCCAGTCCCTTACCCATATTAGGTCTAACAAGTGTGGATACTTTTCCATATTTAGTAGAGGGTAGGGAAGGTCACTAATATCCAATGGCACTCCTATTTATCTGTAAAGATTTTTCCAAATCTTTATATTTCCTTCATTGATGGAATTTAATTGCCATAAGTACACAAGTGAGGTGTTGCACCCCTTATTTTAAAATGATTTTATTGTCAAGCTGTGATGTGACTTGTGTTTAAATTTTATGTGATATGAACCCCATTTTTAGATGATTCTCACACATATTCATGATTTACCTTCATTAAATCCATATTATTGTGCATAACAATTCCTTATGACATTAATTGCCTGTTAAAATAAAGAAATGTGAGTTGAGTCTGTAAAACAACAAAGTAGCTTGAAGTCAAAAGCGAGAAAATGGAGCAGATAGAGAAAGTGTTAAGAAAATAGGTGGATAGTTGCAGAGGAGAGAACTAGTGGAACATACTGTGTTGCTCTCAAATGTAGAGGTTGTAAGAAGGTTTAATACATGCAGATGGTCAGGGTATTTCTTGAGTTTGACTGCATATGATGAAGAGGTAGCCGTAGAATTCATAAGGACATTCGATGAAGGTGAAACTTCCATTTGGGGTTTAATAATGATTACAAAAAAGGAACACATTGCTGAAGTCACTAGGTTGCCTACAATTGGAGAACATTATCCCAACACACATGATGCAAGGTTAGCAAGAGCTCAATTTACTAAACCGACTGATCCTCAAATGGACATTACAAAGCAAGGTTGCAAGAGAATGTCATTGCTACCACCATACAATGAATTAGCCATGCATATTAGTAGGTACCTTATATGAGAAGGTAGATTTTCATACTTACATGCACATCATTTCAAATTACTTAGTTGTATAAGGAATAATCTTTTAGTAAACATTCTAAATTTCTTGTACAATATGCTCTGTATTAGTGTAGAAGAAACTCAAAAAGAAAAAGATAATTTTGTTACCCATCATGCCCTAATTAAGTTACTGATAGAAAGGTCACTTAGGGATGTGTCTCCCATGACATGGGATGAATTTGTACAAGCAAAAACTCTGCAACCCCAAGCTGCCCCTAGTGAATAGCCTAGAGAGGAAAATGTAGTCCCCACCAATGAGCCTATTGAACAAAATACCCAAGAGGCTGAAGTCAAAAATACCCAAGAAAATGTGCAAGAAACTATTCCTGTTCAAGAGACTGTGCCTTCACCTATGCAAGAAACCCCCAAACCTACTTCTAGCAGAGCAGAGAAAAAATGGAAACTGCAAGAAGAAATCTCTATTCAAAAAAAGGAAGAGCCAAACCCTACAGTTGTGAGACAAAAGAGAACTAAGAAAAGTCCTGTAGCAACTACTCCTACAGTAGAGACACCCAAAGGGAAAGATAGAAAAAAGGGTATGATACAAGAAGAAACCTTTGTAAGGAGAAGCCCTAGGATGAGAGGGAAAGTTTCTAAAGATTCTACTTTGTCCAAAACACCTATTTAGGAATCACCTATGCAAATTGTCTCTGATCACTCTCCTCCCCATCCTGAAATTACAAGAATTCTCAAAAATCCTAATGAGGAATGTAGGGATGAAATCAAAGAAAATCCAAATGATACCCTAGCAGACCAACCAAGTACTTCGAGCTGTAGGGATAAAACAGTTCCTGAGCAAGTTGATCCAAAAACTGCCCTAGTTCCCCATAAATCAACATGGATTACCGATTTCGCAGAACATTTATGGAAGGAATAGAGGAAGAGGAAAAGAAATCATGAAGAAGACAATGGTTCTATTACACTGTAGCAACTCCTTTTTCAGTTGTTTGGACAACATATGTTTGCTGAGGCCTTACGGAAAGAAGAGAAGAAAAAGATGAATAAAGTCATAGCATCTCAAGGTGAAGAAATCACAGATTTAAAGGAACAATTAGCAAGTCAAAAACAATGGATGGATCATGCCCTCAAGTTGGTTGATCAGGCACTTTCTTGTAGACCACCACCAAGAGTTTATACTCTTTGTTTAAAAGAATAATTTCTTTTGTTTCAACTAATGTTAACTCTTAAGGATATTAATACAGAGTTCAAATCAACACAAGAATTTTATAGACTATATCAGACTCTGCCACCTTGGCAGCAGAATTTGCTTTGTGAATTATATTTTCATAATTTTGTTATCCCTTCAAAGACTCAATGGAATCCATTTCTCTATATAGGGGACATACATTTAAGAGCCCTCATGTCCTGGATGTCCAATGAAGCAAACTATGATAGGCAACTGAATAATTATAGGGATGAGGAAAGGATAGAGCCCTTTCCTTTAAGAGCTGAGAGTAGCAAGCCAGATGAAGTTCTCAGGGATTGGTTCACATTAGCTTATGGAAAGAAGAATTCAGAAGTAAGGGATAGGATCTTTGCTGCTAGAGCTAAGGCTTATGTTGATTATGAGAATTTTCTTTACTTTTCTTTCTAGAGAGCTATGGTTGGTGCTAGGAGTAGATGGGATAGATTGCCTGAATCACTTAAAAAGTCAAAACCACATAGTCCCATCAACTTGGAGGCAACACTTCACAGGGTTCCAAAGTATCTAGAGTTAGGGAAGTAGGCCAGACCAGAATTGTGGTGTCCCCTAACCATGAAACCTCCAATGCTCCCGTGGCCTTTATATGACATTAATGCCAATAGACTTGACAAGTTGCAGGAAGATCACAAAAGGGAAGTGTGGGAAAGAACAAGAGGATTTTACTATACCTTAAAGAACAACAGGAAATGAAGGACTGAGATTGGAGAGTTCAGGTCATTAACAAGAAAGTGCAATGCTTGAGGACAAGCATTAGTTTAGTAGGGGGCAGATGATGAGGCCAAATATTGCCTTTATTTCATGATAGTTTTTAAACACTTTGTTGATACTCTGTTTTATTTTTGTCAAAAAATTTGTGGACCTATGTTTATCGAAACCTATGATAAACCTATGAGTAGATACTATGCCATCTTTTGCTAGTATTATATATATTATGTAGTATTTCATATAATTATCAAAATGTGTGTTCTTATATTTGAATTTAATTTGAAAGTACTTATTTGCAATTATCTCTGTATTACAACTAACCTTTTAGCACTGAAGCTAGGAGATGATTGGAAGAATTCAAAGATGAGTGCCAATAGCATTCAAGGAGAAAAGAACACTAAAGTGTAGCCATGGTGGAGGAAAGTCATAACGGTTCCAAAGGACATGATAACGAGTATGGAGAAGCTATCAAGACTTATTGCATTCTTTGCATTTATTCCTATGCCGAGCAAATGTTTAGACTTTATTATTCCCACCTTAAGCTGTTATCTCTTCTTCTCATCTTGAGTTGTTATTTTCCTTCTTTCTCTCCTCCGAATTTGTAGCTAGATTATTTACTTTTCTATTATGGGAATAAGTGTCAATCTCCTATATATAGGAATCAGACCAAGTGTGTTAGTTTAGCCAGCCAATTAGAAGAAAGAGTTTATGAGAACAACCTATTAACTTTTACAGTGAGTTGTGTTTTTAAAATTCTATGTGTTATGTAATGAATTTCTAAAATGTAATGAAATAGTTTTTGGCTTCTATCTCATGTTAGTAGTTTAGTTGAAGCCAACCAAGGGAACCCACTTGGAAGGTGGATTAAATTAGGATAGAATAGATTTATTTCCAAGCATTTTTAGTATTGTAACTAGAAGTTGTAAGTTCCTTCTTGTAGCATCGCACTTCGTGAATGTTCCTGCAACATATTTGAGAACAATTGTAGTGGATGAACTGAGTTGAAATATTTGTTAGCCTTTCATTGTATTTCTAGTATTCATAGAGTTAAGTGTGTTAGTTCCCTACAACAATAGTGTATGTTCTTTTCCTTGCATTGTACTTTCTTGCAGCATAAACTTAGTGACTCATTAAGAGACCTAGTGCACATACTGTGCCGACCATTTCAAGTATACATCCCTGGGTTGACAAGATTAAATGCACCTCATAAGTGGGAAAAGTAGTCCTTAGTTTGAATATATTATTCCTAAGCATGGCCCAGAGCATGACTATGATACACCTACTGTGAGGCGGACCAGTTCCATCAAATTTTTCACCAATGATCTAATCAGGTGCATGATGCCTTCTGATATATCTTGCTAACACAAGTTCCTTGGATTTGGAATGAGTTTCATTGATTTCATCAAGAACTTCAATTTTAGGCTTGGGTCCCACCATTTGTGACTCAGGTCCATCAAAATTAGTTTGAACTAGCTCGGTAGCCTCTGATTGTGACTCAGTTTGAACTAGCTCGGTAGCCTTTGACTGCAACTCAGGTTGTACAGGTTGCAACTTAGTAGTTGATGGAGATTTTGGGGACTTGGGAAGTGAAACATTATTTCCTTCAGATGTGATTAGCAGAGTATCAGGTTCATAGTAAATGAATCTTCTGTAATCCTCTAGCTCTTTGCAGCTTTCTTCTTCACTCCTTTCTGCAAACTCATCAATTCTAACATGTGCACTTGCTATGATTTTATGAGTAGATAGATTCAAACATTTGTATGCCTCACTTTTGTAGGGATATCCTAGGAATATGCCTTCATCACCTTTTACATCAAATTTTCCTTTTTTAGATTCTTTCAAGATATAACATTTGTTGCCAAATACTTTCAAGTAACTTACATTAGTTTTATAGCCATACCATAGTTCATAAGGAGTTTGATTTGAATCTTTCTTCAACTATACTCTATTCAAAATATGAATTATAGTATTGATAGCTTCCTTCCAGTATTTGAGAGCAACATTCTTTTCAATCATTAATGTTTGTGTACAATCTGTGATGGATCTATTCCTTCTTTCAGCTATACCATTCTGTTGAGGTGTACTAGGGGCTGATACCTATCTTTTGATTCCATTTTCAATGCAGAATTTATTGAATTAATTGGAGATGAATTCACCACCTTTGTCTGATCTCAAACATTTTAATTTCTTTTGAGATTCCTTTTCTACTCTTGCCAAATACCATTTGAACTTTTGAAAAGCTTTAGATTTTTCTTTTAAGTACATTACAATCATCATCCTAGAATAATCATCAACAAAAAGAATGAAATGTTTTTCTCCACTGCAAATCTCTATTCCAATAGGACCACATAAGTCAGTATGAATAATTTCTAAGACTTCTTCAAACTAATAGTTTTTGCTTTTAAAACTAGTCTTTCCCATCTTTCCAATTTGGCAATTCTTGCATAGACCCATGTCAGGTTTCTTCAAACTAGGAAGACCTCTTACTTTCTTATGTTTGCTAATCTTAACCAGATTATGAAAGTTTACATGACATAGCCTTTTGTGCCATAACCAACTTTCATCTACTTGAGCAATAAAACATGAATTTTCACCAAGGTTAAGATAAAATAAGTTACCTTTTGTTTTCTTGCCAGATCCAACCATATTTCCTTTCCCATCCAGTAGTTTGGCGTTGCCTTTGATGAATTCTATCTTGAATCCAATGTTGTTCAAGTGTGCCACACTCAAAAGATTATGCTTTAATCCTTCAACCCAATAAGCATTGTCACATACCAGTTCATTGGTCAATGAGATATGCCCTTTACCTTTTATGCAACATGGTTCATTGTTTCCAAATCTTACACTACCTCCATCATACGGTTCCATATTCTCAAATTTTGTTTTATCTCTAGTCATATGATGTGAGTAGCCACCATTAATAATCCATGTATCATTTCTACTAACATGAGAGATAAGTGCCATTTTATCTCCTTCATTATTAGATTCATCCTTTACAACAATATGTACCATTTCATCTTCATTGTTATCAAAATTTTTGGCTATAAAATAGGATTTCTTACCTTTTTCCTTTTTGTAGTTCTTGAAATCCTTCTTCCTTTTGTACTTATGACTTTTCTTTTCATCTTTGTTTTCTCTATTTGGACACCTAGCAGCAATGTGACCAACTTCTTCACAAGAAAAGTAGATCAGAGGAGCTTTACCTTTTTATTTTCCTCTACCTTTTGAATATTTACTTGCAAGTAGGGCTTCAACAACTTCAATATCACTATCTGAACTTTCTTCTGATGTTCCATCTTCATCACTTCCTGATTGACTAGATTTTGAGTTTTTTCCCTTTTTCTTGAGTGAAAGTTTAGCTTCAAATGTAGACTCAATATTCTTTGAAGTAGGAACATAATTATCAAAATTATCTAACTCAAAAGCTGTCAATCTTCCAACTATAGCATCCAAAGACATTTTACAATTTGGATCACATCTCATCTCTTAAATAGTAGATACTCTAATTGCATAAATAGGAAGAAGAGTTCTAAGCACTTTACTCACAATAGTTTCCTCCTTGATGTCTCCTCTAGATGCCTTGATTTCACTTACACTAGCCTTGATTCTTTCAACATATTTAGCAATGTTTTTATCTTCTCTCATTTTCATTTGATCAAACTGTCCTCTAAGACTTTCTATTTTGGTTCTTTTTACATTGTCATCTCCTCCATAGATATATTTCAATTTGTTCCACATTTCAAAAGCAATTTTGCAGTCCTTTACCTCATCAAATTCAACATAACTGAGAGCAGATGCAATATCAATCATCATGATGTTATGGTTCTTCTTTTCAACAATATTTTCAACAATAATGTTCCAATGGGAGTCTTGTATTCTGCATCAAGATACTTGCAACTTGAATCACTGATACTACCCAAATGTAGTCTCATTAATCTTTTCCATGCTACAAAGTTATCTTTGTTTAGCTTGGGAACCTCCCTTCTATAAGACATCCTGATCTTAGCTTAGGTCCTTGAAATCTTCTTTGCAAGCACCAAAAGCTCTTATACCAATTGTTGGAAATATAAGAGAAGTAACTGAGAGGGGAGGGGTGAATCAATTATCACTAAAATAAATCCTAGATCACTTAGATGTTAGTACAAAAACAAATTTTGAAAACTAAGTACTGTTGATGCTCGATAAATAAAGAAAATGCTGTAACTTAGTAAACACTACGTTTGCTCGGTAAATACTAACATGCAAGTCTTTAAATATTATCTATGATTACCATTACTTTAACTTAGTTGTGAACACATAAAAAGTAAGTAGCATGAACACATTTGACACCAAGATTTAACAAGGAAATCCAATTTGGGAAAAACCACCAATTGCAACTAGTTACTAATTTTCACTCTTCTGAAGTGAGCCCTGTTAGGAGCCAACCCTGTTAAAGGTTAAAAAACACATTGTTAGGTGTGACCCTGTTAGAGGATTTAATCACCTTGTTAGGAGTGGCCTTGTTAGAGGTCTTGAAATAATTCAATAGAACTGTCACCTTGTTAGAGGATTTACAAATAGCTATTAAGCCAACTCGATTAAGAGATTTAAGATCACTGCCACAATGGTTAGAGAGTAACAACGAAATGACTTGATTGTGATGCAACTAAATTGGTGAATCCAGATCTCTTTTTTGGTTAAACTTGATCCTTCCTGATCAAATATTACTTTTCTACTCCACAAGTATACCTGCTTATCCTTCAAGTTTGCACCCTCTTTTTCTTATCAATTCAATCAACACACTTGCACACTCTAGAAATCACAACTTGACCTTTTATTTATATCATCCATAATGTTAGTTTGGCTCAAATGTAACTTAGAATAAACAATATTCATCATCTCAGTAGGCTATAATACAAGTTTACACAAAATTACAAAGTTGGCCAAAATGTAGAAACTCAGGTTTAGAAGACTAGCTCAATGAGGTTCTGATACTCGACATCCATTGTCAATACTCAACATCATCATGTACTTGGTAGACATATAAACTTGGTCCATACTGATCACCTTCAAGTAGTCTCAAACTTGGCCTGTACTGGCGACTTGATGAATATTGTGAAACTTGATTCATGCGACATAGCTCGATCAACACTGGTTCCATCCAACTTTCCTTTATTAACTGAGTGAGTTTGGTTAACACTCATGTTCAACACACTTTCCTTTGTCTCCTGAGTGAACTCCGTAGACTCTGACACTGCTTGGTAGACACTACCTTCTAAACTTGGCAAACACATGAATGCTCAATAGACATAGAAAACTGTCTTCACTACCCGAGTGAGCTCGACAAGCACTAACTAAAACTGATATGACATTTGTACTAATATGAAATTTGTGTAACATTAAAGACCACACAATTAATCAATTGTATCCAACATAAAAGTGTTGTTTTTACTCATGAGAAAGGTAGGAACTATAATTTGTAGCAGATGGTGCATGAAGAGGGAGTGATGATAGGCACAGTTTTGTGTCCTATGGTGTCACCAAGAAAAGGTGGTTTTGGTATGTCTAGAGATGGTAGTGGTAAGGGTCTTTTGGATTCTCATGAGAAAGATAAAGGGCAGGTTGAGAGGGAAAAAGTTGACTATCCTAAACAAAATTTCAAAGATAATAGTTGTGATAAGTTTTATTTGGTTGGTTCTAACACTTTGAATGCAAGAGGTAGACATGTGACAAATATTAAGTTGCAGATGAAGAGTTGCACGTATCCATCTAGAAGAGTGGGTGGCAATAAAATAACTCTCCTTGACTCTTGGGGCAAGAGTCTTTTTGGAGGTGGGGTGTATGGTGTAGGAGCACCTAGCTAAATGCCTAAACCCACCTTGGAACCAAATGGAGTAAGAGGATCAAAAGCATCCTTGAATGTTAATTGGAGGATCTTGATGCCAATAATGGCACTTTGTAATGGAAAATTTGATGTAAATGTAAAAAGTCCTAGAAGTCTTGATAAAATTCTTAGGACCAAATTTGATGTAAGGGTGGCCGATAGTGCCAACAAAGGATCTATGTTGATTAGGAGGGTCAATTAGGTTCTAGGAGTAATTATGGATTGAATCTATGGAATTAGAGGAGTCAATTTACTAAAATATGCAATAAAATAAAATATGAGATTCAAATATTTGAAATCCAATGGTCATGTGCATTTAGGAGGGAAACTAGTTTTAGGACCTTACACATGTTTGTAATAAGTTTCAACTAAATGAAATTGGTTGAGGAAGTTTTTATACACCCTATATGGCCCAGTCAAGGCATGGGGGCAACATGGTGGTATGGATTTGATCAACATTGTACAAACTGGTTATGAAAAATTCAAAAAACTTCACCTTGCAAACATTTTGTGCATGATTTCTTGATTATATTTGGTCCCTTGAAATCTTATGACCTCATAAGCATATTTATGCATTGACTAATCAATTCCTAATGTACTGAGATTTATAAAGTTCCTTCATGATAAGTTTGTTGTTGTTGCTTTAAGTCTTTCACTGCACTCCTTTATAGTTTTGAGTGTTCACATAAAATGTCGATCATTCCACAAATGTAGGAACCTTATTATCATGGAATTATCATGCAATTGTATGTACAAAATAATCCTAACAATGTTTTGATAGAAAGTTCTAAGTATTGGTGATCGCTAATGAAGTTTGTGAGTGTGAAGGGCACTAAATTCATGGCTATTGAGAAACAAAAGGAATTCTAGCTAATGGAGGTTTGTGTTTTATGAATGGAAGTGGATTGTTATGGTATGGAGAAGGTGTATCAACTCTTAGAAGTTTGAGATTTTATTGGGAAGTTGTACATTGAGAAATTCCTACCTTTGAGGGTTTGTAGGAGACTAATTTAGGGGTTTCTTACTTGTAGGGGTTTGAAGGCCAAATTTATTTTCTTTTGCTTGTATTGGAACTATAAGAAAATTGCTTAGACCAGAATTCACCCAAGAACAAGGAACTCAAACACAAGCACAACAGTAGACCAATAGAGAGAGTATGATCAGAATGATGATATTCATTCAATATGCCAACTTGAGAGTACACTAGAAGTGCCTATATATAAAGGCCTTAGGAGAGCTTCTAGAATGCATAGAAGTCAGCATCATGATAAGTCATACAACTAGGCACATGTCCACTAGATATAGGTTATCCTCCATTAAGCACATAATTAAGTGCGATGATGTGAGGATAAGCCTACAATGGTGTAGCACGCAAATCAGTGGTGTTGCAACATGTGCTAAATTAGGAGTGTGGATAATTATGTTGTCAACATGAAAACTTAGAGAATGATGCGAACTCCTATGTTGTAGACACCATGTGCATAATTAGAGTCACGTAACTCATGAGAGTACACAAACTCCTCATTAAGTGTCTCCCCTAAATAAATAATAAAATAATGCATTAACCTAAGTAAACTTAAGTAAGTGTAAATAGTGAATATGTATTTACACCAACACCCCCCCTCAGTGCAACTTAGGGGAATGCCCTTAAGCTTACGAAATGTAGGATGATGTGCATGATGGGTCCCATTTACTAGGCCATGTTAGATACCCATGTAAATAATGATATGCAATCTCTCAGAAAGTGGAGAAAGAGGGAAAACGTCATGGGAAAAACCCTCCCCCAAAAGAGAGATAAATAGCGATGCATGGATGGATGGAGTAATCAAGACCCCCCCCATTACGACATACATCTAGTATATACATAAGAGAATGATGAGAAGAGGAAGAGAGATAGGATAGCCTCCCTCCCCAAAGAAGAATGCCTACCAGTGACTGCTTCGATGAAGAAGCTGATCCAAGACTACAAAATGGTGTTCCTCCCCTTAGGAAAAAACAATGCCAAAGGTACAAATGAGATGCTTCCGCTGGGTGTGGAAAGAATCCCATGGATAAGTGATGTCTCTAAAACTTGCTCAATTGGATGAAGAACCTATCTCAAAGAACTGTTTGTCTCTGCAACTAATGAAGAACCCTTCTGTAACTGCTGATCATAAGTGTATGCACCCTAAAATGGTCGCCTAGACTATGGGCCCCCATTATTCAATTTATCAATTTATCAAATTTCCTGAATCAATGGTGTGTAATATTTTATTAAATCAATTTAAATCAATTTCCTTGATAAAATTAAATTATTCTATTTTTCTAAGGTTGATTATTTTATCCTAAGTCTTATTTAATTAAAAGAAAATCTCCTCTTTTAATTAAATAAAATAAGTCCCCATTTAATTAAAAGAAAACCTCTCTTTTAATTAAATAATTCATCCACATTTAATTAATTAAGAGAAAAACCCCTCTTTTAATTTAATTAAATATCTCCTACTTAATTAAAAGAACTTGGTCCCTTTTAATTAAATGAAAATCCCACTTAAATATCTCTTTTTGATGAAAAAGGAAATAAAATAAATTCTTTTATTTAATTTCTCTACACTTAAATGCACATATTTCTAAGTGGGACTTATCTTTCCACTTTCTTCTTAACCACTCCTCTTTTCTCATTGGTGGATCCTTATTTCACATGGATCATTATTTCTCCACCCTTGATTAAATCTTTTTCTTCTCAATCTAAATCGTCCAATCTTCTTTATAAGGGAGAGCCCTCTCCTCATTTTGGATATCCATGATTATGCTATTGTTATGCTGTAGGATTGGAGAGAAAATTTTGAAGAAGGAGTTTTGAATGCTAAAGCTTTTGTGGAGAACTTCTATCTTCTTGTCTCATTCTCTCTTGCACCCATGGCTTTCATCATGAGCTTTTATCATTGCATTTGCATATTAGTTTAGAGTCATATTTGCTTTCATAGATTAGGTCTTGCTTTCATAGATTAGATCTTGCTTTGTTTTGCATTGTTATCATTTAGATTAGCTTGCATCTTCATTTTCATAAATATTTGATGATCATGGAGACTAGCACTCTTGCTTTTCCTCTTTGAATCTCTCATTTCATGGTGTACTTGCATGGGCATGAACTAGGTCAAACTGAGGGCCTCCATTGCAAACCCTTGCACTCCATGAATAGAGAGCTATGAGTCACCATTCGAGACCTCATTTTTGAGTAATCTTAGATATAATGACTCATAGAAGTGTGCCCACATTTTAGGCATACAATAAGTATCCACAATCACTTCAACTTGTGATGATTGATCATGTAGAGAATGAACAAGAGGATCTAATGGAGCCCTCGTGACAATTGAAGACGATGTTGCTACATCAAGAAGAAGAGGTAGATCATCAATAATATCCCCCAAATCTATCACTAAACCTATACCCAGAAGACTGGATGTACCCTACTGTTTTAGACCTATCACTGTGGCTATGCATGCATGCAGACTAAACTGATGTAGTGACCTCTCACTGTAACTGTCTATAGAACCCCACATGTCTAAATCTATTGAAGCACTATCACTAGTGTCACTATAAATTTCCACATGGTATGATGTGCAGAGAGGATTAGAGGACAAGCTTGGTGAACTTTTCTCAAAGTGAACATCCTTCTCCACAAAAATTTGATGTGTCTCTAAATCTAGAAGTCTATATGCCTTCACACTGTCTTCATTACCAATGAAAGTGCAAGGCCGAGGTGACAATGCCTTACATCCTTTGGAAGATGTGTTTGCCCATGTAGGACAACCAAAGACTCTGAAGTGTGTCACAATAGGTTTTCTACCTCACCATGCCTCAAAAGGAGTCTTGCCATCTAAGGCTAGATGAGGAGGCCTGTTAAGAATGTGAGTGGCACTACTAATTGCCTCGACTTCAAGTGATGGATCTTGAGACTTGGCTTGTATCATGCAACTTGCCATAGACTTAAGAGTTCAGATCCTCAATGCTACAACATCTATCTTATGCGGATTGAATACTGATGGAGTCTGAAGATCAATTCCCTCGAGTCTAAAAAAGTCCATAAGTCTTCTATTCACATATATGCTTCCATTATCCATTCAAAAAACTTTGATGGCTTTCCTGGATTTCTATTCTACATGAGTCTTGAAGGCTAGAAACTTGTACAATACTTCATTCTTACTACGAAGAAAGGAGACCCAAGTGTATCTTGAAAAGCCATCAACAAAAGTCAATATGTAGTGACCCTGGCTGAATGCAAAAGGACCTGCTAATACCATGTGAACAATCTGTAGAACACCTGGTGCTCTTGAAGACATCCCTCTCTGTAACTTCCCCTCTAGATGGATATCCACTAAATCTGTTGAACATTCATTATGGGAAAAGTTGATTTGAGGTAGACCTTTGACCATTTGGTTTGTGCATAGTTGCTAAAGGTAGCAAAAGTCAAGATGACCATACCCTAATGCCATAATTGCATGTTTGAATGTGATTGAGATAACAAGGCCTTGGAAGGTGACTTAGGTACAAAATGGGAGAAAGAGTACAACCTCTTGTTATGATTTACTTTCCCCATTGCAACCAAGGAATCATCTTTAAGACTGTGCACTTGTATTGAGTCTGGAAGGAACTCAACTCTATGACCATCTCTGAGGTGAGTGATTTGGTAGATTGATAGGAGATTTGAACTTAGGTTTGGAACATAGAGAACCTCTTGAAACTCTCCATTTTCCATCTCCACATTTCCTTTTCCTTAAACTTCCATTTTGCTATCATTTCTTAATGAAGATGTGTTGTACCTTTGACTGTTTCATTAAAGAGAAATCCTCCTTTGAAGAACCCATATGATATGAGGCACCTGAATCAATTATCCATTCCTTTGAAGAATTTGAATTAGCCATGAGTGCTTGCCCTTTTCCCTTTGAATCTAAAGAAGACCCTTTCTCCTTGTAAGCATTAGGTGATGGAACATTATGTTTTCTCATGATGTTGGTCAACTCATCAATCTTTTTAAGATAACACTCATGCTCTTCATGACCCAATTTTTTGCAATAAGTGCACTTCTTCTTCTCCTTATTGTTGTCCCCCTTCTTGTTGGAATTTGAGGACTTTCCTTGTTGATTAGATTGTGGTGTTGTCTTTTCTTCATCCTCAGATTTGTTCTTCCATTTCTTCTTACCCTTTCCTTTATTTGAAGACTGTCCAACTAAATGTTGAGAACCCTCATTGTTGGCCACCAATGCTTTAGACTGAGGTGATTTGAGAATCCCCATTGATTTCAACTTCTTTTCTTCATCATCCAATAGTTCAACATATTCATCAAAAGTGACTTTCTTGTAGGCTAACCCTAAGGTAGTCTTTGAGGTGTTAAAAGAAGATATAAATGTGGAATACTTCGATGTCAGCTTGTTATGTATGAGATAGATTAATCCATCATCTTTGATGGAACTCCTAGAATTAGTAAGCTTTGTCCTTAGTTCATTCACCTTGATGATGAAATCCTATATTGAGTCATATGACTTAGGATCTAAGGAGACAAGCTCATCCTCAAATTTGAAAACATCCTCTTCAGACACTTTACCATATAGGCTTTTGAGGGTATCCCAAGCTTCCTTGGATGTAGAACACTTCTTAATTTGATACATGATCTTATCATCAACCCCCAAACATATATCACCTAGGGCTTTCCTATCCATTACTATCCAAGTTGAAATATCACTTGTTGAAACATTATCACATGTTGGTTTAGGAAGAGTACCATCTACATATTGTGAAACTCCATTATGCATTAAGTGATACCACATTTTTATGGACCATGTCACATAGTTATGAGGAGTTAATTTAGGAAACTTAAAGTTGCCCATAATGCAAAAAATGAAGGAAAAGTGCAGAAAAGAGGGAACACAACACCAAGAACACCCCCCTCTTTTCACTAAATCAAGAAAACCCCCCAAATTAGATGCTTTGGGCACTTTATCAGTAGTGCGATTATAGTGGGCCACTTGCCAATTTTGGCCTTCGTGGACTTTTGATTTTTCTTGTTACAACCTTTAAATAGATTACAAATCTTGAACTTTACAATGTGCTACAATTCTGAAGCAATACAAAGCAAAGAAAGGCCCTATTGCTAAAAGTGACACTTTTGTCCACACAACCCTATAATCTGATAACAGATCTAGAAAGTAGACAAAAAATAACACACTTAAAAAAAAAGAGAACCTATTTTCGACTCTAGATGTGCTCCTATGGAGTGTTTGAAGTTGTAAAATGTAGGATTATGCAGGTATAATCACCAAAAAATGCAATTTTTGAACAATCCATACACCAAAACTAGAAGAAAGCTACACCACTAAATTTTTTAGGAAATTCTACCCAATTTCAAAAAAAATTGCACCTAATTTGGAGTCTAGATGCCCGAGTTATAGCCTCCCGAAGTCAGACTACAAAAACCAAAATCAATCTCAAGAGGGATTGCATTAGTGAATGACAGGGTTAAATTTGATGGTCATACGGTCATTAGAGTAGTTTTATTTGGCTCTGGAATGATGGCTAGATGACCGTCAAGTTTAATCTCATAAAATGATGACATCAGCATTGTGTAGGCCTCAGATGATGTCAACATGTATAGATGATGACATCAATTGTATGGATCCATACGTCGTACTGTATGAGCTATACAAACAAGGTAGCAAAAAGTGGCATGTCTAGGTACATCTGCTAACTAGATGTCACTGAGTTGGATTAAGTGATGTGTCTTCTGCGTCAGAGCTGACGTGGAATGCTGCTTAGGCAATCGATGTATTTCCACCGTGGCAGGGAGATCAGGAGAATCATAGTACACCACATGGCATGAGAAGACTGCATGTTGAGGTTTGTGTAGACGTAGAGGTACTATCCCTCATGGCATGTCAGAGTGGTTCCACCGAAGTCATGTGCATGGGGAGGGCATACATGTGGTGCCATAAATCTTCATTGTTGCGTCTAAAGTCTTTTCCATTTGCAAAAACTTGGCTTAGCGCTACTAGAGTTATGTGGATTTATCCCACATTTGTGGAAAGAGGGTTTCACAAACTGTGTAAAACCCTCAGCACATGGAGCACATAGCAAATAGGCACGCGACTATTATGAGGAAGTCGCTAGAGGGTATTTGGCCTTGCCAAAATTATGTGGCCGCCGGTGGATTTTTGCTTCTACCAAATTTGCTAGATTTAATGTGTGGTACAACCCGATGATGGATTAATGCATGTAGAATAAATATAGTACCTTGCAAAATAATAACAAATATTCCACCAAAATTACAGAGCCGAGCTGGGGTGTTAGCTCGGTTTGGCTAAAAAAATTTCTCTGCCTGTGCAATTAATAAATTTGAAAATACTAGTTTGGAAAATAAATTATAGAGATGAAAAAAAATTTAGATCTAGAAAAATAATTAATTAGATCCAAAAATGACCATACTCGATCTGCAAATTAGGGCCTTTGAGTTCCGATTTGCAAATTTTTTTTGCATCACGATCAACTTTTAGCTAGCACAGGCAAATTTAAAGTCGATCTTCACTGAATCAATGCCCTGGATGCAACGGTGAGGTTAGATCTAGCTCTAGACACTCCCAATTTCTATGGATTCTCTGGATGTAGGTCAAGGTGTTGAAGCATGAACAATCTCAAATAACTATGTGTAGAGAATCTCCCTCAGCTCTGATACCATGTAAGAATTTGGCTTAGGCTACAATTCACCCAAGTCCAAGGAACTTGAACACAAACACAACAATAGACCAATAGGGAGAGTATGATTAGAATGATGATATTCATTCAATATGCCAACTTGAGAGTACACTAGGAGTGCCTGTATATAAAGGCCTCAGGAGAGATTTTAGAATGCATAGAAGTTAGCATCATGATAAGTCATACAACCAGACACATGTCCACCAGATATGGGTTATCCTCCATTAAGCACGAAATTAAGTGTGATGATGTGAGGATAAGCCTACAATGGTTTAGCATGCAAATCAGTGGTGTAGACAACATGTGCTAAATTAGGAGTGTGGATAACTATGTTGTCAACATGACAACTTAGTGAACGATGTGAAATCCTATGTTGTAGACACCATGTGAATAATTAGAGTTGCGTAACTCATGAGAGTATACAAACTCCTAGGTGTCTCACCTAAATAAATAATAAAATAATGCAAAATAATAAAATAATGCATTAACCTAGGTATACTTAAGTAAGTGTAAATAGTGAATATGTATTTACACCAATAGGAACCATTTCAAGAGATTTTTGGAAGTCTTGGAGTTTGGGAGTCAGTGATGCTTACACTTGCTTTGTAAAATGACCGTATTTTATGCCTAAAATAGGTGCACAGTCTGAAGATGTGTATGTTGAGCCAAAACAACCTATGTTGGGTTTGGGATATGTTAAATAATGATGAAATGGGTATTTGAATCCACCATTTTTTTGGGGAGTGTTTTGGGAAGTTTGGGATTAAACTTCACATTTGTGTCACTAGACACTTACTAGGAAAGCAATTAGGCCTATTGGACAGTTTTGGGGATTTGAGTGTTAGCTATTGTTTAAGAACCCAAAATTGGTTGAAACCCTTTGAGTCAACCTTTTATTGGCCCAAAAAAGTCATCTTGGTCACTGGGGAGGTGTTGGAGTTGTTTGTGAACTTTTTGCTCTTTCGAGGGTTTGGGGAACCTTGTATTTTCCTTATAGGTATAAGTGGGAACAACCTACATTTGACCCCCACCACACTTAACCTCTACATTAGAGTCTACTAACTAGACTATCCAAGGTCAATTCATTACTAGGTGTACATCTCAATTCTTGAATTGCTGATACTCTAATAGAATAAATAGAAAGTAATGTTCTCAACACTTTGCTTATCACAATATCTTCAGTTATGTCTCCTCCAACACCTCTTTGATTCAACTACAATATTGTGCAATAGTCTCACCTTCTTTCATTCTCATATCATCAAATTTGCCTCTTAAGCTTTATGCCTTAGCCCTTAATACATTCTTGTGTCCTCGATTGATTTGTCCTAACTTATCCCACATTTACTTTGTAGTAGTGCATTCCTTTACATCATCAAAATCAACATAACTTAGGCCTACTTCTAGTTTAATCATCATTTGGTTTTTCTCGTACTTCTCTTTCATTTTTTAAATAGTCATGGGTCTAGGTACATTAATATACTCATTGTCCAAGTAATATGATGTAGAATCTCTAATACTAGATAAGTGCAATCTCATCAAGTGTTACCATGATGAGAATTTCTCCTTGTTCAGCTTGGATATCTCTCTCTTGTACATCTTGATATTTAGCTATAAGCCCCTTCAAACTTTCCTTGTAAGCACCAAAGCTCTGATACCAATTTTTAGAATAATTAAAATATCTGGGAGGGGGGGGGGGGGGGGGGGGGGTGGGGGGTTAATCAATTACCCTCAAGTCTAGATGTACCAATTCAAATTTTAACATCTTACAAAAATCTCATTAAACAACTCAGTTCATATAGAAACATATCAACAACTTAACATTTTGTTCATTACTTAAGTCATTATTTCACTATATGCTGACTAACAGTAAAATAAAACAGTTAATAGCATGCAAACAACATTCATACACATAACACTTTGACACTAGTATTTAATGTGGGACCCCAATTTGGGAAAAACCACCAAGTAACATGCTATCACTTTTTCACTCTTTTAAAGTGAGCTCGGTTAAGAGCCAACTCTATTAAAGGTTACAAAACACACTGTTAGGTGTGAACCTATTAAAGGATTTAATCATCCTATTAGGAGTGGCCTTGTTAGAAGAATTTGGATTATTCCATTAGAATGTCATCTAGATTAAAAGATTTACAAAATGACTATTAGGTCAACCTTGATTAAAGGATTTTGATTGCCACAATGGGTAGAATGTAACAATAGGTTTAATCTATAAAATACAACTCACTTTGCAAATTCAGATTTCCATTTGCTCAATTCATTGACTGGACTTCATTAACATCTCTATCACTGATCTACTTGTCATCCCTTCAAGTAATCACACTTCACTAATCTCTTTACTTCTCCTCTACTACTCTTGTCTTCACAAGTTCTGCTTAAGATCGCCAATCAACAATGAACCAACCTTAGAAAACATATTTGATGTCTCCTTAAATAGGTAATTTTAAAAAATCTTTTGTTTCTTAAACATCACTGTAGATCTTAGGGTTAGGTCAAATTCATTGAATCCTTCCATAATTTTGTTCTCCTTTTCCTTTCTAGAAACTCTCATCAAATCCTTTCTATAAATTGGTTAAAAAACTCTCATCATGAATTAAATATGTTAGCTCATCAATCCTTATCATCCAAGTATTTTGACTAATCCAAAAATTCAACTATGTTGGCCTCAAACTTGATTCTTTAACAAATTGTAACTTTTTTTGTCACTCAAAAATCACTAAGTTCTTTTGCTCGATCAATACTGTATAGCTCGACAATTACTATCCTACTCGGTTGTTACTGACACTTGGTCAATACTCTAACTTTCTTGGTCATAACTATCACTCGACTTATACTATTAGTTTGGCTTCGTTTTGAGTTCTTCAATCTTTGGTTTCAAATCCTTCATAGATTGACCAACAGTGGTACTCGATCAAGCTTAGAGTTTTACTCAGATTCTTGTCACCTCACTCATGCATCACTTTACTTATCTTCTTTATTTCATATAATGATTGAACAACACATTATCTTGTCAATGACCAACTTATCAAGTGCACAATGTAATTCCATGATACTTAAGTTCTTTCTTCTCAACAACTTGACTAGCTCAGCTTGTTATCTCCTATTTTCAAGTCCTCCTCATAAATCAAATGATAGGGAACTCTACACTATTAGTAAATGTCTCTCGAGTAGGTTTGACATCAATGACAACATAACAAAAATTCCAATTGTGATTTCCATCAAAAACCTGTCTATTCCTCTAAAATGAGCTTTGGTATTTCTTTTTAAAATTTGTTGACTAGTGCTTTTGAGAGTATTTTGTAGATTTTATTACATAAGGCTATGGGCCTAAAATCTCCTTGATCCATATGTTCAGTTTTCTTTGGAATTAAAACTAGGAATATATTGTTAATTTTAGTTAGAAGAGATCCAAAATTTCTAGTTGCCTCAATTATCTTCCAAAGGTCATCTCCCAAAATATCCCAACATCTTTGAAAGAAAAAATCTTGAAAGCCATTAGGCCCCATGGATTTATCAGGATTAAGTTGAAAAAGGGCTTCTTTAATTTCTTCTTTGGTAAATTTCCTATTTAAGTTTTTATTATCTTCTGTAGTTATTAGTTTTGGAATAGAGTCTTGTTGAAAATAATTGTTCAATTGTATATTGTCTTTGATTTTACAAAAAATGTCAAGTCTTTAGCAGTCAGTGTCTATCGAGCTCACTCGAGCACCAAAGAAAGTTTGTAGGAAGATAGTGTCTACCGAGTTCACTCAGGCACCAAAGAGAAGTTGGCATAGAACCAGTGTTAACTGATCTCACTCAGTTACCAAAGGAATTAAATTTAGGATGTAGTGTTAATCGAGTTCACATGATTAACAAAGGAAGTCTAAAGAAAGTCTTTTCTGAGTTAGTGTTGACCAAGCTGGGTTGGCTAATGAATGATTTTCTTGAATCAATATATTTAGTTTGATGAATTTATTTGTTAAGTCTAGTCAATGAATATTGAATATTTGTAAGTGTATTCAAGCCAACTTCACAAGGCAAATGATATAAGTATAAGGTCAAGTTGTGGGATTGAAAATGAGAAGCATGGGATTGAAAAGATAAACCAAGGAAGCGGCTTAGAAGGATAGCAGAGTATCCTGAGTTGACTGAGCTACAAAGTTTTATCTGATCAAGTAGGAAGAAGTATTCAAGCTAGAACATAGATCTAAAATCAACAATATAGTTGCATCAATAATCAGGTCATATCATTGTTACTCTCTAATAATTGTAGTAGTGTATCAAATCTCTTAACAAAGTTATCTTAATAGCTATTTGCCAAATCCTCTAACAAGGAGGCATTTCTAGATTGAAGTGTCTAAAGACCTCTAACAAGACCACTCCTAATAGGGTGATTAAATCCTTTAACATAGTCACACCTAGTAGTTTGTTTTGTAACCTTTAACAGGGTTGAGTCCTAAAAAGGCTCACTTCAAAAGAGTGAAAAATAGTAACTAGTTGCTATTGGTGGTTTTTCCCAAATTGGGTTTTCACGTTAAATCTTGGTGTCATATGTGTTCGTGTTATTTGTTTTCTATTTTCAAAACTAAGTTAATTGTGGTTAATCACATTATACATCTAAAGAAGTAATCTTTAAGTACTTACCAAGTTATAATAATTCTTAGTGTTTGCTAAGTGATTCAATGCTAACCAAGTTAAAACAATATTTTTAGTTTCAACAAAGTTTGGTTTTGATTTGTATTGACATCTAAGGGATCTAGGATTTATTTTTGTGGTAACTGATTCACCCCTCCCCTCTCAATTACTCCTCTTATATTTCCAACAATTGGTATCAGAGCTTTTGGTGCTTGCAGAAAAGGTTTCAAGGACCTAAGTTATAGATCAAGATGTCTTATAGAAGGGAGATCCCTAAGTTGAACAAAGATAACTTCACAGATGGAAGGAACTCATGAGATTGCATTTGGAAACCATTGGAGACTCAGGCCTAAAGTACCTAGATGCTAAGTATGTGGCACTTTCTGGAACTATGACTATTGAATAAATTACAGAAAAGAAGAATCATAACATTATGATGATTGATATTGCTTCAACTCTTAGCTATGCTAAATTTGATGAAGTCAAAGATTGTGATACTGCTCATGAGATGTGGATCAAGTTGATAGCCATCTATGGAGGAGATGATAATGTGAGGAGAGCCAAGGAAAAAAGTCTTAGAGGTAAATTTGATCAAATGAGGATGAGAGAAGATGAGAACATTAAAAAATATAGTGAAAGAATAAAAGCCAATGTATGTGCAATCAAAGCTTTAGGAGGAAAGATTGAAGATGAGATAGTGGTAAGCAAGGTTCTCAGAGCACTTTTTCCTATATATGCAATTAGAGTGTCAGCAATTCAAGAGATGAGATGCAATCCCAAGATTGATATAACATTGGATGCAATAGTGGGAAGGTTGATAGCATTTGAGTTAGATAACTATGACAATTATGTTCCTAACACCAACAACCTTGAGTCTGCATTTGAAGCCAATCTATCACTTAAGAAGAAAGCTACAAAATCTAAAAGGCAATCTGATAGTGAGGATGAAGATGGTTCTGGTGAAGATCTTGAAGTCATTGAAGCATTACTTACAATAAGATTTCCAAGGGCAAAGGGAAGTACAAAGGTAAAATTCCTTTGTTCTGCTTTTCTTGTGAAGAAGTTGGTCACATTACTACAAGGTGTCCAAACAAAGAAGGGAAAGAAGAAAAAAAGAATGAAAAGTACAATGGAAAGAAGGAATTCAAAAGCTACAAGGACTACAAAGGCAAAGGTAAGAAATCTTGTTGCATTGCTAAAGATTTTAAAAGTAGTGAGGAAGAAGATGAAATGGTCTACATTACTATTAAGGATGAATCAGATGATGCAAATGATAAAATGGTACTTATCTCACATATTATTAAGAATGACACATGGATTATTGATAGTGGTTGTTCTTACCAAATGACCGGTGGAAAATCTAAATTTGAGAACTTAGTATACCATGATGGTGGAAGTGTTAGATTTGGCAATGATGAACCATGTTATGTGAAAGGTAAAGGTTGTATTGCACTAACTAATGATCTCAAATGTGATAGTTCTTATTGGGTTGAAGGAATGAAGCATAATCTACTTAGTGTGGCTTAATTGAATAACATTGGATTCAAGGTAGAATTCATGAATGGAAAGGCCAATCTATTGGATGGAAAAGGAAATTTGGTAGGGACTGGCAAGAAAGAAAAAGGTAATATATTCTACCTAGATCTTAATGGAAGTTCATGTTTCATTGCTCAAGTAGAAGAAAGTTGGTTATGAAATAAGAGGTTATGTCATGTTAATTTTGATAACCTGATAAACATAAGAAAGAAAAAAAGTGTCAAATGCATTCCAAGCCTGAAGAAACCTGACATAGGCATGTGCAAGAATTATCAAAATGGTAAGATGGGTAGGACAAGTTTTAAAAGCAAAAACTATCATTTTGAAGAAGTGTTGGAGTTGGTCCATACAAACCTTTGTGGACCTATTGGCACATAAATCTACATAGGAGATAAGTACTTTATTTTATTTGTTGATGATTATTCTAGAATGATGACTGTTATGTATTTGAAGGATAAATCATAAGCTTTTCAAAACTTCAAATGGTATTTGGCTAGAGTGGAGAAAGAAACAGGAAAGAAATTGAAATGTTTGAGATCAGATAGAGGAGGAGAATTCATTTCTAATGAATTCAATGAATTCTACAATGAGGGAGGAATCAAAAGATAAGTGTTTGCACCTGACACACCTTAGCAAAATGGCATTGCTGAAAGAAGAAAAATATCAATCATGGATTGTGCAAGGATCCTTATGATCGAAAAGAATGTCGCTATCAAATATTGGAAGGAAGCAATAAACACTATAGTTATTGGATACAATTGTTAATTTTGTATTTTCTTTGATGTTACACAAATGTCATATCAGTCATTAGATAGAGTCTACTAAGCTCAGATGATCTGCAAAGCAATTTATAGTGTCTACCGAACATTCTTGAACATAACAAAGAAAAGCTAATGTTTACCGAGCTCACTCGATTATCAAAGGAAAAGTGGCAGAGAGTTAGCTTCTACCGAGCTCCCAAGGTTAACAAAGAAAAGCTAATGTTTACTGAGCTCACTCGGTTATCAAAGAAAAAGTGGCAGAGAGTTAGCTTCTACCGAGCTCCCAAGGTTAACAAAGAAAAGCTAATGTTTACCGAGCTCACTCGGTTATCAAAGGAAAAGTGGCAGAGAGTTAGCTTCTACGAAGCTCCCAAGGTTAACAAAGAAAAGCTAATGTTTGCCGAGCTCACTTGGTTATCAAAGGAAAAGTGGTAGAGAGTTAGCTTCTACCGAGCTCCCAAGGTTAACAAAGAAAAGCTAATGTTTACCGAGCTCACTCGGTTATCAAAGGAAAAGTGGCAGAGAGTTAACTTTTACCGGGCTCCAAAGGTCAGCAAAGGAAGATCATTGCTAACTGAGTTCACTCGATCTCTAGAGGAATTTTGTAGGGTTTGCAATGTTTACCAAGCTTCACTTGGTTAACACTAGAAAATCATGCTGGAGCAGTGGTTACTGAGCTGGGTCGGCCAGCGAAGGATTTTATTGTTTTAATATTTAGTTCAATTTTTCCATGCAGCTAAATGATGTAATGATTCTTTTAGTTGTTGTAACTTATATTTGAGCCAACTTGATAATCTAAAAGGTATATATTTAGATGTTCAAGTCGTGAATTAAAGTGTGAATATGAATGAATGGATAAGGATGGAATAAGAAAATTGAGCGAATTTTGATGAAGGATTAGATATCCTGGAGGAGATGCAAAGTTGTATTCGATCAGCTAAGATCTAGTAAAAGTAGAGCAGAGATCTGTAATCAGCAAAAGATAAGTTGCATATCATTCAGGTCATCTCATTGTTACTTTCTAATCATAGTAACAGTGAATCTAGAATCTCTTAACATAGTTGGTTTAACAACCATTTTGTAAATCCTCTAACAAGGTGGCAGTTCGGTTGAATTATTCTCAAGACCTCTAACCAGGCCACTCCTAACAGGGTGATTAAATCTTCTAACAAGGTCACACCTAATAGTGTGTTTTGTAACCTTTAATAGGGTTGGCTCCTAACAGGGCTCACTTCAGAAGAGTGAAAATTGGTGACTAGTTACCTGGTGGTTTTTTCCATATTGGGTTTCCACGTTAAATCTGGTGTCTCTTGTGTTCATTTATTTTAATCTTTGCAAGCATATTAATGACTATGAATGGTAGATAATCAGTAATTAATTAATCTACTGAGTTACAGTATTCCTGCATTGTTTACTCAGTATCAACAATATGTAAAGACATCTAAGGGATTTATTTTGGAATTGATTTTTGTGGTAACTGATTCACCCCTCCCCTCTCAGTTACTTCATCTATATTTTCAACAATTGGTATTAGAGCTTTTGGTGCTTGCAGGACAAGATTTCAAGGATCTAAGCCAAAGATTAGGATCTCTTATAAGAGGGAAATTCCAAGACTTAACAGGGACAACTTCTCAGCATGGCAAGGGTTGATGAGACTTCATCTAGCTTCTATTGGAGATACATGACTAAAATACCTTGATGAAAAATATGCAGAACCATCTGGTGCATTATCTATCAATGATATTGCTGAAAAGAAGACCCACAACATTATGATGATAGATATAGCATCTGCTCTGAGTTATGAAGAATTTGATGACATTAAGGGCTGCAAATCTGCCTTTGAAATGTGGGAAAAGATAAAAGAAATCTATGGAGGAGATGATAATGTAAGAAGAGCCAAAGCAGAAAGTTTGAGAGGACAATTTGATCAGATGAGGATGAGAGAGGATGAAAACATTGCAAAATATGTTGAAAGTGTCAAAGCATGTGTCAGTGCGATCAAAGCATTTGGAGGAGATATCAAGGAAGAGATAGTTATAAGTAAAGTTCTTAGAACTCTACTTCCCATCTATGCAATCAATTTTTTTGCAATTCAAGAAAGAAGATGTGAAGCAAATCATAAGATAAATCTAGAGGCCATAGTTGGAAGACTAACTGCATTTGAACTAGACAACTTTGACAACTATGTTCCAGCTTCCAAAAACATTGAGTCAACATTTGAAGCCAAGATTTCACTCAAGAAGAAAAGTAAAAAGAAAAAGGAATCTCAGTCAAGAAGTGAAGATGAATCAGACCAAAGTTCAGATAGTGATCTTGAAGTGATTGAAGCTCTACTAGCAAGGAAATATTCTAGAGGTAGAGGTAAATTTAAAGGTAAAGTTCCTCTAATATGCTTTTCATGTGAAGAAATTGGTCATATTGCTGCTAGGTGCCCAAACAAGCAGAACAAAGATGACAAGAAAAGTTACAAGTACAATGGCAAGATAGACTTCAAATCATTCAAAGATAAGAGTAAGACAACATGTTTTATAGCTAAAGATTCTAATGATTCTAATGATGAAGAAGAAGATGAAATTGTCTACATTGCTATGAAAGATGAATTTGATAATGATGAGGAAATGGCACTCATTTCTCATATGAGCAAAAATGATACATGGATCATAGATAGTGGTTGTTCTCATCACATGACTGGTGATAAAACTAAGTTTGAATACTTTGAAAACTATGATGGTTGCAGTGTAAGATTTGGTAACAATGAACCTTGTTGTATAAAAGGAAGAGGAAGAATCTCTCTAACCAAAGAACTTATACGTGATAATGCCTATTGGGTAGAAGGACTAAAGCATAATTTGTTGAGTGTGGCACAGCTACTCAATAATGGATTAAAAGTAGAATTCATGCATGGAAAAGCAAGACTGCTGGATGGCAAAAGAAAATTGATTGGATCAGGCACTCAAACAAAAGGTAACTTATTTTATCTTGAACTTGGTGAATGTTCATGTTTTATTGCTCAATTTGAAGAAAGTTGGTTATGGCATAAAAGGTTGTGTCATGTCAATTTTGATAACTTGGTAAAGATAAGCAAATTCAAGAAAGTAAGAGGCATTCCTAACATAAAGAAACCTGAGGTCGGTCAATGCAAGAATTGTCAGATTGGTAAAATGGGAAGGACTAGTTTCAAAAGTAAAAACTATCAGTCTAAAGATATATTAGAAATTGTGCATATTTATTTATGTGGACCCATTAGAATTGAAAGCTATACTGGAGAAAAGTTCTTCATTCTTTTTGTTGATGATTACTCAAGAATGATGATTGTCATGTATCTAAGGAACAAATCAAAAGCATTTGAGAAATTCAAATGGTATTTGGCCAGAGTGGAAAAGGAAATAGGAAAAAGATTGAACTGCTTGAGGTCAGACAGAGGAGGAGAATTCATTTCACATGAGTTCAATAAATTTTGCATTGAAAGAGGAATCAAAAGACAGGTATTAGCCCCTGGAACTCCTGAACAAAATAGAATAGTTGAAAGGAGGAACAGATCTATCATGGATTGTGCAAGAACCCTAATGATTGAAAAGAACATTGCTATCAAATACTGGAAGGAAGCTATTAGCACTACAGTTCATACCTTGAATCGGGTACAGCTTAAAAAGGACTCATTCAAAACTCCCTATGAGCTATGGTATGGCTAGAAACCTAATATAAGTTATCTAAAAGTACTTGGAAGTAAATGTTACATTTTGAAAGAATCTAGAAAAGGCAAATTTGATGTAAAAGGTGATGAAGGAATATTTTTGGGATACTCTTGCAAAAGTAAAGCATATAGATGTTTGAACCTATCTACTTACAAAGTCATAGAAAGTGCACATGTGAAAGTTGATGAGTTTGTAGAAAGGACTGAAGAAGAAAGCAAAAGGGAACTAGAAGATTATAGAAGGTTTGTTTTCACCGAACTTGATATAGTACCAGTCAATCATGAATCTTCTACTCTCGAGTCATTAGTAACTGAGTTACAGGAAGTTCAAACTGAGCTACAGCAACCCGAGTTACATTTAGATGCTATCGAGCAAGTATCTACCAAGTCTGAAGGACCCAAGCCAATATCTACCGAGCTAGAATAGCTAGAACCTGAAGTTGAAATGCAAGAAGATAACAATGAAATTCTTTCAAAAGGCAAGGAACCTATATTAGCAAAATATGTCAGGAGACATCATTCAACAGATCAGATCATTGGAGACAAATCTGAAGGAACCATGACAAGAAGTAAGTTGAAAGGTACTTATTTACTTGCTGATTTTGAACCTATAAATATCAATGATGCATTGGAAAATGATAGCTGGATTGAGGCTATGAATGAAGAAATAGAACAGATAGAGAAAAACAAGACATGGACTCTTGTACCTAGGCCTAAAGATAAAAATGTGATTGGAACCAAGTGGGTATTCAGAAACAAGTTGGATGAAGATGGTAAGGTATCAAGAAACAAAGCTAGACTAGTATGCAAAGGATATGCTCAAGAAGAAGGAATAGAATATGGAGAAACTTTTGCTCCTATTGCAAGATTGGAAGGAGTTAGAACCTTACTTGCATATGCTGCTCACAAAGGATTCAAAGTTTATCAAATGGATGTCAAGTCAGCATTCCTCAATAGCATACTAGATGAAGAGGTCTACATTGAACAACCTGAAAGTTTTGTTGATCCAGATAAAAGGAACATGGTTTGCAAATTACACAAGGCATTTTATGGTCTGAAAAAAGCCCCTAGAGCATGGTATGAAAGATTGCATAACTATTTTATTTAGATTGGTTTTCAAAGAACTAATGATAATAATAGTTTGTATATAAAGGAAAGACCAGATAATAAGATTGTTTTGGTAGAAATATTTGTAGATGATACTATTTTCACAGGGAATGATGATCTTTGCAAAGAATTTTTAGAGCAAATGAACAAGGAATTTGAAATGTCTATGTTTGGTGAAATCAAATTCTTTGTTGGTCTTCAAATTTAGCAGAATAAAAATGGTATCGACATCACTCAATCAAAATACATCAAGGAGATATTGAAAAAGTTTGGTATGGAAGATTGTAAACCAGTTGGGACTCCTATGTGTACTAGATTAAAACTTACCAAGGAAGATGAATCAAAAAAAGTAGATCAAACACTGTATAGATCTATGATTGGAAAGTTGTAGTATGTAGTTCATACTAGGCCAGATATTGCCCTTGCAGTTGGTATTGTAGCAAGATTTTCAGCAAAATTAAGAGAAAATCACATAATGGAAATCAAAAGAATAATGAGATACTTGAAAGGAACTGAAGATTATGGTTTATGGTACAAATTTGGAGGTAATCTGGATTTGAAAGTGTTTACTAATGCTGATTGGGTAGGAAACCTAGATGATAGAAAAAGTACAAGTGGAGGAGCATTCTTTCTTGAAAAAAGGTTGGTTTCTTGGAAAAGCAAAAAGTAGAATTGCACATCCCAATCTACAACAGAGGCAGAGTATGTTGCTGCTGTAGTAAACTATTCTAATATTGTTTGGTTTAAATAGTTGTTGGAAGGCATGAAGGTGGAAATCAAAGAACCATTTGTTATGTTCTATGATAATACAAGTGCAATAAACATATCTAAGAATCCAATGATGCATTCCAAAACCAAGCACATTGCAATAAAATATCATTTTGTCAGAGAATTGGTGCAAGATAAGGAGATCAGATTGGAATATGTCGATACAAAGGAACAAAATGCTGATATATTCACAAAGCCATATTCTAAAGATGCATTCTTGTATCTAAGAGGGAAGTTAGGGGTCACTCCCCTAATTGAAGTTCACTAAAATTAAGTTTTAGTGATGCATCAACGCATATCAAGTTGAAGATCTATCAGTTGATGCAACATAATTAGGTAATATTGCATATGAATCGGTACTAAAGGTACATTCAAATCCATTTGAGTTGTGTTGTCTTTGGCATGTGTTGTCAAAGAGGGAGAGTTTTACTGTCATATCTTTCTGAAATTTGTTTGAAAGGAAGAAGTTTTCTTTGAGAAGAATATGTTTTTCCTCACAAAAGAAGATTACTGAAAGATGGAGAGTTTTCTATCTAATAAAGAAAGTTGTTCTAACAGAAAAAGGCTTGTTAGACTTGTTTTCAATTTCATTCTGCTATGACATGTTGTGTTGCCATCAATGCCAAAGAGGGAGATTGTTGGATACAATTGTTAATTGTGTATTGTCTTTGATGTTACACAAATGTCATATTAGTCATTAGACAAAGTCTACCGAGCTCAGATGATCTACAAAGCAATTTACAGTGTCTATCAAATGTTCCTGAACATAACAAAGAAAAGCTAATGTTTACTAAGCTCACTCGGTTATCAAAGGAAAAGTGGCAGAGAGTTAGCTTCTACTGAGCTCCCAAGGTTAACAAAGAAAAGCTAATGTTTACCCAGCTCACTCAGTTATCAAAAGAAAAGTGGCAGAGAGTTAGCTTCTACCGAGCTCCCAAGGTTAACAAAGAAAAGCTAATGTTTACCGATCTCACTTGGTTATCAAAGGAAAAGTGGCAGAGAGTTAGCTTCTACTGAGCTCCCAAGGTTAACAAAGAAAAGCTAATTTTTACCGAGCTCACTCGATTATCAAAGGAAAAGTGGCAGAGAGTTAGCTTCTACCGAGCTCCCAAGGTTAACAAACAAAAGCTAATGTTTATCGAGCTCACTTGGTTATCAAAGGAAAAGTGGCAGAGAGTTAGCTTTTACCGGGCTCCAAAGGTCAGCAAAGGAAGATTAGTGCTAACTGAGTTCACTCGGTCTCCAGAGGATTTTTGCAGGGTTCGCAGTGTTTATCGAGCTTCACTTGGTTATGTTAGGAATAAGGTGTCTCAACCTTGTATAATTCCTATTCTTATGATTTATTTTGTAAAATGTATTTCTTGCAAATAATGTTGATGTGTCAACATCTTGAATGGTGTGTAAGGAGATCATGACTAAAATGGTTATGACGGATTCCTATGACACGTAAGAGCTATGTTAGGAAGATTCAATGACAGGTGAAGACATGTGGCAACTAAGATATTTGAGTACTGTACACTCTACCTTAATACGGTTTACCTTTTGGGAGTAGTCCTAAAGTGAAGCACATGTTATAAGCATTTTTAGGGTTGCGAAGAGATGGAAAAAAAAGGTGTATTGTTGGTACTGTGAGTAGCTACTGGAGTCTTCTGTTGTTGATGTTGAACTTGCATTGCAAGTGTATTGTAACCTCGTGTTGAAGATTATACATTGTGCAGGTTCTGAAGGGGTGGGGTTGTTTTACCGAAAGGTTTTTCCTCACCGACAAATCCTTGTGTTATGTGTTCCTTTCTTTGTCTATTTTTTGTATGCATGTTTGGCTGCAATATTGTTGTTTACATGATATTGAATCTGTAAGTGTAGAAGATTTTAATAGGATTTGCATCATACTTTCCTTATGAGATTAGTGTAGGAAGCTGTTTCCACACTTGAGTTTCCTTACAAGTGGTATCAGAGCTTGATCAACTTTTAATCCTAGTTGTTAGGTAGGGTTTTTTGAGCTAATCTCAAGTTGAGTGGGAGTCTTGTGCAGAGCATCTTGAATCTTATTTGCAGATTGAGATGGCGAGTTCATCATATGGAAGAATGGAGGTGGAGAAATTTAATGGCACTAATTTCGAGTTGTGGAAACTCAAGATGGAAGACATGTTGGAAGATTGTGACCTATGGGAAGTGACTACAAGCGCTACAAGACCAGCAACTATAGCTCAAGCAGATTGGGATATCAAAAACTGTAAAGCTAAGGGTCTCATAAGACTCTGTTTAACCGATGCAGTCCTTCTGAATGTTCTAGATGAGAAAACCGCATATAGTTTGTGGGAGAGACTTGGGGTCGTGTATCAGGCCAAATCTTTGGTGAACAAGTTGTTCCTAAGGAAGAAGTTGTATTCTCTGCGAATGGAGGAAGGTGGATCCTTAACGGATCATTTAAATGCATTTAATTTGCTGGTTGCACAGTTGACATCAGCTGGTGTCAAGTTAGAGGAGGAGGATCGTTGCTACACATTTTTGTGTTCTTTACCGGATTCATGGGACCATCTTGTGATGGCTCTCGGAAGCACATTAATCACCTTCAAAATGGATGATGTGGTGTCTTCACTGCTATCAGAGGAGATGTGAAGAAAGGCTTCCGTTTCGGAAAAAGAAGCCCTTGCTGTTCGTGGGAGATCCACAGAAAGAGGAAAGAAAAATGACAATAAGTCTGACAATAAGGGTAGATCAAAATCCCATGGGAAGTCAAAGACTTCCAATAAGTCCAAGGAAAAATGTTGGAACTGTGATAAGACTGGGCACTTTCGTAAAGATTGTAAAGAGCCTAAGAAGAAGAAGAAAGCCTTAGATTCTGGTTCTGAAAAATCTCAAGAAGATGGCGATGCATTCATCGTAGCTTTGGAAGCCCATGCATCTGATGATGTGTGGTTGGTTGACTTGGGTGCATCTTTTCACATGACCTCTCATCAAAATTGGTTCTCAAGATATGAAGAGTTCGATGGTGGAAAGGTGTACTTGGGTGATGATTCTCACCTAAAGATAGTTGGACGCGGAAGGGTCACTATCAAATTTCCTGATGGACGAGTAAAGGGAATCAATGGAGTTATGCACATTCTAGGTTTGGCATGAAACCTATTATCTGTAAGTATGCTGAATGATGTAGGTGTGCAAGTTGTTTTTTCTAAAGATGGATGTAAGATGATGAGAGGAGCTATGGTGCTTGCTAAGGGTACTAGGAGAGGTACTTTGTTTCAGCTTGATGCGCACATTTCTCAGTGTAATAGTTCTTCTGTTTCAAAGAAGAGAGTAGCTATCACTTCATTCCCACCATCTGAACGAGTAGTAAAGAAGATTATGGTTAGTGGTTCTAATGGTAGTGCAACAAGTGTACCTAAGGGTGCAAACACTTTGGAAGGAAAGCTTCCTGCAGAAAAGACAATGTTGTGGCATTTGAGATTTGGTCACATTGGTGAGAAGGGACTCAGAACCCTGAAAAATAAAAATCTTGTTGAGGGGTTAAATGATTGCAATCTCAATTTTGACTTCTATGAACACTATGTATATGGTAAACAAAATTGTGTTCAGTTTTACTCTAGTTCTCACAAATCTTCTGATGTTTTGGATCTTATTCATTCTAATGTATTTGGTCCTGTAAAAGTTCCTTCAATCTCCAAGTCTGTATTTTTTGTATCTTTCATAGATGATTACAGTAGAAGGACATGGATTTATTTCCTTAAAAGTAAGACACAAGTCTTTAGTCAATTCAAGGAATTTAAAGCCCTTGTTGAGAATCAAACTAGTAAGAAGATTAAGTGTGTGAGAACTGACAATGGTGGTGAGTTTTGCTCAGTAGAGTTTGAACAGTCCTATAAAGAACAAGGTATCAAGAGGCATAAGACAACTCCGTATACCCCACAAAAAAATGGAGTTGCAGAGAGAATAAACAAGACACTGATGGAGAAGGCTAGGAGTATGCTTAGTGGAGTTGGTTTAGAACAAAGGTTTTGGGTCGAAGCTGTGGCCACTACTTGCTATTTGGTTAACAGATCTCCTACATCAGCCCTTGTTGGTAAGACACCCATGGAGGTGTGGTCTGGTAAGAAGCCTTCAATTAGACATCTTCATGTTTTTGGTTGTGAAGCTTATGCACATGTTCCAATGGAGAAAAGATCTAAGTTGGAAAACAAAGCTGTTAAATGTATTTTCATCGGGTACAATGCTGGTGTGAAAGGATACAAGCTTTGGGATCCTGTGACTAGTAAGGTGTTGTATAGTAGAAATGTTATTTTTAGAGAGCTAACATCTTCTCCTATTGTGCTACAACCAGATGAAAAAGAAAAGGAAAAAGATGTTGTTCAGTTGCCTCCTACCCCTGAGAAGACTGAACAGAGAGACCATGTTGGGTCTAATGATGAGGAGAGCTCTTGCAGCTCTGATAGTTCAGAAGAAGAGGAAGAAGAACCTCAACCTTAGCCCTTGAGGAGATCCATGAGAGAAAGAAAGCAACCAAAAAGGTTTGGTTATTCTATGTTAGATTCCAGTTGTGCTTTTTCTTTGATTACTAACACTAATGAGCCTAGATCTATGAAAGAGGCTTTGGGCATGGAAGATGCAGGTTCCTGGATTGAGGCTATGGATGATGAGATGGCTTCATTAGAGAAAAAAAAAACATGGGACCTTGTACCTTTGCCCAAAGGGAGAAAATCTGTTGGCTGTAAATGGGTGTTCAAGAAGAAATTCTGTGCAGATGGCAGTGTTGAAAGGTACAAAGCTAGATTGGTTGCAAAGGGGTATTCATAGGTAGAGGGAATAGATTATGGTGAAATATTCTCTCCTGTTGCAAAGTTGACATCCATTAGATTTCTGTTATCTCTTGCTACATCATATGATTTAGAGATAGAATAGATGGATGTGAAGACAACTTTCCTTCATGGTGATTTGGAGGAAGAGATTTATATGTCATAGCCTGAGCACTACATTGTTAAAGGTAAAGAATCCTTAGTTTGCAGATTAAAGAAATCTCTATATGGTTTGAAGCAATCTCCTAGGATGTGGTACCTTAAGTTTGATGCCTTTGTGTTGTCAATTGGATTTGTAAGATCGAAATCAGATCATTGTGTTTATTTCAAAATTGAAAATGATCGCCTTCTTATTGTTGCATTATATGTTGATGATATGTTGCTATTTGGGAAGGGTAAGGGTATGATTTCTGATTTTAAATCTCAGTCGTCAGCACAATTTGAGATGAAAGATCTTGGGGCAGCTAGGTACATCTTGGGAATGGAAATTAGTAGAGACAGGTCTAACAAAAAACTTTGGTTGAGTCAGAGTAAGTATGTGAAGTCTATGTTGGACAGGTTTAGCATGGCAGATTGTAGACAACTATGTGTTCCTATTCCTGTGGGAACAAAGTTATTTGTAGATGATTGTCCAAAATATCATAGTGAGGTGGAGGACATGAGTAGAGTACCTTATACTAGTGTAGTTGGCAGTCTTATGTATGCTATGGTCTGTACTAGACCAGACATTGCCCAAGCAGTGGGAGTCCTGAGTCGATTTATGGCTAATCCTGGACAGATACATTGGGATGCAGTTAAGCGAGTATTCAAATATTTGAGGGGTACATCAGATTACTCCATATGTTATCATGGTAACTCTTCTGGATCTCCACATTCATTTTGTATTCATGGGTTTGTGGATTCAGATTGGGCAGGTGATATTGACCGCAGGAGATCCACCAGTGCTTGTGTTCACTATGTTTGGTGGTGCCATCAGTTGGATGAGCAAGCGACAACCTGTGTTTGCTTTGTCCACTATAGAAGCTGAGTACATGGCTGCTACTCATGCTTGTAAGGAAGCCATTTGGCTTAAGAGATTGTGTTCTAATGTTGGTGTTGATGCGGAATAGATTACTATTTGGTGTGATAGTCAGAGTGCTATTTTCCTTGCAAAGAATCCAACTTTCCATGCTAGAATGAAGCACATTGATGTGCAGTATCACTTTTTGAGAGATATGGTGGAAGATGGAAAGGTAAATTTGGAAAAGGTAGATACTGTGAAGAATGTTGCAGATGCATTAACAAAACTAGTGAGCATTGAGAAGTTCAGATGGTGTTCGGAGTCTATGGGCCTTTCGGCCGATAGCGGTTAGTTCTTGTTATGTTCCTGTTGCTCTTACAAGGTGTTCAACAAGTGGGAGAATGCTAGGAATAATGTGTCTCAACCTTGTATAATTCCTATTCTTATTATTTGTTTTGTAAAATGTATTTCTTGCAAATAATGTTGATGTGTCGACATCTTGAATGGTGTGTAAGGAGATCATGACTAAAACAATTGTGATGGATTCCTATGACACGTAAGAGCTATGTTAGGAAGATTCAATGACTGGTGAAGACATGTGGCAACTAAGATATTTGAGTACTATACACTCTACCCTAATACGGTTTACCTTTTGGGAGTAGCCCTAAAGTGAAGCGCATGTTATAAGCATTTTTAGGGTTGCAAAGAGATGGAAAAAAAGGTGTATTGTTGGTACTGCGAGTAGCTACTAGAGTCTTCTGTTGTTGATGTTGAACTTGCATTGCAAGTGTATTGTAACCTCATGTTGAAGATAATACATTGTGCAGGTTCTGAAGGGGTGGGGTTGTTTTACCGAAAGGTTTTTCCCCACCGAAAAATCCTTGTATTATGTGTTCCTTTCTCTGTCTATTTTCTGTATGCATGTTTGGCTACAATATTGTTGTTTACATGATATTGAATCTGTAAGTGTAGAAGATTTTAATAGGATTTTCATCATACTTTCCTTATGAGATTAGTGTAGGAAGCTATTTCCGCACCTGAGTTTCCTTACAGGTTAACACTAAAAAACCATGCTGGAGCAGTGGTTACCGAGCTGGGTCGGCCAGTGAAGGATTTTATTATTTTAATATTAAGTTCAATTGTTCCATGCAGTCGACTGATGTAATGATTCTTTTAGTTGTTGTAACTTATATTTGAGCCGACTTAATAATCTGAAAGGTATATATTTAGATGTTCAAGTCGTGAATTAAAGTGTAAATATGAATGAATGGATAAGGATGGAATAAGCGAATTGAGTGAATTCTGATGAAGGATTAGATATCCTGGAGGAGATACAAAGTTGTATTCAATCATCTAGGATCTAGTAAAAGCAGAACAAAGATCTGTAATTAGCAAAAGATAAGTTGCATATCATTCAGGTCATCTCATTGTTGCTTTCTAATCATAGTAATAGTGAATCTAGAATCTCTTAATAGAGTTGGTTTAATAGCCATTTTGTAAATCCTCTAACAAGGTGGTAGTTTAGTTGAATTGTTCTCAAGACCTCTAACTAGGCCACTCCTAATAGGGTGATTAAATTCTCTAACAAGGTCACACCTAACAGTGTGTTTTGTAACCTTTAACAGGGTTGGCTCCTAACAGGGCTCACTTCAGAAGAGTGAAAATTGGTGACTAGTTACTTGGTGGTTTTTCTCATATTGGGTTTCCACGTTAAATCTGGTGTCTCTTGTGTTCATTTATTTTAATCTTTGCAAGCATATTAATGACTATGAATGCTAGATAATCAGTAATTAATTAATCTACCAAGTTACAGTATTCCTGCACTGTTTACTGAGTATCAATAGTATGCAAAGACATCTAAGGGATTTATTTTGGAATTGATTTTTGTGGTAACTGATTCACCCCTCCCCTCTCAGTTACTTCATCCATATTTCCAACAATAGTTCATACCTTGAACTAGGTACAATTGATGAAGGATTCAAATCAAACACCTTTTGAGTTATGGTATTGCTATAAACCTAATGTGTGTTACTTTAAAATATTTGGTAGTAAATGTTATATTCTAAAGGAACCTAGAAAAGGAAAATTTGATGTCAAAAGTGATGAAGGTATATTTCTAGGATATTCCAATGAGAGCAAAGCATATAAATGTTTGAATCTATCTACTCATAAAGTTATAGAAAGTGCACATGTGAAGATTGATGAGTTTGCATAAAAGAGAGAAGAACAAAGCAATACAAAACTTGAAGACTACAAAAAAATTGTTTACTATGAGCTTGATACTATTCCTAATATTCAAGCAAGTGGAAATCAACAACTTTCACCACCTGAGTTCCCAAAATCCCTAGTTCAACCTGAGTTGCAACAAGTGCAACCCGAGTCATCGGAAGGACCTGAGTTTCAATAAGAGGAAATTGAGTAACAGTCTGATGGACCTAAGCCATAGACAATAGGACATAGGTATGAAACAAAAGATCATGGTGAACCTAGTGGTTTTAGAAAGGAGTCCATACTTGCTGGATATGTCAGAAGGCATCATGCACTCGAGAAAATCATTAGAGATCAGATAGTTGGTACAATGACAAGGAACAAACTGAAAGCTACATGTTTTCTTACTGAATTTGAACCTAGATCTATAGAAGATGCATTAGAGAATGAAAGTTGGATTGAAGCTACGAATGAAGAAATATATCAAATTGAAAGGAATAAGACTTGGACTCTTGTTCGTAGAACTAAGGATAAGAATGTAATTGGCACAAAATGGGTATTCAGAAATAAATTGAATGAGAATGGAGAAGTTTTAAGAAATAAGGCAAGGATAGTTTTCAAGGGTTATGTTCGAGAGGAACATATTGACTATGGAGAAACTTTTTCTCCTGATGCTAGACTTGAAGGTGTTAGAACACTCCTTGCATATGCAATCGACAAAGGATTAAAAGTGTATCAGATGGATGTGAAATCAATATTCCTAAATGTAATCTTAGAAGAGGAAGTCTACATTGAGAAACCTAAAGGTTTTGTTTATCCTAGAAAAATGGATGTGATTTGTAGACTACACAAAGCTTTGTATGGTCTCAAACAAGCCCCTAGAGCATGGTATGAGAGGTTGCATAAGTATCTCATAAAGATTGGTTTTCAAAGAATTAATGATAAAAATAGCCTATACATCAAAGAAGGACGAGATAAGAAGATTGTGTTGGCATAAATCTTTGTGGATGATGCATTGTTTACTAGAAATGATGATTTGTGTAAATCTTTTTTTGTGGAAATGAGTAAGGAATTTGAGATGTCAATGTTTGGAGAAATAAAATTCTCTGTTGGCTTGTAGATTCAATATAAGAAGGATGGTATCTATATTACTAAATCAAAATACATCAAGGAGATATTGAAGAAGTTTGGAATGGAGGATTCTAGTCTAGTTGGAACACCTCTATCTACTCGATATAAGCTTTCCAAAGATGATGATTCAAAAGAAGTAGATTAGACTACATACAAATCAATAATTGGAAAACTTTAGTATGTTGTGCATACAAGACCCGATATAGCATTAGTAGTTGGAATGGTGACAAGATTCTCTGCTAATTCAAAAGAAAATCATATGATGGCAATCAAAAGAATCATGAGGTATCTAAAGGGTACTGAAGATATTGTTTGTGGTATAAGAAAGGAGACAACTTTGAATTGAAAGCATTCACTGATGCTGATTGGGTAGGAAGCATTGATGATAGGAAGAGCACTAGTGGTGGAGTATTCTTTCTTGGAAACAAGCTAGTATCTTGGACAAGAAAGAAGCAAAACTATATCTCTCAGTCAACAATAGAAGTAGAATATGTTGCTACAATAGTCAATTGTTCAAATATTGTTTGGTTCAAACAACTATTGGCAGGTGTGAAGGAAGAGATCAAGAATCTAGTTGTTTTTTATGTGATAACACTAGTGTAATTAACATTTCCAAGAATCCTATGATGCATACCAAAACCAAGCACATTGCAATTAAGAATCATTTCTTGAGAGAATTGGTGCAAGATTAGAATATGTGAATACAAAAGAACATATTACAAACATATTCACCAAGCCATTACCTAAGGATGCATTTTTGTATCTAAGAGGTAAGCTAGGGGTCATTCCCCTATCTAAAGCTCACTAATCAAATTTTAGTGTTGTATCAACCAAGCATGTTGAGGATTAGTCAAGTTGATACAGTATTGTAAAGGGTACATTGCATATGAATCAGTACATTAGGTACATGGAAGTTCACTGAATGCTATCATTAGCATTAGATATCAAAGAGGGAGAATTTTGTCGTACATTAGAGAAATTTTATGTCTGATAGAGAGAGTTTTCTGTCATATATCAGAGATATTATTTTATATATAAGAGATGTCAAAGAGGGTGAATGAACTTGAAATGATATCAAAGAGGGAGAGTTTGATATTGCAGTCATAAAAATTAGCGATTGATGTCAGAGGGAGTTCACATTGATAGAGGGATTTCTCATGGATGAGAATCAGAATGAAACTAAGGATATTATCCTTTTATTTTTCTCTAAAATTTCATTATATTATGACATGTTGTGTTGCCATCAATGCCAAAGAGGAGATTTTTGAAAAAAATTGTTCAATTGTATATTGTCTTTGATGTTACAAAAAATGTCAAGTCTTTACTAGTTAGTATTTGGCGAGCTCACTTGGGCACCAAAGAAAGTTTGTAGGAAGATAATGTCTACTAAGTTCATTCGGGAACCAAAGAGAAGTTGGCAACCAATGTTAACTAAGATTATTCAGTTACCAAAGGAATTCAGTTTAGGATGCAATGTTGATCGAGTTCACACAGTTAACAAAGGAAGTCTGAAGAAAGTCTTTTCTAAGTTAGTGTTGACTGAGCTGGGTCGACTAACGAAGGATTTTCTTGAATCCGCATGTTTAGTTTGATGAATTTATTTGTTAAGTCTAGCTGACTTAAGGGATGATTATTGAATATTTGTAAGTGTATTCAAGCTGACTTGATGAGGCAAAATATATAAGCATAAGGTCAAGTTGTGGGATTTAAAATGAGAAGCATGGGATTGAAAATATAAACCAAGGAAGTGAATTAGAAGGATAGAAGAGTATCCTGAGTTGATCGAGCTGCAAAGTTTTATTTGATCAAGGAGGATCAAGTATTCAAGCTAGAACATAGATCTAAAATCGGCAATATAGTTGCATTAGAAATTAGGTCATATCATTGTTACTCTCTAATAATTGTAGCAGTGTATCAAATCTCTTAATAGAGTTATCTTAACAACTATTTGCCAAATCCTCTAACAAGGTGGTATTTCTAGATTGAAGTGTCTAAAGACCTCTAAAAAGGCCACTACTAATAGGGTGATTAAATCTTTTAACAGGGTCACACCTAATAGTGTGTTTTTTAACCTTTAACAAGGTTGGATACTAATAGAGCTCACATTAGAAGAGTGAAAAATAGTAACTAGTTGCAATGGTGGTTTTTCCCAAATTGGGTTTCTATGTTAAATCCTAGTGTCATATGTGTTCATGTTATTTGCTTTCTATTTCCACAACTAAGTTAATTGTGGTAATCACATTAAACATCTAAAGAATTAATCTTTCAGTGCTTACTGAGTTACAATAATTCTTAGTGTTTGCCGAGTGATTTAGTGCTAATCAAGTTACAATAGTTTTTTCAGTTTCATCAAAGTTTGGTTTTGATTTGTATTGACATCTAAAGGATTTGAGATTTATTTTTGTGGTAATTAATTCACCCCTCTCATCTCAGTTACTCCTCTTATATTTCCAACAAGTCTAACATCTTATTCCGAGCTATTAAAATTGATGATTCAAAATTATTAAGGTTATCTATTTAATAATTCACAAAGGTTTCCACTATCTCATTTGAATTTTCAGTAACCCTTCCTAAATTATCCTTGATTTTTATTATTCTATTAATATTTCTCCTATTAATAACACTATTATGAAAAAAATTGTATTTCTATCACCTTCTAACAACCATGTTTCTCTTGCTTTTTATTTCTATAATATATCTTCTTTTGCTAGTATATTTTATTGTTTAGCAACAAGTTCTTTTTCTTAGGTATATTTTTCATTACCCATTCCTACCCTAATGATTTCTCATTTAAGTTTTAAAATTCTTCTTCATTCTATATTTTTTCACTAAATATGTTATTAAAATAATATTTATTCCATTTATTTATTATTTATTTTTAATTATTTCAATTTGGCTATCAAACAAAACATCCTCGATCCTTAAATTTTTTCTTCATGTCACCATTGATATATTTTATTAAGAAATTATTTATCTAAAAACTACATTTCTTGATGTAGTGCAAGACATGAGAATCCCTAAGGGAGATGTTCGAGCCCCCAAAAAAGAACCACATAGTAGAATATAAACCATAACATAGAGATTTAGATCCAAAACAACACCAATTCTTATAATATAATCTTAAGATTTACATTCAACATGCCCAACTGTAAGGTCTTCTAGGTTAGGCCATATACAAAAGCAATTGCAATAGAAATTTTTTCAAGACCTTGCAAGATCCAATCACTAGCTATCCTAGACCCACAATCTCATAGAAAACCCCAAGAAGAATCTGAACTAATGCTTGCAAGCCACCAAGCAACCTTCTTATTTTCCAAGCCCATACTTAGCTACTAACTTGGCTACTTCACTATTCTTAGCTAATCCATGTTGAGCTCGTGATCCACTGATGTCTCAAGACAAGATAAGACCCCCTTACTTATACTAAAAAAAGCCACAAGTTGACCTAGAAACCCTTACATTAAATAAACATTCACATTAAATACACTCTCAAGCCACAAGTTGGCTTGGAAACACACATTAAATACATGAAATAACTAAATACTTATGATAAGCCCTAAGTTTTTACAAAGCATAACTAACTCAAATGACCACATAAGGGTACATACACTTGGATGTAGGTTTATGTGCTATCCAATGATCCAAGTCCAAGATTGCACACGCCAACTCTCTCGGATTGAAGCTTGCAATACATTCTCCAAAGTTTGCCAGTAAATAAGGAAAACACTACCAACAACCACCAAAATGAATCTAACTCCAAGATGATAAATCTAAACATCACGCTCACTTAGGACAAGGTTCCCTAACATGCCTCAAACACATTCCCAGTCGTGCAAACCATAGGTCCACAAAATTTGAGCTTGATGCTCCTACATCATTTTTTCACACTTAAATGGATTTCTTGATGGTTTTTGTGATTCACCTATTTCTAGTCTTACTCGATAGTGATAAGATCCTCCATTAGGTAGAATGATTGTATTGAAAGGATGATTAAAATATATTAAATTTCCTTTAAAAATAAATTTGTCTAATCTTTTTTTCTATATTAGAAAAACCATCTCATTTATTATTTCATGTGAAGACCTTGTTAGATGTTGGAATATCAAAAAGGTTATATGTTATGAACCATGTTTTGAAATATAACATAACCTGGTTAATGGTCATGGGTCCACCTACTTTTTCTCCTGAATCTAGAATTACATTAAAATATCCTCGAATGAAAATAATTTCTTTTGGATTTAACTCTAAATAATTGCTAATCTCATTCCAAATTTATTTCTTATTCATTGTTGGTGTTGGCCCGTACAAATTAATAAGTAGGAATTGAATTTTGTTTCTAAACTTTTTTACTCTCCCCCCAATCCAATTGTTATTGGATATAAGTTGACTGAAATCTTCCCTCCTTGGGTCCCATATAATACCAATCCGACCTGAGGCCCCTACTGAATCAACTAGTTCCATTTTCCAAGAACCCAATTTTCTTCTAGATTTTTCTCCTTCTTCTTTGTTAAGTTTCAATTCTTGTATTAGTACTATATCTGATTCAAATAATGTTAAATTGCACTTGAGTAAGAGCTTTTTGTTAGGAGCATTTAGGCCTCTATTATTCGATGTTATTATCTTCATGGCTCTATGAGAAGGAACTTCCCCTTCCCTACCTTCATAAGAACATTAATCTTTGTCTGGTTGCTAGCCAATCCTGTAGCTAATCTAAGTTCACCTAAAGATTTCCTCTCTCTTTTTCTACTTTATTTTCCACATATTAGATGTTCTACACCTTGTAATTTTTCCAAGTAACTAAGATTATCTAGATTCTTACTAGTGTTCTACACACTTGCAACAATAGATTCCTCTTTTGTTTTATTAGAATGTTCTTTTTCTACTTCTTTTATAATTTTGTTACTAAATCCTTTATCATCATCGTTGATTTATGTGCCTATTGTTTTCTTAATTTGGTGATTTTCTCCATTACTTTTATCTATATCTTGCTAAAAATTCTTCTAATTCCTGGATCTCGAACTCCTCCCAATTTTGGATTTTTCCTACTTTGTTGCTATCTAGATTATCCAAGCCCCATTTATCTAGCACATCTTCTTGATTTATCAATTCACATTCCCTTAAAAATGTTTTCACCTCAAGAGGAATATATCTACAATCACCTTCACTTTTCTCTACTTCTTCTTGGGAGAGTGAATTAGATTTCATTTCCTTTTTGTTTTACAATATTATATTTTTTATTGCTATTACATGGAATTGATTATCTTCCCCTAATCCTATTGAAGTGCCTAAGACAATATTTTTTCTTGATATTGATTCACTATTTCCCTTGGTATCTATTAAATTATGTTTTTCTATATTATCCTCTAAATCCTCTTCTTCTAATTCTTCCTTATTCATTTCCATGATTTGTTCGATTAACCATCTTTTTGCCTTCATCATTTCTTCACTTTCTTCATCTACTTCTTCATCGTTGAGATCCTCAGTGAAGTCTTCTTCATCTAAGTCAACTACGTCCAAAGGAATGGGAGATTCAAGTTGATCCTCTATATTTACTTTGCTCAATGCTGTTTCCTCAATTTCTATTAATTGATTCTAAAAATCTTTTGTTCTAATTTCACTCTTTTCAAGATTAGAAGTGAAATTTTCCTTCTTTTTCTTTTCTTTTCTATATTGGTTACCAATCATATTTTCTTTTTCAAGGAAATCTCTTCCTGCTATTGGGCTCTTCCAAAACTTATATAAATTTCTAGATTAGTAGCCTCATTATCTTGTTGTCTTTCTATTTCCTGAATGTCCTTTCTTGCATTCTCTACTTCTAGATTTTTTAATAATGGATTGATATATTCTATATTGATCTCCTATTCTAACACCCTAGGCTATTTTCTCTTATTTGGCCTTTTGTGTATTATTCTTCTCCTCTTACCTGTTGGTCTCATAATGGTTTTGACAATTGAGTGTTAGTACACTTAACCAGTTCTCAAGATGATGCAGAGTATAATACATATGCTGAGCTATAGTATGTGCCAAGCAAGAGATTCAATAGGTGCCGAGTGAACTTCAGGTGCTGAGCAAGTATCAAGTGCTGAGTGATAGTGATGTTGAGTCACTGTAGGTGCCCAACAAAGTATAGATGCCGAGCTAAATATAATTACTATAGGAGCCAAGTGAGACATAATTCCTATATGTGTCGAGCATCAATAATTAGTAAGTGTCAAGTAATATAGAATCAACATATGAGTTTGTGCCTTCACAAACTTAGATGTAAACCATTTTTGAGTTGACTCAAGATGAATCTAGAAGGATCTTGAAGATAAGATCAAATATTTTGCATTCCCTATGTAATCAACATGAAACCAATAAGAAAAATGGAGAAAGCATGCAACCAATAGGAAAAGTGAAAGAATTGAGTGGGAAAGAAGAATGAATACTGATCGTAGATTCACACCTTACCCTAAGTCTTTGAAACCTTTAAAAGGAGGATAAAACCCCATTATTCATGTATGAATGTGAGAGTTTATTAGAGAATGTAAGCAAAGTGTAGAGGGGTGTAAAGACTTAGAAAAGGAAGAACAACATTGCAGAATTTTGTTGATTAGAATAGAGTATCAGAACTTTGAGGAGAGACATATCAAATCAAGGAAGGATCGAGACAGGCATAACAGAACAAGGCTATGGAATCACCAATTGAAGATTGCAAGTCAGCAGGTCAAGACTTTCTAATACTCTCTAGCCATTGTATTCAGAATGAAAATCCTATGATGATAGGTTGGTTTAATAGCCATGATGTAAGCCTTTTAGCAAGGTGCTAAATCCTTTAATAGGGTAACATTCCAAGTGAGTATTTGTAAATCCTCTAACCAGGTCACTTTTAACAGAGTGTAAAGTCTTTAATAGGACAGGCCTTTACAGGGCAGACCATTGGAAGTGGTCAAACTTTGTACCTTAAATAGTTACATATTGCTATAGTGATACTTTGTGGATGTCATCCCCACCCTAGTTTTACCTTCTCATTTTGGAAGGTTTCTGGGTTACCAAAACCTTGTGTTATCTATTTTCATGTATGTCTCTATTTTTCATGTTAAGTAGATATGTTAGATACATGTGAATGATCTCAACTAAAACTTTTAAAAATGTTAAAGTTAGTTACTACTGATTCACCCCCCCCTCAGAAGTAAACCTTCCCAATTGTAAATTCCAACAATTGGTATCAAATCCAAGTTCTCACAAGGAGGAGCCTTAAGTCTTGGAGAAAAGATCTAAAAATGGAAGTCTAAAAACTTGGGAATATCATAGAGAATCAGGTGATTGATGTACAACTTTCTCTACACACTTTGGAAGAAGCCAGAGAAGAACTGAGAAAATCTTTAAAGAGAAGAAGAGAGATTGCAATAGCTAAGAATGATACATAATACAAGGAGATTGACACCTCAAAATTGTTTGCAAATGGAGATTCCAAAGATTTTGATGCAACAATAGCAGACCTAATGGAGAAAAATAGGGCTCAAGCAGAAGAGATCAAAACTCTCAAGCTTGAACAAGAATCACAAGCCATGATGCTTTGTGAAGTGGCTGAACAAAAGAAAAGAGAAATTGAAGATAAGGTTATGATAGAAGAAGACAAGAGAAATCTTGCTAATAGACATGAAAAAAAGTGAATTGAGCTTACAAGAATTTCAAACATGCAACTAGACACCCTAAGTTAGATGATGAATGCACATCATGAACTAAATGTCAAAGATATTGAGATCTCTACACTGAAGATGCAAAATGAAAAACTAAAAAATGACTTGAAAAGAGAGAAGGAGATTGCAGAGAGCTTCAACAAGGCCATCAAGTACTTTGAATAGCTTCTGAAATCACCAAGAGCCAACAATGATACTTCATGACTAGGATACACTGGCACTGAACAAGGAGAGTCATCCAAGACTACATAAGAAAGAAGTAACAAAGGTAAGAACACTAAACCTACTTGTCATTTGTGTGGTAAAAAAGGACATACCTCTAATGTGTGTAGGAGCAAGAACACCCATCAGCATGAAAAATCTAAGAATATGGGTCACTGTCATAAGTGCAACAAGTAAGGACATCAAGCACATGACTGCAGGACTAGGACTATCAGAACACCAAGATTTGAAGGTCACTGCTACAACTTCAAGAAGTATGGACATAGAGCTTTTGAGTGCAGATCAAAGCCTATGTGGACACCTAATCAACCAGCAAAGGGAAACAATCATGGACATCACTACAATTGGGACTACAACACTAGATATAGCTATCATTACTATCAGGAATATGGACACATCCTTAAAAATTGAATAAGAACACATTTTAGTGGAAACTATAGTAGATGGCTTAGCCAAACTAAATGCTTCAGTGGTTTAAAGACTAGTCACATCAACAAGAATTGTCCAACAAAGTTAAAGGCACCCAACTTAGAGATCAAAAAAGGAAAAGAGAAGGTGGATGTTGAATACATCAGAGGAGAAATGAATAAGACATGGAAGAAGAAAGATGGGAGCAACATATCAAATGAAGGGATCACTTGACCTAAAAGGTGAAGTGGTCACATGTCATCCAACTAAGCAAAAAAAGACATGTGGAACTGATATACAAAGCTTTATCATACATCAGTTCCAAAACAAGCAAGTACTAAAAAGGAAAGGTTAGCATGAATGGAGATACAAAGCTAAAACTTCAAAATTTCACTAGTGTTGTTGAGTTAGAAAAATTTTCCCTCAGATGCCGAGTAAAATTCCAGTACAAGCCAAGTTGATTGCCAAAATTAGTAGAAGTTGAATGATTAGTTGTAGCCAAGTTGATAGTGGAAGTTGAGTGAAAGGAAATTTTAGTTGAAGCTAAGTGAAGGCTATTTTAGTGGATGCTAAGTGGTGGAAAGACAATGGAAAATGAGTAATGCAGAAATGCTTAAGAAGCTAAGTGGATAGCTGTAAACACACTAAGCATTGAATGCTATTAAAATAGAGTATATTATCACATTTTGAATCCTTTTTCTTCATCACGAATGAAGAGCAAAGATTAAGAAGAGTGTCAAATGACTTCAAAGAAGAGAATCTAACATTTGAGCCGATTTCAATAGTGATTTAGCACAATTTCATCAATTCAAGGTATTTACACTAGTGTCGAGCTACGTAGTTTCACATTTTCTTCGTGCTTAAACCTTAGATCACACAAATGGCCTCAAATTCTAGGAAACCATGGGAGAAAGAGCTGTTTGAGGTCCAACTAATGTCAAATGAAGTTAAAAAACTAGATTTTTGGCCAATCCATGAAGTGGCATACAAAAATGACCCAGTTGGAGCCCTATCTGTTATACCTCCTAAAATAGTTATGGTCAAAGATATTAGGAGATGTTAAAACTACAAAATTAGAGCCATAGGAGATATGGAGATGAGGGAAGCCTATGAAAAGTTGTTTGAGAATGGAGTTTTGAAAGAAGAGTACCAAATTGTTGAGAAGAAGGGTTTGACTCATGCCCTAGAATTCCCCATTGTTTTCAAAATAGAATGGATTAAAATTGTACTTAGAAAAATTCATGATGGAAGTTTGTGGTTGGAAAATAGTCTAGTAAAAATAACAAAAAAGATTGTACACAGAGTAATAGGGTATCCAACCCTAGATCGGCCAAAGACCCTTAGAAGTGACTCAAAGGAAGCAATTGAGAAGAACACAGGTGCCAAATTAAACAATAGAGGAATGACAGTAGACACTATCCAAGACCCTCTTGTTGAATTTTTTGTTAGATTCATTTCACATAAGTTTTATCAATCTAGTAGTCTTAACACGGTACCTTGCATTGCAATGGATGTTGGTTACAAACTAGTGAAAAAGGACCATACTTATGATCTTGCAGAATTGCAATTGCAACAAATCAATGAAAACCTAGGAGCAATAAGGAGAACCAAGGGAGACCAATGCAAATTTGGAGCAATTTTGATTTGCATATTTTTCTATGTATAGGATGAATTTCCATCTTTTGCAAAAGTTGTCTACAAAGAAAATAGGTCTATAGAAGTTCAAGTAAATGAATATATAGAACAAATGGGAGCTAATTTTGAAACTTTTATGACAAGTTATTTTGAAGATTTTAAGAAGTCCATGAAGCAGAGGCTAAGGATACCAGTTTCATTAGTAGAAAAATATGTAAGTGATGTATGCTTTCTTGTAGATATTGATAATACTTAAATACAAGCAACTACACCAAGAGTTAGATGGCTAAGACCTCTTGGCTATGAGATAAATATAGATGAGGCATCTGCAACTATAAGTGCACTATTAGCAAAGGAAGTGGACAAGAGTGCACCACACTTTGGGACATTTGATGTGGTAAGATCAAAGGTGGACATGGAGTTGAAAACTGCCTCCATAGTAAAGAAAGAGGACAAACTTGTAAAGAAGCTAAAGGATAAATTTGGTGAGGGGATTGTTGAAGAAGAAGAAGGTGAAGAAGCAGAAGATGATGAAGATGAACAAGGACAAGGGCCACCTAAATTAACCCAAGGTATGGGTTAGGATGCAGAATAAGAGGAAGGTGCTGAGTAGGAAGCACCAAAGCTAGAACCTAAGAAGAGAAAGGCATAGAAACAACTTATTGCACATCCTAAAGGGAAGAAGAAATCAGCTAAGCCGAGCCCAACCAAGCCTACCACAAGGGCAGACACAAGGGCTACAAATAAGGTGGCAAAGGAATAGGAAAAGTAGAAAGCCACAAAGCAAGGAGGGCTATAAGAAAAGAAAAGAAGAAAGTATGTTGCACCCCTAGAGTCAGATGAAGAAATGACAAAATCTAACAATGAGCAATTCATAGTGGTAAGTCACACTACCAAATCTGATCTTGAAAATGTTTGTGACAACATTAGGGACAATGCAGATTTGATTGGACTAAAAGGCATTGATTTTAATAAGCTAAGTAGAGAAGAGAAAAACATAGTGGAAGAATCCATCTATAGTATGATGGCCAAGTTCAAGACTACTCCACTTGAACTGGATAATTCTATACCTAAGGAGCTAACCTGAGTAGTTGAAAATAAATGGCATTATTGCCTAAAAATGGAGAAGGAAATAAGGGAGTCAACATTGGCTCATGTAATTCTAGACCTTATAAAAGGTCAAATAAGCAAGGCTAACAAGAAAAATGGGGACAAATTTACACCCAAATATAGAGCCTTCAACATTCTACAAAATCAGATTGAGGATGTTGTGAAGAAATCCACTCTTATGTGGAAAGTTATATATGGATTCCAAATAGTCAAAGAAGGACAAGAAGATCCCTTTGAGGGAAGAAATGATGAAGAAGAAGAGGAGAAAAGGATGAAGAAGGAGAGAAAGAGTAGGAAGAGGTAACTATGGAGGAGAAGACACATAAAGGTGATGAGGCAATAGCTAAGGAGTAGCAGCAAGAATAGAGTGTCCAAGACACCCAATTGCCACCACCTAGTCCTCCACATGCACCACCTACATCTGTAGAAACTATAACTATAAAGGATGTTCTTGACACCTCAGGTTAGAACACCAATCCATTAACTATAGAGGATCTCAAAAAGATCCTTGACCAAAAAATATTGCAATCACAATTGTGCACAAATCCTGTTTTGGTGAGTGTAGAGGAATTGCAAAAAGTTGTAGCTGAAATTACAAAGGAGAAGGTGAACACAAAAGAACCACCTTCAAAAACTCCTAAAGCTATAGATGATCAACCAAAATAGAAAGCAACACAAGACACAACTACTAAGGTTTATGCCATAGTGATAGTAACAACAATTACCGATGAGTCAACAAAGGAGCAGACAGGACAAAAGGTTCCTACAACACAAAGCCAAGGTGCACCTCCTCAAATCATTGTAATTAATCAAGGTAGAAGAGAAGAAGATAAGGAAGAGGAGAAAACCCCCAAAGAAAGAGAGCAAGAGGTAATACAAACTCTAGTAAATTTTCCTACCTCAGGGACTCCTGCTAAGCAGCCAAGCACTGATGCAATACCACTGCAAATTTCAGCACCAGGCTCAAGCTCCACCAAGGTAGCAAGGGTAATTTATTATGGAGACCCTACACTTGATGAAGAAATAGTCATACCAAGTTATGACTATAAGACAATGAACCTAGCATAGACAAATGAAGTGCAAGAGGCACTGGAGAGAAAGAAGAAGCAGGAGATACTCATAAATGAGTATAGACAAAAGCAAGAATTACTATGAAACAGAGCCCAGCATAGAGCAATTGTCCAACATAGTGGACTAGGTACAAAACGAAGACCTTGATACTAATGTTAAATTATTAGAATGGTCTAAAAAGAAATTTCAAATGAAGGTTAATGAGAAGATATCTAGTGAGATAGCACTATTACAGGTGGAACTGGCTAAGAAGATAGGAAAAAGTTAAGACAATACTTAAGAATATATTCTCATTGTACTCCAAACTATGCGACTCTTCATATTTCACACAAGAGACTAGCTAGAGAAAACTGAGCTTGGAGAGGAACCTTAAGATATCTAGCACACAACTACCTAAGGATCTAGCTCATAGTGAGAAGCATTTTACCACAATGCTTTACACTCAAAAGGAGTTAGCTATATTAATAGTAGAAGAGGCTAATGTCAAGGCCAAACTAATACAAATTTAGTCTACTATCACCCCACATCTAGAAGTACTACATAAAGAAGTGGGCTATGCAGAAAATGTTTTGAAGAAAGATCCAAATCTTTCTACATTAGAAGGCCTTGTACAGCTTGTAGCAGAGACAACCATCCAACTCAAAGCACTAGAAATTGCCTTAGATAATTGGGATGCTTCTCTAAATTTGATAATGGAGGTAAATAAAGTTGATATTATAGGTGGAACTGGATAAGAAGATAGAAAAAGTTAAGACAATACTTGAGAATATATTCTCATTGTACTCCAAACTATGTGACTCTTCATATTTCACACAAGAGACTAGCTAGAGAATACTGAGCTTGGAGAGGAACCTTAAGATATCTAGCACACAACTACCTAAGGATCTAGCTCACAATGAGAAGCATTTTTCCACAATGCTTCACACTCAAAAGGAGTTAGTTGTATTAATAGTAGAAGAGGCTAATGTCAAGGCCAAACTAATACAAATTTAGTCTACTATCACCCCACATCTAGAAGTACTACATAAAGAAGTGGGCTATGTAGAAAATGTTTTGAAGAAAGATCCAAATCTTTCTACATTAGAAGGCCTTGTACATCTTGTAGCAGAGACAACCATCCAACTCAAAGCACTAGAAATTGCCTTAGATAATTGGGATGCTTCTCTAAAGTTGATAATGGAGGTAAATAAAACATTTTTGGCTATATATTCTGTTCATTCTTAGGACCCTTTGACATAAGGGTCAAAAAGGGGGAGATATAATAAAGAAGGAAATAATAAGAATGGGGGAGATATACCCAAAGGGGGAGATAATAAAATTTTGAGTTTTGAGGAGAGATAAGGAGATACAACCAAATGGATAAGAAAAACTACAAGGAGATGTGTAAAAGGGGGAGCTAAAACAAAGGGGGAGTACAAACAGAGCAGATATAGACTAGACACATAGAAAACAAGGCAAAGAGTATCAAACATATCAGCATGAGACAAATTTAGCTTAAGGGAATTTTAGTTACAGAAATGGGACATTAGCTCAAGGGGAGTTACAAGTTTTTGAGGTATATAATCATCTACAAAATTTTGAACAAGTTTTTTGAAATTTTTGTACATATACCAAACATGATACATCTCATACTCATAGAGACCAGATTCATAATGCTTAGTTAAGTGTTTTTGCCACTCATGTCAAAGGGGGAGATTGTAGGTCTCGGAAAGGTTTTGACAATTGAGTGTTAGCACACTTAACCAATTCTCAAGATGATGCTGAGTATAATATAGATGCCAAGCTATAGCATGTGTCGAGCTAGAGATTCAATAGGTACCGAGTGAACTTCAGGTGCCAAACAAGTATCAAGTGTCGAGTGATAAGTGATGGCAAGTCACTATAGGTGTTGAGAAAAGTATAGATGCCAAGCTAAACACAATTACTATAGGAGCCAAGTGAGACAAAATTCTTATATATTCCAAGCATCATAAATTATTAAGTGTCAAAGAACACAGAATCAACACATGAGTTTGTGCCTTCACAAACTTAGATGTAAGCCATTTTTGAGCCCACTCAGGATGAATCTCGAAGGATCTTGAAGATAAGATCAAATCTTTTGAATTCCCTATGTAATCAACATGCAACCAATAAGAAAAATGGAGAAAGCATGCAACCAATAGGAAAAGTGAAAGAATTGAGTGGGAAAAGAAGAATGAATACTGATCATAGATTCATACCTTACCCTAAGTCTTTGAAACCTTTAAAAGGAGGATGAAACCCCATTATTCATGTATGCATGTGAGAGTTTATTGGAGAGTGCTAGCAAAGTGCAGAGGGGTGTAAAGACTTAGAAAATGAAGAACAACACTGCAAAATTCTGTTGATCAGAATAGAGTATCAGAACTTTGAGGAGAGACATATCAGATCAAGGAAGGATCAGAATAGGCAGAGCAGAACAAGGAATTGGAATCAACAATTGAAGATTGCAAGTCATCAAGTCAAGACTTTCTAATACTATCTAGCCACTGTATTAGGAATGAAAATCCTATGATGATAGGTTGGTTTAATAGCCATGTTGGAAGCCTTTTAGCAAGGTGCTAAATCCTTTAATAAGGTAATGTTCCAAGTGAGTGTTTGTAAATCCTCTAAATAGATCGCTTTTAACAAAGTTTAAAGTCTTTAATAGGATAGGCCTTTCACAGGGTAGACCATTGGAAGTGGTCAAACTTTGTAACCTTAAATAGTTACATATTGCTATAGTGATACTTTGTGGATGTCATCCCCACCCCAGTTTTACCTTCTTATTTTGGAGGGTTTCTGGGTTACCAAAACCTTGTGTTATCTATTTTCATGCATGTATTTATTTTTCATGTAAGTAGATATGTTAGATGCATGTGAATGATCTTAGCTAAAAGTTTTAAAAATGCTAAAGTTAGTTACTTCTGGTTCACCCCCCTCTCAGAAGTAAACCTTCCCAATTGTAAATTTCAACACTTACCATCTCTATTTTGATGAGTTTTTGATTTTATCCCCATTTAAATAATTTTATTTTGTGCCATCTTGGGCTACTAGATGCTTGGTTTTTTTGATATCTTTATTACCACCTTCCTCTTATACTGGTGAATTTAAAGGAAGATCCTTGTCCAGTCTTGGCTCAAAATTAGTTTCAACATTGTTATACAATGTTTGTTTTAGAGGCTCTATTAGACTCTAATTATACATCTGGTTGTTAGAAAGTAGAAATTGATTATGTTTCCTTGCTATTAGATTTATATCTAATTGATCATCAGCTATTTTTTGACTTTCACATATTGTAACCCCCAATGGTGATGCTTATAGATTTAACCTCATATCATTTTCCAAAAGTTGATCCTTTAAGTTTATGTGGAGGTTATTTGCATTTTCCCATAGAATAAGTTGATCACAAATGTCATTATGTGTCAACATTATCTCCTTCTTCAACTTGTTATGTAATATGATGTTTTCTCTTATTTCTTCAATAAATAGATTTTTTTTAATACATATTTCACATTATTCCAGCATCGTAATCTTATTGACTATGGTTGATTTATTTGGGTAACATCTTTCATTCTCCATTGTATCCTTCCCCTTCTCTATTAAGCCATATATTTTATTATCTTGATAGTTTCCTTTTCCTCTTCTCTCTTGTGAGTAATCCTTTTCTTGTTTGCTTGTGCCTAAATAATATTGATCTAGATTAATTTTAGGGCTTAGGGTTGCATCTTCCTCCACTATCTCTCCTTCTTTAATATTTGGTTATGGAGATCAGTGTTGGAAACTTACAATTGGAACAATTATTGTTTTGTCATTGATGTCAAATCTATTGATGAGACATATTGCTACCTAATCTAAATGTCATATCTATTTGGTTGATGAAGAGGATTTGATTCTTATAACAATAGTACCTAGAGAAAAGGTTGAGTTATGAAAAGAAAGCTACAATAGACATTTGATTAGATAGACTTTTATAAAGCAAAGTGATTGTTTATGTCAAGAAAGTTAACTCAAGCCGAGAAACAGAGTAAAAGGAAAAGGAACGCCGAGTGATGCTAGTGTCAACCGAGCCATAGTTAGTGCCAAGAAAATCTAGTGTTGACCAAGCACCAGTATCAACTGAGTAAGTTAGTCAATGCCGAGCCAAGAAGTTTTATAGTGCCTGAGTATTAAGTGATGACCAAGTGTTAGAACTTAGTGATTGTTGAGTAATACTATTGAAGATGAATTCAAGGAAATTTTGATTTCCAATCGACTCAATTGATTTCTTGGGAGATGTAAATTGTGTTGCAGATAAGATTGATGAGTTGGATCATTAAATTCAAGGCAAGGATTAGGTAAAGACCTAACAGATGGATTCTAGAGAAGTTTCTAGAAGAAAATCAAGAAGATGGATAGATACAGTAAATTGTATTGGATCTAATTGTAAAACCTAGGATATATGGTGATTGTAGAAAATAGTAAAGCAAGAATTGCCTATTTAAAGAGGTAAATAGCTAAAAAAATAATCAAGGAGTGCAAGTATATGTGAGAGGCACATACAGATAGATGCAAACTAGAAATGCACAAGTGTGAGAGTGAATGCAAAGATAAAGGAGAAATATTTTAGAGATGTTGTTGATAGTGATAAGCAAAATCAGAGCAAGAAGGCTTATGTGTTTTTGAAGGGGGAAGATTGATTTCTTGAAGGGTTGTTGAGCAAATCAAGAATAGAGAGATAGTGGAGAGCTTATCAGTGAATCAACACTTGAACCAAGCAAAGATTCGAACTTGCAAAGTGATTTGTAATCACATAGATCAAAACCCTACTATTTTCTTTCTAATTATTATAAACAATTTGTATTGAAATCCTTTTAACAGAGGTTGACCTAACAGTCATTTTAAGACTTAACAATCTCTGTAAATCCTTTCACAAGGTGACATTCTAAATATAATCATCAAAGTCCTCTGACAAGGCCACTCCTAACATGGTGATTACATCCTCTAATTAGGTCACATTTAACAGTGTGTATTGTAACCTTTAGCAGGGTTGGTTCCTAGCAGAGCTCACTTCAAAAGAGTGAAAATTGGTGACATGTTGCTAGTGGTTTTTCCCAAATTGGGTTTCCATGTAAAAATCCTAGTGTCAAAACTATGTTGAATGATTTTTATGTTTTATATTTTATATTTGGAAAGGCATGTTATATTTGGAATAGTAAATTTTTTTTTATAGTAGAGACTGAGCAACATCAGGATAAGAAGAACAATAAGAGTTTTATTGTTTAATTGTTCAAATGGTACTTAAAGACCTTGAGTAACCAATTTACCTCTCTCTTTGTTATTCTAAACATTTCTAATAGATTGAATCATGCTTTCTAGGTGTTTACCTATTCTATCTAGATCTCCTAGAATTTGATATCCATCTTCCCTTGAATTTTTACAAATAACCCCTAGTTCTTTTTGCTTTCTATCATTAAGACATTGTTTCCTTAATTTTGATGTTGGTTGCACAATTGAGTAAAAATTGTAATCATCATATCTAGATTCTAGATCAAACAACATTATTTCTTGATTTTTTTTGTTGATCTCTTTAGTTTTGTTGTCTATTAGTGTCAAACACTTAGTCATTTAGAAGGTAGAGTTGGCTGGTCATCACTGTGACTGAGTCACTCTGTATAGGTTGAGTTATGTATTTGTTAGACTTGTACATAATCATCTATATGTTAAGATCTATGGGAGCCGAGAAAGTCTATGGTTGTTGAGTATCCCTATGCAAGTTGAGTTATCCAGTGTACTATGAATGTTGAATAAAGAAAAGTTAGTATGTTTTGAGTCATAGAGAATAATTCAAGCTAGTAGAGGTTGAGCAGTACTAGGCAAAATAGTTATGAGTAAGCATCAAGAACCATATGTGTCCAGTAACATTGTTTGAACAAAGAATATTTGGAATGGGAAAAAATATGAGGTAAACTATTTTAGCTCAAATGAAGATGACATTTAATGATCGTAGAATTTTTTTACAGAGGTGATTACACATTTTGGCATGGATCACTAATCCCTATGAGGGAAAATTAGCCAATTAGATTAAGAGGCAAAAAGAGAAGCATCTAGATCATTGATTATGTTCTAAAAACTCTACAAATAGCTGTTTAAGGGAAGATCCAAACCTTATTTCATGTGATGCGATGTACTGTCAAAGTGTATGTGAAGGGATTGTGTTTTGGATGCTGCAAGCAAAGTTTTGAACAAACATAGTGTAGTGACTAACAGGAGCAATGAAGAGTAGATAAGAGATATATTAGATAGGAGATCAAATCAAATTTTAGAAAGATAAGATACGTAATCAACATTGTAAGAGAAAACCAAAGGATCATGTACTAATACATTCTAGCAAGTGTATCAGGGCAAATCTCATAACAAAATGGTCCTAACAAGCCTAGGTAAATCTCCTACCAAAGTGCTTACATCGTTGTAAGTTATAAATAATTTAATCAAAGTAGAACTAATAGTCTTGTAAGCTCCTAATAGAGTAGACCCCTCACAAGGTAGATCATCATAAGTGATCAAAATTGTTGCCCTAACAAGAAAACTTTGTTAATATAGCTATGAAGATTTGTGGGTGTCATCCCCACCCCAATTTTACCTTCACCTTGGAGGGTTTCTGGGTAACCCAATCTTTTGTGTTATGTGTTTACACTTATGCTTATGAATGTGATGCATAGTTAGATCTATTTCAATATTTCAAGTTTAAGGTTATATTATTCATGATCTAGATATGAGATGGATTAGTGGTGAATGTAGTTAATTTGTTATTTTCTTTAAAGGATAAAAGTTTTAGTGATCTTGATTCACCCACCCCACCCCCCTCCCTCCCTTAGTATCTCACTTTCCCAATAAACTTCCAAAATTTGGTATTAGAGATTTGTTCTCTTAGAAGAAGTCTAGTAGCTTGAGAGTTAAGATCTTGGTGATGGAGGCTTACAAATTGGGGAAGATCATTGAATATTAGATGCTTGACATCCAAATCATACTACAACAACTTGAAGCAACAAGAGAGGAGTTGAAGAAATACTTAAATAAAATGAAAGAGATGGCTATTCAGAAAAATGATACACTCTATCAATAAGTGGACACTAAAGGATTGTTTGAAAATGACAACACCAATGAAAGTGATGTAGCTATAGAAGACCTATTAGAGAACAACAACATTATGAATGAAGAAGTTAGAGGATTGAAGAGAAAACATGAAATCCAATCAGTAAGGCTATGTGAAGTGACTAAATAGAAAAAGAAAGATGAATAAGAAAAATTCATGATAGAAGAATATAGGAGAAAAATGGCTACTAGACTTGATGAAAAAATACTTGATATGTAGAAGCTTACAAACAATCAGCTGGACATCATGAATCAATTGCAAATTACAAATCAAGAACCGAACATGAAGGACATAAAGATTAAAAATTTGAGGTCACAAAATGATCAAATGAGAAATGAGAAGGAAATAATGGAGAGGATGAAAAAGCCTAGTGAGTCTATAAGGTACTTTAAAGAATTGATTAGATCACCAAGGTCATCTAGTGACACCTTTGAATTATGACATATCAAACACTCTTCATCCACTGAAGAAGGAGAATCATCCAAGAGTGGAGAGAAAAGAAATGCAAAGCCAAGGAACCAACCTACATGCTATCATTGTGGAAAACCTGGACACGCAAAAAACATCTACATGAGAAATATTTATAAGCAAAATTCTAAACCAAAATTCAATGGACATTGTTTTAATTGCAAGAAAAAAGGTCATCAAACACATGAGTGTAGATCAAAGGCTAGTATTACACCAATTACACCTAGACTTGAAGGATATTGCTACAATTGTTAGAAGTATGGACATAGAGAACAAGAATTTAGATCAAAGGAAAAATCTAACTAGACACCCAAAAGGAAAGAAAATGCACCAAAGAAAGGTAACTTTTACAATTGCGATTACAACACATGGTATAGTTATCATTGTTGATCTCAGATTAGTTTTGACAAATGAGTGTGTGCACACATAAGTCATTTACTTAGTTCATGTTGAACAAGTAGTACATAGCAGCAATTTCTGGAAGAGATTGTGTTAGAGTTTTTGTGTGAACATTTTGAATCACACTCTGTTATCCATCATTAGGAAAAAAGAGAGTTGAAGGATGAGTAGGAATAGATTGTAGACCATGGTGGGGGTAATGGGGGTTAAAAAGAAGGGAAGGACCAAGGGCTCAAGGATCAAGGTCAAGGAGGGAGGAGAGGTCAAAAAGGATAAAGAAAAAGAACTAAAGGACAACTCAAAATTAATAACTACAGAGCTAATTAAATAAAAGAGGAGGAACACCAATATATATATATATAACAAGAAGAAGAAATAAAGTTAAGAAATAGGTAAGAGAAAAAAATAAAAAAATACCACACGTCAAACAACTACCAAAGCTCTAAAAATATAGAAACACCCACCTAAATAAAAAAGAAATAAAAGGAGAACAATTACTGAAATTAGATCAAAAGTCCTTTCAGATAATAGTAATAATATGCTATATGTATATAACCATAACCCTAATATATAACCGCATAAATTATCAACCAATGAAATATCTATTTACTTATATATATTTATATATTAGTGCATCTATATGTATATATATGCCTATAGATACAAACACACAATTGAGTAAATATAAACTTGCCTAAATATATGTGTATATATATATATAAATAAATAAATATAATCATAAAGTAAGGTCAGTGAAGTATATAATAGAGCATGCCGAGTCCATAGTGAGTGTCGTGCCACTCATGTGCTGAGTCACTCAAGTGCTGAGAAGACAATGTATGTCGAGTGACATAGGAGCCGAGTAAGCAGTGCATGTTGAATAATACAAATTTTGAGACACAACATAGAAGTCAGTATATGCCGAGCATCGGAGACTTCAGATGCTGAGTAAGACAGTTTTGTCATAGTTGTTTGTAATGACATAAACAACAATGTAAACCATTTTTGAGTCGACTTGAAGATTGAATTATGATATTTTGGAGATAAAGAAAAATCTTTAGTTGGATTCTCAATGCATTACATGCAACCAACTAGAAAAAGGGAAGGATTAAGCGCAAAATGGATGAATCAAAACCGTTGATTCATACCTAACCCTAAGCCACCCATGTCTTCTTAAGGAGGACAAACCCTAAACTATCTAAGGAATATGGAAGGAGTGAAGAGAGAAGTTTTCATGCACAAACAAAGCATTCATGGTGGCTAAGGAGTTATGATCTAAGATTGCATTGTAGAATCAGTTAGAGTAGAATAGAGGAAAGAAGATAGCATACAAAAAAGAGACATATGATCAAGAAGGATCGAGAATACATCAGTTTAGAGGTGATCTATCATCAAGCAACCAAGTGCTAACCATAGGATCATTGCTGAGTCATTCTAGCAGGTGAATGAGTTAAATCTCTTAACAGAGTAGTCCTAAAAGGTTGTATTGAAATCCTCTAACAAGGTGCTTACTTAAATGTGAGTTGAAGTCCTTTAACAAGGACACTTTGAAAAGGGTGTTGAAATCCTTTAACAGGGTGAGACCTAATAGTCTTTGTAAGCCTTTAAAATGATAGACCTTTCATAAGGTAGATCACGTCTCATGATAAAAACATTGTAATTAGGGTATACTTTAAGAAACCCTTCCTTTAGAAAAGGTGTAAAAACTTGGCGAAAGGTTTAAAACACCTCACAAAAAAAATTATTTTTTGTGGTGAAAAAAATAGTTTACAAAGAAAAAATAATAATCTCCATTGGTGAATCATTCATAGTCTCTCAAACAATGTGTAAAATTTGGGCGAATTATGTTATTTTAAAACCACAAAGAATTTATACATTGGAAAACAAAAAAAAAAAATTAGTAAAATTTTAATTTTTTGGGAAAATCATTTCATTCTATTCAAGGTTAAAAAAAACATATGCGAAGTCGATGACATCGAAGGTTCGTAAAGGGTTTCATTAGCTTGAAGTTGGCAGTTGCAAAACGACAAGAAAGGATATAACGGGTCTATCACAATATCATTGTCTAAGTGAAAGTTAATAGTTTGTCTATTGCGAAACCACAAGGAGGGAAGAGATTGCATCATCATCGGTTGAAAAGATAAATGAGGAGTTAACTTTGTGACTTTGCAAAAAGGAGATTTTGCAACATTGGCAGTAGTAGTTAAATGATGGTGATTTGGTGAACTTTTATGTTACGAAGTCATGAAAAGGGAGATCACATCATCAGAGGTTTTATCCAGGTAGTTAGTTAGTTTGTTGCGAGACCCCAAAATGTTAATTCAAGCGATTTTTGCATGTTCATAGCGGTTAAAGGGAAAAGACTTCTGGCAGTCATGAAAAGGGAGATTGCATCATCAGAGGTTTTATCCAGGTAGTTAGTCTGTTGGTTGTGAGACCATGAAATGTTAAGTTAGGTGGTTTTCACATGTCTGTAGTGGTTTAAGGGAAAAGACTTCTAGCAGTCATGAAAAGGGAGATCACATCATCAAATTTTTTTTCCTAGTAGTTAGTCTGTTGGTTGCGAGACCGCAATATGTTAAGTTAGGAAATTTTCACATGTTCACAGTGGTTAAAGGGAAAAGACTTTCGACAGCCGCAAGACCATGATGGTAGGGATTTTCATGTTCTGAGGTTTCAATAGAAAGATATGTCATCTTGCAAAGCCATGAAAAGTTAAGATGAAGCCATCTTTGCCACTTTCCACTGGTTAGAAGGAAATGGGTTTTGACAACTACGAGACCACGATGTAGAAAGTTTAAGTTTTGAAGCTACGACAGAAGGGGAATCTCATTGGAAGAGGATATAAGGCTTATCACAGGGTTGTAAGGGTAAATTGAATATTTGATTTAATAGTTGCAATAGCCTAAGAAAAGAAAAAGAAGGGTTTCACAGTTTCATGAAAAGATTTCAAGGTTAATTTAAATTGATTGCGACAGAGCATAGAAAGAAGGGTTTTGCAAATTATGAGTCATAAGATTGTACAATGCATTTTTAAAGCTTGAAAATTTGAAAGTATAAAAGAACACGTTTTCAAATATATTATCTGATTCCCAACAGTTGATGAGTTGACATTTTAAGGCAAATGAAATAAAGGTAGTATTTACTACTAGTAGTGGTCAATAATAGATATCCATGCACATGCAAACTTTTAAAGCCATTAAAATTTAACAATTCTGAGATATCTAGAGCTAACAGAGCAAAAAGAATTTGTAGTAAGATCAGAATGGCAGAAGCTGAATCATTAGTAAAGAAGGGCATTAGAGAGGGCAGCAAGGTTTCATTATTTGCCAAATTTGCAGAAGAATGGTTGAAGATTCTCCAATGCTCAAAGTGCTAATGTCCACATGTTTAGAGATGCTTACAATGTCTGTAGAGATGCTCAATTACTAGACACCAATGGAACTAAATTGTTCTGGTACTTTTACAAGAATAGGGTAGAGAAGGTTCCCATGTCAAATTCATGGACAAAGAACTTGGGGAAGTTGATAATGTTAGAGGTATACATGGATGTTGACCTTATCAAGGCACTAGTAAATGCATATAATCCAACCGCTCGATCCTTTCATAGAAAGGATATGAGCATTCTCTGTACGTTAAGTAAGGATGCTTTTGCTGAAGCATTTGATTTGTAGGGTCCCAGGTCAGTTCCTATTAACCTGGAAAAATTGGAAGAAACATTTCAGAAAAAGAGAGGTTTCTATACAAAACATGCAATGTTATGACATATCTTGAGGGAAAACAAGATGAAAGGAGAATTCTCAAAAAAGGTTACTAATTTTATACCCTTATCATATTTCTGTGCATACTTTTAGAAAATAGTTTTCAGATCGAACAAACTATTGGGAGTAGATGGATCCATGGATGCCTCCCTAGCATTGTATGTGATAGCTCTAGACATTTAGGACCCACATACTAATGTGGGGTATGATTTTGGAACATTCATTGCTGATAGTATTCATTAGCAGATGGAGATATCTCAGCAAGGTGATCTTGGCAATTTCAAATTTCTACATTACTCATTGTTTATGCATCTCATCCTCTTCTACAATGTGGGCCATGTGGATTCTAGTTTCATTGAAGCTTTGGACCATTTCAGAGAGGCATTGCTTGTTCAAAGATGGACAAGATTATGGTAGAGGCTATACTCTTTTTCTAATTTTGTTGCTACTATTCATAGGATGTTAGGTTCAAAATTGGAAAGATTACCTAGGTTAATCAGGAATATTGTTAGACCAACTATGTGTTTTGATGATGAGGGACGAATTGATCATGATTGAGGTAGTTCCTTTTTGTTAGCAAACTGTATAGTGATTAGAATTTTTGGTTGTTCCCAACCCCCTCATTTCTTGCCAAGATAAGTACTGGAGAGGGTGGGTCTAGTGGAAATTTTCTGGCAGTTGTTATCCATGAATAGAGAATATCTAGGGCCAACCATCAAAAAGGGATCTTTTCTGTGTAGAAATTTCAAAGTAGGGGATTTTGAAATTGGTAAAGATGCCATTGAGGAAGTTGATGCCTTCCTAAGAGAGTTAAATTTCCCCACTACCCCCACTAGGGTTTATGACCCATATAACATTGTTAGAAGTGCTCTTAACCAAATGAGGGGTTATAATGTCATCATTGGAAGGAAAATTTGGGAAGAGGATGTCATTAGGGATCAATTGGATGAAGCTGTCTGTGTTGATAGGATGTAGAAGTGGAGAGAAATCCTCTTAGTAGAGGAAGAAATGAAGAAAGTAGATCCTAATTTCCAGGGCTTCTATTCTAATTTACCCCATTTTAAACAAATTGATAAGTGTATTGAGGAGTTTGATAACATTATGGCTCAAGTTCCTCAAAATGCTAGAGATAGGGTAAACCCTTCTTCTCCAGAGGTAGATGTTGTATTGGAAATCAGTGACGAAGAAGATCAGCCTGGCCCTTCAGACTAGGATAAAAGGGGCAAGAAGAAACAAAAATTGATTGAGGTTCTAGAAAAGGCTAGAGAGAAAGCCTTACAAGTGCTTCCAAAATAAATTGGGTATTTTGATGATGCTAGACAAAAGTTCTTAATTGATCAAGCTACTCAAGAGGATAGGAAACCCAATAGTTTAGAATTGCAGTCCATGATGCTGGATGACGAAATTATACAAGCTCAAGAATTCATGAAGGATGATGATTTTATCAAGAGTGAAGAATTCAAAAGTTTTCTGTATAAACTCAAATAGAATGAACTTTCTATGCATGTAAAACTTGGAGACACAAATGAAAAAGTGACTTAAATGGTGTAGAAGCTCCAAGCCTATGATCCTAACAGTGAAGGCCTCACTGTAGAGAAGGCTAGGGAATTGGTACAAAGGAGTGGTATGATAGTTTTCCCAGGATGGGATATTAGTTCATCATTCTTGCTTGATCAAATGAGGAGACAAGAAAAATCAATCTCTTATGAGGAGATTAATCCATTTGGTGAGTTGCAGGGGGCAAGATTTAATATAGATAGTAAGACAATGGCTATTTGGACTATAGCTCCCGAATCAGAGAAGCCTACCCTGATGAAAATTAAAGAGACACTGGTAGGTAATGTAATTTTCTGGAATGCACATTCAACTTCTTCAGATCAAATTTACAACCTCTAAAACACTGCTTCTATGCTAGGCAAGAACAAGATTGATATTCTTCAAGAACAACTAGTGCAAACATATGAAAAGTACCTTGATGCTAGGAAGAAGTATGAAGAGGAAATGAGAAGAACATATGTTCTACATCACACTTTGGAGGAATCAAAAAAGGAGAATGAAGATTTGAAAAGAGAAGAAAGGTCACTAAGAGTAAGGGAGGTACAAGACTAGATTATTCAATCTGACCAGATAGTAGAAGAACCACATCCAGTAACACATATGAATGTGGATGAGTTTGAGATTAGCAAGGATGCAGAGATCAGGACAATGAAACAGTTTTTGATTCATAGAATCATTGCTTTAAAGAGAGCCTCTGTAAATGTACATAGTATGTACAATACTCTGCAGAGTAATGAATACCAATGCTCTGAGGCTTTATCACTATTATCTCCATTGTTTGCCTAGTGGGGGCCATACATTCAATTCTTTGATAGGTTAGTTCCTTTACTCACACAAAAAAAGTAACTACCTAAGGAGATAATTTTTCCTATAAGGAAAATGATATATCAAGTTAAAGAATTGAATTCATTCTTCAATGGTAAGATTAAAGCAGTAAGGGGAAAATTGAAAAGCATAGCATCGGGTACCCCAGATTTCATTCCAACAATTTTGAACAATGAAGGGTATGTCAAATCTTCGCAAGAGTGGTCTTAATGTTTTGGTCTAATATTAGACCATCGAAGATTTATAGCATTTTCAAGAGGTGAATCAAGTGCTCAAGTTCTATATGATATGATTGATATGACATACAAAATTGAAGCATAGATGAACAAAATTACTGGAGAGGGTAAAGCCATCACAGATGCAAAATGGACTAAAAACATCAGTGAATTAGAGGTAGTTAGAAATACAGCGTGGCCCATTGTGGATACAGATATTGCCATCTAGGAGGTTATAGCAGATATCAAAGCAATCCCTTTAGTAGAAGATGATTAGCAGAAAAGATGGTGGCCTCGAGGAATCAATTGGAGGACAAGTGTTGCAGAAGAATATCAAAGAGAAGTTGTTCATCATAACAAATTACCTTACCTTTGTGGTACATTTGCTATGGGTAATGCTGCAGTTAGAACTGGAAGATAGGCTTAATGATCACTTGCCACTTGTCACATTTTTTAATTGTTTCCTCTTTTTCTATTAAAAGATGTTACAAAAGGTTTCAAAAAATTATAATGATTATCTCAATTGTTGTTATAACTTATCTTTTTTCTTTTTTAATGAATCATGATGTAACCTTTCTAAGCCTAAAGCTTGTTGCAACTTAAGTGATATAAATATGAGTTCCCAAGGCTTAGAAATGGTCCAATCTATTGTTATTTTTCAGATTAAGTATAATTTTCATTAAGAGTAGATATTGTTTCAAATTTGTGTATTTCCATTATGTTTTGTAGTTAGTAGTTCTCTATGATGTTAATGTTAATGAAAAGTGTCATATTATGTGCTGATATTATAGCCTTTGCACATGTCTCTATTATCATTTTTTTTATTATCAAACAACTAAATCAAGAGAAAGATACAAAAATAACATTGTGTCAACAATATGAATAGAGTAACAACTAACAAAAACCTTGTACTCAAATCAAGAGAAAGGTACAAAAATAACATTATGTCAACAATAGAGTAACAAAAATCTTGAACTCAATTTTGCTAAATTGTAATTGCAATATGACTAAATATGGAAGAACTAAAGTAGAGTATACCTATAAATTCCTTAGAACTGAATGCTACATTGCTAAATCACAATTCACTTCATTGACTTAGTATCAAATGTGATGCTTCTATATCCCATATGGAATCCAGATCCTGAAACTAACTAGTACTAATAAGTTCCTCTTCATTCTGGTATTCAAAATCTGTAAAATCTTCATCTTTATTCTGACTTTGAGACCTAAATTCATCATTTATGTTGGAGTCAGTAGTAGAAGTAGAACCACCATCTTTTAAAGTGTTGCAAAGGCCTCCTCTTTCACGTGTGGAATTCTAAATGGCTGATGACCTATCATAAGAAAAATATCTAACATTGTATTGAGTTACAAACAACCTCAAACAAGTTTCCAAATTTTTGTCTAGTTTGTTTCTGACATTTGATTTCAAAAACCCCAATGTACTGAAAACTCTCTCATCTTCCACCAACCCTAATATCATTGTTTGACATAAATTAGCAAGTTTGAAATATTTTGATATTGAAGTACATAATACTTCACTCTGACTTATCCTTTTCCAAAGCCTTGTTATTGCACCAGGATCGAATGGATTCTCAAAGTTTTCCATCTACTATTTCACAATGCAAAAAGTTTACATTGTTTTTTAAGATTATTTTAATCTAAGATTCCTTGTACTAGTTGTCCATTGCAATCTATATACTTTGAAAATTGTGTTATCAATTCGTCAAGTTTATTATGAAACAACTTTGCATCAGTTGGATTATGTCTAAAGTGTTTCCAAAATTGAGGAAATACACAACTCATGGCTTCAAGAATTTATTCTTGAGGGAATCTTTCATGAATCTCACTTGAAAGTTGGTAGGAAATAGACTTCACATTTTCACTAACAGATTTAACAATCTTGTCAAAATCATCCTTTCTAACTGGTAGTACTCTACCTCTCTTGGTTGTTTTAGATTGGTGCATTGGTATTTCAAATCCTTTCACAAACACACAACTCATTTTTCCCATTGAATCGCAAAAAATTCTCAGCATGATTCAAATTTGTAATTATCTCCCACCTTGAAAAAATTAGGCTATGTCCTGAGAGATCTGAATACAAAGAATCAAGAGCCATGCATGTCATTTTACATAAATTAGAATACTCATGAATATACATAGTTCTGTCTTGGGCTTTCTTAACAAATTTGTTCATTAAATCTAGCATGGGGAGAAGACTAGCTAAAGTTAATATGTTTTTTTTATATCACTTAACTTACTTAACAAATCAAGAGCTCTGTCCACTATAAGGCATTGCTCATATAGAACTCCAATCAAGGATTGATATTTTGCTAGAACTCATTCTGCTAGTCCATGCAAAGATATCCATCTAGTCTCAACATCCTTCAGAATCTTATTTCCTACTATTACTACCTTAGAAAAAATCTTAAATTCTACAAATTGTTTAGGACTTCTGCAAAAGTATGAGTGGAGCTCATAGATTAGATCTTCAACTTTTGACACTGTAGGAAAAGTACTTACAATCTTATATGCTAAATTCATTCGATGGGCCATGTAGTGTATTCCAAGCATGTAAGATGAAATACTAGTTTGTAATCTTGCACAAAGACCAGTCCTTTGCCCTTGCATTACTGCAGCTCCATTAGCTCCGACACACACTAACTTCTTTGCAATTGTCAAGTCATCCATACCAGCAATTTCATTCAAATCTTTCTTAACTTCTAAATATAATTTTTTTGCAGTTGAATTGGCCCTCATTTTATGAACACAAAGTAGATTAGCTTGAGGGACATGATCTTTTATAGTATATACATGCATATAGACCGAAGTAGTGTTATCTACTGCAATGACTTCATCTAAGGATAATGAAATGAACTTGGATTCTTTTACTCTCTCCTATACATTTTTCTTTTCCACCTTAGCAAGATAACTTTCCATTTCCCATCTAGCGTATATTGACCAATGTGACATAGGATACTGAGGAACTCTCAAAAAAGATAATAAATTACTATATTCTGAAAAGTCTCTCATAGGATGCCCTCTAGATAGAATATGAAAAATAACACTCATTTGAATGGTCTTTGCCAAGTTTGCATCATTAGCTACATGTTGAAGCCCATCCTTGATTGGATTTCCACTACTGCCGCTACTAATTATTGCTATTTTCTTGAAATGCTCTTCATATTCTATGGAATACTTAACATGAAGGCATTCTTCCTTTGATTTCCATCTCACTTCCGCTACTTCCTTTCCATCTATGATTTTTTTTTCTTCATAAACCTTACCAATATGTTTTTCTATAGTGTCGAGCTTTAGCTACAACTTTTTCTCTCTTTTAGTTTTCTAGGTACAAATCATACACTTGCATTCTGTTGGTGGTTCATCATTGTTTGTGACTGGTTCAATAAACCAGTACTTTGCTACCCAATCAACCTGGAAAGTCCTTTTCATTTCCCACTCCTGCCCCATTTTTACATTCCTTTTTCTTTTCTTCCTACCAACATCAATATTATCTTCTATTACAACATCTTTTGTTGTTCGAACATTGTTATAGTTGTTTGATGCATTTTGATTTAATTGAATAACAACCTGGTCTTCTAGTGGTGGTGAGGTATTGTGATTTCCTTCTGCACTTGTACTTGCACAAGTTGGTGGACCAAAAACATTGTCAATTCCAAAGAAATCCATTATGGTAGTATCTCTAAGTTTTCAGCATTTTGATGTAAGATTAATCCCTTTACTACCCTTGGGGGTCTTACCCTTGTCACTTCCCTAAGACTGAGCAATATTAGTTACAAACTCACCCTCCCCTGACATCTCAATCCACTGACAATCCTTTTACTTCCCTAAGAATAAGCAATATTACTTTTAGACTAGGAATTGAAACTTAAAGAAAAAAAGTTAAATTTCAAATCTGGTTTTTGACAGTTGGTGAATTGACATTCTACGGAAAAGGAAATAAAGGTGGCCAATATCCATGCATGCAAGCTTTAAAAACCATTAATGTCACCAACAACTTTTAGCATTGCGTCCACTTTTTGAAAAAATTCTAATGAAAATGAGATAACAAAGGCAATTGTAGATAAGCTTCTGATTAAATTAAACTAGATAAGCTCAAGGAGAGTATTTTACAGCACAACTGCACATACCAGTGTATCACCACTTGTGATAGCTATCTCTAGAGTCTGAGTCATGCCCACGATGTGTCCTGCACTAACAAAAATTTGATGGAGTGCCAATGGTATTTAGTGAATGTCTCATTGCTTAGGCAAATTTAGATTTATACATATTACAAATTAATACAATTACCAATTTACCATGCCAAACGAGCCAATTCCTCCATGGCAAAATCAAAGTGTGTTGACAAAATGAACTGACTCCTCCACTTCCCATAATGTGAAACAAGCCAACTCATCCATAGTAAAATGAAACTGGGATGGTGAATTCTCCCATACTACATGAAATAGAAACTTGAAACCCAACGAACATTCCACGATAAGTGTTACCTGGTTGGTTGTGTGAAAGGCGAATACCACTAGGAAAAAACTCAAACATAACATTTTCCTTGGCGATTACAATGCTAGGCAACCAGGTAAACCCAACAAAGCTTGGCAACCAAGAAACCATGGAAGGGCTCACAAATCACAAAAAATAACACTAGCAAAATGTCAAATTTGCCAAAATATGAAAATTTGCCACTATATTATATCCTAATTGTAACCTTCATTGGATTCAAACCCGCCTATGCGAATGAGGATTCAAACCGTGTTTGTATCTTGGTTGGTCCCCAATCCCCTTGGTACCATGAGATTCACGCTTACCTTAACGATGGTATCATATCCCCTCACCTCACACGTACCCAACGCCAAAACCTCATTCGAAAATCATCCCGCTATGTTATCATAGCCAATACCCTATATCGTCGGGGTTATCATGATACTCTCTCTCGATGTTTAGACCAAAATGAGGCCGCGATGGTGTTAAAGGAAGTACACTCTGGACTTTGCGGTGCCCACACGAGTGGTATTTTCCTAGCGCGACAAATCCTTAGAGCAGGCTACTATTGGCCTACCATTGAAGAAGACTCCTGTGACTTTGTCAGAAAGTGTCTCCCATGTCAGCAGCATGCAAATCTTGTGCATGCTCTGGCACAGGATCTACAGCCTATTGCACCACCTTGGCCTTTCGCTTGTTGGGGCCTTGATCTAGTTGGAACTATCACACCCCTCTCATCTGATGGACATAAATGGATAATAACGGCTACAGACTATTTCACTAAATGGGTGGAAGCAGTCCCCCTAGTCTTAGCTACAGGAGTTCAGGTCTCCAAGTTCATCTTGTACCACATTGTTTGCCGCTTCGACATCCCATCCACCATCTTCACCGACCACAGAGGTAACTTTGAAAATCTCAACATGGAAGAATTATGCACTTCCCTCCACATCCATCACTGCTTTTCTAGCCCATATTTCCCACAAGGTAACAGCCAGGCAGAGGCAACTAACAAAACCCTCCTCAAAATTCTAAAGAAAGTTGTCAATGATTCTGGCCGTGATTGGAACCTACAAATAAATCCAGCCCTATGGGCCTATCGAACTTCCTTCCGTACATCCTCAGGCACAACTCCATACTCCCTAGTCTATGGTGCCAAAGCGGTACTACCTATAGAGGTTGAACTTCCCTCCTTGCGCATATCTTTGCAAGGGCAAATATCAGATGAAGAATATAGAGTAGCTCGACTCACCCAGCTAGATCTCTTAGACGAGAAGCGGCAAAAAGCCTATGATCATCTCACAGTCTATCAAACTTGTCTCAAAAGAAATTTCAACAAAAAGGTGCTTCCATGACACTTTCAGCCAGGTGACATGGTCCTCAAAGAAAACATGAAAGTCCAAGTAGATCGAGAAAAGAAAGGCAAGTTTGAACCTACATGGCTTGGTCCTTATGTTGTCACTGCTTCCTTTGGCTCTGGAGCTTATCAGCTATCTACACCAGAAGGAGAACTCTTGAATGATCCTACCAACATCATTCATCTCAAGAAGTTCTATGCTTGAAGATCCTTGGTATACCAAGCTTTTGAAAAATACAAAAGAAAAAAATAGTAAAGAGAAATAAGCGTCCAATGGTGAAAACTTAGCAATTCAAGCACCTTGGATAGGTACCTTGGTGAAAACCTGGTAATTCAGGCGCCTGGTGTACTAAAGACTAATCCATTATCTATCACTATCCTATCCCTCATCCATTTACCCACCATCCCATAAGACACACTTGCTTGTTCCCTTGGTGTTCCAACCAAATATCCAAAATCTGATGAAGCTTGTAAATACCTCCTGTACAGCTTGTAAATCTTGTACCAAAGCTTGTATTATACCTTGTAAATCTTGTACCATACCTTGTCTATCCGAATCTTGTCCAAGGTTTGTACCATATTCCAGCCTATAAATAATATTGTATCCTAGCTTGTATACTATCACGTGCACACACAAAACCCCATTTTCACTTAATCTTTTCGCAAACCATCTACCTATCCACCTATCGCCTATTATAGACATCCCATCCTTCACAAACATTTCCATCTCACAAAAACCAAAACATGAAAAAACTTGTACATTTGTAACATATCTTGGTCCATCAGCTTGTACATCCTCTTTAGCTTAGTACCATTGTATCTATCCAGCGTTCGTGTTAGTTCATCCTTGGTCAACATCTTGCACACATCGCACACTTTGGTTAGATATTCCAATGCATCCTTTAGCTAGATTCCCTATCACCAAACTGTTATCTTTCTTAGTTCAGCTTGCCAGATGCATCACTCATCCAAATCCACCAGCTTAGGTGCTCTCCAATAGGTCCTTGCAGGATATAGCTTTCATCATGTCTGATCTTGGTTCGTTAGTACCTCATCCTACCCATCTCGTTGGCAAACGGTTCTCTTTTGGATTTTCATTTTCTTTTGATTTGGGATCTTCCCTTTTGGGTCTTGAAGTATCTTTTCCAAGCAATCTCCTTGTTCCCTCCTCAAGGTTGCCACGATCTTCCATATCATGGTATGCTGTGAATGGGGCAATTAGAGCGTAAGGTCTTGATCAGGTCTTTCATTTGTTTTTCTTTTCTGCTTGTGGGTTCTCCAATGTCGTTTCCACGCTGCTTCCTCTAGGATTCATGTGTGATGTTGGGGCAATCCTTGCATGTTTGTTTTGAGTTAGTTTGTCAATCCTTTGGATAGTTGGTGAAAAGGCCTTGATGTTCTTGGTAACCTTGGAAATTAACCAACAGTCCTATAGAAAATCTAGTGCTCAACTACATGGTGGTACTTCTCTTTGAAGTATCCCCCCGTTCAAAAAGCTTCAATGGTTTTTCTTCATCTCCATTATCCCCCATCCATATCCAGCATCCGTCTCTCCTACCCCAGCTTATGCATCAGTATCTCTTTGAATCACTCATCACTCTTAGCTTTAGGGATCCACAATCCTAGTCTTAGGGATCCACCAATCCAAATCAATCCACCAAGCCTCATCTTTCGAGATCCACAATCCTAGTCCTAGGGATCTCCGAAACCCATCTTCCACCAATCTGACTCTTTGAAATCCTGTTGCATCAGCTTTATAATCCCCTCATCCATCTCCCTATCCTGGATTCTTTTTTATAGCGCTCTGCTCCTTCATCCTCCACCTTCCCTAAAGTCTTAAGCTTGCTTCCTCTTGTACATCTGATTCTCCTTTATCATTCTCCTATAGTGAGAGTTTGAGCTAATTTAGCCCCTTCTCTTTGCCAATCTGAGTTTCCTTGCTTATTCGAGATTCTTGTACATTTCAAGAAGCCATCGAGCCTCACTTTCTCTCCCCGCTGCCTTCTTGAGGGGGCATCTCACAGTCCATTCTCTCCTCTTCTGCTCTAGCCTTGGGTATCTTATTTTCTTATCTTTGATGCCATGCCACTTGCGACATCACATCAAAGAGGGGCAAAATGTAGACACCTAAAAACCTTTAGAAAATAAAGTATTTTTATTTTCTGGAAAAGTCCTGATGACATCATCATTTATTAATTAATTAATTTTTATGCCATTAAATCCCTTTATCTTAATTAAAAATATTTAATTAAGGAATCCCTCCCAAAAATGTTTAAATCTTATTTAAACATTATTTTCTTATTTATTAATTATTTAATTAATAAATTGACCAAAAAACCCAAAATAAATAAAAAATTTATTTTTTGTCCAAAACTTGGCCAATTTCCTTATGACCAATAACCTCTTCCAAAATCTTCTAATCCTTCTTTAATTTCAATTAAAGGCTAATCTCATCATTTCCTACCCCTAACCCCAACTCAAAATATTTAATTAAAATTAAATATTAATCCTCATGTTTATTAAAAAAGTTTTAATAAATATCTCCTCAACCCAAACCCTTGAAATAAATAAAACTTTATTTATTTCCTAAAAATCTAATTTATCCTCACCCTAAGAAGTTCTAGACTCTTCTAGAAAGTCTTCATCCTCATCCTAGGAAATTCTAGACTATTCTAGAAAGTCTTTATCCTCATCCAAAATCTAGACTCTTCTAGAAGATGTCTTTAAACCTAATCCTAATCCCCTCCTAACCTTGTCACATTCCCTAAACATGGGTTAAAACTTACTAACCCAAGCCAAAGTTAACAAATATCTCTTCCTTCACCCACCCTCATTAAATGCCATCCACTTGCCTATCCTTAAGCTAATCCTAAACCATCCTAATCCATCCTCTAATCATTTGCACAAGCCTAAGCAAGCTTATAACCTTTCTAATCAAGCCCAAGTCAAAATTTCTCTCATCACCCTCAAAATATCTCAACCATAAAACTTTATGAAGTCCACTAGGTCATAAATGACTCTTACAAGCCCTTTTATTGCTCTTACAAGTCATTATGAGGGTCTTTATGAAGATTTTATCCTTTGAGCCTCCTTTGTTGACTCATCCTTCCCCTTTCCTCCATCCTCTCACCATGTGACATGTGTCACTCCTTGATTGGCTATAAGGAAGCACAATCCATGTGCTCTCCTCTCATGCAATCTGAGCCCTCCATAAGCTTTTTCCCATCCTTGCATCTTAGCCCTCAAACCCTCAAGCCTCTTGCCTATAAATTGGATCCTTCCCCTTTGCAAAATAACACAATCCATGAAGTAAAGTTATAATGCTATTTTGAGAGCCAAATCCATTCTAAAGCCATCTATCCACACCAAAAATCCACAATCATCCATTGAAGCCTTTGGAAGCATATTGAGCATACATCCTATCCATTTAGATAAAGCTACTCAACAAGAGAGCTTCTTATTGAGAGAGTCCATTAATGGCTCATATTCTCAATTGAGAGCTCATCTTAGTCTATCTTGAAGTTTATGAATTTTGTTTAGTTTGTAGAAGCTTTATTTAAATTTGGTTTCTATTAGCATACTAACATTGCTCATATACATTTTGGCACGCCCGGTGGGACCCCGCATGGGTCATCTTCATTAGCTTTTTTAGTCAAGTTTTGTATGTTATTTGCTGATTTTGGCTAATTTTTCTTGTTTTTGTGATTGGTAGGATTGTATAAATTGGTTTTGTAGGTCCACATGAGCATGAAGAAGACAAAGGAACTCATAATCTATCTCATAGTGTTTGCAGATTTTTCAAGCTTATAGGTGGACAAAGAACTTGAAATTCTTCTTCCTCTTCTTGTCTATATTCTTCTTATTCCATCTACTTCTTCTTCTTCTTCTTGTGGGAGATCTTGGCCATTTTTTTTTAAGGAAGCAAAATCATACACACTTCTTTTTAGTGCTTAAAATGAACCCCCAAATCATACTTAAATCCATTGAAAAATTTAAAATTTGCAAGAAAGAAAAAATCTTTTAACAAGTGAAACTAAACCAATCTAATCATTTGCATCCTTGCAACATCAAGGTTTTAGATGCATTCATGCAAAATTAGGAACACTTCATTTTTGGGAATTTAAAAAGAACTTCAAGTTTCTATTTCGAAAGGTTCAAAATCAACACTAAGTGCACACTAAAGTTCTTTTAAAAAATCTCATGAAAACTAAGAGTCCTAAATGGTTGCCAAAAAATTGTCCTAAAAGCTTTGTTATTTGTTCCAAACAAATGTCTTATTGCAAAATCTTGAATGTTTCTTAGGATTTTCATGCATCAAAACAATCTAGGAATATCATTTTTGGGCTTAAAATATGAAAATTAGAACACAAAATCTTGAATGAAAACCAAAGTCCAAAGAGTCATTTTCACTTTTGAGTCCAAAACAATCTTGAATGATCTAAGGTTAAAACAAAGCACTTCAAAGTTCTTAAAACAACACACAAAATCTCAATCTTGAATGCTCAAAAGAAAACACTTGAATGTTTAACCACTTTTCTTTGAATGCATGTTGCTAAAATCACTCTTGAATGCCATGGATTACAATCAAATTTTCCTTGAATGCATGATTAAAACAACAAATCCAATCTTGAATTCTAAGGATCAATTAACCATTGCAATATCAAACACTTCATTTGGAGCTTCTAAAAATTGAACAAAACAAATCTCTTTTCCACATGCAATCTAGGTAAAGTTTGATTTTTGGACATTTAAGAAACCTTGTTAAGTTAAAATACAAATTTGCAAAAATCAATTTGAGTGGTTCCTTGGACTCACCTCTTTTCTAATCACCCATCAAATATTAACCATTGGTTGCAATCTCAGCGTCATTTATGGGGATGGGTCTACTTGAAAAAGGTGTTAAATGTTCCACAATCTAACTCACTCACTTGGTCTTTGAATGTTTGCTTTAACTTTATCAAAATTCTTAAATGATCAAAAATCTAGATTAAATTGATCACACTTCAAGTTTGGGCACTAAAATTGAACAACAACTGACGTGGAGAGCCTCCGGGTGCGTGCTTGAAATCGAATCTCACACACTTTTGTTTTGGGCTTAAAACAAACTCACACTCAATCTTGAATGCCTTAAAGAAAATTAATCGATACTTGACGTGGAGGGCCTCTGGGCGCGCGAGTTTTCTTTTGTTGACCCTAACTCTTCTTATTGTTTGCATTCTTCGATCGATTTACTTTTGTTGGCGCTTCAAGTTGGAATTGAACATTGTCTCTTAAACATGAGTGCTTGCAAAGTCTAGATTAGCACACATAAGAGTCAGTTGGTAAAAGAACAAGCGTGTTTTTTAGCCCAAGGTCATCCAAGTCTTCTCTCCCCTTGTCGTCTTTCGAGGCCATCTTGGGTGTATAAGATTAGGATCCAAAACCTTGTTTCTTTTTAGGAGGCCTGCTTGGGGATTTCATCACCCCTTGGACGACCTCAACTCCAGCGTTCTGGCGGAGTATAAGAATTGGGAGGTGAATCGAAAGACACCTCTCTTGGGATCAAGATTTTGTCACTCGAGCTAAGCCTCAAGGAACTTTATACCCTTGAGAAGTGAAAGAGGAGAAGTGGGTTACCGCTCCTCTCGGCTGTTTGACATCTTTTTGGTCTCATCTACGGATTTGGGCCTCATGTACCTTGGGTATATCGAGGACTCCTTAGCTAAACCAACTGTCAACCTTGTAGACAACCATCTAGGATGTTAATGTGTTTGAGGTGACTGATCGAAACATTTGTAGAACATACACACTCCTTGGCGCAAGTATCACTTTCTGAGAATCAAAAACTTCTATCTGGTTGTTTCTATCTATTGCTTGATCTTTTATTTGTTGAATGAATGTTTGCCAAACTTGGTCAATCCTAGCTTAGGGCATACTTAGCGTAGTCACTGCCTATTCCAAAAGTTGAATGAGTTGAAGCAAAACAAACAAGATCTCTCAAAGCCAAGCAGATTTAGAAATTGATGTCAGAGCAACCCAAACCCAAACAGAAGTTCCACAAAGTTAAACTCAAACCATCTCTAGCATACCAAAAACTTTCAGCCAAGAGAAAAGAAATAACACCAAGCCCACGAATTGCCAAACTCCACAAAGCAGAGGACAAAGCTATCGACGAAGCACTTCAAGAGGCCTGGTTAGAGCGCACCATCAAATTTAGCCAACATCCAGGAGTTAATCCTGCTTATGCCTTACCAACTAGGCATGATTTCTATGATTAGACACCCTTGTTTCTCCCCATCTTCTTGGATTAGCTTCACTTTAGAGTCATCTTTGTAGAAAAGCCAGCCATCTTAGGTTATCCCCTTAAGCATTATTAGCTCATCCATCTCATTTAGAATCAAACCATCTAGCCAGCAATCAACACCTCACATCCAAGCCTTCAAAATTGTTGTCACTTTTGCCAAAAGTTTGCCACTCCTAAAATCTTCCAAATCCATCAATCTCACCAAGGTTATCCCTTTGATAGAGCTTTGTCTAAGGTAATCCAGCTTTGTCACTTGTTATCCCTCATCACCTTGAGCTAAAGGTTAGGATCCACAAGTGGTCAATCTCGTGTTCTTCCTAAAGGATCATCAGTCTATCTTTAAGTTGACACAATCACCACCAAGCTTGCACATAGGAAAGTAGACCTTTTGTGCTTTGGCAACATATCTTTGAAGTTAGAATCTCCAACCCAATCCTCCTTAGATTTTGTCATATAGCTTTGCCTTAACCTAGGAAATCATTTGCATAGAGAAGCCTTCCCCCTTTTGCATCCATCAGCATTATTGCATCTCATCCCTAGGAGCATTTTTCATGCCACCCGTCACTCGCTTAGCCAAGAAGAAAGAAACAATGGAGCCCTATCATTTGGATCGAACAACCTCACCCCCCTTGAGCACTCAGCCATCCTTCAGCCCAAAGAAAGCTATGCCATCATGTACTGACATTGAAGCTTTCATGAACCAACCAGGAAATGCAGTATTGGTAAATGCCATTATAGACAAGAACAAAGAGACAATCATGGCTAATTTTCGAAGGGAAAATGCAGGAGCCTTTGACTTTGGAAGACCCCCTCCATTATCAGATCCATCTCACCCATTGTTTGGGTAGCTACCACCACCCATAGGCTCTTATGATCCAAATTATCCTCAATATATGCCAAAAGAAGAGCCTCCAGCCAATCCATATGATCCAACAGACCCAAACATACCATCATCCACCCAAGTTGAAATCTCCATGCCGCAAGCCAACCCATCCACCACCACTCCATCCTTGGTTCATACCTCTCCGCTCCAAACCCCCTTTACCCAAAACAGCTCACCGTTCACCCCCTTCACTATTGCTGCTGTTGCTCCCCAACCCAACCTTCCAAATCCACCCATCTCCCAAATCAGTGCTAGCATCTTTGGCCAACCTCAGCAATATACAATAAGGATGCCACCCATGGAGCCAAGTAATCAACCTTTCATCACCCCCAACTTGCTCACTGCAGCCCAAAGCACAATCCCATCATTTCCATTAGGTCTTGGGAGCTCAATACCATTAGCCACAAATCTACAAGCTACTACCCTCACTCCACAAAGCTATCAAATCCCACAAGCTACTACCAATTTTCTACCAAACTCCCAAGTGACCCCAGCCCCTGCCACCACTCTACCAAGCTTCCAAATCCAACCACAAAGCTATCAAACCCCATCAGTTCCATTCCCAAGCTTTCAATTCCCACCACCTCCACCACCAACTAATCCATTACCTCCAATTACCAACTACTTTTCAATGCCACTTCTAGGAGGTAATCCACCACCCCAGCCAACCACCAATTATTTGCAGATACCATCCCAAATGGGGGCACAACCCACATATATTGGTCAAACCCCACAAGCCCCCCGATCCTTTCCCCAAGCCTCTCAACCATCTTATACCTTACCTCCACAAAGAAATCCATTTATCCCACAGCTAGCTTATGTTCCTCAATCCCAACCTCAAATCCCATATCAATAGCAAGCCTCGCAACACATGCAACAATATGCGCCACCTCCCCCTCAGCAACCTGTCATCCACCATGCAGCTGCCCAAACAATGTACAATCCCTATCAGCAAATCCCTCATAGCCATCCATATTCAATGGCCCCATCCAGCACATACCTACCTCAAGGCACTCCTACATTGGGGGCACCCCAGCCATCACCTATCAATTCAGAATGGGAGCAAATGAAGATAGCTCTGAAAGCCATCCAAGAAGGGAATGATCCGAAGACATTCAAGTTTGAGAATGTGTGTCCTTACCCATTTGACAGAGCCATTACCATGACACCATTTCCCAAACACTTTGAGGTACCCAAATTTGACAAATTCAGAGGAAAAGGAGACCCTGTCACACATATCAAAGAATTTTACATGCATTGCCAGGACGTAGCATACAATGATGTCTTCCTCTTGCGCCTTTTTCCCAAAGCTTAGCTAGACCAGCTCTTGAATGGTTTTATAGAATCCCCTATGGCACAATTAAAAAATTTGCTGAATTATCTGAGGCATTTGTAGCCCAATATGCCCATCTTGTTGAAACAGAGCTATCAATAGTTGATCTTGTCCACACCAAGCAAAAAGGTGGAGAAAGCCTTGTCGAATACCTGCAAAGATGGCAAACCCTTACCACCCGCATATCCTGCACCTTGCCAGAATGCCATGTTGTGAAAATGTTTATTGATAATGCCCATCCTAGCTTGGCTCACCACATGACCATGAACTATTTGCAAACCTACAAAGATATCAAAGAGAAAGGAATGATCCTTGAGCAAGGACTCATTAAAGATGGTGTGGTCAAGCTTTACAAGGAAGCCAACCAAAATCAATCACATTCCAATGACAAGTCTAGGTATTGGAACAAAAACAAGCACGTTGCAACAGATGGCGTCACTGACACCAGACATGTGAATATTGTTGGTCCTTCTCACAACCAGTCCAACCCACCATATCAACCAAAAAATCAACAAGCTATCAACTACCAACAACAGAATAACCAAAGCTATCAAAACCACAATCCAAGACCCAACTTCCAAGGGTCTAGCAATCAAGCTAATGCCATCAATGTAGCTGCAGGACAAAAGCCTAGATTCCAACCTACACCTAGAAAATATACACCCCTTGGTGAGCCATTGGATGTCATTTTTGAGAAATTAGTCAAAGAAAACCTCATCAAATTTTCTCCTACCCAGCAAATTGACCCAAGCCAATCCAAAGTTGCATGGTACAAAGATAATGAGTACTGCAAATTTCATAGGGTAAAAGGTCACACTACCCTCAGATGCATGAAACTGAAAGACTATGTGCAGGACCTCATTGATCGGAAGGAAATCACTGTTGGTGCCCAAACCTCTCCCAATGCAGGCTTACAGATCTATCAAAATGCTTTTCCTCCACACCACAACCAAAATCCTGGAAAAGCACCTATCCAAACCAACAACAACAACACCAACAACCGTCAGCCAAACCAACAGCATGGGAAGAACAATGACCACACTTCATCCTATATAGACTATGGTAGCCTTATAGGTTGTATATCCGAGAAAGAGCCTTCCGTCAATGTTATCAATATCCAAGGACCAAACAATGAGTGTGCAGTCACCACTCGAAGAGCGCAATTTAACATCGCAGGCCCACCTGTTACACCAACACCATCAACTCCATCAAAAAGCCAGTACAATATCTTGGAACACCTTGGGAACATGCCAGCCCAAATCTCCATTTTAGACCTTCTTCACACTAGTCCTGTGTACAAGAACATCCTTGAAAGTGCTCTCATAGAATCTCGTGTCCCTTTTGATATCAATGCTACTGATTTTCGTAATCTTGTTGGACACCTCTCATCCTCATGTGCCCTATCGTTCAAACCCACCGACATACCCGTGGTCGAGCCAGATCACACCCTTCCGCTTCGCATAGCCATCATGGTATCCAACTTTGCTGTAAAAAGAGTAATGATAGATAATGGATCAGCCTTGAATATTTGCACCCTAAAATTCATAAAACAAGCTGGGTATACTGAGGCAGATATCATCAGTGAGGTTATCACCATCAAAGCTTATGACAACTTGGAAAGAACCACAGAAGGAACTATCTTGCTGCCAATCAAGGTTGGGCCAGTCATCCAAGAGACACTCTACCATGTTATTGATCTAAACCTACCATTTAACATCCTCCTCGGTCGTCCATGGATTCATGCCATGAAAGCCGTTCCATCCACTTACCATCAGTGCATCAAATTTTCGCATCAAGGCACTGAGGTAACCATCCATGCCGATCCAGAACCCTTTGCTTACTGCAATGCAGTTGAAGCTTCATATACAAACCATTGCCCTGGAATTGATATCGGCACATCCATTGCCAACTCATCCCACACTTATAATGACCCAGAAACCATCCTCGCCTCTACCCTGTCTACTGTGAAGATCAATAACAAAGGTTGTGGAGAGTATAGTCTGTCAGATGCATTTGCTGTCGGGGCACTCCCACTTGATCCACATGCCCATGGACGACCGACATATCACAAAGCTAAGGAGGTTCCACCTCCTTGATAAAAACAGTTTGGCCCAACAACCTTTGTATCCTCAAAAATCCCTCTTCATGAGGAGCTCACTCCAGATATCAACAAATGGTTACATAAGGATGCACCTCAAAGAAATCAAGCATGCCTTGATCACTTCAGCCAAAAGTATCCCCAAGAACATAAGCTCATCACTGACAAATGGAACTATCAAGGTGGTGGTCTAGAACCAGAAGAAAGAGGCATGCAGTGCCCCATCGACACACACAAGTGGGAATCAAAGTCAGGTCTTGGCTTTGGCATACCCACAATTGGGGGCACCAATGAGAATGGTCACGCCTTTTCAAACATTCACCGCAACCTTGTCGAAATCGAAGACATTCCTGAGGAAGTTGAAAAGAGAGCCTACAACGATATCCTAGACCAAATCTCCCTCAGAGACTCTGTTCTCCAAGAACTATCCATCCACCTCATTGACCTACCACTCACCCATCCACAACTCATAGATTGGGACCAACCAAGTGTCATACACATCGATGAGTTCACATCAGAGGAGGCACTTCTAAGATTCATGGGAGCTGAAACTCCTCACAAGAAAACAAAGCCAGATTCTACCTATATCTACAAGCTAGATCCCAAGGGGTATTTTGGAGAAAATCCCCAACCTAGTTCCGATACACCCAAAATTGGAACTAAGGTGAATCTAAGACTAGCTAAGGCAATGAAGAGAACCCCTCAGCAAGAAAATCCAGAAGAACATGAGGATTTAGCATTGCCTCCTCAAGATAATCGACCAGAGGTGTCTTCTATTCTAATTGAGGATACTCGAGAAGTCAACATTGGTTCATCAGAGATCCCCAGACTTGTTCACATTGCTGCATCCCTATCACAAGACCAAGCTGACCTCCTCTTTGAGGTCTTAAGAGAGAACATTGGCCAATTTGCATGGTCATATCAGGACATGCCAGGACTTGATCCAAAGCTTGTAGTTCATCATCTTGCAGTTGATCCAAAGATCAAGCCCGTCAGACAAAAGCTTAGAAAAATGCACCCCAAGGTGGCATTATTGGTCAAAGTTGAATTAGAAAGAATGTTAGCTGCTAAGGTTATCCGACCTATCGACTACTCAGAGTGGATCTCCAACATGGTCCCTGTCACTAAACCTTCCGGTGACATCAGAATCTGCACTGATTTTAGAGATCTTAACAAAGCTTGTCCAAAAGATGATTTTCCCTTGCCCAACATAGATATGATTGTAGATCTTACAGCTGGACATGAAATTTTGTCCCTCATGGATGGATTTTCTGGGTATAATCAAATCAAGATTGCAGAAGAGGATCAGCATAAGACAGCATTCACTACCCCTTGGGGAACCTTTTGCTACAACATGATGCCTTTTGGCCTAAAGAATGCTGGGGCTACCTATCAAAGAGCTATGACAGCCATTTTTCATGATCTCATCCATAGCATTTTGGAGGATTATGTGGATGATATCTTGGTCAAGTCTCATACCTTCATGGATCATCTTGCTGACCTGGAGAAAGTCTTTGATAGGTTAGCCAAATATCATCTCATGCTGAATCCCAAGAAATGTGTCTTTGGGGTCAGATCTGGCAAGCTTCTAGGTTTCATAGTTTCTAAACGAGGTATAGAGATTGACCCCAAGAAGGTCAAGGCTATTTTAGACATGCCTCCTCCCCAGACACTGCGACAGCTTCGCTCTCTTCAAGGAAAGCTCCAATCAGTTTGGTGCTTCATCTCCCAGCTTGCAGATAAGTGTACACCATTTTCGCATTTACTGAAGAAGGATGAGAACTTCAAGTGGGATCCTTTATGTCAGCGCAGCTTCGACCATCTCAAGTAGTATCTCATCAATCCCCCTATCTTGGTTCCACCAGTTCCTGGTCATCCCCTGATTTTGTACATATCAGCAACACCTACTGCTCTAGGGGCACTTCTAGCACAGCTTGATGACTACAACAGAGAAAGAGCCATCTACTACATCAGTAGAACCCTAGTTGGTTATGAACTCAATTACAATCCTATGGAAAAAGCTTGTTTGGCAGTTGTTTTCTCAACTCAAAAGCTTCGCCATTACATGCTAAGTCATACCATCCAACTAGTCTCCAAGATTGACCCTCTTAAGTATATGCTCTCTAGAACAGCACTTACAGGCCGTTTGGCCAAATGGGTTATGCTCCTTAGTGAATTTGACATCCAGTATGTGGATAGAAAGGCAATCAAAGGGCAAGCTATAGCAGATCACCTAGCTGATGCACCTCTAATAGATGCTTATCCATTGATCACAGAATTTCCAGATGAGCATATCTGTCTAATTGAAGAACAACCCCCATGGAAACTTTATTTTGATGGCTCATACACATCTCATGGATCAGGGGCAGGAATATTGTTGGTCACACCTCAAGGAGATTACATTCCAAAAGCCTTCAAGCTACAATTCCCTAGCACCAACAATATAGCTGAATATGAGGCCCTCATAGCAGGATTAAAGATAGCTATAGAATGGAACATTGTTGAGCTACAAATCTTTGGCGATTCTCAGCTCATCATCAAGCAAGCCCTAAATGAATATCAAACCAAAGATGAAAAGCTATTACCCTACAAAGAGCTAGTTGATCAACTAACCCAACATTTTACAAAGCTTCAGTTTACACAAGTGCCTCGAATACAGAACAAAGCAGCAGATGCTATGGCTACTATAGGCTCGCTCTTGGAAATTCCCCAAGAAGCTACACAGTATGAGTTTTTAGTGGAACAACTCCTCACACCCACCTATGCGAATGAGGATTCAAACCGTGTTTGTATCTTGGTTGGTCCCCAATCCCCTTGGTACCATGAGATTCACGCTTACCTTAACGATGGTATCATATCCCCTCACCTCACACGTACCCAACGCCAGAACCTCATTCGAAAATCATCCCGCTATGTTATCATAGCCAATACCCTATATCGTCGGGGTTATCACGATACTCTCTCTCGATGTTTAGACCAAAATGAGGCCGCAATGGTGTTAAAGGAAGTACACTCTGGACTTTGCGGTGCCCACACGAGTGGTATTTTCCTAGCGCGACAAATCCTTAGAGCAGGCTACTATTGGCCTACCATTGAAGAAGACTCCTGTGACTTTGTCAGAAAGTGTCTCCCATGTGAGCAGCATGCAAATCTTGTGCATGCTCCGGCACAGGATCTACAGCCTATTGCACCACCTTGGCCTTTCACTTGTTGGGGCCTTGATCTAGTTGGAACTATCACACCCCTCTCATCTGATGGACATAAATGGATAATAACGGCTACAGACTATTTCACTAAATGGGTGGAAGCAGTCCCCCTAGTTTTAGCTACAAGAGTTCAGGTCTCCAAGTTCATCTTGTACCACATTGTTTGCCGCTTCGGCATCCCATCCACCATCTTCACCGACCACGGAGGTAACTTTGAAAATCTCAACATGGAAGAATTATGCACTTCCTTCCACATCCATCACCGCTTTTCTAGCCCATATTTCCCACAAGGTAACGGCCAGGCAGAGGCAACTAACAAAACCCTCCTCAAAATTCTAAAGAAAGTTGTCAATGATTCTGGCCGTGATTGGAACCTACAAATAAATCCAGCCCTATGGGCCTATCGAACTTCCTTCCGTACATCCTTAGGCACAACTCCATACTCCCTAGTCTATGGTGCCGAAGTGGTACTACCTATAGAGGTTGAACTTCCCTCCTTGCGCATATCTTTGCAAGGGCAAATATCAGATGAAGAATATAGAGTAGCTCGACTCACCCAGCTAGATCTCTTAGACGAGAAGCGGCAAAAAGCCTATGATCATCTCACAGTCTATCAAACTCGTCTCAAAAGAAATTTTAACAAAAAGGTGCTTCCATGAAACTTTCAGCCAGGTGACATGGTCCTCAAAGAAAACATGAAAGTCCAAGTAGATCGAGAAAAGAAAGGCAAGTTTGAACCTACATGGCTTGGTCCTTATGTTGTCACTGCTTCCTTTGGCTCTGGAGCTTATCAGCTATCTACACCAGAAGGAGAACTCTTGAATGATCCTACCAACATCATTCATCTCAAGAAGTTCTATGCTTGAAGATCCTTGGTATACCAAGCTTTTGAAAAATACAAAAGAAAAAAATAGTAAAGAGAAATAAGCGTCCAAAGGTGAAAACTTGGCAATTCAAGCACCTTGGATAGGTACCTTGGTGAAAACCTGGTAATTCAGGCGCTTGGTGTACTAAAGACTAATCCATTATCTATCACTATCCTATCCCTCATCCATTTACCCACCATCCCATAAGACACACTTGCTTGTTCCCTTGGTGTTCCAACCAAATATCCAAAATCTGATGAAGCTTGTAAATACCTCCTGTACAGCTTGTAAATCTTGTACCAAAGCTTGTATTATACCTTGTAAATCTTGTACCATACCTTGTCTATCCGAATCTTGTCCAAGGTTTGTACCATATTCCAACCTATAAATAATATTGTATCCTAGCTTGTATACTATCACGTGCACACACAAAACCCCATTTTCACTTAATCTTTTCGCAAACCATCTACCTATCCACCTATCACCTATTATAGACATCCCATCCTTCACAAACATTTCCATCTCACAAAAACCAAAACATGAAAAAACTTGTACATTTGTAACATATCTTGGTCCATCAGCTTGTACATCCTCTTTATCTTAGTACCATTGTATCTATCCAGCGTTCGTGTCAGTTCATCCTTGGTCAACATCTTGCACACATCACACACTTTGGTTAGATATTCCAATGCATCCTTTAGCTAGATTTCCTATCACCAAACTGTTATCTTTCTTAGTTCAGCTTTCCAGATGCATCACTCATCCAAATCCACCAGCTTAGGTGCTCTCCGATAGGTCCTTGTAGGATATAGCTTTCATCATGTCTGATCTTGGTTCGTTAGTACCTCGTCCTACCCATCTCGTTGGCAAACAGTTCTCTTTTGGATTTTCATTTTCTTTTGATTTGGGATCTTCCCTTTTGGGTCTTGAAGTATCTTTTCCAAGCAATCTCCTTGTTCCCTCCTCAAGGTTGCCACGATCTTCCATATCATGGTATGCTGCGAATGGGGCAATTAGAGCGTAAGGTCTTGATCAGGTCTTTCATTTGTTTTTCTTTTCTGCTTGTGGGTTCTCCAATGTCATTTCCACGCTGCTTCCTCTAGGATTCATGTGTGATGTTGGGGCAATCCTTGCATGTTTGTTTTGAGTTAGTTTGTCAATCCTTTGGACAGTTGGTGAAAAGGCCTTGATGTTCTTGGTAACCTTGGCAATTAACCAACAGTCCTATAGAAAATCTAGTGCTCAACTACATGGTGGTACTTCTCTTTGAAGTATCCCCCCACTCAAAAAGCTTCAATGGTTTTTCTTCATCTCCATTATCCCCCATCCATATCCAGCATCCGTCTCTCCTACCCCAACTTATGCATCAGTATCTCTTTGAATCACTCATCACTCTTAGCTTTAGGGATCCACAATCCTAGTCTTAGGGATCCACCAATCCAAATCAATCCACCAAGCCTCATCTTTCGAGATCCACAATCCTAGTCCTAGGGATCTCCGAAACCCATCTTCCACCAATCTGACTCTTTGAAATCTTGTTGCATCAGCTTTATAATCCCCTCATCCATCTCCCTATCCTGGATTCTTTTTTATAGCGCTCTGCTCCTTCATCCTCCACCTTCCCTAAAGTCTTAAGCTTGCTTCCTCTTGTACATCTGATTCTCCTTTATCATTCTCCCATAGTGAGAGTTTGAGCTAATTTAGCTCCTTCTCTTTTCCAATCTGAGTTTCCTTGCTTATCCGAGATTCTTGTACATTTCAAGAAGCCATCGAGCCTCACTTTCTCTCCCCGCTGCCTTCTTGAGGGGGCATCTCACAGTCCATTCTCTCCTCTTCTGCTCTAGCCTTGGGCATCTTATTTTCTTATCTTTGATGCCATGCCACTTGCGGCATCACATCAAAGAGGGGCAAAATGTAGACACCTAAAAACCTTTAGAAAATAAAGTATTTTTATTTTCTGAAAAAGTCCTGATGACATCATCATTAATTAATTAATTAATTAATTTTTATGCCATTAAATCCCTTTATCTTAATTAAAAATATTTAATTAAGGAATCCCTCCCAAAAATGTTTAAATCTTATTTAAACATTATTTTCTTATTTATTAATTATTTAATTAATAAATTGACCAAAAAACCCAAAATAAATAAAAAATTTATTTTTTGCCCAAAACTTGGCCAATTTCCTTATGACCAATAACCTCTTCCAAAATCTTCTAATCCTTCTTTAATTTCGATTAAAGGCTAATCTCATCATTTCCTACCCCTAACCCCAACTCAAAATATTTAATTAAAATTAAATATTAATCCTCATGTTTATTAAAAAAGTTTTAATAAATATCTCCTCAACCCAAACCCTTGAAATAAATAAAACTTTATTTATTTCCTAAAAATCTAATTTATCCTCACCCTAAGAAGTTCTAGACTCTTCTAGAAAGTCTTCATCCTCATCCTAGGAAATTCTAGACTATTCTAGAAAGTCTTTATCCTCATCCAAAATCTAGACTCTTTTAGAAGATGTCTTTAAACCTAATCCTAATCCCCTCCTAACCTTGTCACATTCCCTAAACATGGGTTAAAACTTACTAACCCAAGCCAAAGTTAACAAATATCTCTTCCTTCACCCACCCTCATTAAATGCCATCCACTTGCCTATCCTTAAGCTAATCCTAAACCATCCTAATCCATCCTCTAATCATTTTCACAAGCCTAAGAAAGCTTATAACCTTCCTAATCAAGCCCAAGTCGAAATTTCTCTCATCACCCTCAAAATATCTCAACCATAAAACTTTATGAAGTCCACTAGGTCATAAATGACTCTTACAAGCCCTTTTATTGCTCTTACAAGTCATTATGAGGGTCTTTATGAAGATTTTATCCCTTGAGCCTCCTTTGTTGACTCATCCTTCCCCTTTCCTCCATCCTCTCACCATGTGACATGTGTCACTCCTTGATTGGCTATAAGGAAGCACAATCCATGTGCTCTCCTCTCATGCAATCTGAGCCCTCCATAAGCTTTTTCCCATCCTTGCATCTTAGCCCTCAAACCCTCAAGCCTCTTGCCTATAAATTGGATCCTTCCCCTTTGCAAAATAACACAATCCATGAAGTAAAGTTATAATGCTATTTTGAGAGCCAAATCCATTCTAAAGCCATCTATCCACACCAAAAATCCACAATCATCCATTGAAGCCTTTGGAAGCATATTGAGCATACATCCTATCCATTTAGATAAAGCTACTCAACAAGAGAGCTTCTTATTGAGAGAGTCCATTAATGGCTCATATTCTCAATTGAGAGCTCATCTTAGTCTATCTTGAAGTTTATGAATTTTGTTTAGTTTGTAGAAGCTTTATTTAAATTTGGTTTCTATTAGCATACTAACATTGCTCATATACAAAAGGCACCAAGTTATGAGTTTGATAAAGGCAAAGGCAAGACAAATGTTGAAAATTTTAGAAATGAAATGAACAAGACATGGAAGAAAAAAGATGATTGCAACACATCAAATGGAGAAGGGATCACTTCACCCAATGGGTCATGTGATCACACCTCATCAAACTAAGAAACCAAGAGGTATGTGGGACTGATATTCAAAAGTTATATCACACATTAGTTCCAAAGGATTTAGTACTAAAAGGATTACATAAGCATGAACAAAGATGCAAGATGTTATTATAAATTCAAGAATCTTTAAGTTTTTCATGTTACTACCAAGCATGAAATATTTCCTATGTGTGCCAAGTGAAATGCAAGATGATGCTGAGCTAATAGACTGGCTAGTTGATGCTGAGCTCATAATGGATGTTGAGTGAGTGGAATGTTAGTGGATGTTGAGTGAGCTAGAAAATTGGTTGATGCCAAGATTATAGCCGTGTAAGCACTCAACATTAATTGCAATGTTTCAAAGGGTACTTGATAGATTTCAACTCATTTTACATCATTTTGAAATCAAGAAAGAGCAAGGAGAGAAAGAGGCAATCATAAAACTCATCCAAAGCAATAGCAAAAGATTTGAGTAATGATTCAACACCATTTTGTCAAATCTTGCAAGGTATTTATCAAGTGCTAAGTTACATTGTTTATATTTTTGTAAACCCTAGTTTCACACAATGGCATCTAGTTCAAAGAATGTAGAGGGTAAGGAGGTTTTGAATGTTCAACTAGTTAGTAATGAGGTTAAACAACCATATTGAAAGCATTCCTGATATTGCATACAAACAAGACCCCTCTGATACATTATCCATGATACCACCAAATGTTTTAATGGTTCAAGATGTTAGGAAATGTTATAACTATAAAATTAGAAGTATTGGTGATATGGAGATTAGGAAAGCATATGAAATTTTTTGTGAGAATGGTGTGTTGAGGGAAGAATTTAAAATTGCAGAATGGAAAGGGTTAACATGAACCCTAGATTTCCTGAATGTGTTCAAAACAGAATGGATTAGGATAGTATTGAGCAGGATACATGATAGTTCACTATGGCTAGATAATGGACCTATCAAGATAACCAAAAGGATAATCCATAGGGTTACAGGGTATCCAACCCTAGATCAAACTAAGACCCTAAGAAGTGATTCAAAAGAGGTCATTGAAAAGAATATAGGAGCTATGTGGAACAAGAGAGGGATGACAATTGATACCATCATAGATACGTTGATAGACTTTGCAGTAATGGTTATTTCACATAAGTTTATCAATCTAGAAGATTGAATAGTGTGCCCTATATAGCAGTGGATGTGGGTTATAAAATTGTTAAGAAAGATCACACATATGATCTTGCAGAACTATAATTACAACAATTGATTGAGAACCTAGGAGCAATAAGGAAGACAGAGAGTGCACAATGTAAATTTGGTTCTATTCTAGTATGCATATTCTTTTATGTTCAAAACACTTTTCCTACATTTGGCACAGTTGCATAAAAAACAAATAGGTCAGTGGCAGTATAGACTGGTGAATTCATTGAACAATTGGGTGAGAACTTTGAGTCAGTTATGACTAGCTATTTTGAGGACTTTAAGCAGTCAATGAAGAAGAGATTGAGAATACCAGTATCTATAGTGGAAAAGTATTATGATGATGTTTATTTTCTAGTGGATTTTGATTATACTTTTTTTCGAGCAGCAACACCAAGGGTGAGATGGATAAGACCCTTAGGATAAGAAATAAATGTAGATGAGGCCTTTGCTACTATAACTAATTTACTTGTAGAAGACATTGATAAAGATGCATAGGTATTTGGAAACTATGAGATGGAAATGTCCAAAATTACCATGGAATTAAAGATTGCCTTTGTTATAAAAAAGAAGGATAAATTGGTGAAGAAGTTGAAAGCCAAATTTGGTGAAGGTGCCAAGTAGGAAGAAGATGAAGAGGAAGAGGATGAAGAGGAAGAAGACACCTAGATCCAAGCACCACTTGCACTAACTCAAGGACAAGGTGAAGACCAGCTAGAGGAGGAAACAAAAATTGCTGAAGGTGCTAAGGGAGAAGAAGTTGAGGAAGCACCTACCTCCATAGATCAAAAGAAGAGGAAAGCTAAAGCACAATAAGTGACAAAGGCTAAGAAAATTGTAAAACAAAGCTAGCCCAAATCAATTGCACCTACTACAAGGGCTAGTGCACGTGTCACTGCACTAAAGGAAAAAGAAAAGACAAAACCTACAAAGTAGGGAGGTGAAGTGTAGAGAAGACCAAGGAGGAAATACATTGCACAAGCTGAATCTAATGAGGATAAAATAGAATCAGATGACAATAGCCAATTCAAAGTGGTGAGTGACAATCCTCTATCAAACTTACAAAATCTATGTGGAAATGTCAAGCATAGTGCAGATTTGATAAGATTTACTCATGTTGATTTTGATAACCTTGGTAAAGTAGGAAAGAATCAAGTGGAGGAGGACATATATGCCATGATGGAAAATTTTAAGAAAACCCCACTAGAAATTGCCAACTCAATACCTAAAAGCTTATATGAGAGAGTTGAGCAGAAATGACACTATTTCTTGAACTTGGAAAGACAAATAAGGGAGACTTTACTTGCACAAGTTATGCTTGAACTTAGTAAGGCACAAATTGCTAAGGCTATGAAGAAATATGTGGTTATGTTTGTACCTAAATATAGAGCCTTAATCATACTGCAAAACAATATTGAAGATGTTGTGAAGAAGTCCACAAAGATGTGGAAGATCACTTATGGGCTTGCTACAGTGAAAGAAGGTGAACAAGAGCCTATAGATGTGAAGGATGATGAAGAAGATGACAATGAAGACATAGTTGAGGGAGGAAAAAAAATGAACATAAATGACAAGGAAACAACTGAGGTAGAGCAACAAGAAGAATAGAGTGTACAAGATACACAATTGCCTAATGTCAAACCTCAACATGTAACAAGTGTAAATAATGAAACAATACCCGTTAAGGATGTTTCTAATGTCATAGCTTAGAACATCAATACCCTTATAGAGGAAGATCTAAAGAGGATACTTGATCAATCTACACTGTAGGAAAAATTATGTGATAATCTTGTATAGGTGAGTGTAGATGAGATCCATAAAATAGTGACTGATACAACAAGGAAAGAGGAAAATACAAAAGAACCACCTACAATGACCCCTCGAATCACTAATATAAAACCTTTGGACAAAGTACTAGAAACTACATTGGAAAATTTTGATGCAGTTGGAAAGGATACAGTGGAAACTCAAACCACTACTGAAGAATAGAGTCAAATAGGTCAGATAATCTTATCTACACCTACAACACAAGTGCAAGGTGCATCACAAGTCATTGTGGAAGTTAAGGACATGCTTGAAGAGACTAAGTTGACACCACAACTAAAGGAGCAAACAATAATTCAAGCCATGATAACTTTACTAGAATTTGGCACTCCTTCCAGTCACACTCTTCAGAAGCCAAGCAAAGATGTAACACTATTGCAAATCTCAGTGCAGAGTCAAAGTTCATCAAAGGCAAAAGAAGTAATACAATATGGAGATGTAAGCCTTGATGAAGAAATTATTTTTCCAAAGTATGATTATGCTATGATGACAATAGAGCATATGAGCATACTCTAGGATGCCCTAGCAAGAAAGGAGCATCAAGAACTGCTCAAAAGGGAGCATAGGCAAAAGTAGGCATTACAGGATATTAAAGACATCATTTTAGATGCATTTAACTTGTCTACTCTAGATGAAACTAAGCCACTCATTGAACAACTGACACATATAGTGGAAAAGGTTATTGATGCAGACCTTGATACAAATGCTAAATTGTTAGAATGGTCTGAAAAGAAATTCCAAAGCAAAGTAAATGAGAAAATATCAGGTGACATAGCACTCACATGTCATGTCCAAAATACGGGGCAAAAACACACGTAATTTTTTTTTTAAACAATAATAATTAAATCCACTAAGTTTGATAAGTTTAATTCATAAGTTAAAGCATAGGTACATTGTAAGGCTTAACAGGTTCTCCTATCAATAACTTGACATCAAAAAAAAATGTTATAATTAATGTGTAGGAATAAGTCGTTAAATTAAAATTTCATTATTAAATCGATATCAACACTTGTTTCGTTATTACTTTAATTTTAAAATTATATATATATATTCATTTACTTTTCAATATTCCATGCATAAAGTCGACAAAACATTAAAATCTCATAACACTACTAGTACTAAAAGACTAATTAAAAATACTAACATTAAAACATTCTAATTTAATCCAATTATTTACTTAATATTTAAAGTCTAAATTAAATACTTAAGGAAAGGTATGCTAGGTTTTGAAGGAAAAGGGAAAACAAACATTAAACACCAACCTGCACTTTTCAAATCTGCCCCCCCATATTTCATTTGCTAGTTAAAAATTATGTCAACTTCACATAGGGGCACATGCAAGCATTGACTCCAACCCACAAAGGCCTTGGGAATTTTCCTAGGATGGAGGTAAAAGTTAATTCTTTTAAAGTTTTCTAGGTGGGTGAGGATAGCACACGAAGTTATGTTGTAAAGTTAAATAGATAGGATCTATAGGATATTTAGGATATTTAAATATATTTTCTTGCTTTAATTTTTTTTTTTTTGATTTTAAATTTAAAAAGGGGATCAATAGAGAATATTCTCTATTATCTCAAGGGGAATATTTATTTTTCCCCATACAAACTCTAGAGAGCATTTTTGCTCTAGGGAGGTCTTTTTTTTGTCCAAGTCCTTTTTTGTTTAAGTATGGATTTTGAAAGAAAATTATTTTTATAACAAGGAGGTATATATTTTTCTTTTCTAATTGAATTTACCAAATACTTATTTAAACAAAGGGATTGTATTTTTTTAAAAGAGTGATAATAAGATTAAATGTAATACATAAGTATTTGAATTGAATTACTTAACCTCCTCATACTCACGTATAATTTACGAAATTTAAGTACCAATCAAATGCAAATTTTCTCAACATATTTTAAACTTAGAATTTCATAACTTAATGTATATCACCATGTTTTCTAATTTATCTCAATTAAATGAATATGATTATCAAGCATAAAAATGTTGCAGTAAGGTAAACATCATCACATCTGATTTTTAAGTAACATATGCAAAAACTGAAAAACTAGAAGACTCAAATGAAATAATGATACTCAATCTTTTATTTATTGAACCACCTGATTCAAAGGCTCCACCAGGAAAGAACCAGGAAGAAAACTCGACATCGTAGCCATTTCCACAATAAGTTAAAAATAACATTTTTGCACAGGACTTCTATCCCGAGGAGAAATCTCCCAACATATTTGGAGTTCAATAACAATTTTGAATTTCCCTCTTGGATCCACAATAGGGAAACCGTTACGAAGTTTGCAACACATCACGGTGATCATGGAGAGAACAAAACTGACTGGGAGACAATTAATCATAACATGAAGACAAAATCAAACATTCACTCCCATCCTGATTCACACAATAGGTTCATCATTGAACCAGACTAGGGAGAAGGTAGATTTTTCTGATAGGAGACGTCGGCCACAACACCATAACAGGTGCCCTTTTGGGGCTATAATTAAAAGAACTTTTGTTCTTCCATTTCATAATTTCCAAAACTCAAAACATGGTTTGTGCTGATGAGTAGGGGCCCATAACACCCTACTCTCTCTCTCCCTCTCCTTGTCCTAAGAAGAGACTTTGCACTATCAGAGTCCAACTAAAGACCTTCTCCCGTACATGGCCACTTCTGCCCTATCCGAGGGTGAGTAATGCCAATAAAACCCATATAATCCCTTTTAAATTCAAAACAAAATAAAAAGGAAAAGAATTTAAGAAAACCTATTTCAATCCCTCCCAAACATATTCAACAAACATTCGAACATACATATGCAAACAAAATGACTTAAGCATGAAACATAGCATGAACCCAAAAGAGCTTGAATGGTTTCTACCTTCACAATAAGGTTATGGCAATTGAAAAATTTGAGATGAGCTTCCCTTCCTTCTCCTTCTCCTTCAATCCTAAAGTGCTCTCTAAAACTAGAGGTTGGGTGAACACTCAAACCCTCTCAAATTTGCCTCTAAATAAGACACTAACTCAACCACCTTCCAAAAAGTAATAACTCCCCCGCTTTCCTAAAGTTCTAGATACTTCTAACTCAACTTGTCATAAGGCTAACATCAAGGTGGAGTTAAAGTTATCCAACTCATGATGAAAACATTCAATTTTCGCAATAAAACAAAAATGGGGTTTTTGGGTGACCATAAAAGTCAACAAAAGGGGCTAGGGGGGGTGGAAAATACCCCCAACCCATACCCATACCCCTTAGGGACTTAGATTTCATGATTTTTAGCTTCTAGGACTGTTAAGGGACCTAACAAAAGCTTGGAAATTTTTGGACTTTCTAACAACTTTCAAAAATGCAGATTACTCACTAATCTTGATTAGGGTAATTAATCTTGATTACTAACTGATTAGTAAAAAAATACTAACCTAGTCCAACTTAGATCTTTAGGTTACTCGGTTAATTCTAACTATCATGTTGAAATGCATATACAACTCATGAGTGCCAAGTGACACTGATAAATCTCTGTTACAAAACATTAACACTAATGATTACAAAATGATACATTCATTCAATCCATGATACAAATAAAATATGAACAACGGGGTTTGTGTCTTTTGTTAGACTCAACCCTGGTTTCCACAAATGGTACAAGGGGGTTAGTTTCATTTCTCTATTAGATTTTCTAGCTAAAATATCTTGCACACTCATTGCACACATCAGTAGCTCAAGAAAATCACATGCATATATATATATATATATATATATAAAACTTATCAGGAAAATCACATAACTCAGAACATAATCTTTCAAATAACTAGTTGTTTATGTAATTTCTACTCATATTCTTAACCATTAAAATGCATAGTCAAAGTGTTAATTCCACATTCACTTTCTACACTACTTCATCAATATACATGTTCATAAACATTAAATAACATATTTAAACATCAGAAAGTAAAACATCACACAACATAGAATAACATAATAATGTTCAATGTATCCGATAGTGTCTCAACATATCAAGTCATGATTATCAAAATAATAATGTATAAACTATGCTACGATGGGTCGGGGCGAGGCCTCACATCACACAAGTTGCATCGACAACAAAGGTAGAAAGTGTGAAGAAGGTACTTGAGAACATTTTCTCACTGTACACTAGATTATGCAATCCAACACTCTTCACACAAGAGACTAGAAGTCACATTTTGAGTTTGGAAAGTTAGATTAATGCATCAGGTGCAAAATTCCCTATGAGACTTGTTTAGAGTGAAAATCACTTCAGAACTTTGTTACAAACCCAAAGTTAGCTGCATTGTCAACATATGAAGCCAATATAAGGGAAAAACTGATTAGTATACAAACAACATTGACCCCACATATAGAGATTTTGTACAAGGAATTAGGTTATGCTAAAACCCTTATGAAGAAAGGCCTAAATCTTTCAACATTAGATGACCTAGTCCACCTTGTTGCTAACTTGGCCATCCAAATCAAATCTTTGGATGTAGCATGTGAAAATTGGGATGCAACTCTCAAAATTATCCTAGATGTCCATAAATATTTCTTGGAAAAACACACAATTAGTGTATAGCCCATTGACATAAGTGTCAAAAAGGGGTAGAAAAAAAGATAAGAGAAAAAAGGGGAGATATAGATTTTGGGAGAATAATAGAGAGAAGATAGAGAAGAATGGGGAGAGTAAGAAAAGGGACAGAGAAAAGATAGAATAAGCTAAGGGAGAGCAAGAAGAAACATCATGAAGTCAAAAGAATATCAGTTGAGCCATATTTACTCAGTAGAAGTACAAAATTTTGAATACAGACCAGACATATCAACTCAGGGGGAGTTATTAGATTTTGAGGTTTAAGTTGTTACAAAATTTTGAAGTTTGTACATAAGCTGAATAAGAGATATGTTATGCTTGTAAGATTAAGGATATTAATGCATACTCAAGTATTTTGACACTCATGTCAAAGGGGGAGCTTGTTGATCTTAGATTGGTTTTGACAAATGGGTGTCCACACACTTAAGTCATTTACTTAGTTCATACCGGACAAGTAGTACATGCCAAGCACAACATGTATATAATAGAGCATGATGAGTCCATAGTGAGTGTCATGCCACTCATGTGCTGAGTCACTCAAGTGTCAAGTAGATAGTGTATGTCGAGTGACATAGGAGCTGAGTAAGAAATGCATGCCGAGTAATATAGATGTCCTGTCATAGCATAGAATTCAGTATATGCCAAGCATCAGAGACTTCAAATGCCGAGTAAGACAGTTTTTCCATAGTTGTTTGTAATGGCACAAACAATTATGTAAACCATTTTTGAGTTGACCTGAAGATTAAATTATGATATTTTGGAGAAAAGGACAAATCTTAAGTTAGATTCCCAATGCATTACATGCAGCCAATCAAAAAAGGGAAGGATTAAGCAGCAAATGGATGAATCACAAATGTTGATTCATACCTAACCCTAAGTCACCTATGTCTTCTTAAGGAGGAAAAACCCTAAACTATCTAAGGAATGTGGAAGGAGTGAAGAGAGAAGTTTGGATGCACAAGTAGAGCATTCATGGTGGCTAAGGAGTTATGATCTGAGATTGCATTGCAGATCTAGTTAGAGTAAAATAGAGGACAAAAGATACCATACAACAAAGAGACATCTGATCAAGAAGGATCGAGAATACATCAGTTTAGAGGTGATATTTCATCAAGAAACCAAGTGCCAACCAAAGGATCATTGCTGAGTCATTCTAGCAAGTGAATACTTAAATATCTTAATAGATTAGTTCGAATAGGCTATATTGAAATCCTCTAACAAGGTGCTTACTTAATTGTGGTTGAAGTCCTTTAACAAGGAACACTTCGAAGAGGGTTTTGAAATCCTTTAATAGGGTGAGACCTAATAGTATTTGTAAGCCTTTAACAAGGTAGACCTTTCACAAGGTAGATCATGTCTCATGATCAAAACATTGTAACCTTTATTGGATAAACTTTATTACTACAGTAGTGAAGATTTGTGGGTGTCATCCCCACCCTAGTTTTACCTTCTCATTGGAGGGTTGATGTGTAATCATATCTGGTGTCATATGTGTGTGAATGCTTATATGTTTACATGATTTAGATGTACATGCTTTACATGGTATTTCAATTTACTTAGTGAATGTATGAGATGGATGTGTGGTGAATGTTTTTATGGGTCAAAGTTTAAACTATTGATTCACACCCCCCCCACCCACACACACACACACACACACACTCATAAGTTTACCTTTCCTATTGTAATCCCAACAATCATTATTGTGAATAATTTCGTCACATTGTAGACAATTGCATTAGGACACATTTCAAAGGTAATTATAAGAAATGGTTGAATGGAAGTTTAGTTTGTTTTAGTTGTCACAATATTGGACATGTGAGTGAGAATTGCAAGATTCAAGCACTAGCACTAAGCAATGAACACATCAAAGGAAAAGGAAAAGTTGATGAGATGAATCAAACATGGAAGATGAAGGTAGAAGCTGGAAATAGTGGAACAAGTGAAGTCAAGATCACCCAATCCAATGGAGAAGGTGATCACACTACTTCAAACTAATCAAGAAAGGTATATAAGGAGTTGTATATTTGAATGCTATATCATACATCAATTCCTAACATAAAATGTGCCAAAGTTCATATTTGCATAAGATAGATGTATTATGACATATTTGTGGAAATAATCAAGCAAATAATTAAATACACTATTGGTTTCAAATATCAATAATAATATTTGGATTGACTAAGCATTACAATATAAACTTAGTGCTCACATAGATCAAGTTGATGTGTTGCCCAAGTTAAAGGAAGATAGTATTGACCAATTTGTGTGGTGGAGACTAAGTTAACAAAGGGTGAAGTAATGACCAAGTTGATGAGACAATTGGATTCCACCTAATAGAGTACACAATATTTATGAGTGCCCTAATTCTAATTAATGAAGGTATATAGTGGAGATTTGAATACATTTTGTACAACTTGCATTCATATTTTGCAATCTTAAGTGATTTGAGAGAGTTTTGAAGTGATTCCAAAGGTTATTTCAAGCAAGTTTATTGGTGAAGTATGATCGAGTGTTGATTGGAAGACGTGTTGAGTTACTTAGATAATAAATTTCAACCCTAAACATAGAAATAACATCTAGATCAACATTTGCAGTGAAGAATCAAGGCGAAGAGGTTAGTAATGTTCAATTGGTAAAGAGTGACATTTGTCCTCCACCTAAATACTAAGTTGTTCTAGATATTGCTATGAAAGGTTATTCTATGGGTGCATCATCATTGATACCACCTAGGGTTATAATGATACATGATGTATGAAGTTTTTATATGTGCAAAACTAGTGAAGTTGGAGATTATGAGACTCGTATGGCATATGAGAAATTGTGTGATGAAGGAGTTCTAAAGGATGAATACAATATTGTAGAGAAGAAAGGGTTAAAATCCACCCTAGAATTCCTAATAAATTTTGAAGTGGAATGGATAAAAGCCATTTTGAACTGAATTCATGATATATAGTTATGGTTGGAGAATGTACTAATGAAAATTACAAAAAAATCATAGATGCAAGCATAGAGTATTCAACATTTGAGAAGTAGAAGACCATGTGATGCCAAATAAAAGATAATATTGAGGCAAATACTAAGGTTGAGTAAAATGGTTGCAGTATGTCAATATTAAACATCACAAACCAATTGATAGATTTTGTAGTACATGTGACAACACACAAGTTTTACTAGTCGATTTGACTAAATGATGTGTCATGTATGGTCGTAGACCAAGCTTGGAAGATTTTAAAGAAGATCATGAGTATGATCTTGTTGAGCTCCAATGGTTACAATTGGTAGAAAATATTTTATCAATCAGGAGAGTAAAGAATTCTATGTGTAAGTTCAGATCATTGACAATGAGTATTTTCTTTTATGTTCAAAATTCCTTTCCTACTATTGGTAATGTTGTTTGGGAGAAAGGGAAACCTATTACCAGACAAATAGGTGAATATATTAAGAATTTGGGAGATAATTTTGAGAGTATTTTGGATGGATATTTTGATGAGTTCAAGCAAAAGATGAGGAAAATTACAAGGATTCCTAAATCTTTGGTAGATAAGTATTACAATGATGTGTGTTTTCTAGTGGATACTGATAACACATATCTTCAAGTAGTTAAGCCAAAGGTGGCTTGGCTTAAATCATTTTCTTATGAAATTGAGATTGATGAGGTGAGTGTAGCAATCACTACATTTCTTGCTGAGGAAATTGATAAAAAGGTCTAACCTTTTGGAAAATATGAGGTAGCAAAGGCTAGAATAACAATTGACGTGAAGATTTCCTCATTTGATAGAAAGAGGAAGAAGATGATAAAAGACCTAGAAGATAAACTAGACACACAAGCTAAAGGTGAAGGGCCCTTGATGATAACACAAGGTCTTGGTCAGGATAAAGAGAGTGATGATGACGATGCAAGGGAAGAGGAAGAGAGTGTAAAGAAGAAGGGTAAAGACCTACCACTTGATTCACTACAGGCTAAGAAGGCCAATAAAGTTACAATTGTTGAGCCCTAGGTGAAGGAATCTTTAAAAAAGGTTATATCCAAACCCATCTCTCCTCTTGCACCAATTAGAACAAGGACTAGAGCCACTATAGCAGCAAGTGTCAAGCCACCTTTGAGAAAAGGAGTTGTAAAGAAGGTTCAAGTGGAACAATTGGTGCAAAGAGGAAATTGTCAACAACTAAGGGCCAACCTCAACAAAAGAGGAGGAAATTCATTGCACAAAAGGATGATGATGAGGAAGATGTAGAAAAGATAGAATCAAATGAACCAAGTCACTAGCGAGTAGTAGTACATAAAAAGCCCAAATTAGTTGATGAGGTATGTGACAATAGTAGAAATTTTGCAGGCTTATCTAGATTGAAGTTTATAAAGTTTGGAACATTAAGTGCAATAGATAAGACCACGGTAGAGGAAGCCATGCTAGATATAATGGATAAGTTTAAAAATACATGTATAGAGATAGGTAATACCATTCCTAATGAGTTCTATAATAGGATTGATTCCAAATGACAACATCTAATAAAGATTGGAAGGTAGATTATGGAAGGTACACTTGTAAAACTCTTGATTGAGTTAACCAATAAGAAGATTGCATTTTTTTTGGAGAAATATAGGAATAGATTTGTTCCAAAGTATAGAGAATTTTTGGTTTTGCAAAATAATATTGAGGATGTTGTAAAATAAAGTGGATTAATATGGAAGAGTATTTTTGGATTGATCACTAAAAAAGAAACAAACAAGGATGAAAAAGGAAAAGTCACTGTGATAATAGAATATGTTCGTACTAATGAAGAAGACATAGGTGTGCCAATCTCTCAAGAGTATGGTAATGTATCCCTTTTCCATTTAACCACACCTAATGCTCTAGTCTTACAACAAATAAAGGACTATCCTATGATAGGCAAGAAACTAGTTCATGTTGTTGATGTTACTGCACAGATCCCTCAATTTGAACAATAACTCCAACAATCATCTCATACCAAAACATTGCTAATAGATGCTGAGGAGCCATAGAAAGGAAAATAGTTCACTGAGGTAGAAGAGGAAGACAAGAAACATAAAGAACAAGACAAGGAAACTAAGGTAGATCAGTCTACCATAGGTCAAGAAGGACCACAAGTCTCAAGACCTCTATCAAAGGGAAATAAGGAGATTGAGCCTAAAGAGAAGGAGAAGGAAGAGAATGAAGTTGATACATCACAGGCAGTGTCAAGTGTGGGAGCTCACACCCAACCCCAAGAAACTACATATTCTACATGTGCACAATAGGTGCAAGTTCCTCAACCACAAATCTTTCCAAATACTATTTTTGTTGTCTTTGGTACTGATGCACAAGATAGAACAAGTGGTGAAATCTCTTCACACACTCAAGCCTTAGCTGAGTCAAGCAGGAGCACACCTAAGAAGGGTAAATGGAAGAAGAAAAAGGTGAGTTCTCTAGGTAAATCTATTACCTTGGAAGAAGTAATTGAACTGCCTGATTAGGATTTGAAGATTCTTTCATTTGAACAAACTATTATTTTACAAGATATTTTGGCAAGAAGGAAAAAGAAAGAAGAACCAAGGAGAGAGCAACAACAAAAACAAGTGTTGCATGACATCAAGGATATTTTTGTTGATGTAGCTAACATTCATCATATTGATGAACAAGCCCCTGTAATTTCTCAGATAGTAAAAATAGTTGTGATGCAGGAGCATCCTGGGTGTAAGGGCAATCTTGCATCACCCAAAAATATTTTCTTTTTAGTCTTTTCTATTTAATAAGGACTTGTAGATAGGGTGGTTACTATTTTTGGGAGCTTTCTATTTTTTAGTAAGTTTTTCATATGAGTTTGGAATGTTCTCATTTTCTATAAGAAGTTTCATTTTAGAGTTGTAAGCCTACGATAAAAATCTCATTGCTCAAGCATAAGTATTGGAGAAGTTATTGCAGATTTTTGGTGGACAAATTTGTAGAAAAATCTTCAGGCTCACCGTTGGAGGCCTTAGAGTGCCCGGATGAGGTCAAAAAACTCAACAAAAGGTCACTAGCACAATTTTGACCCTATAGATCAAAAGCTAGCATTTCTGAAAAGTGGTTATAATAGCCAATCAGAGCAATGGTTCGTGAGTTATGGCCTTTCGAAGTTGGGCAACCCAAAATTTCTAAATAATTGTCAAAGATGTATTTGGATGACTCTATATGTTTTGTTAGGGTCTGTCAGCCTTAGGTATTAAGTTTCATTATCTAGAACTTTCCCAGGGGGCATAAAATTGCCTATTTAAGAATGGTCTGAATATCTAGAACAACTCTAGAGAATAGTTCACAGCTTGTCTTGCAAATTATTGTAATGAAGGTGCCTATGTGGGTTAGCATATTGTACTTATAAATTCTATAATTCCACATTTGTGGTACAAATAAGAAGTCCATATTTTGTTCTTGCATTTGCTATTGTTTCCTTGTGTGTGCTAGAAAATGTGACCTGTTAAGAGCTTGGGTTAACAAACAAACATTAGCTAAAAACCTTGAAAGTGCATCAAAGATTCATCAACATGAAAAGAACAAACATTAACTAATGCTTTCTTGGGTTTTGCAACCCTAAACAACTAACAAATCCAATCTTCCAGCTACCTCTACAACTCAACAAAGGCACCCATAAGAGGCCTTGTTGGTGTGTTAAGATAGGAGTATGTTTGGTGTGCTCTCCCAAACACAATAATAAATGAATCTCTTGAGTGTGTGAGTGAAAGTGTGAATGCAAATGCACTAAGATCCTAAGCTATGTGGAATGGAGAACACTTCAAGAAATGGCTATGGAGAAAGCCATTTTTGAAAGCATTCAAGAATGAAAATGATATGCAATAAAGAAAACTAAGAATGTGAACTATGGAATGGAAATGCAAATGAATGAAGAAAACTAAATGAAAAATGTAAGATGAAAACTAAATCAGCTACCAAATGATTAGCATGAACCTACAAAATCACTATGAGAACTCTACTAATGCAAGCTCAAACTACCATGAAAGCTCAAACTATGAATGCAAACTCAAATCTCAAACCAACATGATAATAATGCAATAAAAATGAGATATGCAAATGCTTGAGACAAGCCCTCTATTTATAGGCTTGAGGGAGGGATTAGTGAGGTGGGATCCATGTAGATGCCACATAAGGTGACATGCAAGCCATGCAAATGGTCAAGAATTCAAAGTTTTCTCACACATGTGTGAGCAAACTTGAGAAGAAGAGTGGGAAACAAGAGTGTGTAAGCATGCCATCTCACACATGTGTGAGCACACTCTTAGGCTAATGAGGGGGATTAGAGAGAATATTAGAAATTATTAAGTGGGATTAGAGAAGAAGTAGGCTTAAGAGGATGAAAATGATGGTTATAGGCTAGGCTCTAGGTTAGGCTTAAGATTAAATTAAATGAAATTTAATTTAATCATGGGTGGATGAAGAATTAATAGGATGTGAGGATTAAATAAATAAAATTTATTTAAAAATGGAGAAACATGGAGGATCATGTGTTAAATTAATTTAACACATTAAGGCTAGAAGTATTTAAATTAGATTTAAATACTTAAGAGAATGAACTCATTTAATTAATTAATTAAATTAAATAAGTAGAAGAATGTGAGCAATATAATTCATTAATTAATAATTAATTACAATGTCACGAGAAATATTAAAATTAATTAATATAGTCTTGAGGGACAATTTTAAGCATCTACATTTTGCCCCTCTTTGATGTGATGTCAGGACGACATCATATCAAAGAAAAGAAAATATAGGTTGCCCTAGAGAAGTATAGGAGTCCTAGGAGTTGTGCTGAAGTGACGATAGGGGAGGAGGGTGCCCCCTCGAGGAAATGGGGTGAAAAAGGAATATATTTTGCTCCATTTTCTTGAAAATAGACACGGGAAGGAAAAGGGAAAGAGAAAAGGCTTAAAAGATGACCTTGCATGACTTGTTGGTAAGCTTGACATGAAGTTGGGTGAAGTGGATAATGATTAATCTAAATGCAACTTAACTACATGAATGCATGAGATTTAGTTGTGTTCATATGGGAGAGCACACCTTATTTTGATATTGCAAGAGAGTTATGCATCAAATGCTATAGTAGCATAGATGACAATATTCCTTTGCGTAGACTAGACTCTCAACACAATAGATGAAGGTTTCAAAGTCATGATGGAACAAATGACATATACTCACTAGAGAGGTCTGGGCACACCCAAAATCTTGTTAGGGATCTTGGTAGAAAGTGTGCTAACCCATTGCCCCTAGTGAGAAATGCATAATCATAACTCAAAAATTGATAGAGATGTGCTAAAGAATCATGAAAATAGATCGTATTGCAAAATGATACATGTAATCAGGTTAAGCCATTCAAATGATACCAAGATATTGAAGATCGAGGCACACATGGAGAGGCTATTGCTGATACACAAAGATAAAATCAACAAAAAGACTTTATGACCAAGTAGTCATTCAATTCCCAGTTCTTTCCATGAACTTGATTCTGATAGTGAGATTTGTTAAGCCTATGTAGGAAGGATTCATCCTGTAAGGCAAAAATTTGATTGTTTGATTGAATTGTATTGAAATGTTTGTGATTGTTCGTTGGCAATAGTGTGGAAGGAACAATGTTCTTAAATCATTTAGTCTAAGTGTAAATTTGTGTAAGTTTGTTTGCAATCACTATTTGATAAGCTCAATTTGATGGGTTGAAGCTCAGTGTCATGAGAGAAATAGAAGAATTTGGATAAGATATGATAAGATAAGTGATGAATTGAATTGGAATGGAAGGGGAATGCGAGAGAGCAAGTGATAAATGTTCGATAGAGGAAAGTGTGTTGAATGGAAGACTAGAAATTTGATCAAGGTAGATGCAAATAGATGGAAAAATGAAGGAATTGATTATGGAAATGATTTGAATGAAATGATTAGATTAGAGGAAAAATGATTAGATTAGAGGAAAAATGAATTGATTGAATGGATTGGAAGAAGTAAAAATTGATGGAAGGTGGAATGGATTAGAACCAATGATAAGGGATAACCAAGGGATGGCAAATGGAGGAAAAGAAATGTGAGTTGGTGGATGAAACGAATGGTGAAAGGATATGAGGGAAAATGCAGAGCCAAGGACCATGTTTTAAAGGAGCTCCAATGCCCCATACCAAGGATAGGAAAATGGAAGACAATATGGTGGGAAAGGATGCATGAAAAGGGAAAGATGGTATGGAGGCTAGTGTGTGGAGGATGGGAAGGCATGTCTTCTTCCAAAGCATGTATGAACATTTTGGTATTATGCCTCTAGTATTGATCATGAATATGGGAATGAAAATGGAATGAATAAGGGATATGGGAGGGAGGGTATTGAAAAGGGGTAATGATATGAAGGGTATGGATGAAGTGTGCAATATGAAGGGGATGGGATGGAAGGGATGACCAAGATCAAGGACATATGAAAAAAGGATGGAAGCATGCATGAGTATGGATGGAAAATGGATGAAATGAACATGACAAGGACTATGGAATGCAAGAGATGGATAGTATGTCAAGATCAAAGATATGAAGGGATTATAGAAGTATGTAGGAAAATGGATGGACAATGTGCAAGGGATATGGATGGATGAAATGAACGTGAAAGTCAAGATCAAAGATGGAAGCAGATGATGAATGATGGATGGAAGTAGGGAAGGTATGTATGGAAGAGTAGTATAGATGGAGCTTGCCCCCAGTGTAGAGTGCAAGTGGAAGAGGAAAATTGAATGGATAGATAAGTGGAAGAGGAAGGCATTGAATGCATGATAGGAAAATGAAGGGAGGACTCAAGCATCTATTTATATGGATGGTATCCCTTGATATATTTTTTTTCCTTTCTTTTTTATGTTCAAGGAATTTTTACTATTTTCTCATAGATGTTGGTAGGACAGTGAAAAGAAGGATGAAGCAGATTGAGGAATGGAGGAAAATGACTTATGAAAAAGTTTGGATTAACTAGGTGGAGGGGGTGGGAGAAAGGCATGGTTGATGGATGCTAGGTTGGAAGACATGTGAATGAGTGGATGAAGGAAGTGGAAAGATCATCATCGGCACACACCTTGAAGGGTGATGGAAAGGAGGAAATTGTGGAGGATAGGTAGGAGAAAGTTTGGATTTTGGGATATAGGCACCCAAAATGGATGAAGGAGGTGATGGATTTAGGATGGTGGATTTTGGGGCATAAGGACCCAAAATGGATTTAGAAAATGGAAGTTGGGATGATTTATGAATGAGGGAAGCCTTTGGATTAGAAGGATTGGATGCCATTTGGAATCTTTCTTTGAGATTCATTGCTACATTAAGTAGCTTTGGTATCCACAAAAATTTTGCATTTTTGATTTTATTTTGGATCAGATTTTTCTTTTCTTGAACATGTCGTTTAGAGGGGACATATTGATCCTTGGGCTTTTGTGGATTTTTAGCTTTATTCTCTTTTTCTTTGGTATCCAATATGCTTCCATTGGCTATGGTATGGGTGTATGAAGGTAAATGGGGTGGAGAGCGTATGGATGGTGAACATTGGAAGGAATTCAAGGATGTGTGCCTTTGTTGATCTTGATTAGGAGCATGAGGGGATAATGTGGATGGATGTACATAAGGACCCAAAATGGAAGGAAGGGATGAAGGATTTGGAGGTGGAATATAAGGACCTAAGATGGATGGAAGTGAGGAAGGGTTGGGAATATGGATATAAGGTCCTAAAATGGATTTGGAAGATGAATGATGGGAAACTTTAAGCTTGGAAGGAGTAGCTTTAGATTTGGAAGAAGTGGAAGGTGTACCAACATCTTGAGATATTATTTCTTCAATGGGTAACTTATCATTTTCAACACAAGATGCGAGTCCATGTATATGGGGTTCATGAATGGATTGGATAGGTGTGATAGGATCATGTGGAGAATTAGGATTGCGAGGGGGTATGAAGGATAATAGGATCATGAGATGGAGTGGGATCATGAAATGTAAATGGAGGGGTGCTTTGATCTTAACTTAAAAGAGGATCGTGTAGTGGAATGAGTGGATCATGAGATGGAGTGATTTGATCTTGACATGGAGGAGTATTAATGGATGAAATGGAAGGAAGTTTGGCATGAAGTTGAGGAGCTATGGATGCTAACTTGTGAGATGGAGTGGAATTGGTAAGGTGTGCAGTACATGGAATGTCTTGATCTTGATTAGGAAGGGAATCATGAGATGGAGTAAGAGGGATAAATGGATCTTGAGGGATAGGGGAAGGATGGGATGGAGAAATTCTTGGATCTAGAGGAGAAGAGGAATCTATAGTGACATGCTTTGGAGGAAGAACTTTGGGTGATTGGCTCTCTTCATTTTGTATTGTACATTTAGCCAAGAATTTACGTGAGAAAAACCCATTATGAGGTGGGGATGATGTAGATTTTGGAGGATTAGGATTATGTGAAGGTTGAACTATGGGTAGGGGATTGCATGGAGGGTTGGGGTTGGATGGGACATGAGGAATAGGATCTTCAAAACATGGGGGAAGAGGACACATGGCATGGAAGGCGGCCTCTTTTTGTTGACTTGCTAAGAGATAATTCTTTAGTTGCTCCATATTCATGGCAAGGGTATTGCTATTTGAGGCATTGTGTGGACTATGAATGGAATCGTATGGGGGTGAAGGATAATGAGGTGGGTTTCCCTTGTCAAAGGTAGAAGAATAATGAACATGAGATGGATTAGAGTTGGATATGAAGTGTTGAGGATGGATCTGATATGCAGGTTGAATAGGAGGTAGAACTCCATATTTTCTTTGAAGATTTTCAACCATTTGATTAAGAAAATTCAGATCCATAGATGTTAGATGAAGAGATGAAAGATTTGAGGATAGATGGAATATGAACTTGGGACTAGGAGCAATTTTGGACTTTGTGTTAATTTGATTTGAATTGGATTGGATTTGATATGGATTTGATTGAACTTGATTTGATTTGATGTTGATATTAATGTTGATTGGATGAGGGTTTGATTTGATTTGATAAAAACCCTATGAGATTGCAAATGAGTGAATGTGAATTTTGAATGAAAGTCCAAGGGTGATGACAATGCTCCTATGTCCAAAGTAGAATATTTGATGAAAAGTTGAATTGGAAGAAGACTTGAATGGATGAAATTAGAAAGATTGATTATGGAGGAAGATGTAAATGGATTGAATTAAGAATTGATTAGAAAAGAATGAAATTGACAAGGAATTGGATTAAGAATCATGAGGATGAATCATTGAATGAAGGAATTAGATCTTGATGTGGATTATGAACCATGATTAGGATCAAGATTATGAATGAGATTAAATGATTAAGAAAATGACGAAATGATTTGGATGAATAGAGATGATTAAGGTTTTGAGGAAAGATTTGAATGATTAAGAATGTGATTAAGACAAGAGATGCATAATGATGATGAAATGGATGGATAGAAGAAGTGATGGAGAAAACATGAGCTTCTTTTTGTTGTTTTTGAAATGTTTTAATTTTTTTTTTTGAATTTTTACGATTTTTTTAGATTTTTATGTTTTACAATGTTTTTGGATTTTTCAAATTTGGAATGCAAAATCAAACAAAGAAATATATACAAGACAATTTTAGATGGTGTTTGTCCCCTTCAAATGGGGAGGTTTTTGAACATTCAAGCACGTAGAACACAACAACAAACCTATAAGGTTGCAACTAGGATGTACAAGGATCAAGTAAAGGGTGTCCTCGATATACACAAGGTATGTGAGGCCCAAATCTATAGATGAAAAAAAATATTGCCATACAACCGAGGGGAGACGGTAACCCAAATCTCCTCCTTCACTTGCCAAAGGTATAAAGTTCTTTGGGGCTTAGCCAAGAGTGACAATATTTTACTTCCAAGAGAGGTGTCTTTCAATTCACCTCCCGATATTTATACTCTGTCAGAATACTAGAGTTGAGGTCATCCCAAAGGGTGATGAAATCTCCAAGCAGACCTCTTAAAAAAGAAAAACAAGACCACTTATTTCTTGTGCACCCAAGATCACTCGAAGGCGCAAGGGGAGAGAATACGTAAGTGGCATTGGGGTTTAAAAAGACACGCGTTCGTTCCCAATGAAACTTAGGTTATGTAATCTACTTGAAGACACATGTGTTTAAAGCATACAATGTTCATTTCAACTTGAAATCGTCATCAACATAAATGAAAAGTGTGGATTCGTCAACAAGAAAGTAAATCAAGCGTATGCATAAGCAAGATTGCTAAAAATGAAATCAATTTTCTTAAAGGCATTCAAGATTGTGTGAGTTCATTTTAAGCACCAATTCCAAATATTTTCTAGCCTAGGCATACATGTCAATTGTCCTTAAGACATTCAAGATAGTGTGAGTTTATTTTATGCACCGAATCTAAATGTTTGCTACCCTAAACATGCATTCCAACAAAGGTGTGATCATTCACAAAATTTTTCCTTTAGGAATTCAAGAGTGTGTTTAGGGTTTACTTATTAACTTGCACCATACATTCAAATGAAAGTGATTAAACATACAAGTTCATTAACCCCTAAGTTTAAAGTGATAAGAATCACTACAAACTGCCTTAGTGATGAAAATCACTATTGTTTGTTTTAAGTCTTTCAAGGTTAACTCATAAGAGTAATGAACATTAAGAAAAACTTGCAAGAAAATATGGTTAAGTGTTTAAAATGCTCCCATCTACAATGCTACAATAAACAAGTTAATTAGCTTCAACAAAATCTCAAAAATGAAGGCTAACTATGAGAAAATTTTATTTTAACTTTTTTTGTTATTTTTTCTATACATGAATATGCTTAAAATGACTAATTCCTATGAAACCACCAAAAGTCAAAATTTGATTTATACTTATAAAAAAAAAATAAAATAAAAAAATTACAAACGATAAAATGCAGGCACAAACGACAAAATGCACAGACGACAAACCACGCAGATGACATAATAATGTAGATGACAGAATAGATGGTCGTCCAAAAATTGCAGACGACAGAATAGGTCACCAAAAAATTGCAGATGACAAAGTAGTGTAGATGACAAAATAGGAGGTTGTTGAAAAAGTGCAGACGACAATCTTATAGGCGGAGATGATAGTTTAGTGCGCCCACAACACAAATGACAATCTACGAAGCGGAGATGACAAAATAAAATTTGTAGACGATAGAATAGAAATTTTTGTAAAAAATTAGAAAAAATGCGGAGATGCCAATCTGCGCAGACGCTAATCTACATGGACGACAGAACGCAGACGACACTGCGTTCAGCGTAGACGACAAAGCGAAGTTTTCAATGAGAGATTATGGATTTTTTGATAGATTTTTGGATGAAAATCAGGGACGTGGGTCCCACCGAGCGTGCCAAAATGTGTGTTAGAAAATGTGACTTGTTAAGAGCATGGGTTAACAAACATTAGCTAAAAACCTTGAAAGTGCATCAAAGATTCATCAACATAAAAAGAACAAACATTAACTAATGCTTGCTTGGGTTTTGCAACCCTAAGAAGCTAACAAATCCAATCTTTCAACCACCTCTACAACTCAACAAAGGCACCCATAAGAGGCATTGTTGGTGTGTTAAGATGGGGGTATATTTGGTGTGCTCTCTCAAATACAACAATAAATGAATCTCTTGAGTGTGTGAGTGCAAGTGCGAATGCAAATGTGAATGAAAATGCACTAAGATCCTAAGCTATGTGGAATGGAGAACATTTCAAGAAATGACTATGGAGAAAGACATTCTTGAAAGCATTCAAGAATGAAGATGATATGCAATAAAAAAAATTAACTAAGAATGTAAGCTATGGAATGGAAATGCAAATGCATGAAGAAAACTAAATGAACAATGTAAGATGCAAACTAAATCAGCTACCAAATGATTAGCATAAATCTACAAAATCACTATGAGAACTCTACTAATGCAAGCTCAAACTACCATGAAAGCTCAAAATGTAAATGCAAACTCAAATTTCAAACCAACATGATAACAATGCAATAAAAATGAGATATGCAAATGCTTAAGACAAACTCTCTATTTATAAGCTTGAGGGAGGGCTTGGTGAGGTGGCATCCATGTAGATGCCACATAAGGTGACATGCAAGCCATGCAAATGGTCAAGAATTCAAACTTGAGAAGAAGAGTGGGAGACAAGAGTGTGTAGGCATGCCATCTCACACATGTGTGAGCACACTCTTAGGCTAATGAGGGGGATTAGGGAGAATATTAAAAATTATTAAGTGGGATTAGAGAAGAAGTAGGCTTAAGAGGATGAAAATGATGGTTATAGGTTAGGCTCTGGGTTAGGCTTAAGATTAAATAAAATTAAATAAAATTTAATCATGGTGGATGAAGAATTAATAGGATGTGAGGATTAAATAAATAAAATTTATTTAAAAATGGAGAAACATGGAGGATCATGTGTTAAACTAATTTAACACATTAAAGTTAGAAGTATTTAAATTAGATTTAAATACTTAAGAGAATGAACTCATTTAATTAATTAATTAAATTAAATAAGTAGAAGAATGTGAGCAATATAATTCATTAATTAATAATTAATTACAATGTCACGAGCAATATTAAAATTAATTAATATAGTCTTTAGGGACAATTTTAAGTGTCTACACCTTGTTTTCTGTTATGAGCTTATGGTTTTAAGGGGAACACCCTTCATCAAGGTTACAAGGTAAATACAGAGGATATAGAGACCAATTAAAAGCTAATGTCTTAGTTAGAAAAGAAATTTGAAAAGGAGGTACTTGAGAATGTCTCTATTAAAATTGCATTGAGGAAGATTGAACTCTTGACACTTGTAAAAAACCTAGAAGAACTTGTGAATAAAATCCAAGATCGGTATAATACTCTTTTTCATGTTCCTAGATTCAAAAATGAATTCCAAGCTAATATTTAGAAGATTGAGGGAGACTTACAATCTTCAGGTAATATTATTTTTCAATCTGCTGGATCCAGTTCAATCCATTACAACAAGTTATTGTTTGCACAAGGGAGGTTAGCTGAGCTATAAACAACAAATAATTGAATGAGGGCTAAACTTGTCTCTATACAATCAATGTTGATACCTCATTTGGAGGAAATATAGCATTATTGAACTTTAGCAAAGGATTTGGTATAAAAAGATCATAATCTTTCTATTGGTGATAGCCTCATTGACTTAGTTGCCAAGATAGAGATCAAGATTCAAGTTTTGGAATTAGTTAAAACTACATAGGATCATGCCTTAGCCATGACCATCCAAATTTATGAACCATTTCTTGAAAAATATAGTTTGATTCCATCCTTCTAGCCCCAACAACATACACGAATGTCAAAACCGAGGGGGAAGAAGATGTTTTGGAAAAATGATGTAAAAGGAGGTAATTTAGAGAACAAATGAGCATTAGAGGACATATCAAAGGTATGACAAAGTTACATCAAACAATTTTAGTCATGTAATATATGTAATGTATAAATGAGTATATTGTAAAAGATTTGTAGTTCTATATGGATTGAGTCATAGACATAGGGGGAGTACTATCATTTTTGTATTGCATTGTAAAGATGTAATCATGAAAAGTGTTTTTTCCACTAATGTCAAATGAGGAGATTGTTGATCTCATTATTTTGGTTGTCTATTAGTGCCAAATACTTAGTTATTTAGAAGGTAGAGTTGGTTGGTCATCACTATGACCAAGTCTCTCTGTATAGGCCAAGTTATGTATTTGTTAGACTTGTACATAATCATGTATATGCCAAGCTTTATAGGGGCAGAGCAAGTCTATGGTCACCAAATATCCCTATGGAAGCCAAGTTATCTAGTGCATAGTGAATGATGAATAAAAATAGCTCGTTAGTATGTGCCAAGTCATAAAAAAGAAACTAAGCTAGTAGAGGTCGAGCATCAATAAGAAGAACAGTTATGACTGAGCATCGGGAACCATATGTGCCAAGTAACATTGTTTGAACAAAGAATGATTGGAATGGCACATAATATGTGATAAACCATTTTTTCCAACATGAAGATGATATTTAATGATTGTAGAGTTTGTTACAGAGGTGATTGCACATTTTGGCATGGATCATTGATCTCTATGAAGGAAAGTTAGCCAATCATATTAAGAGACAAAAAGAGAAGCATCCATATCATTGATTATGCTCTAAAAAACTCTACAGATAGCTATTTAAAGGAAGATTCAAATCTTATTCTATGTAATGCAATGTAATGTGAAAGTGTATGCAAAGGGATTATGTTTTGGATGCTATAAGAAATTTTTGAAGAAACAAAGTGTAGCGATTGAGAGGAGTAGTGAAGAGAAGAGAAGAGATATATTAGATAGGAGATTGGAAAAAGAAGATCCATAATCAACATTGTAAGTGAAAATTGAAGGATCAGTTACTGATACATTCTAGCAAGTGGATTAGGGTAAATCTCTTAACAAAGTGGTCCTAACAAGTCTAGGTAAATCTTATAATAGAGTTCTTACTTCATTGTAAGTTGTAAATCCTTTAATCAAGGTAGACCTAATAGTATTGTAAGATCCTAATAGAGTAGACCCCTCATAAGGTAGATCATCAGAAGTGATCAAAATTTTAGCCCTAACAGGCAAACTTTGTTATTGCAGTAGTGAGAATTTGTGGGTGTCATCCCCACTCTAGTTTTACCTTCACATTAGAGGGTTTCTGGGTAACCAAATGTTTTGTGTTATGTGTTTACACTTATGCTAATGGATGTCATGTATAGTTAGATCTATTCCAACATTTCAAGTTTAAGGTTATATTGTTCATGATCTAGATATGAGATGGATTTGTTGGTCCTTAGATAGTTTTGAAATTTGAGTATCAACACACTTAACCACTTCCTACATTGAAGTTGAGTACACTATGTATGCCAAGCCATAGTGTGTGTTGAGCTAGTATTTCAACAGGTGCTGAGTGACTTTAGGTGCTGAGCAGAATATAAGTGCTGAGTGACATATAGGTGCCAAGTCATAGTTGATGCTGAGCAAGTCAGAATGCTTCATATGCTGAGTGAGCCAGAATCATATATGTGCTGAGTGAGACAGAGTATAATAGGTGCCAAGAAATCTAGGATAGCATATGTGCTGAGCAATAGTCCAATATGTGTCGAGTAACATAGAATCAACATATGAGTTTGTACTCTCAAAAGCTCAGATGTAAACCATTTTTTTGGAGTCAACATAGAAGGATTTCGAAGGAGAAAAAGGATAAGGATGAATCTTTTACATTCTCTATACGATCAATATGTAGCCAATTAGAAAAATGGAGAAGGCATGTAACCAATGAGAAAAATGCAAGGTATGAGCAAAATTTTTAGATTCAATATGGATTGTAGATCCATACCTAACCCTCACAATCTTTAAAAGGAGGTCAAAAACTCCATTGCATGTGTGATAGAGAGTAGTGTATGGGGAGATTATAGTGAAATTTAGTGTGAGGAGAGTAAGATTTAGAGGAATAGAGCATCAATTATACATCTAATTGATTAGAATACTACAAGGGTCAAGAGACACGATAAGATATCAGATCTCAGAGGATCAAGATCAAAGAGAGTAGATCAAGTGCCTAAATCCAATAATTAGAGATTGCATACTGTCAAGTCTATTGCTCTAATACTTTCTTGTCATTATATTAGAAGATGGAAATCCTATATTGATAGGTTAGCTTAACAGCTAGGTAGGAAAACCTTTGGAGAAGGTGATTGAAAATCCTATTGTATTAGCTGGGTTTTAACAACCTTTTGTTAATCCTTTAATAGGGTGACACTTCATGTAAAGTGTTTGTAAATCCTCTAATTAGGTCACTATTGATACAGTGTAAAGCCTTTAACAGGGTAGGCCTTTCACAGGGCAGACCATCAGAAGTGGTCAAATAATTATTGCTGCAGTGATTTTTGTGGGTATCATCTCCATCCCAATTTTACCTTCTTATTCTTAGAGGGTTTCTGGGTTACCAATTCTGGTGTTGTGTGTTATTGCATGTGTTTACTTTATGTTCATTTATATGTTTACATGCATGTAGTTTATTTTTTAGTTATGTGATTTAAAGGATTGAAAAAGGTTTTAAGTGTGTTACTTATGATTCACCTCCCCCTGAGAAGTACTCTTCTCATTTTGAACATTCCAACAATTGGTATTAGAGCATAGGTTCTCACAAGGAGAAGCCTAATAGCTTAGAGAAAAAGTTTGAAGATGGAAGTCTTCAAACTTGGGAAGATCATAGACAATCAAGTGATTGATGTGCACTTAGCTCTACACAAAGTGGAAGAAGCTAGAGAAGAATTGAGAAAGTCCTTAAAAAGAAGGAAGGAGATAGCCATAGCTGAAAATGACATACACTACAAGGAGATTGATACCACACAAGTATTTTCCAATGGAGATTCTAAGGAATTTTATGCAGCAATAGCAAAACTAATGGAGAAAAATAGAGCACAAGCTGAAGAAATCAGATTGCTCAAGCTTGAACAAGAATCACAAGCCATAATGCTTTGTGAAGTGACTGAACAAAAGAAGAGAGCCATTGAAGACAAGGCCATGATAGAAGATGACAAGAGAAATCTTACCAATAGACTGGAAGAGAAGAAAATTGAGTTTGAAAAGATTTCAAACATGCAACTAGACACCTTAAGTCAGATGATGAATGCTCATCATGAGCTAAACATGAAGGACATTGAGATTTCCACTCTGAAGATGCAAAATGATCAATTGTAGAATGAATTGAAGAGAGAAAAGGAGACAGTAGAAAGCTACAAAAAACCCAATGAAGCTATCAATTACTTTAAACAATTGTTGAAATCACTAAGGGCTAGTAATGATACTTCAGGACTTGGTTACACCAGCACTAAACAAGGAGAATCATCCAAGACTATAGAAGAAAGGAGTAACAAAGGTAAGAACACTAAACCCACTTGTCATTTCTATAGTAAAAAGGGACATACCTCTAATGTGTGCATGAGTAAAAATAGTCATCAACATGACAAGCCTACCAATGCAAGCTTTTGTCACAAGTGCAAAAAGAAAGGACATCAAGCACATGAATGTAGAACCAAGACTATGAGAACACCAAGATTTGAAGGAAACTGCTACAACTTCAAAAACTATGGACATAGAGCATTTGAATGCATATCAAAGCCTATGTGGACACCCAATCAACCTACAAGAGGAAACAACCATGATTATCACTACAACTGGAATTACAATACCAGGTATAGCTGTCACTATTGTCAGGAGTATGGAAACATTCTTAAAAATTGCATAAGGACACATTTTAGAGGAAGTTACAATAGATGGTTGAGCTAAACTACATGTTTTAGTTGCTTGAAGACTAGTCATATCAGTAGGAACCACTCTACAAAGTAAAAAACACCCAAGAAAAGAGGGAAAATGAACAAGACTTGGAAGAAAAAAAGTGAATGCAAGACATCTAATGGAGGGATCACTTCACCCAAAAGGTCAAGTGATCACACTTCATCCAACTAAGAAAAATAGATGTATGAGACTGATATGCAAAGTTATACCATACATCAATTCCAAGAACAAAAGAGTACTATAGAGAAGAAATTAGCATGAGAAAAGATGCCAAGCAAAATTTTGAAGAAGCTACCAAGTTATTCTTAGATGCTGAGTAAAGCTCCAATGGATGCCAAGTTTCTAATAGCTGCCAAGCTGATAGTTGAAGCCAAGTGAAGTAATAGTCTAGTGGAGGCTGAGTAAATGAAATACAATGGGAGCTGAGTCATACTGAATCCTTCAAGTGTCGAGTTTGCAACTGTATGCACAAAGCATTTAATGCTAGGTCTTTGACAAGTATAAGGTTGATTATTGTTCATTTTCATGCCATTCAAACATAGAGAAAAGATGAGAAGAGTGAAGAGGCAATCAAGCAACAACCTAGTAGTCATTTGCATTGATTCCAATAGCAATTAAGAACAAGTTCATCGATTCAAAGGTATTTATCAAGTGCCGAGCCACGTAGAGTTATAGTTTTTAATACATTTAAAACCCTAGTTCAATAAAATGGCCTCTAGTTCAAGAAATCCCAAGGGAAAGGAAGATCATGAGATCCAACTAGTTAGCAATGAAGTAAAACAACCCAAATTTAGACCAATTCCCAAAGTTGCTTATGGAAATGACCCAACTGGTGTATTATCTGTCATTCCACCCAAAGTTGTCATGGTTCAAGACATAAGAAAGTGCTACAACTGCAAAATTGGTGCCATAGGTGATCTAGAAATCTTCCGTGCCTATGATAAGTTGTGTGACAATGAGATATTAAAGGAAAAGTTCCAAATTGTTGAGAAGGGTCTAACCAAAACCCTAGTTTTCCCCACAGTGTTTAAGACATAATAGATTTGCATTGTCTTGAGTCAAGTTTATGATGGATTTTTATGGCTGGAGACAGGACCTATCAAGATTACAGAGAGGATAGTTCATAGGGTTACTGGTCTCCCAACCCTAGATCAGCCAAAGACCTTGAGAAGTGATAGAAAGGAGGTTATTGAAAATAATACTGGAGCAAAATGGAACAATAGGGGAATGACTATTAACATTGTTACTAAACCCTTACTTGACTTTGCTATGAGGATAATTTCACATAAATTTTACCAATCCAACAGATTGAACAACATACCCTGCATAGCTATTGATGTGGCTTATAAGTTGGTGAAGAAAGATCATACCTATGATCTAGCAAAACTCATGTTGCAGTAAATTAATGAGAACCTAGGAGCTATAAGAAGATCAAAAGGTGCTCAATGCAAATTTGGCTTAGTTCTTATGTGTATATTCTTTTATGTGATGGAAGAATTCCCTTCAATTGGGAAGGTAAACTAGAATTCCAACAAGTCAACAATCACATAGATCAATGAGTTCATTGATCAAATGGGAGATAATTTTGAGGCATAGATGACTAGCTATTTTGAAGACTTTAAGAAGTCTATGAACCAAAGAATGAGAATACTAGTTTCACTAGTTGAGAAACATGTCAATGACATATGTTTCTTGGTTGACATTGATTTCACCTACATTCAAGCAGCAATACCAAGAGTAAGATGGCTAAGGCCATTGGGATATGAACTTGATGTAGATGAAACCTTTGCAGCAATCACACCATTGGTAGCAGAAGAAATAGATAAGGCAACTCCTCACTTTGGGACATATGATGTTGTCAATTCCAAAGTTGAGACTGAATTGAAAATAGCTTCTGTCATCAAGAAGAAAGATAAAATGGTGAAGAAAATAAAGAATACATTTGGAGGAAGTATTGAGGGAGAAGTAGGCGAAGAAGAAGAAGAAGAGAAAGCAAAAGGAGATAGTGAGGAAGAAGGTGAGAAAGGGCAAGGCCCATTTGAACTGACACAAGCCCAAGGGGAAGACAAGGAAGAAGGTGCCAAGGGAGAAGAAGCCAAGGAAGCACCAACACCTACCAAGCAAAAGAAAAGAAAGGCAAAATCATAGCTTAAAACTCATCCCGAGCCTAAAAAGCTCACAAAATCAGCTTCAACAAAACTAGCTCCACCTAAGCTAGCAGTAACAAGGGCCACTACAAGGGAAACCACTCAAAAGGACAAAGAGTCATTAAAGGAAAAGAAGAAAGCTACTACATAGCTAGCTAAAGAGCCCGAGCAAAGAAGAAGGTATGTGGCTCGGCCAGATACAGATGATGAAGAGAGGATAGAGTCAGAGGACATTAGCCAGTTTAAAGTGGTAAGTCATCCTCCAAAATTTGCAATTGATAAGCTTTGTAATAAGATTAAAAATTAAGATTTAAATGATTTAAAATCTCTTAATTTCAATAAGCTTAGTAGGGAAGAGTAGAATAAAGTAGAGGAATTTTTGTATGCCATGATGACAGAATTTAAAAACACACCTCTAGAGCTTGATAATACTATGCCAAAGGAACTATATGAGATAGTTGAGAATAAGTGGAATTATTGTCTAAGGATGGAAAGGGATATTAGAGAATCTACCCTGGCACAAGTGAAGCCTAACATGATAAAGGCTCAAATAAAAAAGGCAAACAAGAAACATAGTGGGAAATTTGCATCCAAGTACATAGGCTTTTTCATCCTTCAAAACAAGATTGAGGATGTTGTAAATAAATCCACACAATTGTGGAAAAAAAAATATAAAATTATTGATGATAAAGTAGAGGAAACCAATAAGGTAGAAACTAGTGCCAAAGAGAAGGAAGAGGAAAAGAAAGCAGGAGAATAGAAAGGAGAGGAGGAAGCACAGGAAATAGAGAAGAAGGAAGAAGAAAACAAAGAGGAGGAAAAGAAAGATGAGGAAGAAAGAGGAGAGGAAGAGAATAAAGAGAAAGAAGAAGATGAACTAGCTAAGGGAGAAGAAACTACGGCAATAGCTAACCAGTAGCAAGAAGAAGAATAGAGTGTGTAGGACACACAATTGCCACCTCCTAGTCCACCTCATAAAACCATCACACGTGCAGAAATAGTAATCATAAAGGATGTTACTGACAAGTTAGTGCAAAACATCAATCCACTTATTGCAGAGGATCTTTCCAAGATCCTTCACCAATCTACTCTATAGGCACAATTGTGTACACACCTTGTATTGGTGAGTGTTGATGAGTTACAAAAAGTAGTAGCTGCACCACGAAAGGAAAAGGTGAAACCGAAGGATCCACCTTTCACATACATAGCTATTAGGACTAAAGTTCTGATGCTTCCACCACCACCTCCACCAAGTGCAACAAGTGACATTGATCAAGTGGCGATTGCAAAAGAGAGGAAATCAGATGAGAAAGAGGACACAACAAAAGAAAAGGAGCAAGCCACAATTCATAGATTGGTAGAACTACCAAAGACTGGTACTCCTATAAGGACCATTCAGAAGCTGAGCATTGAAGCTTCCCCCTTGCAATTTTCAACACTAGGCTTGAGTTCAACTAGAGTGGCTATGGTACTTCACTATGGAGACCTTGAATTAGATGAAGACATTGTGATTCCTTCCTATGATTCCAAGACTATAACAATGGAACAAATGATTGAAATGCAAAATGCATTAGATAGAAGGATGAGGCAGGAAATATTGAGAAAAGAATTCAAACACAAGCAAGCACTTCATGACATCAAGGACATCTTTATGGATGCCTTCAGCTTGTAGTCGCCAGATGAAGGAAAGCCAATAATTGAGCAACTATTAGACATAGTTGACCAAGTGACAAATGAGGACCGGGACACCAATGTTAAACTCATGGAATGGTAAGAGAGAAAGTTTCAAGGAAAAGTGAATGAGAATATATCAAGTGGCATTGCACTTGAATAGGTTGAGTTGGCCAAGAAAATTGATAAGGTCAAAATTATTCTTGAAAACATAGTTTTCATTGTATAGGAAGTTGTGTGATTTTTCCAACTTCACACAAGAAAATAATCAAAGAATAATGAGCTTGTAAAGACATTTAAAATCTCTAGTATGAAATTACCTAGAGATCCAGCTCAGAGTGAGAAGCATTTTGCACAATCACTTCACACACAAAGGGAGTTAGTTGTACTTATAGTAGAGGAAGCAAATATTAAGGCTAAATTGATGTAGATCTAGTCCTGCATAATCCCTCATTTAGAAGTCCTCCACAAGGAACAAGGTTATGCTAAAATAATTTTAAAGAAAGATCCAAATATTTCTACACTTGATGGACTTGTCCACCTTACTATAGAGACTTCCATCCAAAACAAGTCACTTGACATAGCTCTAGAGAACTAGGATGTAGCTCTGAAAACAATAATGGAGGTAAATAGTAATTTTTTTGCTAAGCATGGCATTAATCCTTAGAACCCTTTCACAGTAGTGCCAAAAAGGGGGAGATATATGTTTTAAGGAAGATATAATAAAGGGGGAGAATGCTATACATTTTTTTTTTACAATCCTTCATTCATTCTGATATAGTCAAGAGGGGAGATACAAAATTTTGGCAATCATATGGAAAGTTTCTTTGATACAAAATGTAGATGTTCCATAATCTTTGATAGATTAGATACAGAGAAACAAGTATAGAATACAGGTACAGGGTAGAAGGTGTTGGCTCCTAATTTAACAAAATTTGAACAACCAAGTATGCAAGGCAAGAATGCATCTATGGGAAGATATCTCCAATAATGGACACAATTCACCAAGAACCTAGGCCAACTATAAGGCTACACTACTTCTACACTTCAGGCTCTGCAAAACCTAGGTGGGTGAAACTTTTAGGATCCAATTATGTGATCAGTGCAATGAGCATAATCAAAATCTAGAAAAGCAGATGAAAACCCCTAAATCTTCTATACTTAATCAGTACTTCATAAGCATGAAATAGCTAATGACTTGACTCATGAAACTGGTAAGCTAAGTGAGGGTTAAGCTTTGAATAACTTTCAACATGAAAAGGGAAACATTTGATTAATGATGTTGATTCAACACAACCTCAAATATGTAGTAGTATAACAAGTGATCCTATAACTGATCAATGCTTAATCCATTGGGGAATTCCATGAATTCAAAACATACATCTGTGACATTAGGACATATTTCATATACCCAGACATCAGATCTATCTAATCACCTTGTGATTCAAACATCAGTGTTCATTCAGATCTCATTCTCACAAAAGTAACCTTGTTAAACATATCAGGCATTTACTTGGCCCTTTGGTCCAACATCAAAATACATCAAACATACAACTTGAAGGGGATGCAAATGGATCTTAGATCTTTGTTCCAAGACCACATAAGACTTACAGATTGTTGAGATAGGAGAGAAGAACCAAAATGAAACTAGTGAAATTATTGCTCATTTGTATTGATTTCCTTGAAAACTATACATTCAGATGCACACAATTAAAACATGAAATCACCTAACATATCAGAACTTGCTGTATTATCTACACTACTACTGTTCATACCAAAGAATTATACTGAAGAATATGTGGTATCATAGTATGGGAATAAATCAAAATTGGATCCAAAACATGGTATCATAGTAGTGAGTGGTTTTTTCTCCAAAAACTGGAACTTGTAAAATGAGAAAGAAAGGGAAAGATATGGAGGAAAGAATTTCGAGATTGAATCTACAACTGATAGGTGTCCATTCAAAAATCCTTCCCAAGAAGATGAAAAACCTCTTGCTACCCTCTCTCCTTAATTGCTAGAATCAAATCTCCATCATTTGATTTCCAAAAGCCAGAAATATCTCAATGAAAGACAAAGATTTGATAATTGAACCCGGATATGTGCCAAATTATCAATTTGGAGCCAAACACAACAAAGCCTTAAAATAATAAGATAGAAGGACCACTGAATATGTTTTAAGGTATTTCTTTACTGAATTCTTTGATTGGCAACTCAAAACACCTGATGAAACACACAAATCAATCAGAGAGACAAAACCTCCTGTAGTGTGTACCGGTGGCATTCTATGCAAAAATGAACTTCATATTCAGATATTTCATCTCTTCTCAGTTTCGATGATATATTGGAGTCTATGTTTTGAGTACCAGAAACCCCTAGAATCACAGTTTGAAAATGTTCCCCTAGTATGGCACTCTGGCTTGCAATTTTGAATTTCAAAATTTTTAAAATATCTAAAGCTTACACTTTAGAAAGCAACCATTTTGCATTTAAAATATGCACGTACCCTTTCTTTTGAAAAATAATTTTAAAAATGATATTTTAAAATTATTTACTTTTGCCCTCACCTTTCAATTTTGGGGTCAACCAGCTTTGACCATCTTTTGCCACGTGGCATCATCTCATTAGCCCTCTGTTTTTTCTCGTCAACATGCCACCTCATCACTTAGTTAGTATCTCCATGTCACCACCAGTTGGGTCCGTGCCACATGTCATCACCACCTCTACCCTCGCTATGTCACCATGTTATCGCGTGAGCAACTTCTCCTTAGCGACATAGCGAGGACTGCTGGATGTGCCATGTGGAAACATCTCCTTCAATCTCTATTTTATGTGCCATGTCATCATTCCTATGTCCTGCTAGCTACCACTTGGCACTACCTGATTCACTGCTCTGTACTGGAAGCGGGACCCATGTTGCTATCTACCTTGGCCAGATTTTCAAAATTTTTTCGACAACTCACTATGTCGCTAGCCAAAAATCCTTGGATTTTTCGGCTAGCGAGATGGCGACCGCTAGATTCTGGACTTTCTTGGTGATCTGCAATAGTGATGATGTCATTATTTATCCTTTACTGGAGTGGTTGGTCAAAATTTATTCTCCAGTTACCTCCAATTGGCTGGCCAAGTGGGCCCCTCCATTACTTGGATGCCTTTTAAAAGGCGCTGTCTTCTTAGACAATATGCTTTTGTTTGGAAAGATACTTAAAAACTAAAAGGTTTTGTTTCCCAACCAATGTGGGATATTGGCTTCTAACTGTGTGATGTATCTTCATTGTATGGTGCCCCTACTCTCCATCGCATGTTCTTCTTGCTTTCAACATAGAGCTCCCCTTGTTTCCAGCTTGCATGGGCTGCCCTTTATAATGGAACCTCTCTTGAATGGTTGGTTCTTTGATTGCACTGACTAGTCTTTTTATGGCATGGCTTCATTCATTTAAAACAATAGATTTTTACTTTATTTTTTTATATTACCTTTAACATGGCCTGCTATAGCATAGGCATGAGTGCATCTTCTTTATGGCAATCAGCTACTCCTGTTCATATAGCGGGAACCTCCTTTGGATCTGTGCCTTCATTCTAATGTTGTGAGCATTGCCTTGACTTGCCCTCTTTTAATGTGTGATCTCTATTTAAAGGGGCATGGGTATTTTTCTTTTACACACAAGCTTCCAAATTATTGACTGGGGCTTTCTTTTATGTAGGATAGGGCTTTCTTTCCATTGCATGGTCTACTTTGTATGCGTGCTTTCCAACAACTTGTAGGCATCTTTCTTTGATCCGCATTTTTTATGATTGGCGTGCTCCATGCTTGGATGTCCTTCATTCTAGATACGTGAGGTGCTTCAACTTGTTTAGCTGTTCCCTTGCACTCCTCCATAGTAGCACTCTCTATTTTTCTGGCTTTCTTTCAATGAATTCCTAACTCCCCTATTTTACATGAGTTGCCCATCCTTATTTTGGCATCTCCCCACTTTTAATCTGCATTTTTTTTACCTCACATGGGCAATTTTCTCTTCACACTGCATGCAGATGGGACATGCTCCTCTCAAGCGCTGGTTTTCTCTTGCTACTATAGCGTGGGAGTTGACTATTTTTTACAAGCAGCTTCAACTTATTTACATGGCACTGGCTCTAGTGTTTGACTGCATTTTTGTTTACTAAGCATGGTCTTCCTTTGATTTGGTGTGGAGAAGTTTTGAACTGGTTTAATCCTCAACACAAGGTTATGTCTTGCTTTGGATGTGGTCTTTATTTACTATAGCTCCTGTATTTTTTTTTTATGATGGTGCATGCTTTGAGAAAGGCCTCTTTGCCTTTGGCCTGTGGCTTGATACTGGCACCAACAAGGAAATCCACAATCTGACCACTCTTTAAGTCATCTCCTCTAATAAGACTATTCTTCTCAATCGTCATTTCTATCAGACCTGGAATGAAGGTGTTCTTCTTGATTTATTTTAATAATATTACAATATAATTTATTGTTGGAAACAATGCATATCACTCAAGGAAAGAGAGGGTTATTAGCATGGGAAGTTGGTTGAGAAGCTCCCATTGAACTTATGCATAGAGCTTCAAGTAAGAGTCCATGATAATATACTTGACATTGTGATACAGTTGAGAAGCTTCTTTTTTATCAGCCCCTATCTCAAAATTAGTTGTTCAAACTTCATAGAATATCTTATAGGCATGTGGAATTATAGTCCGTATTTCAAGAGGTTTACCTTCCATAGTCTTCAGCCAATCATCTCCTAATATTTGAGTTTTCTCCAAAGGATGACCTATAATATTTTCCATTATTCCTACAACCTGCCCTTGTGATAGAATATTTGCAGGTGGTCTAATATGGACTCTTTGGTTCTCAGTTTGAGGGTCAGCTATTGCTCTGATTGTATAGGTCGTAATGTCATCCTCATCCACCCATATTACTTTTGTTTTGAGAGCTTTTTTGTATGCTTCCAATACTTTAAACTTTGGATAGACGTGATCTCCTTCTTGGTAATAGTCCTTTGGTCAAAATGCCCTACATTTATGACTTTATCTGCCATGGACTTCCTTTCAAAAGGTGGTTCCATTTACATAGAAAACAATAAATCATTCTCGACTTTAAAACATATTGTCCTCACATTTTATTTTATCAGTCTGGTGTAATTAGTCGAGCCCCAAAGTGGGTCTGGCTAAATTTTTTTTTGTTTTCAAACGACTGAAGTGCCAAACTGATCCATAAAACATCTGACACTGATTTGACAAAGAATCAATCAATTTGCATCACTTTTTAACATTTTAAAACTTACTTCCACCTCTTTCTGTAACTTGTCAGTTTTGCGCCAGGAGGTCCGTTGACTGGCCTTAAAAATTGATCCAAACACCTAATCGAGCTCTGAAATCTAGCACACTGAATCTTTGTTCCACATACTTTCACCTTGTTAGATATTGTCTTATGATGAATTCCCAGTCAAAAGATATTTTCTGTCAAATTTTCCTTCTTAGAATTACCTGCAAATAAACAAGTTAGAAAACAACAAACTAGGTTCAGATTTGGCTTTGAAAACTAGGCAAATGAGCACATGGGGAAATAAAAATTGGGGCATTGGTTCTTTGTAATGAGGATATTATGGATCTATGATTTGGGCTCATGACGAATAACAGGACGCAAATGGCGATCAGTCAAAGTGGGCTACTTAGATTTTACAAACTGGAAACAGTGACAAAAAAGTGAATTTTGTGAATGGAATTTACCTGAAAAAGTGTGCAAATGGATTCATCAAGACTTGAAAATTGACACACTTGGAGTATTTTTAATGGAAAACATGATGGTAAAATCTATTTGATCTCACCTATCATATATTTTGAGATATAATGTCATAAACAAGGGTACTGATCAATTTGCAAATAATGACACCAGTAAAAAGATAGAAATTCCATTTAGAATTGTGTTCAAAAACTGATCAAACGGATTCATCATAAGTTGAAACTTGAAACATAATAAGTCTCTGATGCCTACAATGCAACACAATAGGAATTTCAACATTTGGGTCAATTGGGTCAAAGTTATAGCATGTCAAATAGGGCTTCCCAGAATTTTGAACATTTCATATCAGCACAACATTGATAACTGACCATCTTTGAGGGATTCAAAACCTAGTCAAATGGACTCAAAATGACTCAAAATCTAAAACATAGGCTTTTAGGTATGGAAACTAGACACTGCCAAAGTGGTGAGTCATGAAACACTTCTTGGTATGAGATATTCAGATGCAAACATGGCTTCCTGTCGCTGTTTGACACAAGGTGATGCAGATTTGACACTTGCTCAAAACAAGACTTCACGAAATGGCTCGAAATGACAATTTAACTTCATGGAATAGGTAGATGCACTAAATGGAAGGTGTTAAAAGCATTGAACACCTCATTGGGCTCAATAGTACAATTAGGTACAATCTCATCAAGAAGCATTTATAGGGCTTGTTTTCTCAATGGTACTCAAAATTCGGGAAGGTAATTTTGAGTCCCAACAGAAGGCAATAGAATATTAGGCACATTCAGCACAAAATTTTGGTTGCAAGAATCTCAAGGCACAATAAGCTCAGGGGGTACTCATAAGGACATAATAGTAATGTCAAGTGTTTTTGACACTCATGTCAAAGGGGGAGATTGTTGGTCTTTAGATAGTTTTGACATTTGAGTGTCAACATACTTAACCACTTTCTAAATTGAAGCCGAGTACACTATGTATGTCGAGCCACAATGTGTGTCGAGCTAGTTTTTCAACAGGTGCCAAGGGACTTTAGGTACTGAGCAACATATAAGTGCCGAGTGACATATAGGTGCCGAGTCACAGTTGATTCCAAACAAGTCAAAGTGCTTCATATGCCAAGTGAGTTAGAATCATATATGTGCCGAGCAAGACATAGTGTAATAGGTGTCAAGCAATCTAGGATAGTATATGTGTCAAGCACCAGTAGTCCAGTATGTGCCAAGTAACACAGAATCATCATATGAGTTTTTGTCCTCACAAACTCAGACGTAAACCATTTTTTTGGAACTAGCATAAAAGGATTTCAAATGAGAAAAAGGATAAGGACGAATCTTTTACATTCCCTATGTGATCAACATGTAGCTAATCTAGAAAAATGGAGAAGGCATGCAACCAATGAGAAAAATGCAAGGTATGTGCAAAAATTTGAGATTCAATATGGATCCTAGATCCATACCTAACCCTAAGTCCTCACAATCTCTAAAAAGAGGTCAAAAACTCCATCGCATTTGTGATAGAGAGTAGTGTATGGGGAGATTATAACAAAATTCAGTGTGAGGATAGTAAGACTTAGAGGAACAAAGTAGCAATTATATATCCAGTTGATCAAAATAGTACAAGGGTCAAGAGACACAATAAGATATCAGATCTCAGAGGATCAAGATCAGAGAGAGTAGATCAAGTGCTTGAATCTAGCAATTAGAGATTGCATACTGTCAGGTCTATTTCTCTAATACTTTCTTATCATTGTATTAGAAGATGGAAATCCTATATTGATAGGTTAGCTTAATAGCTAGGTAGGAGAACCTTTGGAGAAGGTGATTGAAAATCCTATTATATTAGGTGGGTTTAAAAACCTATTATAAATCCTTTAACATGATGACACTTCATGTAAAGTGTTTGTAAATCCTCTAATCAGGTCACTATTGATATAGTGTAAAGCCTTTAATAGGACAGACCTTTCATAGGGAAGACCATCAAAAGTTGTCAAATAATTATTGCTGTAGTGATTTTTGTGTGTATCATCCCCACCCCAGTTTTACCTTCTTATTCCTTGAGGGTTTCTGGGTTACCAATTCTGGTGTTGTGTGTTATTGCATGTGTTTACTTTATGTTCATTTATATGTTTACATGCATGCAATTTATTTTTTAGTTATGTGATTTAAAGGATTGAAAAAGGTTTAAAATGTGGTACTTCTAATTCACCCCCCACCCCCACCCCCCCGTTAGAAGTACTCTTCACATTTTGAACATTCCAAAAAGATTAGTGGTGAATGCAATTAATTTGTTATTTTCTTTAAAGGATAAAAGTTTTAGTGATCCTGATTCACCCCCCCTCTTAGTATCTCACTTTCCCAGTAAAATTCCAACAATTTTTGGTATAAAATAAGTTGTAGTTTTTAAATAGATCTATTGGTGATGATTTTAATTGGGTTTAAATCTTGAATTTCAGTTCTCATACTAACTAGGATTGTGATATCACTGTATTTTGTATAGCTAGATTCCAATCCTTGAAATGCACCTATATAATTACCAATTCTTTTAAGTATCTAGATATGATTAAGTTCCACTAGAATTTTTTTTTATTATAATCAAAGTTGGTTTTTTCATTTTACTTATGTGAGTTTCATTGAAATTGGGATACTAATTATATAATTTTACATTATATCCTTTAAGAAAATGTTGAGAATCTAGTAGTACATCTTTTATTTGTTTATTATTACAATGTAAGTATGTTAAATAATTAAAGAGAGATAGAATACTTACCTAACCCTCACAACCTACTTTCAATCATTCTATTAGAGTGTATTTTGTCATATTTGGATTATTTCAAACTGCAGAAATCCCTATGGATTTACATTCAAACCATTAGTTTTTTGAGAAATAATCATCTTTTTTTTTCTTATTGCATTGATTACTATTGAGTCGTAGAGATCTCCAATTTTGAATGATTTTCCAACCTTGATCCACTCCTTTGTTGCCATTGAATCTTGTTTCTTTGCCTATTTTTCTTTCACCTCTAGTCTATATCTTATTTTTTGTGGCATATGTTGCCATTGTGGTGCAGATGTAAGCTTGCTATGATGAAATATGGATCTCTCTTTTATAAGGTAGGATGCATTTATCTTTCTAATCACCATTCATTTCAACAAGTGTTGATTTTTGTGGTGAAACCTCGGCTAGGGCTTGCAAAGCATTTTTTTAGGGTAAATTACTATTTTTTTGTTTGCCAAATTATAAATATCTTGTCAACATATTTTCTTCACAAAGTGAAAAACATGTTTTGCATATTTGAGGGTGTAAGAGTTAACACCAAAGCCATTCACTAACTTTGCTAAGTGATTCATACTAATTTGAGTAGATGATTCTTCTAATTCTGCATAGATGGGTGTTGTTGTTGTTGTCAAAGTATGGTTATCATATCTCTATCTCTTTCATAAGTTGGGGTTTTCATTTGACTAGCTTTGAATCACATATGAACTAGTGTCTCCATTAAAAATTGGAACCATCACCAGTATATCCTCTGTAGGCTAATTGATAGAGGAGAAGAAGTGGGTATCATTATTGTTATTTTTTATATTAAGAATGAACTTCTCTTGATTCAACCCTAGATATGATCCATTTCCTTGGATCACCATGTTGCAATGGTCTCCTCTCAGTAGACAAATTCACTTCAAACTCAAATTAGCGAGAAGACATTCTTAAAGAGTAAAACCCTCAACTTTGATTTTTTTTACTTTTGGATGACTCATCAAAAATATTTGTATTCAACCAAGAAAGATTTTATAGGAAACATATAATGAGACCTACATAATAAAATAATCCATGGGGAAGCAAAGGAAAAATGGGGACCGTAGGAGAAAATTGGAAACAACAAGCAAATGTTTGCAAGCTGTTAATCTTGGAAGTCAACCAATCTAGAAGTTAGACCAATTTGCTTCTTGTAAGGCTATCGATCATGAAAGTTAGGAAAAGTCTCTTCTTTGGACTCAAATTCATGAGCCCTCTTTTTCTGATGATTATTACAATTTGTCAATGACTTATAAATCTTGACTTATTTTTTACCTTTCTTATCCTCTGCTATGCACTGAGAGAATTGCCTCTACCTCTGTGATATTTATCACTCTATGTCCTTTCATATTCCATTTTTTTTTATATGGATCACTATAATAGTAGGGATTCACAATGGATAAAATAGCAACATAAGAATATCCTCGACTGATCTTCAATTTACAATTGTTCAATATTTTCACAATTGCAATCTGATTTCCTATTTTCAGTTCATCAACTGATGAGAGACCAGTGCAACTTTGTGAAAAATGTACTCACTATTGATCTTAGATTGGTTTTGACAATTGAGTGTCAACTCACTTAAGACATTTACTTAGTTCATGCTAAACTAGTAATGCATGCTGAGTATAATATGTAAATACAAGAACATGTTGAGTTGAAATGAGTGTCAAGCCACTCATCTGCTGAGTCACTCAAGAGCTGAGTAGCTAGACCATGTCGAGTGATTCAAGTGTTGAGTAAATAGTAGATGCCAAGTAGTTCAAGTAATGAGTCAAAAACATAATTACAGTATGTGCCAAGCATCAATAACTTCAAGTGTCGAGTAACACAAATTTGACACACTTGTTTGTAATTGCACAAACAACTATGTAAATTATTTCCTAGCTGACTTAAGGATAGATTTAAAATATTTAGAGATAAGGAAAAATATATTTGTAGAATCCCTATGTATTTGCATGTAGCCGATCAAAAAATAGGAAGGATTAAGTGGAAAAAAGGATGAATCTACCGTAGATTCATACCTAACCCTAAGCCACCAAAGTCTTTATATGGAAGATGAAGCCCTAAGTTTTAAAAGAGAGAGAGAGAGCACAGTGAAGGGGTCAATAATCTAATTGAAGAAGTGAACAAGAGAGTTTGTAGAGAAATCAAGGTGACTTAGCAGTGAGAGTGAATTGCACAATCGATTAGAGGAGAATAAAGAACATAAAGATACAACAATTGTTATATCAGATCAAAGAGGATCAAGAAGGACACTATATGGATTTGATCTTTAATCAGGAAACTAGATCCAATCACAAGATCTATGCTAAAACATCCTAACAGGTGATTTTAGTTAAATCTCCTAAGCGGCGTAGTCCTAACAAGCTGTACTAAATCCTTTAATACAGTGACATTCCAAGTGAGTGATCAGAAGTCCTTTAACCAGGCACACTTCTAATAGGGTGTTGAAATCCTCTAACAAGGTGGGACTTATAGTCTTTTTAAGCCTTTAACGGGGTAGATCATGATTCATATTCAAATCATTGTAACCTTAATTGCCTACACTTTATTGCTGTAGTAGTGAAGATTTGTGGGTGTTATCCCCACCCCAGTTTTACCTCCTCATTTGGAGGGTTTCAAGGTAATCATATCTAGTGTCAAAGTGTGTGTGTTTAATTTATTACATGTTTTACATGCATTTACTTTACATGTTATTTCAGTTTATTGTAACCTTAATTGGCTAGACTTTATTGCTATAGTAATGAAGATTTGTGGGTGTCATCCCCACCCCAATTTTACTTTCTCATTTGGAGGGTTTTTGGGTAATCATATCTAGTGTCAAAGTGTGTGTGTTTAATTTCTTTCATGTTTTAGATGCATTTACTTTACATGTTATTTCAATTTATCTATTGAATACATAAAATGGATATGAGGTGAAAAGTTTTATGGATCCTAGCTCAAACTCTTGATTCACCCCCCCCACCCCCCCGCTCTTAGAAGTTTACTTCTTTCCCACTTGTAAGTCCAACAATTGGTATCAAAGCTAAGTTCTCAAAAGGAGAAGCTTTGCAACTTAGAGGAAAGATCTTGAAATGGAAGTCTACAAACTAGGAAAGACTATTGAGAACTAGGAGATTTAAATACATCTCATACTACATGAGTTGAATGAAGCTAGAGATGCCTTGAAGAGTTCAGTTAAAAGAAGGAAAGAAATTGCCATAGTAGAAAATGAGACACAATACAAAGAGATTGACACCACAAAGCTATTTGTAGATGGTAACTCCAATGAATTTGATCCAACAATTGTAGATCTAATGGAGAAGAATAGAGCATAAGCTGAAGAAATAAAAAATCTCAAGTTGGAGAAAGAATCAAAAGCTATACTGCTATGTGAGGTGACTAAGGAAAAGAAGAAATCCATTTAAGACAAGACCATGATTGAAGAAGACAAAAGAATCTTAAACATCAAATTGGAGGAGAAGTCAATAGAGCTATCTAAGATCTCAAAGATACAATTGGATACCTTGAGCCAAATGATGAATGCTCATCATGAGTTGAATGTCAAGGACATTGAAATAACCACATTGAAGTTGTAGAATGAACAACTATAGAATGACTTGAAAAGAGAAAAGGAATTTGCTAAAATTTTTAACAAGCCAAATGAAGCCATCAAGTGCTTTGAGCAATTATTGAAATCCCCTCGATCTAACAAAGATACATTAGGATTGGGCTACACAAGCACTAAAGAAGGAGAATCATCCAAAGCTTCTGAGGAAAGGAACAACAAAGGTAAGAACTCCAAACGCACTTGTCACAATTGTGGAAAGAAAGGACATACTTCTAATGTGTGCATGAGAAAGAATACAAATCAAAATGCTAAGCCTAAGAACATGGTCCACTATCATAAGTGCTACAAATAAGGTAATCAAGGACATGAATGCAGATCTAGAACCATGTATGCACCAAAATTTGAAGGATATTGCTACAACTATTAGAAGTATGGACATAGAGCTTTTGAATGCAGATTCAAGTCCACATGGTCATCAAACAAGCCAAAAAAAGGTAAGAAGCTATGGAAACTCTTATAATTGTGATTACAATACAAGACATAGCTGTCACTATTATCAAGAATATGGACATGTACCTAAAAATTGCTTTAGGACTCACTTCAATGGTAACTACAAAAGGTGGTTGAGTCAAATCACATGCTTTAACTATTTGAAAATTGGTCATATTAGCAAACATTGTCCAACTAGGTCAAAGGCACCAAGTTGTGAATTTGATAAAGGTAAAGGCAAGGTAGATGTTGAACACATAAAAAATGAGATGAATAAGACATGGAAGAAGAAAGATGATTGCAGTACATCAAATGGAGAAGGGATCATTCACCAAATGGGTCAAGTGGTCACACCTCATCAAACTAAGCAAACAAGAGATATGTGGGACTGATATTCAAAGTATTACATCATACATCAATTCTAGAAGAAAATAGTACTGAAAAGATTACATTAGCATGAATAAAGATGCAAGATGTTGTGAAAATTTCAAGGTTAAATCTTCAAGTTTTCATGTTATGGCCAAGCATGAAATTTTTTTTCAATAGATTCCAAGTAAAGTGCTAGTTAGTGCCGAGTTGCCAGGCTAAATCAGTTATTGCCAAGTTCATAGTAACTGCTGAGTAAGGGTAATATTAGTAGCTACCAAGTGGAATAGAAATCATGTTGATGCCGAGTTTACAGCTATACAAGCATTAAGCATTAAATGCAAGGTTTTGAAGGGTATATAGTCAATTTCCACTCATAATTTGTCATTTTGAATTCAAAGTGAGAGCAAGTAGAGCGAAAAGGGGATTCAAAAGTTTGTTTGAAGTGATTGCATAGATCTTAGTAATGATCTCACTACAATTCTTCAAATTTCCAAGGTATTCTTCATAAGCTGAGCTATGCAGTTTGAAATTTGTAAAAACCCTAGATTGTCAAATGGTATCTAGTTCAAATAATGTACAAGAGAAAGAGGTTTTAGATGTTCAATTAGTAAGTAATGAGGTAAAGCAATCAATTTTCAAAGCAATTCTAGACATTGCTTATAATTAAGACCTGTCAGGCAATCTTTCCATGATTCCCCTAAAATTTTTAATGATCCAAGATGTTAGAAAATGCTATAACTGCAAGATAGGTGAATTGGTGATATAGAGATAAGGGAAGCATATGATAAATTGTGTAAAAATGGCATTCTAAAATAAGAATTTAAGATTGTTGAAAGGAAGGGTTTGACCCATGCCCTAGATTTTCCCACAGTGTTCAAAACATAATGGATCAAGATAGTGTCGAGCATAATACATGATTGATGTTTATGGTTGGAAGATGGTCCTATCAAAATTTCAAAGAGAATAGTTCATAGGGTAACTAGATACCCAAACCTAGATCGGCCAAAGACTCTATAAAGTGACTCAAAGGAGGTTATAGAGAGAAACATAGGAGCCAAATAGAACAAACGTGGAATGACAATTGATAACATTACAGACCCTCTACTGGACTTTTCCATAGGGGTAATTTCTCATCAATTTTATCAATCCAGGAGGCTAAACAATGTACCCTACATTGCAGTTGATGTGGGTTATAAAATTGTAAAGAAGGATCATACCTATGATCTTGCCAAGCTTCAATTACAATAGTTGATGGAAAATCTTGGAGCAATCAGAAAAACCAAGAGTGCATAGTGTAAGTTTGGATCAATACTTGTTTGCATATTTTTCTATGTTCAGAATACATTTCCATCCTTTGGTAAAGTTAGTTAGAAGACAAACAAATTAGTTGTAGTTCAAGTCAATAAGTATATTGAGCAAATGGGAGATAACTTTGAAATTGTCATGAGAAACTATTTTGAAGACTTCAAGAAGTCTATGAAACAAAGGATGAGAATACCAATTTCATTGGTTGAACAATACTCCAATGATATATGCTTTCTTGTAGATATTGATTACACTTATATACAGGCTACTACACCAAGGGTAAGATGGTTAAGACCCTTAGGGTATGAGATCAATGTTGATGAAGCCTCAGCTTCCATCACATTACTTTTAGTAGAAGAAGTTGATAAAACAACCAAAACATTTGGAAATTATGATGTTATGAAGTCCAAAGTTGAGATGGAATTAAAAATTGCCTCCACATTAAAGAAGATAGACAAACTAATAAAGAAGCTTAAGGCCAAATTTGGTGAAGGTATAGGTGAAGAAGAATAGATGATGAAGAGGAAGAATAGGAACAAGCCCAAGAACCTCTTGCAATAACTCAAGGATTGGGAGAAGATAACGATGAAGAAGAGGTAGAAGGTGCTGAGGAAGAAGAAACCAAGGAAGCACTAGTACATGCAAAACCAAAGAAGAGAAAGACCAAGGCACATCCTATGGCAATAAAAAAGGAAAAGAAGATTGCTAAGCCAACAACACCAAAAACCAAGACAAGCACATGAGCCACCACTCAAAAGGACAAGGAGAAAGCCAAAGAGAAGACAAAGGCTATAGAACAAAAAGGGCCAGTGAAGAAGAAACAAAGAAGGAAATACATTGCACAACCAAAAATTGATGATGAGAGAATAGAACTAGAGGATACAAGAAAATTTAGAGTGGTAATTCATCCACCAAAATCTGATCTTGAAAATATTAGTGAAAATATTAGAAATAATGTAGATTTGACTGGTTTGAAAAGTATCATTTTTGAAAAACTTGGTAGAGAAGAGTAGAATTTGATTGAAGAATAAATATATGAAATGATTTCAAAATTCAAGAACACCCCATTTGAATTAGATAACACTATGCCAAAGGAATTATATACTATTGTTGAAAATAAATGGCATTATTATTTAATCTTGGAGAAGCAAATTAGAGAATCCACATTAGCACAAGTTATGCTAGAATTGACAAAATGGCAGATTATCAAGGCCAACAAGAAATATGGTGGAAGGTTTTCACCAAAATACATGGCATTCAACATTCTTTAGAAAAAGCATTGCAGATGTTGTGAAGAAATCCACCCAAATGTGGAAATTGATTTATGGATTGACAACTGTCAAACAAGGAGAGTAAAATCCCTTTGAGGGAAGGAATAATGATAAGGAGGATGAAAAGGAAAAATAAACTAATGTTGAAGAGGAAGAACAAAAGAAAGATGAAGACATGGCAACAGCTGAACAACATCAAGAAGAACAAAATGTGCAAGACACAAAAATGCTAAGTGTCAGCCCTCCACATAACAGTAGTATACCTACAAAAATTGTAACTATTAAGGATGTCCCTAATGTCTCTACTTAGAACATCAATCCTTTAACTGAAGAAGATCTGAAAAAGATATCAGACCAATCTCCACTTCAGGCAAGATTATGTGAAAATCCAATATTGGTTAGTGTAGATGAGCTTCAAAAGGTAGTAGCTGAAATCTCAAGGGATAAGGTGAATATACAAGAACCACCTTCTACCATCCCTTCAACTATTAGTGCTCAAAATTTAATTTAAACATCAATAGACACATATACTAAGGTTGACACAAATGTTACAATTGATTCAGTTGAACAAAGACAAGCAAAAGAAAATGAGACAATAGAAGAGCATATAGGACAAATAGATGCATCTATACCTGAAAAAAAAACACAAGAACATGGAGCAACTAAAATCATATTGATTGACCAAAGTAGATATGAAGAAAGTAAGGATGTACCAAAGGAAAAAGAGCAAGAAGCCATACAAGCATTGGTAACCTTACCAAAATCTAACACTCCTACAAAAATCCTTCATAAGCTGAGCACAAAAGCTATATCCCTACAAATTTCAGCACCAATCTCAAGCTCTACAAAAGTTGACAAGGTAATTCACTATGGAGATGTAACTTTAGATGAAGAAATAGTGATACCTAAGTTTGATTACACCACTATGACTATAGAAGAAATAGGAATATTACAATAAGATTTGGAAAGGAAGAAGCACCACGAAGTGCTTAGAAAGGAATTTAGGAAAAAGAAAGCATTACAAGAAATTAAAGAGATCTTTATAGATGCATTCAACTTGCCTACTCTAGAATAAACCAAGCCACTATTAGAATAGTTGTCAAATGTTGTGGATAAGGTTAATAATGAAGACCTAGATACACATGCCAAACTTTTGGAATGGTCTGAAAGAAAGTTTCAAGGAAAAGTGAATGAAAAGATATCTAGTGATATAGCACTGTCACAAGTTGCTTTGACAAATAAGGTTGAGGATGTAAAGAAGGTACTTGAGAATATTTTCTCATTGTACACCAAACTATGTGACCCAACACTCTTCACTCAAGACACTAGACATATAATACTTAGCTTGGATAGGAACTTAAGTATATCAGGTATGCAATTACCTAAGAACCCAGCTTAGAGTGAGAAGCATTTAATGCATTGCTTCAATCACAGAGTCAATTAGCTATGTTAACAATAGAAGAGGCTAATATAAGAGCCAAATTGACACAAATTCAGGCTTCTCTCACCCCACACATGGAAATACTCCACAAAGAATTAGGCTATGTAGAAACTTTGTTGAAGAAAGATCCCAACCTTTCTACATCAAATGGACTAGTTCACCTAGTAGCCGAGCTTGCCATCCAAGTGAATTCATCAGATATAGCATGTGACAATTGGGATGCAGATTTGAAAATAATCATGGAAGTCCATAAGTCCTTTTTGGACAAATACACTATACGTGTACAGACCCTTTGTTATAAGTGTAAAAAAGGGGCAGATTAACAAAGAAGGGGAGATAAAAACAACACTAAAGGGGGAGAGTAAGATAACAAGAAAGGAGGAGATACTAAAAGGAGCTAAGAAAGCAAGGAGAGAACAATGAAAGGGGGAGAAAATAGAATAAACAAAGGAGGAGAAAGCTGAGAACAAAGCATATCAGATGAAAGAGTATATGCACATTGAAGTCAAAGAGTATCAGGAGAGACAAATCTACTTAGAATGGAGAACATATTTTGGATACAAAATAGACACATTAACTTATGGGGTGTTATAAATTTTGAGGTATATAGGTTATTGAATTTTTTTGAAATTTTGGAGTTTTGTATATAAGCTGAGTCATGGTTATGTTATACTCGAGAAGATTAGATTGTTTATATATAGTTAAGTGTTTTTGACACTCATGTCAAAGGGGGAGATTGTTGATCTTAGATTGGTTTTGACAATTGAGTGTCAACACACTTAAGACATTTACTTAGTTCATGCCAAACTAGTAATGCATGTTGAGTATAATATGTAAATACAATACCATGCCTGAGTTGAAATGAGTGATGAGCCACTCATGTGCTGAGTCACTCAAGAGCTAAGTAGCTAGACCATGCCGAGTGATTCAAGTGCCGAGTAAATAGTAGATGCTAAGCAATTTAGGTGCCAAGTCAGAAACAAAATTATAGTATGTGCCGAGCATCATTAACTTCAAGTGCCGAGTAACATAGATTTGACATACTTGTTTGTAATTGCACAAACAACTATGTAAACCATTTCCTAGTTGACTTAAGGATAAATTTTGATTCATTAGAGATAAGGATGAATCTATTTGCAGAATCCATATGTATTTGCATGTAGCCAATCAGAAAATAGGAAGGATTAAGCAAAAAAAAGGATGAATCTCAATCATAGATTCATACCTAACCCTAAGCCACCAAAGTCTTTATATGGAAGATGAAGCCCTAAGTTTTGAGAGAGAGAGAGCATAGTGAAGGGGTGAATAATCTAATTGAAGAATCGAACAAGAGAGTTTGCAGGGAAATCAAGGTGACTTAGTAGTGAGAGTGAATTGAATAATTGATTGGAGGAGAACAAAGAATATAAGGATACAACAATTTTTATATCAGATCAAAGAGGATCAAGAAGGACACTATATGGATTTGATCTTTAATTAGGCAACCAGATCTAATCACAAGATCTATGCTAAAACATCCTAACAGGTGATTTTAGTTAAATCTCTTAGGAAGCATAGTCCTAATAGGTTGTACTAAATCCTTTAATACGGTTACATTCCAAGTGAGTGATCAGAAGTCCTTTAACTAGACACACTTCTAACAATGTGTTGAAATCCTCTAACAAGGTGGGACTTAACAATATTTGTAAGCCTTTAATAGGGAAGATCATGATTCATGGTTAAACCATTGTAACCTTAACTGGCTACATTTTATTGCTGTAGTAGTGAAGATTTGTGGGTGTCATCTCCACCCCAGTTTTACCTTTTCATTTGGAGGGTTTTTGAGTAATCATATTTGGTGTCAAAGTGTGTGTGTGTTTAAATTCTTACATGTTTTAGATGCATTTATTTTACATGTTATTTTAGTTTATCTATTGAATACATAAAATGGATATGAGGTGAAAAGTTTTATGGATTCAAGCTCAAAATCTTGATTCACCCCCCCCTCTCAGAAGTTTACTTCTTTCCCACTTGTAATTCCAACACTCACATTCCACATGCAGGGAGGTTAGAAGTTCGATTCTTGTGAATCCACTCTCTTGCTTTGCTTTCACACTAAATTTGTTTCAATTATATTTTTCAACGGAGGATAAATTTTTATGATACATTCAAAACATTCCAAATTCTTATTAAAAAGGAAAAAATTATATTTATAGGATTTTCAAATTACCTTCAATATTCACAATTTAAAAATATGAATAATTAAAATAGATCATTAAATAAAATGTGAATTTAAACTAGTATTATAAAAATCAAAATCCATTTTAAATTTATTTCTCATTGCAAGAAAACAAGAGAATAGTAGCATATTTTATTTTTTAAAGAATATTGCTTTAAAATGGAACAAAATTAACAACGTAACATTAGAATCCCACAAATTAGAATATAAATAGGAGATTAAGTATAACATATAGATTTTTTTTAAAAAAAGTTAAAATTATAAATTGAAAATAAATGCTTAAATTTTTATACTAATTAATATCATATTCAATTTCTATAATTAATTAATTTTTAAACTAAAATGCAAGTAATATCACTAGTGTTTCTTGGTTTGTATTGAAATAATGAAAAATTATACAAATAGAGTATAAAAAAGGAGTGTAGAAAGACAATAGAGTAACTCACAAAATTGAAAATTGTAAAACTTTACATGCCTAAACAAAAAATTAAAAATTAAAATTTTTTATATGTCAAACCAATTACAACTTAACCAAACTTGAACATGAATTAGCTTCTCCATCAAAACTATCCAATCAGTTCCAAGTTGTAATTGGCTATTCATGTAAAAAGGCACATTCTTGAATGTGAGTTGTACATGATTCAATCAATGTTGAGAAAAAGATCTTGGACCATGTGTCATGACCACCTTTCTTTTGTTGAGGAGAAAGTGAAGTTCGAGTCCTAGGGGTAACTTTAAGATCCCCCACCCCCCACCCCCCATGAAAAAGGTGTAAAATCCTTGAGAATCCTACATTATTTTGGGGATAAAATATTAATATTGTTGGTGAAATTGTTTTCTATTGATTATAACTTAGGAAAATGTATTGTTTATGGGAAGGAGGAAATAATGCACCAACCTAAAGAATAGTTAAAAAGCCAAAGGATATATGTTTCTCATCTAACCACCTCAATTAGTCGACTAGGAGTACTAGGAGATCATACCCAAATTAGAGGATAGTTATTTGATTTGATGGGTAATGTTTTTGGAAGTGTAGTCAAGAGGTTGTGATTCTAATAAATATCAAAATTGTAAGAGCTGATTGTCTGGCCAATATAATACCTTTTTAGCTAGAGGATTAGACATCCTTCACTACCAAAGTACTATGCTGATCTCCATTAAATGTCAATATAGGAGTGTGAACTTGAGATGATGTCTAAAAAATATATGCTCTAATTTCCACTAAAAGCCACTACTACTTTGAATGCAAATGCTACCGAGGAAATCTATTTTACCAATAGAAAAGATAATTACCAAATGCTTAGAAAGAGATCCTAACTGTATCACCTAGTTTAGTAGTGCAAATTGAAAACTAACTATTAAATGAAAGCTTTAACACAACTAAATTAGTTAACACTTAAGATAGGACCAAAGAAAGAAATATGTAGGAAATTAGACCAAGAATGGTAAACTCCTCAAGTGCTTCTCATGATGACGAAGCTATGTCCCTGATGGGAGGGGATGTATCCTCACGTTGCGCTCAAGCTTCCAATGGATGGGGTTTTTTACCAAAAGTGTATATGGATGAGGGTTTTAACAATGGAGTCATGAAGGTATTTCAGAAATATAATAGTATTTTGGTAGTTTATGAGCTCTGAAAATAGCATTATAACTTTTCATGGAAGGTGGATGATTTTAGTGAAGGGAGAGGGTTCAATTTATAGGCCAAGGGTTGGAGAAATGGAGGGCCAAGATGTCAAGATGATGAGATGGGGAGGGAGGGTCAAGATGCACCCAAAAGGGAGCACAAGGATTGTGCTTGTTTAGCACCAATGGGGAGGTGACACTTGTCACAAGGAGGATGAGTGTGAGAGGATAGGATAAGGGTTGGTCAAAGGCTTGATGAGGGTAGTTGAGTATGTAAGAGGGATGTAAGAGTCATGAGTGAGGATGGGAGAGGTGTAAGAGTCATAAATGTTGGAGTGTGAGGGGAGAAGATATTTGTTGACTTTGGCTTGGGTTAGCAAGTCTTAACCCATGTTTATGATTATGCACATGATTAGAATAGGATTTAGGATTAGCTTAGAAGGGGGGTTAAGGGTGAGTGACTTAGCTTTGATGGGATGGGTTAGTTAGGTGACTAAGTGAGGTTAGTATGGGTGAATGGGTTGGATTAGGGGTTAGGATAGAGTTTTAGGATTTTAAATATTTTATAAAATGACTAATTCAATAAAATGGGAGTATGGAATTAAATTGAATAGATTTGATGATTTATCCAATTTAATAGAGGAATAGAAATTTAATTGATAAATTGATTTTGGGTTATCATTTGATTTTATCAATTGGACTATAGTTAATTAAATAAATAAATAAACTAGGGGATGATGATTAATTAATTAAATAGTAAATTTCAATCAATAATGTCTTAGGAGATGACAAAATATGATAACTTATTGATGTAATCAGATTTAGGTGTCTACATTTTGTGCCTCTTTGACATAGTGTTGAAACAACATTATTTCAAAAAAGTTCAAATATAAACGATGAGAAGAAGACTTTTTGAAGCAATATGGTTGCCCCAATCTTGAGTAGAAAGAGAGAATAGACTATATGATGCCCCCTCAAGAAGGCAGCGGGGAAAGAAAAAGTGACACGATGATGTCTTGACAAAAAAGTAGGAAGCTGGCAAGGGCCCAGAAGGCTCGAAAGAGGGAAAAAAAGATAAAAGAAGAAAAAAAAATGAGAAAAAGCTAGGGGGCGAGGAAAAAATGGATTGCTATATGACCTAGAGGGGTAGCTAGGGCACCTGGGGGGTATAAGTGGCTAAGAGGGGGCTAGAAGGGGTTATTTTCATTTAGATTGAAGAGGAGATAGTGCTAGTTAGGAGTTCTACACTGGAGATTATGATGGTGGGTATTGGGTGACCAGATCACTGAGCGAACATAGTGCGATGAGTACGAGTATGAGGGATGCATGATCGATTGGTAGGGTCTAAAACCTCCTTGTGATTTTTTGTATGTATTTGTTAGGGCATTCCGTGAATGGGAAAATGTGATCCCGCAGTCACAGGTTCGATGGAAATGTGATCAGGATTAGTAGGATCGTGATCTCGCAAAAGTAGCGTTGGCCATTAGAGTGATGGAGGTTCAAACAATTTTTTGTAGGAGAGCAATCTCGGGGTGGGAGTTTATGCAGGAATGGGGTCAAATCGACAGGATCACATCCCCACCAAAGGGAACCCGAGTAAGGTCAAAGGAACACGTGCTCGCGGTTGAAGGGTTGTTAAAGTGGGATAGTGAGAATGGGGGCAAAGAGTGAAAACATGATCCTGCAAGATCAATGATTAGCGAGATCGCCAGGTGTAGCTAGCACGAGAATGCAGTAGTGGGATCAAACGGTTAAGTGGTGGGCCAAAGTCAACATCGCGATCTCACTGGGGGATATATCCATGGGGATGTGGATCTTAATGCGGTAGGAATGCTAGCCATGGAATTGATAGTGAGTGGTTGAATAGGCTAAGGTCCAAGTAGCAATCCCACCAGAATAGATTTATGTGAGAACGCGATTTTGTATGCTTCGTGGGAACACATTTTTGCAAGATCGGGGATTGGCTAAAAAAAGGCAGGAAAAGTTGGGGTTGGGGAAAGGGATGATGGGAGGATAAAAAATTGAGATAAAACTAATGTTTGGATGTGTTTTGGTGGTGTACAGTGGTCCTTGGATGCGCTAGTGTCATAGGAGCGATGAGCAGTAGTGTTGCGTGTCAGAGAGGCATTAACACCTACCAACTAGGCATGGATCAAGGTGATCAAATTGGGCTACTTGGCGAGGTTGCCCCATACCCAAACTTACATAGCGATGGTCACAATGTTGTGCAAGAGATGGCACAGTGAGACAACGACTTTCCACTTACTGATTGGAGAGATGACTGTGATGTTAGAGGATGTGTATTGCATATTCAAACTGCTAGTACAAGGGACACCAGTTATGGCAACTAGAGAGATGATAGCAGAGATGGCCATACAAAGACTGGTGGGGCCTGGAGTCGAGTACAGGATCTGGTAGGGATAGTTTGCGGTAGACGAGCATCTGGATAGCGTGGCGGCAAAGAGGTAGATTTATTTCTATGTGCTAGGGCTAGTTTTAGGGTACATTTCCCTAGATATAGGTGGTATGGAGGTTACATTGGAATTGATTCCAGTGGTGATGTGGATAGTGGAGGTGGGATGCCCAGTGGCATGGGGTTCTCTGATGTTGGCCGAGCTGTACCAAGACCTATATTAGATAGTGTACCAGGGTGGTGACCGACAGGGGAGGAGTATTGGGTTTCCTACACTGTTATAGGTATGGGCATGGGAGCATGTTGTAGTGCTAAGGCCATTGGGGTGCAGATATAGGCAGGAAGAGGAGCTAGTGGCATACAGCTGGGCCAAGCCATTGACATACCACCACATGAATTCAATGGACTACTGGAGAGTGTGCATTGATGATATAGTGATAGTGGTGTGGAGGCCATACATGGGCCTGGGACTGTGGGTAGAGGAGGGAGAGTAGCTCACATACACTATTTCCCCATGTTTTGTGTTCAGGAGGTGGGAGTATGTGGCAGAGTAGTTCAGGCCAGATAGGGTACTACAATAGTTTGGATGGTAGCAAGTGGCATTAGGAGATCCACACTAGTATCAATGGGTCACACGCGAGCTAGTGTTGATGTACATGCCAACCCTACATTGAGACAAATTGCCGAGGGCATGGCTAGAGCTGGAGCCATAACAGTGGGATTGGTTTAGGGGGCTGGTAGATGCAGGCTCCACTAGGGAGTATCGTGCCATGTGGGTGTGACTGAGGTCGATGAGGAGAGCATAGGGTATAAGGTTGGTAGTGGTGGTAGGCAAGATAGCCTGAGCAACCCAATAGGGGCTGTATGTGGCTAGAGGGTTGTGGCAGTGGGCAACAACTATTGCATAGGAGGAGGAGCCCGCTTGACAAAGGAGGAGGGTTGGGGGGAGGAGAGGAGAGCTCGGCTAGAGAGGAGAGCAGAGGAGAGGGGAGCCCAGCCAGAGAGAGGAGAAGAGGAGGGGGTAGAGGAGAGGAGATGAGAGGAGGCACAGGGGTGATAGAGGGCAACAAGGGGAGATGCAGTGGGATTTTTTGCCGGGGGAGGAGATGACAGATTAGCAGCCTGATATGCCTCACTAGAGAAGGCACATGTAGTGATGAGCCAACTGCTCCATGATACATAGCAGGAGAGAGATCATCTTTGTATAGAGTAGGACCAGTTCAGAAAGGAGTGGGATATAGCCCATGGGTAGGTAGACAAGGCAAGTTTGGAGGTGGGCTAGGTGGAGGGGAGGTTGGATTCCATGACTTTGGAGTGACAAGCAGTGCAGGTGAGACTAGACGCCCTCCAGTAGGAGTGAGATAGGCTAGTGGTGGAGGTGGCAACCTACAGGCACAGGTGGAAGTGGAAGGGGGTTTGGATGAGTTGCGAAGACTTGGGGCAGAGATGAAGGATTTGAGGGAGAGGGCTAGATTCTACTGAGGGAGGTACCATGTTGTAGTTTGAGCATCATAGATTGAGCACTACAAGCGATCGAGTTGATCAAGGACAATAGGTACATACACAAGGATGCAAGGAGCAGGGGATAGTGTATGGAGCATTAGGGGGGAGAGTACAGGTGGGTCCCAATGCATAGGGCACAGTTAGAGGGTAGGTTCGAGCAAGTTGTAGGGGAGGAGGGAGGAGGCAGAGAGCTATGGGATAGGGGGAGGACTAATGAAGCCACCACCTTCACCACTAGTAGCACCAGGGGCTGGGAGAGGGGCGGAGGAGGAGATTGATGATGTAGACATGAGGGATTGACCATCAATGAGCAGGTCACTTTATGGATACTGAGTATTTTGTACATATAGGCTTTTTGAGATACATGGAGATTTTGTGCAGGCTCAGACCCATTTGTATGATATGGACATTGTACACTGATGGACTGTTATTCTTTCATTCTTTAATTAATATATAAATCTGATGATTCTGGTGAGATATGTGTTATGGACTATTGATGTTATGTATAGTGTTTGATATGCGTTGGATAGGTAGTGATGTTTTGATGATGTTGCTGATGATTGGTGATGTAGGATGGATTATGTGTTGAGATTTTATGATTGTGTTGACAGTTTGTGATGCATGATGTCATATGTGCTATGATTTTATGATTTTGTTGACAGTTTTTGATGCAAGATGTGATATGTGCTACGATTTTATGATTGTGCTAACAGTTTTTGATGCAAGATGTGATATGTGCTATGATTTGGATATATGATGCGAGATATTTTTGATGTAAGTTTGTTATGATGATGAGGATATGATGCGATTGATTCTAGCGATGAGTTGGCAGATGTGATGTGCTATATGTTGATAGGATTTGCTTTATGATTGTTTAGATGCGATGCGAGACATTTTATGATGTGATCTCGAATGATGTGATTCATTTTATGATAGATATGATGTGAGATGCGGTGATGTTTATCCTTAATGATATGATTTCTTCTTATGATATTTTAGATGTGATGTGAGAAGTTTATGATGTGATCCCTAGTGATAGGATGTACTTTGTGATATATGTTTGATGTGATTTCTGTTGATGTGTTTTACTTTATGATATATGATGTGATGTGTTGTTTTATGATGATAAAAAAAAACTAAACAAGAAAAGATAAAGGACTTACCAATAAATGATTGAAACAAAAAGATTTATGATATTTGAAAATGAACAATGAACCTAAAATGTTAAGGTGAAGCTTTTAATGAAATGATGAACGAACATGCTAATTAATGAAAATCTTAATGGTACACTATAATGTATAAAATGAATCCTATTTAAAATGATGAATGTCAAATGTAATGAAAGGGTGAGCTTAGGATGAAGTCCAATTTTAAATGTTGAACATGAAATGCTAATAAAAGGATGCCCTGATAATGAAATTTATTTTAACTAGTGAATGCAAAATGCTAATGACAGGGTGAACTAAGGATGAAATGACAATAATGATGAACCCTAATCTAATGATGAACTAATGATGGTTTTTTTTTATATAAAAAATTTAGACAAACAAAAGGAGAGGTTGGTAGATGTATGATATGTTAACAAAATATCCAAAAGCTAGAAAGACATATAGGCATCGTTATGATAAGCAAATGCTATGATACTGGATGAGGATAAAAATTAGGATAGTATAACATAGTGGAGCCTAGGAGATACAAGATAAATTATGATGGTGGTATTAGGATAGTGATCTATGATAGGAGATACTGACTCTAAGGAGAAAAGATGTTGGAGCATGAGTGACCAACAAACTTGCAGTCAGGAGGATAATGATGATTAGGGCTAGGATAATGATTTATGATAGGGATCACATCATGATGAGAATGAATAAGAATTGATGTTCAAGGTTTTGAATCAAATGATTCTGAGGGTGGAAAAAGCAAGAATTCAAGGGAAAGAGGTGATAAAAAGGAGAAGGATACCAGGGGTTATGAGAATAAATGTGAAGCGTAGGGGAAGCTTGAGCACGGGGTACTTCATGAGGAAGTACCACTATGTAGTGTGAGAACTTTATTTGCTATAAGATTGTTAGGGATCTGCCAAGGTTACTGAGAATGTCAAGGCCTTTTCCCCAAAATTCCATAGGACTTACTCACACAGGCACGCAAGGATTGCCCCAGCATCACACGAGTCTCAGAGAGATCAGTGTTGGAATGATGCTGGGTGATCAACAAGCAAACAATATTACCCAAGTGCACCATGTTTTATCAAAAGATGAAAACATGCTTGAAATATGCAAGGATAATATTAGAATGACTCTCAAGTAGCAAAATACTGTGATCGAAACCAACCTCCTAAGTTGCCCCAGTCAAAACACACAATGATATGAAATAATCATGGCGATCTTGAGGAGGAAACAATGAAAGATACGTGGAAATGATCAATCAAAATGTACAAAGACACCAAATATTTTGCAAAGTGAAAAAGTAACCTTTTGCTAAAGAGATCAACTGATGAGCTACTAACAAGTTGCAACAAGACCTAGATAGTATGTACAAGTACGACTATCCAAGGACATGGGAACTCGAGACTAGATAACAAAACATAGTAGTAGGTATATACATGATGAGGGAAAGCTCAGGATGAGGAGATAGCATTGCTATTATACACGAGTTTTTTAGGTGGGATTATGTAAAGTGCAATTTATGTACAAGGATCAAGATATTGTTGTATTTACATGGGTATGGTACATGAGAGACAAGGGTTAGTGTAAGGATGTGATACACAAAGTTCTATGGAGTGAATATGATACACATAGTAATATACAAGGATGAAAAGTATGTGATAGGATACGTGTGGTAGGATACAATAGAATACATCAAGTATGATACATGGGATGCTACTATATAGGAGTGAAGTGGGATGTTACAAAGTGAGAGGTGTTGGAGGAGGATGCTGCAAAGCATGGTGAGTAGTAAAACAATAAGAAACACCTTAGAAAAGTGGGGGGATGAGTGATGTAATATGGGGGGGTGACGTAGGGGTGCATTTCTGTGATAGATAATGGAAAAGCTGTAGTACACTTGGCCCCTATTTGCTAGGTTTTCACTAGGGACCTATCCAAGGTGCCTGAATTGCCAAGTTTTCACCATTGGACACTTTATTTTTCTTTGCCTATTTTTTGGATTTGCAACTTCTGCCCTAAGGCATAGAATTTCTTGAGGTGAATAATGTTGGTAGGATCATTTAGGACTTTACCTTCAAGGGTAGATAGCTGATAGGCTCCTAAGCCAAAAGATGCCGTGACCACATAAGGACCAAGCCATGTGGGCTCGAACTTGCCCTTCTTTTCTCTATCAGCTTGAACCTTCATATTCTCTTTAAGAACCATGTCACCTTCTTGAATACTGCACAGATGGACTTTCCTACTAATATTGCACTTGAATCAACTTTGATAGACCATGAGGTGGTCGTAAGCCTGTTGCCCTTTTTCATCAAATAGATCAAGTTGAGTAAGTCGAGCCACTCTATATTCTTCATTAGATATCTGTCCTTGTAGAGAAATGCAGAACGATGGGAGTTCAACCTCAATAGGTATGACTACTTCAACACCATAGACCAAGGAGTATGGAGTTGTGCCAGTGGCTGTACAAAATGAAGTGCAGTATGCCCATAGGGCAGGATTAATTTGCAAATGCCAATCATGGATGGAATCATTGATAACTTTCTTGAGGATTTTAAGTAGGGTTTTATTAGTTGCCTCTGCTTGACTGTTACCTTGTGGGAAATAAGGGCTAAAAAATTGGTGATGGATGTGAAGGGAAGCACACAATTCCTCCATATTTAGGTTTTCAAAATTGCCTCCGTGGTCTATAAAAATGGTAGCTAGGATGCCAAAGTGACATATGATATGATACAAGATAAACTTGGACACTTAAACTCCAATGGTAGTAACAAGGGGAACTACTTAGACCCACTTAGTGAAATAATCAGTGGCGGTGATTATCCACTTGTGCCCTTCTGAAGAAAGTGGAGCAATAAGACCAACAAGATCAAATCTCTAGCAAGAAAAAGGCCATGGTGGTGTAATGGGTTGCAAGTCCTATGCTAGAGCCTAGATTAAATTAGCATGCTGTTGACAAGGTAAACATCATTTCACAAATTCACATGCATCATGTTCTAGAGTAGGCCAATAGTATCTAGCCTGAAGGATCTACTTTGCTAGCACCATCCTACTCATGTGAGCACCACAAAGTCCAGCGTGTACCTCTTTAAGAGCCATCACAACCTCATTTTGATCTAAACGTCGAGAGAGAGTATCATGATAACCATGATGATATAGGGTTTGGGCGATGATAGTGTAATGGGAAGCTCTACAAATAAAGTTTTGGCATTGGGTTCGTGTGAGGTGAGGAGATATGATACCATTTAGTAGGTAAGCATGAATTTCATGGTACCATGGAGATTGGGCACCAACCAAGATATAGACCTCTGTTGATTCATCATTCTCATATGTAGGTTTGTGCAGCTTCTCAACCAAGAATTCATATTGCATAGCTTCACGTGGTATTTCCAAGAGAGAACCAATAGTAGCCATAGCATCAGCTACCTCATTCTAGAGTCTAGGTACCTATATGAACTGGATCTAAGTAAAATGATCCTTTAATTGATCAACTAGATCTTTGTAAGGTACTAGCTTGTCATCCCTTGTTTGATATTCATTCAATGCTTGTTTGATGATAAGCTGAGAATCACCATAGAACTGAAGCTCTCTGATATTCCATTCAATGGCGATTTTGAGTCCTACAACAAGGGCCTCATACTCTACAATGTTATTGGTACACCAAAATTGTAGCTTGAAAGATTTAGGAATATAATCACCTTGAGGTGTAACCAAGAGTATGCTCATGCTAGAGCCATGAGATGTATAGGAGCCATCAAAATATAGCTTCTAGAGTGATTTTTTTTCTATCAAATAGAGGTATTCATCTGGGAATTCCATGATGAGTGGGTGATCTGCAACTAAGGGTGCATCAGCCAAGTGATCTGCAATAGCCTAGCCTTTGATGGCCTTTCTGTCAACATATTGAATGTGAAACTCACTGAGAAGCATAACCCATTTTGCTAGGCATCTAGTGAGTATTGTGCGAGAGAGCATATATTTCAATGGATCAATCTTTGATATTAGTTGCATAGTATGACTCAACATGTAATGACATAGCTTCTAGGTGGAAAAAACCACTGCTAAGCATGCCTTCTCCATTGACATGTAGTTGAGCTCATAGCCCACTAATGTTTGACTGATGTAATAAATAGCTCGTTCCTTTCCTGCATCGTCAAGTTGTGCTAGAAGAGAACCTAGTGCTATGGGAGTAGTTGTGATGTACAATATGAGTGGGCACCCTGCAACTGGAGAAACCAAAATAGGCAGATTAGCTAAGTATTGCTTGATGAGCTCAAAATTGCGCTAGCAAGTTGATTCCCATTTGAAATTCCGATCTTTCTTAAGCAGGTGAGTGAAAGGTTGACACTTATTAGAAAGCTGAGAAATGAACCGCTAGACTGATTGGAGTTTTCCTTGCACAGAATGAAGGTGATTGAGTGTCTTAGGAGGAGCCATATCCATGATGGATTTTACCTTCTTAGGTTCAATCTCAATACCACGCTATGATACAATGAAGCCTAGGAGCTTTCCTGAAGTAACACCGAAGACACACTTCTTTGGATTCAGCATAAGACGATATTCTGCTAGTCGATTGAACACTTCCTTGAGGTGAGATAAGTGATCCAAAGCATTGAGATACTTGAATAGAATATCATCCACGTAATCATCAAGTATCTTATGGATTAGGTCATGGAAGATGACCATCATTGCATGCTGATAGGTTGCCCCAACGTTCTTTAACCTAAATGGTATCAAGGTGTAGCAGAATGTGCCCCAAGGTGTAGTGAATGCCATTTTATGCTAATCTTCTTCTGCAATATGAATCTGATTATACCCAGAGAAACCATCCATTAATGACAAGAGTTCATGACCTATAGTGAGATCCACAATCATGTCGATATTTGGTAATGGAAAGTCATCTTTTGGACAAGCTTTATTAAGATCCCTAAAATCGGTGCGTATCTTGATATCACCGGAGGGCTTGGTAACAGGTACCATGTTAGAAATCCATTCAAAATAATCTATTGGTCAAATGATTTTGGCCTCTAACAACTTTTCTAGCTCTGCTTTGACTAATAAAGCCACTTTGGGGTGCATTTTTTGAAGTTTTTGTTTGACGAGCTTGGCCCCTGGATCCACTACGAGATGGTGTACGACTAGTTTGGGGTCCAACCCCGGCATGTCCTAATATGACCATGCAAAGTGGTCCACATTTTTGTAGAGAACCTCAATAAGAAGATTTTCTTGTTCAGGTGGTAGAGAGGGTATGATGTATGTGATATGTGGTATCTCTATCAAGCTAATATTTACAGGCCAAGTTTCTTCTGTCAAAATTGAAGATACAGGAGGTCGATGCTCTTGTGGAGGGAGGATGAAATATCCATCTTCAGGTGCCTCTGAGAGGTTTTCATTGTTAGATACATCCTTTATTTTTGTTTCATTTTTTGAGTCACCCAATGGTGCTCCAGAGGAGTTTTCACCATGGGATGTTTTTCTTTTATCTTTTATCTTTTTTGTTTCTTTTGGAATTTCATTTTTGTGACTAGAGATTTCCTCCTCCCCGAAGTAACCTATAGGATCCAGCTTGTAGACATATGTTGATGGTGGTGGCAGCCATTTATGTGGTGTTTCTAACCCCATGAATTTAAGTAGAGAACTCATTGACATGAACGACACTTGGTTGGTCCCAATCTATAAGTATGGGGTGAGCGAGGGGGAGGTCTATGAGATTCAAGGATAATTGGTAGAGCATAGAGGCTCCGAGGATTATTTTTTCAAGGAAAATATCATCGTAAGCTTTATTTTCAACTTCCTTAGGGATGTCTTCAACCTCAATGAGAGTGTTTTGGATGTTCGTAAAGGTGTGGCCTTCCATTGTAGTGCCCCCAGTTATAGGGAGTCCATAGCCCAAGCCTTCAGTTTCCTACCCTTAGGGTGCTTCTATAGGCTACCTCATACCTAATTCCTGGTGGCCTAAACCACCTCCTTGATAATCCCATTTCTTTGTGGCCAAGCGATGTGACTAGGGAGATTTCTGTTTAAAGTGATCAAGAAGTGCTTCACTTTTAGGAGGTGGCTCTTTGCATAGCCATGTGTTAATATCTGGTGCATTTTCTGCTCCATCAAGGATATCTTTGGTGACAAATATGGTAGGGCCTAGCTAGTGGAGTCAAGAGGTGGTTTCCAGTATAGTCTCTTGATGTGTTGGGCATCCTTGAGTATGTGGATCAAGTGGTAGAGTGTCAGCAGCAAAAACATCTGTGAGACTATACTCATCACAACCCTAGTAGTTGATCTTAACTGTGGAAATAATGGAGGCTAAAATGGTGTCCAAATCGTGGCAAGTGCCAGAGGAACTAGTCACATTGCAATAAGCAAAGGGTTCAGGATCTAGATGGATGGTTATCTCAGTGCCATTATGCGAGAATTTGACACACTGATGATATGTGGATGGAATAGCCTTCATGGCATGAATCCATGGGCAACTGAGGAGGATGTTATATGGAAGGTTAAGATCAACTACATGACAGAGTGTTTCTTGAGTGGCTGGGCCGACTCTAATAGGGAGCAAGATGGTTCCTTTAGTAGTATGCTCCAAATTGTCATATGCCTTGATGGTGATCACCTCATTGATGATATCTACTTTAGTATATCTTTCCTGTTTGATGAACTTTAGAGTACATAGCTTTAGAGCTGATCCATTATCTATCATGACAAGTTTAATTGCAAAGTCAGAAACCATGATAGCTATGCAAAGTGGGAGGAATGATCAGGTTCAACTACTAGGATATCAGTGGTTTTGAAGGATAAGGCACTTGAGGCCAGAAGATGGCCAACCAAGTTTTGAAACTCAGTGGTGTTTATGTCAGAGGGGATACATGACTCACATAGAGTACTGTCAAGGATCTCTTAACAAAGTGGTCTTGTTCGTAAGAGATCCAAGATGGATATCTGGGTTGACATGTTTCCAAGGTGTTCCAAGATGTTATACTATGACCCTAGTGAAAGTGATTTTGATGGAGATGCTCGAGATGGAGGTGGTCATGCTGATGGTTGTTTGATTTGTGTAGATGCAGGTGGACCAGCTATATTGAGTCACATCTGACAGGTAGCAACTGCACACTGAGTGTCTGGGCCTTTGATATTTATGACATTGACGGATGGCTCAACTTGTGATATGCAACCAATTAAGCTACCATAGTCTAAGTATGCTGAGGTATAATTTTGAGACGTATCTCGGTTGTCACCTTGTTTACCCAGAGCATTGATAAGTTTGGTATTATTGAAAGTTCCTTTACTGGGTTCATGTTATGAGGAGGGAAAGCATTTTGATACATCATTAATCCTACATTAGGTGAGGGTTGTGCCCCCACCATGATCTCTTTTTGGTCAATGAGGTCCTACACATAATCTTTAAGTTGCATGCATTTAAGGGTAGTGTGCCCTTTAATATGATGGAATTTGCAATATTCATTATCTTTGTACCAAGATGCTCTAGACTGATTGGGTTCCAAGGGTTACGTTTGTGGATATCAAACAAGGTTATCTTTGGCCAATTTTTTGAAGATTGCATCAAGAGGTTCCCCCAATGGGGTGTATGTTCATGGTTGCCTTTGAACACGAGGTTTACTACCTGCCGACAATGTGATAGCATTAGTTTAATTACGATGAATAGGTATTTGCTGATGAGTTTGCATAGGTGGCTGGTGATACACAAGGGTTTGTTGTTGGAAAAATGTGGTTGGAACATTGGTAGCTACCCTAACAATATGGATCTGTCGAGTGTCAGTGGCACCATCTATCACTGTATTCTTGTTTTTGTTCCAATATCGAGTTTTGTCATTGCTCAGACCTTGCTCTTGGGTGTTTTCTTTGTAAAATCTGATGAAACCATCCTTCATAAGGCCTTGCTCAAGGCCCATCCCTTTTTCTTTGATTTCCTTGTACGTTTGCAAATAGTTCATAACCATATGATGAGCGAGGCTTGGGTGTGCATTGTTTATGAACATCTTGACAAGATGATGTTCAGGGATGGTACAAGAGATCCTTTTTGTGAGGATCTGCCAGCATTGCAAGTATTCTACGAGGCTTTCTCTGCCTTTTTGTTTAGTGTGGACTAGGTCTACTATAGACAGTTCAGTTTCAACGAGATGGGTATACTGAGCAACAAAGGCCTCAGAAAATTTTGCAAAAGTTTTAATAGTACCTTGAGGGATACGAAAAAACCATTCCAAGGCTGGTCCTACTAAGCTCTTGGGAAAGAGTCACATGAGGAACACATCATTATAAGCTACCTCCTGATAATGCATACAGAATTCCTTAACATGTGTGATTGGATCACTTTTCCCCCTAAATTTGTCAAAGATAGGGATTTCAAAATGTTTAGGAAATGGAGTTGTCGTGATAGTCCTATCAAAAGGGTATGGGAAATCATTCTCAAATTTGAATGTTTTGGTGTCTGTTCCATCCTTGAGGGCTTTGAGAGCATTTTTCATCTCTTCCCATTCAGAGTTTACAGGTGGGGGAGTGAGTTCCCCTGATCTAGGTGCCCCCAATGTAGGATATGTGCTAGAATCTGAATCTTGATATGGAGAACTCTGATGGCCATACAACATCTGTGGAAAAATAGTTTGCATTATTGGTGGAGTGGATGCTATGGTTTGCTGGAATGTGGGTTGTGCATACTATTGCATCTGCTGAGGTTGGTGTGGTAGATAACTATAAGGTTGTTGCCCTATGAGATAGTTCTGTGTGGGTGCTTGGGCATATTTTTGGTGTGAAGACTGTGGCTGAAATGGTGATAATGTGGATAATGCTTGTGCTATGCTCTGGGAATATATACCATGCCCAATATATGTGGGTTGTGCACCTACTTGAGAGTATGATTGATTTGGAACAGGTGCAAGGTAGTTAATTTGTGGCAAAGTGTTTACTGTAGGGAACTATAGTGAGGGTGGATTTTGGCTATTTCCTAAAGGTGGCATGGAGAAATAATTAGTGAGGGGTGGGAGTGAATAGTTATGTGAAGCAGTGGATGATAGTGTCAAAGGTGCGGATGTGACTGCAGTGCTAGGGGGAAGACTAGTGATAGGTGCATGTGTCGCAGTAGTATTCCAAGGTCCCAAAGGAAATACGGCTAAAGAGCTTTGGCTAGCTACAAAGGGGTTGATAGTGATGTTTCATGGGATGGAAGATGAGGTATTGGACCCTAATGGTAGTATTTGAGTAGCAAATGGACCAGACATGATATGGGGTGGAAGCAAAAAGGTAGTGCTGCTAGATGCAAATGGAGGATTTGGTGGAGCGAACAAATGAGTGGTGGAAATAGATGCAGATGGTATACTTGAGGTTGGTTGAGATGTAGTATGCACTAATGGTTGAGTGGGAGTGGGATGAGTGTTCTATGGAATGGGAACTGGCACCTGGGTCAAGGGTATATTTGGGTCTACTAGTTCTACCTAAGGTGGTTGCCATCCAAACAATGGGTGAGTAGGATCTGTTATGTCAATAAGTGGTGGATGTCCAAACTCAAAGACACCAACATTATCTCATAAGAAATTTTCCATGATGGTTTCCTTGTTGTGTCTATGATGGCATTTACGATGGTAGCGTGACTAGGTTGGTTCATGAAAGCCTCAATATCTATGAATGAACCTAGATCTTTGGGGGTTTACAGTGGTGGATCTGATGGTGTCATGGATACTACAGAGTATGGCTGAGCTTGAGATGTGTTACCACTATGACTAGGATCCATATCTTTTTTTTTCTTCATGTGTTCCTACCAAAACGTGTGGTGGGTGGCATGAAAGGATGCTTTTCCTAAATATGCAAATGCAACAAGGGATGATACTAAAGATGTATGATACTAAGGAAGTTTAAATGATATGGTGCTAAGTGCAAGAGACTTGTATTTTTCTAAAATATGAATGTAGAAATGTGATGGTGATGTGAAATGTGTGACCCTAACCTTTGGCTCAAGGTGGTGTGGGACACCAATAACAACCTATTTCTAGAAAAATTTTGTGTTTCAAGGATACTCAAGATGATGAGAGATGTGATGCAAAAAAATGTTTCTAAGTGAGTGAGGAAATAATGCAAAGATTTTAACAATGAATGTGGAGGATTCTTCTTCAACAACCTAAGATGAGAGGAGATGGTCTAACTTCAAATGCTTGAATGGGATAGTGCAATTCCTAGATGAGAGACTAAACCTATAAGTGTGTAAGTGTGTGTGGAAAAAGGAAGGACCTAATCAAAATGAGTAATAGTAGAGTTGTTGATAAGGCTCATATTAACACCATGTTGAAGGGTTAGGTTTTGGATTTTGTAGTCCCATTTAGTTTGCAATGCTACCTTAGCTCCGTCTTTCTCAATTTGATCCAATTTGGTAATCTTAGGGTTAGGGGTATGTTTCTTATGCTATGCTTCGATTTCTTGATAAGCTGGTATTTGAGGGAGCTTGGCCTTCTTAAACTTGGTGTGGGATGGCCTAACATGAGATATTTCCAAGGATTTTAAATCACAACTGTGGGGTTTTGGAGGTAGTGACTATGCTAAGTATACTTTCTAGACCTTGGGTTGGAACATAAATCAATTGAGAAATAGTAAGTTTTGGATTTTTTCAGGATTAATTTGGCTAACTATCTTCTAGGAAAGGAAAATGTGTTATTTTCAATCAAGTAGATTGGTAGCAAAAGGTATTTTGAAAAGAGCAGCTTTTGGATCTTTTTAGAGAAAAAGGGGTTTGTTGGTAACTAGAATTTTGTGGGGTATTTTCTAGGTAATAAGTGTAGACAAAAGGTAAACTTAGAAGCACAGTGTTGCGAGTGGGCTTGCTAACAACTATTTCTTACATATGAAGGTGAGGTCTCTCAAAGATAAAATTTGTGATATTTTCAGTCAAGTAGGGTAAATGGAAAAGTATTTTTGAAAAAGAGCAAGAATTTGGGCCAACAAAGGATTTATAATTTAGGTTTTGCTTAGTAATTTTTTAGGGAATAAGTAGATCTTTTTGAAACAAATGGACAAATTGGACCAACGAGACAAGCAGTTGTTGCAAATGGTCTTGCTAACAACCGTTGTTTTGAGATGACAAAGGTGAAACTTTCTTTCTTCTGATATGGGGATAAATGAGCAAACAATTTCTCAAAGGACAAATCAACTTTGAGAAATACAAACAATTGATCTCTTTAGCAAAAGGATTTTTTTGATAGTAACCATTGAATTGTGTATGTTCAACAAATTTTTTTCAAAGGTCTTGAGCACAATTTAAGATAGTTCAAACACACACTTTATCCCTATAGTTAGAATTTGATTGTCATATGCTATTCAACGGCCCATAGCTTGATGTCTCCTGGTTCTAGTGCAATATTTCCCTCTAATAAAAAAGGTGAGTCGATACAAGAGTTGATCGACAAAGGATACACATTAGAGAACCTTCAGGGCATGATAAATAGAAGTTCCTCTTCTGTGGGAACAACGACCCTTGGAGATGAAACCCAAGTGGCCTTATGCCTCTACTAGGGGAGCACAATGGTGAGTAATCTTGAGGGATGCTATTTCCTTTGCACCATGAATAGCATACCATGAAATAAAGTGAGATACTTTAGACTAAGAGGGTTGTAAATGGGTCTGTGGAGTCTTTGCAACGGTTGTTACTGGCTGTGATCCACTTAAGGGTCTATTCTGAACATGCTAAAATTGTGGGAAAGTTTTCCCACCTCAGACTACCCCCAAAAACATGCTGCTTGAACTGAAGAGATAGAGCAAGAAGGTTTACCCTTCCCCTCATTTATATATTGGCTAGACTATTTACTGGTTTGAGCTTCTCACCAAAGGGGAATCACTTTCTAGAGGTGGATGAACTTGCTAGAAGCACTCCTAGGTTGTTGCGGATGATCTTGCTAATAAATTTTGGTACATGCATCATGTACTTTAATTGTCTTACTTTGCATGAAAAGAGAGACATCTAAGATGCATGAAAATGCACAATCTCAAACACATACAAGACATGGCGTTCATTTTTGTAAGAATCTACCTTAGGGCAGAATTTACCCAAGACCAAGGAACTCAAAACACAAGCACAAATTAGATCAGAGTATGATCAGAATAATTGTATAGTATTCAAATCTATGTACAAGTACACTAGGAGTGCCTCAATATAAAGGCCTCTGAGATGCATCTAGAATACCTAGGAATTAGCATCGTGATAAGTCCAACAACTAGGAACATGTCCACCAGATATGGGTTATCCACCATTATGCACAAAAGTAAGTGCGATGATGAGAGGATAAGTCTACATAGGCGAAACATGCACATCAGTGTTATAGACAACATGTGCTAAATTAGGAGTGCGAAAAACTGTGTTGTCTACATGACAACTGTAGAAGATGCACAAACTCCTAAGTGTCTCATAAAGAGAAGTAATAAAATAATGCAAAATAATAAAATAATGAACTAACCTAAGTAAACCTAAGTAAAGTGTAAATAGTAAATATCTATTTACACCAACAATTGCTATTTGAACACTTTAATGCTCTATTTTATGACTTTTTGAAAACACATGTGTCTAGCATATAATATTTGTTCCAACTTCACAACATCGCTAACAAAAGTAAATCGAGTCAACAAAAGGGAAATTGCACGCCAAAGCTTCAAAGAGGAGGGAATAAGAGCATTTTAAATCTTTAAGGCATTCAAGATTTGATGAAGTTTATTTTTGAGCCCCAAATTTGAAGTGTTTTCACATAATATTCTTTAACGCCTTAAAATGAAGTTTTCATTGCAATGGTTAATTATAATCACTAATCATTCATTCCATGAAAAAAGCAAGATTTGTTCAATTTTATGTCATTCAATAGATGATTATGATGATAAAACCTACAAAAAACACGTCAACATGAAACCTGTAGTGAAAAACTATCAAAATTTTGAGCAAAATAAATCACAATGTGAACCTACAGGTTAAGGCAAGGTCTCGCAGGCACGGGAATGCAAAAACTATCAACGAGAATGCGAAAAAAAGATGAAAATAGTGAGTTTAACCCAAAAATATAGTGTGATCCCATGGGTTATTGCAGTGATCTCACAAGCGCGAGAACACAAAAATAGCTAGTGGGAACGCGAGACAAAAAATTGGTGAAGACAATGAAACTCTAAGCCGCGGGTAAAGACACAGTGAAATCTCACTGGGGAAGGCAGCAATCCCATAGATGCAGGAATGAGAAAAAGGTCAGCAGAAATGTAGGATAAAAACTAAAAATTTAACTTGCAGGTTGAAAAGTTACAAAGCAATCTCGCAAAATAGTGATCCTGTAGGTTCTTGGGAGAGCATTTCCTCAAACAGATGGGTCGGTGGGATTGAAGATGAAGGGATAAAATTGATTTTCTGGGCTAAGCAATTTTGGACCAACTTTCTCAAAGGTTCTCATAGCAATCCTATTTGTGAAAACTCACATTCCCACAGGAGGATCTGTCAGTAGGAATTCGAGGGTTATTTTTAATGACACCTGGTAATAATGGTTAGGAAAACAACAATCCTACCTTCATGAGTACACGTTCTTGCATGTTTATGATAGCGATCCCATGATTGCGGGTTCACTTTCTTAGGGTGGCGAGATCGCAAAAAAAGTGGTTTTAGATGTGTTTTAAAATGAAAATCAATTAGATGGCTGGGATTGTGATTCCCAACAAGAGACTTGTGTACTTGAAAGAATATTAGCAAACCAGCTACAAAAACCCACAAGCATAAAAGGTCATTTTGGTTAGTGTATCACAAAAAACCCAAAAACATGATTAGATTGACCCAAATGTGGGGTCCCATTGGGCGTACCAAAATGTATCACCTAGTTTAGTAGTGCAAATTGAAAACTAACTATTAAATGAAAGCTTTAACACAACCAAATTAGTTAACACTTAAGATAGGACCAAAGAAAGCAATATGGAGGAAAGTAGACCAAGAATGGTAAACTCCTCAAGTGCTTCTCATGATGATGAAGCTATGTCCCTGATGGGAGGGGATGTATGCTCACATTGTGCTCAAGCTTCCAATAGATGGGGGTTTTTACCAAAAGTGTATATGGATGAGGGTTTTTAACAATGGAGTCATGGAGGTATTTCAACATTATAATGTTATTTTGGTAGTTTATGAACTCTCAAAATAGCATTATAACTTTGCATGGAAGGTGGATGATTTTAGTGAAGGGAGAGGGTTCAATTTATAGACCAAGGGTTGGAGAAATGGAGGGCCAAGATGTCAAGATGATGAGATGGCGAGGGAGGGTCGGGATGCACTCAAAAGGGAGCACAAGGATTGTGCTTGTTTAACACCAATGGGGAAGTGACACTTGTCAAAAGGAGGATGAGTGTGAGAGGATAGGATAAGGGTTGTTTAAAGGTTTGATGAGGGTGGTTGAGTATGTAAGAGGGATGTAAGAGTCATGAGTGAGGATGGGAGAGGTGTAAGAGTCATAAATGTTGGAGGGTGAGGGGAGAAGATATTTGTTGACTGTGGCTTGGGTTAGCAAGTCTTAACCCATGTTTATGATTGTGCACATGATTAGAAAAGGATTTAGGATTAGCTTAGAAGGGGGGTTAAGGGTGAGTGACTTAGCTTTGATGGGATGGGTTAGTTAGGTGGATAAGTGAGGTTAGTATGGGTGAATGGGTTGGATTAGGGGTTAGGATAGGGTTTTAGGATTTTAGACATTTTATTAAATAATTTATTCAATAAAATGGGAGTATGGAATTAAATTGAATAGATTTTATGATTTATCCAATTTAATAGAGGAATAGAGATTTAATTGATAAATTGATTTTGGGTTATCATTTGATTTTATCAATTGGACTATAGTTAATTAAATAAATTAATTGATTAGGTGTTGACGATTAATTAATTAAATAGTAAATATTCAATCAATAATGTCTTAGGAGATGACTAAATACGATTACTTATTGATGTAATCAGATTTAGGTGTCTACACTAACTACTTAATCATTCATCTATGCACCTATTGCTGCAGGAATAGTAATTGGTTTTGTTTCTAGTGGCTGCAGGAACAACAGTTTTACACTTAACTTAGGAAGCTAAATAAATTTTGAAATTGAATAACTCCTAATGACTAAAATAAAATCCACCTTCCATGTGGGCCCCCATAGAATAATGAAGGAAAGATAAGCTCAGATAAAAGTGTAAGAACTCAGCAAAATCATATATTCATTCAAACATGCAGTGGTACACAGATTTGAAAAAAAACTAGATAACCAGCAATCTATCATTCTATTATTCTCCTATCTTCTCTCTTGACCTTTCGAATATAGACAGGGTCTTATTTAAAGAGAAGGAATAACAAACTCCTAAATTTAAGACTTCCTCATGAAGGATAGTTCGTTACAACATGCAAAAGCATTAACTATTCCCTTGAATTCTCATTAATATAGAGCACAGCAGATGCTAGATTTTCTCCTCTTTCTGACTTAAACCATCCTCCAGGAATCCAGGTATCCATAACAGCTCCATGCATGTTTAACTAACTGCTTCAATGCTTATTTTCTTGCTCATTTGCTTTATCAGGTCCCGCTTATCATCCATGAAAATAGGTCCCTTCTGGTTTTTGCCATCGAGTCTCATTAACACCAGTGCTTCCTCAACACAAGTCTTTTGTGGTCATTTGGTTGATTCTCGCTCAGCTTAGATTCATGCAGACATCAATGATACATACAAAACTTCTGACAACATCTATTCATATTTATTAATTTATAAGAAAAGCATCAATTATTCAACTAATGGTTCCACAATCTTTTTGGCTATAGGAAAACCTACCCATGTTAAGCATACATGAAGAAAGACTTAACAAAATGAACCCTTTTGAAACATAATATCAATTATCATTTTCATGCTGCAAGTTCACACTTTATACATTAAAAGGTTCAAAATACTAGGCTTAAAAGATGATAAGTTTCAACAAGATATAGACAAATGTTCATAAAAAGGGTCAAAAATCATCTATTGTTTTGTGCCATCACTGATGAAAGAATCAATTCCATGACTCACAAGAATCACTTGTATGCAACTTGTCATAGAAAGAGAGAAGCCAAAAAGCTAAGGAGGTCATAATTCCATGATCCTTGAAAAAGGAGACATTTTGATATGCAAAAGAAATAATGCAATAGAATTTATAAGTACAAGAGAGATCAAACCTAATATAGGTGATCAAAACCTAGGTTTCATAATAATAATTAATAAAATAATTAGTTATTATATCTATAAAGTTTAACTTAAGCAATACAAGAGATAATAAGTGACTTAATAATTAAATGAATATGATTTAATTAATATAGAAAATACCTCATTACTCTAACACCCCCCGGCTAAGATAAACTTAGGGAGCATCTATAAACCTAAAAATAACTATTGAAAGCAAATGGGTCCTAGCAACAAAGGCCTAATCAAGTACCCAATTAGTACAGAAGAGTCTATGTAAAGAAAAGCGAAAGAGAAAACCCCATGGGAAAAAAACTCCTCTATAAAGAGATGAAGACTAGTGAAGAACTAAAGAAGTCTCCAAACTAGAGAATGTCCCAAAAAATAGGAATAAAGGAATGATCATGAAGAACACCACTGAAGAATGAAGAAAATTCAAACACTGTCAAAGAGTAGTTGTTGATCTGAAGAACCTCCAATAAAATAAAACATGACTAGGTAGAGAAGATTATAGTTTTCATGAGTGCCTTCAAATGACACTACTCAAATTAGGAGAAAAACAAAGGCAGTCAATTTAACTTGAAGATACATATGGCATAAAATGTCAAAGCCTAAAAAGTAAATCAATTTAACCAAGGAAGTATTAGAACCAATAGGAGAAACCCCCTAGGAATGCAAATAAGGGAGAGGTGACACGTAAACTTAAAATAATGGTCAACAAGAACTGCATGTCAAAGAACTAAGCTTTGGTAATTAGACTAGGCTCATCAACATGATGTTGTCATTTATGGAAACATATAAGTCATGTGAAGTGAGTAGATCATAAGGATGAAGAATTGGGTTACATACTTAGAAAATTGTCTGTGTTACATAGTTTATCTAACACAATAGTTAGAGTTTTGATCAGCGTGGTTCACAAAAGTAACATTGACACATGTAGAGTTAGGTACAATTAGCAAAGACTATGAGGATGATGGGTGAATAAATGCAAGAAAATACTTTTAGTACATACATAGTTATAATGATTTTACCATTGCAATATTTTATAGACAAAACAAAGCTAGATAAGGAACTGATTATTTTGGGTTAAGGAATTTTTTTGTTCACCAAGATAATTACTTAACTAATTAGAGATGACATCCTAGATGTTAACCCTAAGCTAAAAAGAGTTGATTTTTTATTTTGGCAAACATGTAAAGTTATGAAGGTTGACATAGAAGATAATTATGAAATAACAAGGTATAAAGGAAAATTGTAAATACTATGATAAGTGTGCTTCTAATAAGGTGAGTGTGATATGTATGTGATGTGAATTTTGATGTATGATTAAAGCAATATAGATTGTGATAAATTTTTGTGAAAAGCAACAAAGGAAATATCAGATATCAACAATAGTGCAAAAGTTTTTGTATCTATCTTTTGTATTGAAGAAATTTATCATACATTGCATGTTTGGGCAGTGGGATCATCTTGCATATATTTGTAAATTGTATATAACAACTCCTAATAGGGTTGAGACTTCTAACAAGGCCTAAGTCCTCTAAAAAGGACCAAGATACTATACATATGTAAAAAACTTCTAACCTAGTCAATATCTACAACCATATACTTTTGATTAGTGGATCATTTTGTGGGTACCATCCCCACCAGGGTTTTCTATTGGCCAGGGTTTCCCTAGTTAAAAAAAATGGTACTTTTGAGTTATTTTATTTTATGGTTATGTTTATTGTTCAATATAGTTAGTTTACTTTTTTATGCAAGTTATAAAATTATTAAAGATATCTAGTTTTGGGAAAAAAGTTTGTGGAATATTGATTCACCCCCCTCTTAGTACTTTCTATTTTTAACAATTGGTATCAAAGAAAAATTACTCAGAGAAGGCTTAACATATTGAGTAAGATCCCTATTGATATAGAATAGTTATAGAAGAAGCTAGAAGAAGCTCTTGAGAAGATTGATACTCTTACTAAAGAAAGAGATACTCTGAAGGACATATATGAAGATGCTAAAGATTGCACTGGGAAGTTGAAAGATAAGATAGATCATCTTAAGTCCAAGAAAGAGTTTAAAGATCAAATCAAGGATAGTGATAAAGTTTCAAGATTGAAGAAATAAAATGAGATCCTGAAGCATGAATTGAAGATTACTAATTTTAAGTTGAGCTTGAAGGATGATGATAGTAAAGTTGAGTCAAATTTGAAAGTTGAAAATGTAGATTTGAGATCCAATCTTACCAAAGTAACATTTGAGATTGATTCTACAAATTTGGAGTATGCAAAACTTGAGAAATATAATACTATTGTGAAAGGAGAGTTAGCTCAGTCCAAGAAACATCTTGAGAAGTTGTACTTTAGTAGAGAAAAGCTTGATGAACATATCTTTATACATAGACCCTCTTATTTTAAAATAGGTCTTGGATACCTTGGAGAAAATTTAGGTAAGAAGTCTAAAGATAAAAAGGAAATAGATATTGTAATCCATCAGCCTACGGATAAGGAAGATAACCATAACAAGATTGAGTCAAGTTAGTATGAAGAAGTACCTGAGAAAGTTGAGCAAGTCAATCAACTTGAGCAAGTTGAATCACCTAAACAAGTGAGGAATGAATTCAAAGGTATATGTTATGTGTATAATGAATTTGATCATATGAAAAGAGATTGTACAAGTAAGTCATTTAAACCTATTTCTCGTTATTGTTATAATTGTGATGGTTTTGCTCATAAAGCAGTAAATTGTAGAAAGCCTAAATTTGATAATAATAATAATGATAGTATAATGTTTAGAGGTAACCCTACATCAAATAGACCTATTGGAGAAACCAATGTTATAAGGAATAAAATTATGTGTTATAAGTGCAACAACTTTGGACATAATGCTAGAGATTGCAGAGTACAAATTGGTCAGTTAGGACCTAGATATAGAAACAATGGTATAGTCTGTTAGATTTGTAGCAACATGGGACACACAACAAGATTTTGTAGGGTGAAAATGAGGAACAACATAAGAAACCCTAACCTAAGAAGGAACATGAACAACAACCAAAGGAATGGAATAACAATAATAGTTAAAGAGAAAACATAAAAGGTCTTATAGGAAACGTTGACGAATGATTTTTTAAAGCTAAGGAACCAACAAGTTCATATGTTGTACATTGCAAAGTCAGTCAAGTGGAGTACCAAATAATAAATTGAAATCAATGATAGTTGGTAACCAATCATTATCTGATTGAGCAACTTATTCTATAAGAAAAATGTTAGAAATTTAGGATAAAAAACTTAGTTAAAACCTTAGGAGAATTTTTGGAGACTTGTGAAATTAGTATGAGGTAGAGTATGATGAGAAGAAGCTATGACTAAGAGCATATTAGATTTGGGGATCACATGTGAGTGTGGAAAGAAAAATGTAAAACCCTTCCTCTTATGCATTAAATAAAACCATAGTTGTTCAAATCCAAAGGATAATTTTAGTAACAATGGTCTTATATATACCTTCATGGGAATTTTCATTGAGGAATTAGATACCATAATGCGATAATATAATGTTAGGTTTTAAGATAAATTAATGTGCATAAAATTGGTAGGGCTACATGTGGTAAAATGTTATAGTGATATACTATGGTGAGTATGGATTATCTATAGAGGAATGATAACTAAAAGCAAATGTAAGTTAGGGTTACTTTCATAGATACTCAAGAGAGTAGATGATTTAATTGTGATAGAAATAGAACTGGAGTTTAACTAAAATAAATAGGTGAGCTATATATGTTGGTTGAAGTTGTTCTCATCTACCCCAGATGCTATGAACAATTATCGAATCAATGATGACATAACTAGTATGAAATTTGATTAGTTGACTTAAGTAAATTTAGGGTTATACCTCACCTTAGAAAAATAATGAGACAATTTAGTAGTATTATCATAGATAATTAATTTGAAAAGGGAGTATGACAAGAAGAATGTGCACTAGATGGAAGAATTCTAAAATGGCAAGGAATTCAACATTATGTGAGATTCTATTGTAAATTATTTATGTTGTATTTGTTTATTGGAGGGTAGTGATATTTTTCTCATTTGGATGACGTGATGATCTCATGTGGTTGTTTAGGAAATTTTATAGACATTGATATTTTGGATCTCTAGACTATGTGATGATTCCATGTGATGTTATTTAAGACATGCTTATCCAACTACCTTATGTTCTATAGGCCATAATGATACTAATTTGATACATTAATTGTGATACTTTGGTTATTAGACATGGTTTCCAAGTGATGCTAATTACCTATGTTTTAGCATACTTGTGTATTTGGGGTTATAATTCATATATCATTATTGTTAATGTGAAATAACTTAATTATCTTTTTTCATTTGAATCCTACATTGGTGTATGTAAGTTGATTTTACATTTGGAGTAGATAGGAATGATCATAGTGTATTATTTTTAGGAATGTGGGTTTAAGTGTGTCAATGAAAGTGGACATGTAGATTTGATATTTTAATGTTTTGAATATTTTATACGAAAATGTTTAGAAAAGGGAAAGTTAATTATAAATGATGAAATATGAAAGCCTAATTTTGAATGTGAAAGTTATTTATTGCACTTATTTATATATTTCTTATATGATTTTCCTGGACTACTAATGCTCAAGTGTAGTGTGCAAGATTTTAACCATGGGGTTTAAAGGGGAACTAAGGATCAAGCAAATATGAACATGACATAGTCAAGGTTGAATCAGTGGGAAGGATTCAAACCTCATTGTAATATGTTTTATTTCATAATGTGAATGACATGTGTGGAATAGTTGAATTGATGCATTATTGAATGCAAGTCACTTTAAATGTAATGTGTTGTTTTTGTGTCACTTGACACTTGTGTTGTCCACATGGAGATGACTTGGCATTTAGGGTTTTTGGAAAGTAACCTAACCTAAATGTAACCCAAACATAGTATCCAAGTTAAGTTCACATTGAAAGATGCTAGGATAGGTCCCTATCTATTTGAATTTAGAATTCCAACTTTCCATTAACTTTTGGGGATCAAAAAGTGGTCCTAGGGGGTTACCTTAGTGAAAAATAAGTGCCCACATGATAGTAGTATGGGTTGGGGGTCTAAATTTAACCTTTAGTAGGCCTAGATGACTTTGGGAACCCTCCAAACAAGTCACTTTCAAAGTAGTTTGAAATTAAGAGTGTCACATGACTCCTTCCACAACCTTTTTAGTTGTTCAAGGCTACATTTATAGAAAGAGACAATGGTGTAAGTAAAGGAAGCTTATGTTATGACCATTTTTAGATAGTGACACTTTTGGGATCCTTTTTAGAGGACTTGGGATAAAATTAGTGGGTGTCTACCCACTCTCTAACTTTAGAGACTCTTAGGGTTGGAAGCTTGGAGGGAGATCTTATACAACCTTTCATTTACATTTTGCAAAAAGATTCAAGGTTGGTTTCTTCTTGTCCATGTAGTATTTTTCTTCAAAACTTGCATAATGGTATTGCATTCATGAACATGAAGGAGTGTGAGTTCATATTGTAAGTAGATTTCATAGTATTGTATTGTGATGTGGTATTCATGTAAATGTTTGAATTGTATTCCATGTTGTGGGAAGATTGTGGTATAATGGGGTTCAGATGAAATGTATTGTTGCATTGAATTTTCTCCTTGTTTCTCCATTTTGTTATGTATGCTATTTATGGGTGTAAGGACTTCACTCACCCTTTGGGAAGGGAAGAGAAGTCCAGGGTGATGAAGTTAGTTGGGCTTGAAAATGTATTGAGAACCTTGGAGTATGGGCTCCATTGTATGCCATAATCATTCATATCTTGCTAGGGGTGATAAGGGAAGTATGATGTATAAAGGAAGTTTATGAAGTATGGACTCCAAGAGAGCTACAATTGATGGTAGTGTGTTTGGAGGATGATTGTGAAAGCTCCGAAAGGGCATAAAATTATTGTTTGGTGAACACCCCAAAAGGGCATGAAATTTGTTTATTGCAGGTATTGTTTGATATGGCAAGCCTCCATTTGAAAAGCACACCTTCACCCTATGTTCATGGTTCCAATGGTGAACCATTGTGAAATATCCTTGGGATGGAATTGTACAAGTGTTGTAATGTGATGTATATGTATTGTGAGATTGGAATGAAACCCTATTTTGAGCCTTGTGTGGTCTCTTTGGAGGCCTATGGTTGGTAGGAGAGTACCCATGGTTATTTTTGTTTTGTTGTGATGCATCTGCAGATTTTGAGCTCATGGGAGCAATGAACACAAGCTTGGAATGGTCATCTTGTAGATGTTGCTTGAAGGAGAAAATTTTTCTTTGTGCACTGTACATGTATTGGAGAATCTCTCTCCATCTTATTCATGTTGTTGTAATGAATGATTGCATAGTAGCAAGGAAGGGATATGCCATTTTGTAATGTATTTGAAAGGATGAAATCTTGCTCCATGTTATTGTATTTTACATTGTAAAAGTTGAACCCTTCAACCATGTCTTTTGTGTATTTAATTGTAATAGGGAGATCTTCCTTTTATGTACATCATTGTGTAATGTAATTTCATCAAAGATATGATAATATTGGGGGTTCATTATAGTGATTACATTGGGGATTACAATAACATTCATCTAGATGCATTGAAATAGAAAGGTTATTGCATCATAGTAGTCATAGTTGACTGAAAAAGGGATTCATCTCCAAGGGTAATTTATTGTTGTGGACACTCAAGGAATGAGCATGTATATGTAGAATCATACTCGTTCAAATAATGAAACAATACAAGTGGTTGCATTTCAAAAAGATTGTTCATGAAAAGAAATCTCATTGTGCTTTAGTTCAATAAGACATGCCATTTAAGTTCTAATAATGATAAGAAAGGGTGACTTAATAGAATTATGCTTGATCATGTTTCAAATGTATTTCATCTGTTAAGATCATTGTTCAATTAATTTTGAATAGATTCATTAATCTAGATATTTACATTTGAATATTAAAGTGACATCATATTCTACTCAATCCAAGCTTCACCACATCATAGTTGAATAGAAAGGACAAGTTCAACGGATCATATAGCTTAAAACTCCCATAAGAAAATAAGCCTGTATAAGCAATAATAGCTCTCTAGATTTTGTATGGGGAATGAAAAATAATCCCCTCCATATTACAGTCAAATAAAATAGTCAAAAGGATATTCTGTAGAATCTTCTAAATAGGAAAGTAATAAGGTCATGGCAATAAACAATAGCATTATCCATAGTAAAAATAAAAAGGAAATCCCATGACTAGGGTCAAGGAAGAAGTCACATAAAAAAATAAAAATAAAATATTCCCACCATGTACAAATCAATTCCTGTAGAGGAAACTTTCAAAGAAAGCTATGTAAAACACACACACACACACACACACACACACACACACACACACACACACACACACACACACACACACACACACACATCTGATGCAGACCTTGGGGGGTGATGACTTGTCCATATTCCAAGGCCCATGAATTGGCCATCACCCTATGATGTGATGGGGCTGCATGTGATCCAAGTCCCCTCCCTACAAACAACACAAAAGATAGTTGAGCTTTTCCAAGTGCATAGTACTTGGGAGCATGGTCATGTCCCCTCCATCACCAAGCACCTCACCCATAGAGTATGCTCACTTGGCTAACACTCCACCATAGTTGCCAGCTTTGGGGTCATGGGAACTATGATGAAGGCACCTAATAAATTTGGAAAGAGGATGAGCTTTTGTGGCATGTTGATTCTTGTGGGAGGGGCATGTGTAAAGAGTGTGAGGGAAGGATTCCTATGTGGGTTAAGGGAATGAGATTAGGTTTGGGTTAAATGGATGCATTCAAAAGTTTAGAAGGAGAACAGAAGGATCACGTGTCCCCCTTTCATACAACCACATGTAGATTGGTAAGACATGGGAATTCGATTGTGATAAGGGAATTTCACATAGTAAGGGATGCATTGAAGGAGGTACATGTAGTTAGTTTCTTAGTGTTTTTGAAATACGATGATGGTAAGGAGTCACGTGATTGCTTAGGGCATTGGAGTTCAAGATTAATAAAGGGTGTGGGATGGATTGCCATTTGTTAGTCCTTAGTTACATTAATAATGTTGAATAAAGTAGATGTTAAAGAGGTACATTTAGTAATACGTGAATATTAGTAGGATAGTTAGTGTTAATCAATTAGTAAATAAAATATTGTAATAATATAATTTTATTTGAATTTTGTAGCTTTAGTAAGAATTTGTGGGTTAGAATAAATAAATAAATTAATGAATGATTAACTTGTAAGTTGAAATGGTTACCATGTTAGTAAAAGTGGAGACTAGGGGTTATAAATAAGAATCCTTTGTTAGTGATGATATTTTTATAGTAGTAATGAATATAAATAATTTGGTTGGTAGGTAATGAGAGGCAATATAGTCAATAGTTAGCATGGTGTTAATGAATTTTGTGAGTGGGATGGTATAATAAAAAGTTTAAATAGTAGTTAGAATGATAATTTAATTCACACTAGTGTGTAGGAAGTTAGGAGTAGTAGCATCCATTTATTAATTAGTAATTTATAAAATTTTAGATTCAAAAATATAAAAAAAGTAGCTATTGAAATTAGATATATAGGCTCAAATATTTCATTGTTAACTCTACTAATGTCACATATTTAAACATTCATAATACTTAACATACACACCATGTAATATATATAATGCAAGATGAGGAGCAATTGATATACGAAAACAAACATGATAAATAAAATGAAGAAATGAAGGCAATTATGTATATCCATTTGGGTATCTAGTTAAGTAGTGTCATGAGTCATGACTCAAATTACATGTAGATGTTATGAGTATAGTATATAATATAAATTAATAATAATAATAAACAAAAAAAAAACATTTTTATGTTTTTGCCCTAAAATTTTGGGCATGACACAAAAGAAGTTCACTTGTATATAGAAACAATGTTTTTGTGATTGCATACTTGCACAATTAATGTAGAAGTAAATTGGATGTGATTTAAAGGTTGAATTCACTACCTATTGGATATATCCATGCAACTTATCTAATGACTATGAAGAAACAAAAAGTGAATATGTGTGAGATATTGAAACAACAATTACTGGGAAACATTGACATAATCAAGATCAAAACAAAGAATGCAATATTTAGGTTTGAGTCATTGATATAAACATATTTGTTTTTCCAAGTAATAAGAAGATTTCTTGGAATGCCAGATTATGAGTTGAATACCAATGAAATCTCTATGAACCTGATTACACACTACTATAGGAAGCATCCAAAAGATAGAATGACAAGAGATATTACTAGAATGATGAGAATTTTTTAAGAAGAGATGAAACAAAGATACCAAATCCCTCCATCCATAGTAGAAAAATACAAAGATGACATCTATTTCATGGTTGAAACTGATGTAACATGTATGGAAGAAGTAGAACCATAAGTTAAGCTCATTGACCTTGTGGGGTATGAAATGTTAGAGGAACTGATAGAATGATATGCGAAGATAATCCTAGAATTAGAGAAAGACAAGAAGTTTCCTAGATGGGGCACACATGAAGAAAAGGTCAAAGAGATAGACACTCAACTTCACAGCAACGAAATCAAGAAAAGAGTGGACAAAAAGATAGAAACCATTTTAAAGGAAACAAGCATGTGTAGAGAAGAATACAAGGAAGCTATGGGAATTGCTCTAGAAATGAGAGCAAGTGGATAGTCTAAAATACTAGTATCCTTTAACAATTGATTTTAATCAACATAGGGAGTGATAGTAGCTGTTGTTGGAAATCTAGTTGAAAAGATCACTATTGAAGATTAAAGAGGGAGATTGCAAAGAAGGAAGTTGATTGATAAAGAATGTTTTCAATCATTGTTTTGTCATTGATGTCAAACTTACTATTTGCTAGAATGACAATTTCTTATAAGATCCAAGTACTATCACTTAGTTGATTAATGAAGAGGATTTAATCAACAAGATGTAACAAGAGTACCTAAGGGAAAGGTTGAGTTATGGTTTTGTAATGAAGTACAAGGATCAATTAAGACAATGGTAAAATGATGTATTGATAGTATACTGGAAGATACAAATGTTGGCCACACTTAGAAACCTAAGAAGAATAAGTTGTAACAAGGTTGACTGCAAAGCTTAACTAAGTTCATTAGTGAGTGTTGAGCAAGCTAGTTCAAGCCGAGAAAATTTTTAGTTGGAGCTGAGCAAATGCAAAATATAGTATGTGCCGAGTGAACTTTAGGTGCCAACTGAAGTTCAAGTATCAAGTGATATAGAAGGTGCCAAGCAAATAGAAAACTTAGGAGATGCTGAGTGAATCCACAGTAGGTGTCAAGCATTAGTAAAATGTAGTTGATGCTGAGTAACTCAGTATGTGCCAAGCACCAAAATTTCAATAGTGCCGAGCTGTTTCATTATTTGAAAGGTCAAAGATTTTCCAAATTTGAGTCAATAGAGTTGTTACCTTGAATTTTGTGAACTAGTTGGAGGATGAGGATGATGAGCTAGTGGCAAAAAATTCTATGTAAATTATTTTTGAGCAAATTCAAGAGGATTCTTCATGATGTTTCTAGAAGAAATAAAATATGGGTTAGATTCAATGAATTCTACCTAATCCATTCGAATTGAAAATTAAAGGAGAGAAGAATTTGAGCTAGGAAAAGTAATTCTAGACTTCTATTTAAGGAGTCATAGACCAAGAAGCAATAGTAGGTGGTGTGCCAAAATTTTGAAATGGTTGAAAAGGTGTCAAGGAGGAGGAGGTATCTAGGAGAAGGAAGAACAAAGCATAGCGACTCTAATTTGATAAGTGGTCAAAGAGAGATGATTGCATTGGTACATTGAGCATGAAGACTCAATGAGACAGAGCTTGAGAGGAGGACATGCTGTCAGAGTTGAAGAGATTAAAAGCTAGGCAAAGTGTTATGAGTTGAAGAGTGATTTGAAATTTGCAAGATGAGTTGTGAATTGTAATTAGGTCAAAACCCCTTATTATCACTCTCTAGCAATTGTATCAGTTAGGGTAAAAATCCTACGGACTTAGGTTGGTTTAACAACCATTTGCAAATTCTTTAATAGGGTTAATTTCCAAGTGAATGTTCTAAAGTCCTTTAACCAGACCCACTTTTGATAGGGTGGTTAAATCCTTTAATGAGGTCACATTTAACAGTGTGCTATAGCCTTTAATAGGGTAGGCATTTCATAGGGTATCACTTTAGAAAGGTGAGAATTGAGTAGCATGTTATTGGTGATTTTTCCCAAATTGGGTTTCCACATAAATCACTGTGTTATGTGTTGATTCTTCATGCATTATGCTTGCATGTTGATTTATAATAACTTGCTAAGTAGGAAAGTTTAAAGCTTGGATGAATGAATAGTTTAATAGGCTTACTTTACTTGATGAAAATTTTGAATTGGACATTTAGACCCTAAATAACTGATTCACCCCCCCCCCCCCCCTCTCAATTATTCTAAAGAATTTCTAACAACTGGTATTAGAGCCATCTACTGATTTAGTTTAAAGGTACTAGAAGTAGGAAGAACAAGATGTCCAAGAGAGAAGTTCCCAAGCTCAATAAAGATAACTTCACTGTATGGTAAAGCCTAATGAAGCTATACCTTGGATCAATAGGTGACTATGCAAAAACCTTAATTGGAGTGGAACATGTAGACCCAACTGGACCCCTTTCCATAGATGATTTGAACAAAAGGAAGGAGCACACTCAAGCAATGCTGGAGATTGCCTCTGCACTCAACTATGCTAAATTTGATGACATGAAAAGATGTGACACTACATTCAAGATGTGGAAATCCCTATTAGATATCTATGGAGGAGATCAGAATGTTCAAAGAGCAAAAAGAGAAAGCCTTACAAGAAAGTTTGATGACATGAAAATGGAGGAAGGAAAAAATGCTGCTAGAATGAAAGAAGTGGTAAGTGCAATAAGAGGTCTGGGTGGTCAATTGGAAGAAGAGACTGTTAATAAAAAATACTTGAGAACCCTACTCCCTATCTATTCTATTAGAGTTTCAGCCATCCAAGAGCGATGGTGTGTACAAGGAAACACACTAACCTTTGAAGGAATAGTGGGAAGACTTACTGCATTTGAATTATCCAATTTTGATAACTACAAACTTGAGGACCTTGAATCTGCTTTCAAGGCCAAGTTGACATTGAAAGACACTGAGGAGGTCAAATCAAAGAAGAAGAGTAGAAAAGGAAAACATGTATCCAGTGATAGTAGCATAGATGAGGAAGATGTGGAATAGTTGGAAGAACTATTGGCCAGAAGATTTCATAGAGGCAAAGGAAAATTCAAAGGTAAGCTATCTATAATTTGCTTTGATTGCAATGAAGTAGGTCATATTGCTGAAAGGTGTATATAGAAGAAGAACTAAAAAGAAGGAAACAAGTACAAGAACAAAAGAGAAGATGATAGCAGAGATTACAAGGACAAAGGAAAAAGATGCTACATTGTTGAAGAAGATTCTAATGAGAATGATGATGAAGTAGTCTATGTGGCCATGAAGGGTGAATAAGAAGAAGATGAAGCAACAAAATTGGTAACCTACGTGAACAAAAATGAAAAGTGGATCATAGATAGTAGATGCTCACATAACATGACAGGAGACAAAAGTAAGTTTATTACCTTTACTCAATATGATGGAAATAGTGTTAGATTTGGAAATGATGCTCCATGACAAACCAAAGGAAAAGGTTCCATTAAACTTATAGAGAAAATTTCATGTGATAATACATACTATGTTGACGATTGAACTACAACTTGTTGAGTGTATCACAGTTAGGCAATATAGGTTGCAAAGTAGAATTTGGAAACAAAATTGCCAAAATATATGACACTGATGGAAATCTAATAGGAAAAGGTGAACAAACTAGGAGCAACTTGTCTTGTTGTTAGACTTGATGCTGTGTGGCTATGGCATAAAAGAATGTGTCATGTTACCTTTGACAATCTGATTAGCATCAGCAAAAAGAAGAAAGTAAGAGGTTTGCCTAAGTTGAGGAAACTTAAAAACACAATATGCAAACAATGTCAACTAGGAAAGATGACTAAATCTAGTTTCAAAAGAAAAACATACACTTCCAAGGAAGTACTAGAACTAGTCCATACAAACTTATGTGGTCCAATAGAAGTACAAAGCTACCAAGGAGACAGATACATAATGTTATTTGTGGATAAATACTCCAAGATGATGATTGCCATGTTTTTGAAGAAAAAATATGATGCATTTCAAATGTTTAAGTGGTATTTGGCCATAGTTGAAAAGGAAATACTAAAGAGTCTAAAGTGCCTAAGATTAGATAGAGGAGGAGAGTTTACATCAAAAGAATTTGAGATATTCTACAATGACAAAGGTATCAAAAGGAAAACATCAGCACTAAGAACTTCACCTCAGAATGGTATTGCTGAAAAAAGGAATAGATCAGTAATAGACTATGCCAGAACCTTGTTGATGGAGAAAAATGTTACTCTAAAGTACTGGAGAGAAGCTATAAGTACCACTATTTACACTCTAAATAGAGTCCAAGTCAAGAAAGGAACAAATGCAACACCTTTTGAATTATGGTATGGTCACTCACCTAATGTAAAAACTTTCAAAGTATTTGATTGCAAATGTTATATTCTTAAAGATACTAGAAATGGCAAGTTTGATGCAGAAAGTGATGAAGGTATATTCCTTGGATACTCCACTAGAAGAAAAGCATATAAGTGATTGAATACTAATGTATTGCATAAAAATGTAATAAGAGAATAAACACTAAGCAACTAATGGATATTCCTACATGATCATGCAAACCTCAAAATATGCAAGTTAAACATGTAAATAAGCATAATATGAAATCATAATGACTCAAACTACTAATGCAAACCTCATAAAATCACCAAGTGATTGATGATTTCACATTATGGGATGTGGTTTCTCACAAATCCAGCATCATAACAATGAGGTAGATAGTGCTTGATGGAAATGAGGAGAGGGCTCTCCTTTTATAGGAAAAGAGATGCAATAGATGGCTGAGATTAAATGCAAGATGAAGGGCTAGGATCTCTCAGGATCGATGAGGTGTCAATGAGGTGGAGGCCAAGTAGACTCCAAGTGGATTAGAGTTTTGACCATTCAAATGGGGCAATATGCTCACAAATGTGTGAGCAACCTTTGATGGTGACATGTTCATGACAAGTGGAAGAGGTGTGAGAAGCATGGATTCTCACACATGTGTGAGACAACTTGATTCTCATGCAAGAGGACAAGTGTGCAAGAGGTGTGAGAAGCATGACAAGTGTGCAAGAGGTGTGGAAGGCATGAGGGGTGAGGAAAGTGTGAACATCCCTCACACATGTGTGAGCACACACTTAGGATTAAAAAGTGATTAGCAAGATGGTTAGGAAAAGTAAGCATGATTAAGGAAGTGGGTAGGTTTAGCATGATGGGTTAGGTTAGAGTAGTGAGGTTAGGTGAGGGTTAAAAGTAGGAGCCATGTGCTCAAATAGGATTAAATGTAATATTTAATTCCAAGTGGGTTTAACAAAGGATTAATTAAGTAAACGAAGTACTTAATTAAAGTGAATGGGTTAGGATTTAAATAAATCTTAGTTCATTTAAATCAAGGAAAGGAAAATATAATTAAATAAATGTAAATTTATTTAATTAAAGGTAGGGATAAGATTGTCATTAAATAAATAATAAATATCTATTTAATTAGTTAGGATAAGGGGATTTGGACAATTTTAGGTGTCTACATTTTGCCCCTCTTTGATATAGCATTAGTAATGTTATATCAAAGAAGAGTAAAATATAGTGGATGGGAGGATAAGACTAGTAGCATGATGCCCCAGTCATGGAAGGATGAGGATATATGATGAGGGGGAAATGGTATGCCCCCTCGAGAGGACATGCAGGTTAGGAGAACACAGATGTTCTCTCGAAATGGATGAGAGAATGGAAGGGAGTGGAAAAGTTATGTTGCAATGGTGTGAAAAACCTAAGTTTGATATTGTAGTCAACACTATGCACCGAGGCATGAGGAACCAAGATGACAATATGTCAACTACGTGATAAAAGGGGCGTCTAATACAATCATATGCCTTATGAAACCATGATATGGAAGATCATGATTCCTGGGGACAATAGGATGCAAAGACCATGATAAATGTAGAAAATACTAATGCATACAAGTAACAAGCAATCATGCACAAAAAACCAAAAGTAAACCACCATTTTTCCCCTAGTCAAGTTGAAAACCAATTAATGGATTGATGGATGATGATTGATTAAGAATGGTAAAGCTAAAGATAAGTGTAATGTACATCCAAGGATTGGGAAGGATTCATCCCATGATTGAATATGGTTAATGGATTATCATCTGATTGGGTCAATGTGATGAATTGATTAGGGATTGATGTACAACATTACAAGATTAGATTGATTGAATTAGTATTGATTGCACATTGATTTTTTTTTTTTGATTTTTTTGGTTTTATGGAGGATTGGATGAATAGATGATATGCATCCATGTAGATGGATTGGTGAGGTGGCATCCATGTAGATGCCACATAAGGTGACATGCAAGCCATGCAAATAGTAAAAAATTCAAAGTTTGCTGACATGTGTGAGCAAACTTGAGAAGAAGAGTGGGAGACAAGAGTGCAAAGGAGAGTGTGTAGGCATGTCATCTCACATGTGTGAGCACACTCTTAGGCTATTGAGGGGGATTAAGAAGAAGATTAGGAATGATTAAGTGGGATTAGAGAATGAGTAGGCTTAAGAGGATGACAATGATGGTTATAGGCTAGGCTCTAGGTTATGCTTAAGATTAAATTAAATGAAATTTAATTTAATCATGGGTTTAGAGGAATTAATAGGATGTCAGGATTAAATAAAAAATATTTATTTAAAAAGGGAATGATGGAGGATCATGTGTTAAATTAATTTAACATATTAAGGCTAGGAGTATTTAAATTAAATTTAAATACTTAGGAGAATGAACTCATTTAATTAAAATAATTTAATTAAATAAGTAGAAGAATAAGTGTGGACAAGATTGGAAGAATGATGTTGATAGGATGAAGAATGATTAGAGTAGAATTGAAAGTGATTTGATGTGAAAGGATTAGAAGAAGGGAAAATTGATTGAAATAAAGGATAAATGAAGTTGATTGAAGTGAGTGGAAGAAGTAGATTGAATGTGATATGCATGAATGTGGGATAGAATGGATTGGGACCAATGAAAAGGGAGAACCAAGGCATGGTAAATGTATGGGAAGCAATGGGAGTTGGTGGATGAAAGGAATGGTGAAAGGGATATGAGGGGCCAAATGATATGTTGTCAGAAAGTGCGAAACCAAGGACCATGTTTCAAAGGAAACCAAGGACCATGTTTCAAAGGAGTTCAAATGCCCCATACCAAGGATAGGAAAATGGGAGGAAATATGGTGGGAAAGGATGTGTGGAAAATGGAAGGATGGAACAAAGGCTAGCATATGGAGGAAAAGAAGGCATGTGCTCTTCCAAAGCATGTATGAACGTTTTGGTATTTTGCCTCTAACAGTGATCATGAGCATGAGTATGAAAGCAGAATGAAGAGGGGATATGGGAGGGAGGGTATGAAAAAGGGATAATGATATGAAGGGTATGGATGAAATGCAGGATATGAAGTGGATGAAATGGATGGGATAACCAAGATCAAGGACATATGAAAGAAGGATGGAAGTATCTAGGAGTACAGATGGAAAATGGATTAAATGAACATGACAAGGACTATGGGATGCAAGATAGGGATAGCCTATCAAGATCAAATCTATGGAAGAAGTATGGAAGTACATAGGAGAAAATGTGTGAATAATGCACAAGGGATATGTCAAGTGAGCATATGGATGGATGAAAGGAAAGTGAAAGTCAAGATCAAAGATGGAAAAGGGCTAATGAATAGTAGAGGAAAGGAGGGAAGATATGTATGGAAGCGTCGTATGGAGGGAGCTTGCCCCCAGTGTAGAGTGCAAGTGGAAGAAGGAAAAGTGAATGGATGGATAAGTGGAAGTGGAAGACATGATAAGAGAATGAAGGGAGGACTCAAGCATCTAGATATATGGTTGGTATCCCTTGATATATATATTTTTCTTTTTCTTTTTTATTTTCAAGGAATTTTTACTATTTTCACATAGATGTTAGTAGGGTAGTGAAAAGAAGGATGAAGTGGCTTGAGGAATGGAAGACAATGACTTGTGAAAAGGTTTGGATTAACAGGGTGGTGGGGGTGGGAGAAAGACATGGTTGATGGATCCTAGGTTGGAAGATTTGTGAGTGAAGGGATGAAGGAGGCAGAAAGATCGTCATTTGCACACACCATGAAGGGTAATGGAAAGGAGGAAATTGTGGAGGATATGTAGGGGAAAGTTTGGATTTTGGGATATAGGGACCCAAAATGCATGAAGGAGACAATGGGTTTGGGAAGGTGGATTTGGGTATATAAGGACCCAAAATGGATTTGGAAAATGGAAGTGTGGATGATTTATATATGAGGGAAGCCTTTGGATTAGCAGAATTGGATGTCATTTGGAATCTTTCTTTGAGATTCATTGCTACATTAAGTAGCTTTGGTATCCACAAAATTTTTACATTTTTGATTTTTAGCCTTTGTGGCCTTTTGATTTTTCTTTGGATCAGATTTTTCTTTTCTTGGGCATGTCTTTTAGAGGGGACATGTTGATCCTTGGGCTTTTGTGGATTTTTAGCTTTATTTACTTTTTCTTTGTCATCCAATTTTCTTCCATTGGCAATCGTATGGGTGCATGAAGGTAAGTGGTATGGAGAGCGGATAGATGGTGAACGTTGGAAGGAATTCAAGGATGTATGCCTTTGTTGATCTTTACTAGGAACATGAGGGGATGAAGGGGAAAACATGGATATGGTGGATGGATGTACGTAAGGACCCAAAATGGAAGGAAGGGATGAAGGGTTTGGTGGTGGAAGATAAGGACCTAGAATGGATGGAAGTAAGGAAGGAATGAGAATATGGATATAAGGTCCTAAAATGGATTTGGAAGGTGAATGATGGGAAGCTTTATGTTGGGATGGAGGAATTTTAGGTTTGGAAGGAGTGGAAGGTGTACCAACATCTTGAGACATTATTGCTTCAATGGGATATTTATCATTTTTAATACAAGATGTGAGTCCATGCATATGGTGTTCGTGAGTGGATTGGATAGGTGTGATAGGGGCATGCAGAGGATTAGGATCATTAAGGGGATTATGAGGGATAATAGGATCTTAGGATGGAGTGGGATCATGAAAGGAAAAGGAATGGGTTCTTTGGATCTATGGAGGCGAACTCATGAGATGGAATGGAATCAATAAGCGGTGTAGTACATGGAGTGCCTTGATCTTGATTAGGAAGGGAATTATGAGATGGGATAGGAGGGATAAATGAATCATGAGGGATAATAGAATGATGGGATGAAGAAATGCTCAGATCTAGAGAAGAAGAGGAATCTATAATGTCATGCTTTGGAGGAAGGTCGTGAGATGGAATTGGGGATATGACTTTGGGTGATTGGCTCACTTCATTTTGTATTTTACACTTAACCAAGAATGATGAGAAATACCCCTTATGAGATGGGGAGGATGTGGATTTTGGAGGATTAGGATCGTGTGAAGGTGGAACTATGGGTAGGGGATTGCATGGAGGGTGGGGGTTGGATGGGACATGAGGACTAGGATCTTCGAAACATGGAGGAAGAGGACACATGGCATGAAAGGTGGCCTCTTTCTGTTGACTTGCTAAAAGATAATTCTTTAGTTGCTCACTTTCCTTGGCAAGGTCATTGCTATTTGAGGCATTGTGTGGGCTATGAATGGAATTTTACATAGTCTAAGGATAATGAGGTGGATTTCCCTTGTCAAAGGTAGAAGAATAATGAACATGAGATGGATTAGAGTTGGATATGAAGTGTTGAGTATAGATCTGATATGTAGGTTGAACGGGAGGCATAACTCCATATTGTCTTTGAAGATTGTCAACCATTTGATTAAGAAAATTCAGATCCATAGATGTTAGAAGAAGAGTAAGGAAAGCAAATGTTGGACTTTGACTTGGTTCGAATTGGGTTTGACTTGATATTGATTTGTTTGAATTTGATTTGATAGTGGATTTGATTTGATATGATTGGATGAGGGTTTGATTTGATTTGATATGATTTGATTAAAACCTTATGATATTGTCAACAAGTGAATGTGGGATTTGAATGAAAGTCCAATATTCATAAAAATGCTCCTATGTCCAAAGTGAAAAATTGAATTAGAAGAAGATTTGGACAGATGAAGAAAGACTGACTGATTTTGGATGAAGATGTAAATGGATTGACTTAGAAATTGATTAGAAAAGAATGAATTTGACAAGGGATTGGATTAAGAATCATGAGGATGAATCATTGAATGAGGGAATTAGATCTTGATGCGGATTATGAACCATGATTAGGATGAAGATTAGGGATTTGATTGAATGACAAGGAAATGATTTGGATGAATAGAGATGATTAAGATTTTGAGAAAAGATTTGAATGATTAAGAATGTGATTAATACAAGAGATGCATGATGATGATGAGATGGATGGATAGAAGAAGTGATGGAGAAAACAAGAGCTTCTTTTTGTTGTTTTTTTTGTTTTTGAAATGTTTTTAATTTTTTTTTGATTTTGGAACTTTTACGATTTTTTTTGAATTTTTTATGTTTTACGATGCTAAATCAAACAAGAAAATATGTACAAGGCAAGTGTGTTTGAAACACTCAAGAACATAAAACACACCAAAAAACCTATAAGGTTGCAATTAGGATGTACAAGGATCAACTAGAGGGTGTCATCGATATACACAAGGTATGTGAGGCCCAAATTTATAGATGAAAGAAAATACTACCACACAGTCGGGAGGAGACGGTAACCCAAATCTCCTCTTTCACTTTCCAAAGGTATAAAGTTTTTTCAGGCTTAGCCAAGAGTGACAATATTTTTCTTCCAAGAGAGGTGTCTTTTGATTCACATCCCGCTATTTATACTCTGCCAGAACATTGGAGTTGAGGTCGTCCCAAGGGGTGATGAAATCTCTAAGCAGGCCTCCTAAAAAAGAAAAAGAAAACCACTTATTTCTTGTGCACCCAAGATCACCTAAAGGTACAAGGGGAGAGAATATGTAAGTGGTCTTGGAGTTTAAAAGACACACATTCTTTTCCAATGAAGCTTTAGGTTTTGTAATCTACTTTGAAGACACACATGTTTAAAGCATACAATGTTCTTTCCAACCTGAAATGGTGCCAATGTAAATGAAAAATATGGATTTGTTAACAAGAAAATAAAGTGAGCGTGTGTAAATGAAATGCTGAAAATGAAAGATGCTTAAAAATAAAGTCAATTTACTTTAGGGCATTTAAGAGTGTGTGACTTCATTTTAAGCACCAAATCCAAATGTGTTCTAGCCTAGGCATACATGTCAATTTTAAGCACCAATTCCAAATGCGTGTTAGCTTAAACATTCATGTCAATTTTAAACACCAAGTCCAAATGTTTTCTATGCTAAGATTCATCCATTCAAATGAAAGTGATTAAGCAATACACGTTCATTAACTTTTGAGTCTAAGTGATAAAAATCACTTCAAATTCCCTTAGTGATAAAAATCACTATTGGTTTGTTTTATGTCTTTCAAGGTTAATTCTCAAGAGCAATAAAACATTAAGAAAAACCTGTAAGAAAATATGGTTAGGTGTTTAAAATGCTCCAATTTGCAAGAAAAAATAAACTTGATTAGCCTCACAAGAAAAACACTAAAATGAAAGCTTTACTATGGGAAAAATTAATTTTAACTTTTTATTTTTATTTTTCTATACATAAATATGCTTAAAATGACCCAATTCTTATGGAACCACCAAAAGTCAAAATTTGATTTATACTTATTAAAAAAATTTGTAGACGACAGAATGCGTAGATGACAAAACATGAAGACAACAAAAAGCTCATATGACAGAATAGAAGGTTGTCAAAAAAGTGCAGACGACAGTTTTAGAGGTAGAGATGACAGTCTACTATGCACAGACGACAATTTATAAAAATGACTAATTTTTAGGCCACCCACAACACAGACGATAGAATAGCTTGCGCAGATGACATAATGTCAGAGACGATAGTAGAGTGGAGGCGCCCACAACGTAGATGACAAAAAATATTCGGAGATGATAGAATAGATTTTTAAAAAAAAATAAAAAGAACATGTGAAGATGCGAATTTGCACAGACGTTGATCTATGTAGACACCGATCTGAGTAGATGACATAACGCAGATGACACTGCGTTCAATATAGATGACAAAGTGAGGTTTTTTGTGACAGACTAAAATTTTTTGATAGATTTTTGAGATAAAAACAAGGACGTTGGTCCCACTGGGCGTGCCAAAATGTATTGCATAAAAATGTAATAAGAGAATAAACACTAAGAAACTAATGTAGATTCTTACATGATCATGCAAACCTCAAAATATGCAAGATAAACATGTAAATAAGCATAACATGAAATCACAATGACTCAAACTACTAATGCAAACTTCATGAAATCACCAAGTGATTAACGATTTCACATTATGGGATGTGGTTGCTCACAAATCTAGTAGCATAACAATGAGGTAGATAGTGCTTGATGGAAATGAGGAGAGGGCTCTCCTTTTATAGGAAAAGAGATGCAACGGACGACTGAGATTAAATGCAAGATGAAGGGTTAGGATCTCTCAAGATTGATGAGGTGTCAATGAGGTGGAGGCCAAGTAGACTCCAAGTGGATTAGGGTTTTGACCATTCAAATGGGGTAATATGATCACACATGTGTGAGCAACCTTTGATGGTGACATGTTCATGACAAGTGGAAGAGCTGTGAGAAGCATGGCTTCTCACACATGTGTGAGACAACTTGATTCTCATGCAAGAGGAAAAGTGTGCAAGAGGTGTGAGACACCTTGACTCTCATGCAAGAGGACAAGTGTACAAGAGGTGTGGAAGGCATGAGGGGTGAGGAAAGTGTGAACATCCCTCACACATGTGTGAGCACACACTTAGGATTAAAAGGTGATTACCATGATGATTAGGAAAAGTAAGCATGATTAAAAAAGTGGTAGGTTTAGCATGATGGGTTAGGTTAGAGTAGGGAGGTTAGGTGAGGGTTAAAAGTAGGAGCCATGTGCTCAAATAAGATTAAATGTAATATTCAATTTCAAGTGGGTTTAGCAAAGGATTAATTAAGTAAATGAACTACTTAATTAAAGTGAATGGGTTAAGATTTAAATAAATCTTAGTTCATTTAAATAAAGGAAAGGAAAATATAATTAAATAAATGTAAATTTATTTAATTAAAGGTAGGGATAAGACTGTCATTAAATAAATAATAAATATCTATTTAATTAGTCAAGATAAAGGGATTTGGACAATTTTAAGTGTCTACAACTAATACTAACAAGATTGTGGAGAGTGAAAATGTAAATTTTGATGAGCATGCAGAAGTCCAAGTTAATGAATCTAAGGAACCAGAAGAATACAGATCCTTCATATACTTTTATGAAGGAATGTCTATTGAAGATGATGCTACTAATCAAGTTGGAAATCAGCAACAAATTTTAGTATCAGTCGAGTCACAACCAGTGAATGCCGAGTTGCATTCAAAAGCTGAGTTGCAGAATGAAGATAATGTACATTTTGATTCTAAAAATAGTACACATGGGAGAGATGATGAAATGCCAGATAGTGATGTGAAAATTGACTCTGAAGCTAAAGAACCAAACATGGAAAGAAGGATAGAACCAATATTAGCCAAGTATGTGAGCATACATCACCCTTTAGAACAAGTCATTGGTGACAAAGATGCCATACCAATAACAAGGAACAAACTAAGGAATGAATCATGTCTAATGAGACAGGTTGAGCCCAAAATAGTGAAAAATGCACTACAAGATGATGACTAGTATAAAGCTATGAAAGAAGAGATAGATTAGATTGAAAAGAACAAAACTTGGACCCTAGTTCCTAGACTAGCTGATAAAAATGTGACTGGTACCAAATGGGTACTTAGGAACAAACTTGATGAGAATTGTGAGATAACAAGAAATAAGGCTAGACTAGTCTGTAAAGGTTATGCACAAGAAGAAAGATTGGATTATGGGGAAATATTTGCCCCTATTGCAAGGATGGAAGGAGTAAGAACACTACTTGCGTATACTACTTACAAAGGTTTCAAAGTCTACCAAATGGATGTAAAGTTTTCTTTTTTGAATGGTATACTAGAAGAGGAAGTCTACATAGAACAACCAGAGGGATTTTTTGATGAAAACAACAAGGCTATGGTTTGCAAATTGCACAAAGCACTCTATGGTCTGAAGCAAGCACCTAGAGCATGGTATGAGAGATTGCATAAATATCTTGTGAAGATAGGATTTGAGAGAACAAATGACAACAAAAATTTGTATATCAAAGTAAAAAAAGTTAAAGATATTTTGATATCTGAAATCTTTGTTGATGATATAATATTTGGAGGAAAAGATGCTCTATGCAAAGATTTTTCCAATCAAATGAAACATGAGTTTTAGATGTCAATGTTTGGAGAAATAAAATTCTTTGTTGGTTTGAAAGTACATCAAATAAAGCATGGAATATTTGTAACCTAATCCAAATACAACAAGGGGATACTTAAGACATTTGGATTAGAAGATTCAAAACCAGTCAGTACACCAATGGCAATAGGACATAAGTTATCCAAGAATAATGAGTCAGGTGAAGTATATCAGACAATGTATAGATGAATGAATGGAAAGTTGTAGTATGTTGTACATAGTAGACCAAACATTGCATTAGTAGTTGGAATAGTAGCAAGATTTTTTGCAAATCCAAGAGAAAATCATCTGATGGTAGTAAAGAGAATACTGAGATATCTAAAAGAAACTGATGTCTTTGGTTTATACTACAAGAGGAGTGAAAAGTTTGAGCTAAGAGCATACACTGATGTAGATTGGGGAGGTAATATTGATGATAGAAAAAGCACCAGTGGAGGAGTACTCTTCTTAGGTAAAATATTGATTACTTGGACCAGCAAAAGACAAAGTTGCACTCCACAGTCCACATCATAAACTGAATATGTTGGTGCTGCTATCAATTGCACCAATATTGTATGGATCAAACATCTATTGCAAGGTATGAAGGAAGAGGTAATTAAACCTATGATACTCTATTGTGATAACACAAGTGCCATCAACATATCAAAGAATCTTGTAATGCATGCCAAAACTAAGCATATTATAGTTAAGTATTAGTATATAAGAGAATTGGTGGAAGACAAGCAAGTGAGAATGGAATATGTCAGTTCAAATGAACAAATTGTTGACATCTTTACAAAAGCACTATCTAAAGATTCTTTTGAGTATCTTAGAGGTAAGTTAGGGGTGATACCCCTAACTAAGGCTACTTAAGCAAGAACAAAGATTTCCCTACATCAAATGAGTTGATTGTTTAAATATTGTGAATTGATGCAGAGGATACTTACTTTAGGATTTTGCATGAAGTAATCAAAGTATTAATGTTCTAAATTAGTCACAAGCAAGGTGACAAAAGGAGAAATTGGAAGTTCCAAAAAATGTTATACTTGCATAATAAGATGCTGAAGTAATGTGTCTTTGGCATTATTATCAAAGAGGGAGAAAATGTAGAAATTGATCAACAACATTCAATTGGATAAAGGGAGAGGTAGCTAGAAACTGATCAAATCTACATGATCTAATGGACAAAGTCAGAAGTAGCTAATACCAAAATAACAAAACATGATCAAATGGATAGAGGGAGTAATAATGTAAGAGGAAGTTAGGAGTAGTACATGATCAAAGTGAACAAGTGGTAAGTCAAAGAAAAGAGGAAAATATATAGTAGCTAATAGGGAGAAGCAAAAGTAAAATAATCAAGATATAGATCTAAGAAGGAGATGTGAAAACTGATGTTAACACATTTTTCTTTTTGGCATTTAAGTTACTATTCTAACCTAGTTAGCATTTTGATAACTTGGTTGAATAGTGTGGTCTGATGGTTGATCAGTTTGGTTTGTCATCAATGCCAAAGAGGGAGATTGTTGGAAATATGATTGAAAAGATCATTGTTGAAGATCAAAGAGGGAGACTGCAAAGAAGGAAGTTGATTGATAAAGAATGTTTTCAATCATTTTTTTGTCATTGATATCAAATCTGCTATTTGCTGGAATGACAATTGCTTATAAGATCCAAGTACTATCACTTAGTTGATTGATGAAGAGGATTTAATCAATAAGATGTAACAAGAGCACCTAAGGGAAAGGTTGAGTTATGATTTTTTAATGAAGTACAAGGATCAATTAAGATAATGGTAAAATGATGTATTGATAGTATACTAGAAGATACAAATGTTGGCCACACTTAGAGACCTAAGAAGAATAAGTTGTAACAAGGTTGACTACAAAGCTTAACTAAGTTCATTAGTGAGTGTTGAGCAAGTTAGTTCAGGCCGAGCAAATTTTTAGTTGGAGCTGAGCAAATGCAAAATCTAGTATGTGTCAAGTGATATAGAAGGAGCCAAGCAAACAAAAAACTTAGTGAATGCCGAGTGAATCCACAGTAGGTGCTGAGCATCAATAAAACATAGTTGATTCCAAGTAACTTAGTATGTGCTGAGCACCAATAGTGCTATGCTATTGCATTGTTTGAAAGTTCAAAGATTTGCCAAATCTAAGTCAATAGAGTTGTTACCTTGAATTTTGTGAACTAGTTGGAGGATGAGGATAATGAGCTAGTGGCACAGAATTCTATGTAAATAATTTTTGAGAGAATTCAAGAGGATTCTTCATGTAGAAGAAATAAAATATGAGTTAGATTCAATGAATCCTACCTAATCCATTTGATTTGAAAATTAAAGGAGGAAAAAATCGAGTAGGAAAAGTAATTCTAGATTTCTATTTAAGGAGTCACAGACCAAGAAGCAAGAGTAGCCGGTGTGCCAAAATTGCAAAGTGGTTGAAAATGTGTCAAGGAGGAGGCATCTAGGAGAAGGAAGAATAGAGCACAGAGACTCTACTTCAATAAGTGGTCAAAGAGAGATGATTGCACTAGTACATTGAGCATGAAGACTCAACGAGACAAAGCTTGAGAGGAGGACAAGCTATCAGAGTTGAAGAGATTAAAAGCTAGGCAAAGTGTTATGAGCTGAAGAGTAATCTGAAATTTGCAAGATAAGTTGTGAATTTTAATTAGGTCAAAACCCCTTATTGTTACTCTCTAGAAATTGTATTAGTTAGGGTAAAAATCCTATGGACTTAGGTTGGTTTAACAACCATTTGTAAATCCTTTAATAGGGTGTCATTCCAAGTGAATGTTCTAAAGTCCTTTAACTAGGTCACATTTAACATTATGTTGTAGCCTTTAATAGGGTAGGCCTTTCATAGGGCATCACTTCAGAAGAGTGAGAATTGAGTAGCATGTTACTAGTGGTTTTAACCAAATTGGATTTCCACATAAATCACTATGTTATGTGTTGATTCTTCATGCGTTATGCTTGCATGTTGATTTATAGTAACTGTCTTAGTAGGAAAGTTTAAAGCTTGGATGAATGAATTGTTTAATAGGCTTACTTTACTTGATGAAAAGCTTGAATTGGACATTTGGACCTTGAATAAATAATTCCCTCCCCCCCCTCTTAGTTATTCTAAAGAATTTCTAATAGTTGTACCATCAACTAATGTACCATACATAATAGTATCAAAGGAGCAACAACATTTTGTACCACTAGGTCAAAAGCAACACAATGAAGAAGATGTTAGCATTATCAAAGTACATACAGTTACCCCTCCTAGTACTAGAAGTTTTGCTAGGTTAAATAAATTAAAACAAGAGCCAATAGAATCTCCTACACACAATAGAACCAAGAAAATTTCCAATCAGTCTAGAAAGAAAAGAAAAACACTTCAAGACACTCAGAGAAGAAGGACTCAGATGCTTGAGTTTGAATCAAATGAACCAGAAGAAGAAGAAGAAAAAGAGGTAAAGGAAAAAGAGATAGTAGAAGTGAAGAAGAAAGTGAAGTTTCCTATTGGAAGGAAACCTTGGAAGTTAAAGATAGAGGCATTAAACAACATAATCATAAAAAATGGAAATTTTGTATGGTTAAATAAGTTTTATGATTTGTATAGTAATATAGATAGATTGTGGTTAGAAAATGTAGTAGTTAGGCATATGATTTTGTCTAACAATAGATTTGAAGATGTACAGAAATAAATTCCAAAATATCTCTATGATAGATTAATAAACATTAAGAAAAGAGTAATTGGAAGAAGACAAGAAGATATGGGAGAACATGATACATAAGTTATGTGAAGTTAAGAATGATGAGAATCTTGCAAACATCATGAAAGGTATTGAGCCCTTACTAAGGAACAAAAGAAGAGTAGTACTCCTAATGGGAGGAAATTATGAGTAAGTTAATGAGGAGACAAAATAGAAAATTGTGAAGTTTATGACCTTAGTGGAACCCAGTCAAGAGAAGGAAAGAAAGGACATAGGGGATCAATCCCTACAATAAAGAAACATGACATACCAACATCAAAAAGAACAAAAATATTATAAGTTGGAGCAACAAAAATAGATACAATAATGATAGAGGTTTTGACCACTCCACATATAACAATTTCTATTGACACTATGCAAATAGATAGTACAAGAATTACCTTAGACACATAAACAGATCCATTCAAGGACTATGAACCATCCATTCTTGAAAATTTGGTAGGTTATACCAGTTCTAAGGTTGAGGAAGAGGAAAAGAGGAAAAGAGAAGAGGAGAAGAGGAAAGAAGAAGAGGAGAAGAGGAAAGGTGAAGAGGAGAAGACAAAAGAAGAAGAGGAGAAGAAATAAGAGGAGAAAATAGAGCAGAAGAAGCAAGAAGAGAAGGTTAGAAACAATTGGAAGATAATAATGCATGAGTCTATATTCTTACCCCAATTGAAGCATATAGAAATTGAAGTTGATAGAGTCACATTTCAACATGAGGCAGATATTCTGTTAGAAACTCTTGAGAAGTCCAAATCTTCATTAGAATCTGCATTAAAGAACTTATTTGGTGATGATGATGAAAATCAGATAGGATTGATATTATCTTTAAGAAAAATTCTTGAAAGGAATAAGAAAGTGAAGAACCTTGAAAAATTATTACATGAAGATTTAGGGAAGTTGCATACTACCATCAGAGTTGAGGTGACATAGACAGATCCCCAACTAAGAGCTGAGAAATTGGTGAAAGATTTTGAAAATGAGTTCACCCAATTATTAAAAGTGGCAATAACATAGGTACAGACAAAGCATGATGCACAAATATTTGACACTGTGTGTACAAATATCATAAATGATCTGATAACACTTGATATTTGTATCAAGCAACTAAGAAGATGCCTAATGGAAGGAAAGACATTGTATGGGCAATGTCCATGTCATACAACAATGTTAGATACAAATGAAGAGATGAAATAAAAGCATAATGAATTACAAAACTAGGTAAACAAGCTTCAACAACCAACTACAAAGATTGAGGACTTAGAGACAACTATTGCATAGCTACATTATGACATAAAGCTTATTGAGCTTAAGAAAATAATAATCATAAAGAGGTTATCATTATTGAGAGAACACCTAACATTGAAGGCCAATACTGTGCAAAGGAAATTGGATGAATATCTTGTAACGAAGACATCATATGAAAAGTTTATCTATTTAGACCTTAATGTAGTAGAGGTTGCATCCTATGCATTGTGCACCCTGATTAGTGTACCTAAGGAAGTCAAGGAAACATGATAGAAAGAGTTTGAGAGCTTGAAGTGAAACTTTATAGATTGTATCTCCAGGATAGCAAACCTAGTGTGAAGAACAAGGTAAAATAATTTTGACACCTTTTTCATTGATGTCAAAGGGGGGGAGATATAAGGAAAATTATATATAGAAGATTAAAATAGAATGAATAATTATAATCTAAGGGGGAGTTACATCAATTATGAGAAATAATGAAAGATGTTATATATGATGATCCATAGTTTTTGAAATTTTGTAAAGGCCAAAGCTTTTTGTAAAATTTGAAGTTTTATTTTGGGTTTTAGCCAATTTTCCCATATGTTTCCATCAATGACAAAGGGGGAGTGTTGGATTTTGATTTTACATAATTTAAACTACCTTTTATGATATCAAAAAACCTAGGAATTATTTAGAAACCATATTGGGTTTTCTAAAAACAAAATAAAAGGACCAACTAACAAGACATTAGAGTCTTCTCCACTTTGAAATTTGCAAGATTAAGGCATGTTTACCTTAGGAATTCAATCTCATTTACTTTAAACTAAAATTCTCAACATGACTATAGAAATAATAGATTACTTAGCATTGTTTCTTCTAATTCAATGGCAATGAAGAAATGATAACTAGTTGTTTTACCAAACCCTGGACACCATGAGTCAAGTACAGGCTGACAATTATTACTCAAACAATAAAATATTAAAATATTGATTGATTATAAGTTTTCTTCATTGTGCAAAACATTCCAATAAGATCAATTCACAAGGATGGTCAATGCCTTATCCATTGGTCTATAACTCACAGAGATTATACACTTACTTCTAGATCTTACCTTAACACTTTGTGTTAAGATTCATCTATATTCATTTCCAGATCTCATACTTATCATATCTTTTCTTAAAAGCATAATGTTCTTTCAATTCTATCAAGCATTTACATAATCCATTAGATTATCAACAAAATAAAATTGAAATATAATTCAGAATGAATTACAACTGAGACTTAATAAACTTTGCTATCACACATTAGAAAACAAAATAGATAGAAGCAAAGAGACAAGATCTAGTGATCATCTCTACTAGAAATAACACACATAGACCAACAACTGTAATTTTTTAATTTAATTCTAGAATTGATTTACAATATGCATGGACTAATTCAGAATTTACATAGACTCATGAAACAAAATAAAATCAGACTCTCCTCTAGTCTTTGGAACTCACTTATATAGTGTGAGTTGCAACAAGCTTCGGGCTTAGTGGGAAAGGACAATTATCCTTAAAACAAAAGAATTAAAAAAGGACAAAACTGTCACCATCAAAAATTTACATAAGAAGAGATAGAATTGTTGGTCTTTTTCTCAGTAACATAAAAATTACTTTATTGGTCACTTTGTGGTGGGGCCAATTCTGTTGTAGCAACTTCTTGCACATCCATTGCACCTGATGATTAATCTTTCTCATTTTTTTGTTCTTTAGGTTGTGGGACCACTTGCTCTTCTTCTTTTGTGCTAGGATCTAACATTTGGACATCTATTATAAGTTTTTGATTATCTACCAAATCATTATTTTGGGTGGCTATATCAACTATTGCATTTTGTTGATCTGTTTCTATGTCACCCGTTTGAACAACTTCATCAACTAACTATATTTTCTCTAAGATAGTTGCCTTTTCCACAAATTTCTCTTCAACTACCATCTACAACAACTATATTGCTAGAGAGTAGTCTACCATCCACTTGTTGAAAAGTGTGTCATCTGGCCAATTATAACTCAATATTTATTTCTCTCTCTTCAAAATGTCTTTCCCTAATTTCTTTATCTCAACAAAATCTTATTTGAAAGAATAAAAAAATAATTGGACTTGTACAAAATTCTTCAGTGGTCCTTGCAAACAAAGTGCAATTATCTTTATTTACTACTTTATTCATTCTTATACTCATTAATTCCTTCAATTCATCTCCCCATTCCTCTTTACTTTTTTATAATACCCAAGCCTTTGAGTGCATTGGGGAAAAGATCAAAATCTTTGTTGAGATATTTGGAGAGACAAATTTTCAATCTTCTCTGTGGCAAGTCCCTTCTATGATCAAAATTTAGAAGATCACTAGCCTGATCAAAAGTCTTGTTTATCTGGTCATTAGAGTTGTCAATAACAGAGAAACATAGGGCAGCAATAATATCATCTCTACTGATCCATTTATTCAAAATTGGTCTTAAGGTGGCTTCATTATTATTCAACTCTTTCCATATATCTACCAACCTTGATAATTCTAAATGAAAGAGAGGCCAATTGATTCTATCCATTGAAAACAAAATTGTATCTCTAATCCTATCCTCATGTTGGATGCCTAACTCGACATGTAGTGACTAGATTTTGGATTTTTCCTCATTTAGCTCATCAGTTATATAGAATTTTGGTTACTAAGGTGTGCTTGGAATTTCCACAATAGGACCAAAAGGTGGTAATGGAACAGGGGTAGCTACAATTCTAATCTGGCTAGACTGTGTACCTACTTTTCTCTTTCCAAATTGTTTTTCCATATTTGCAATCTTCTTCTCCAATTGCTAGATTCTTCTGCCCCTTTCATTGTAGGCTTCTATCACCTTCTCAAAATTTTCATTAAGTTCCAAGAATTTATTTTTATCTTTAGCAGCAACCACTACACCAAAATCTTCGACCTCTTTATTCATTAGAGCTACCTTTTCAATGTCTACTTCCTCCACCCTATACACCATGAGGCTCCTTGTATGTTCAGAATCTGAAACCTCTTGGATTCTAGCCTTATCTTTTTTCTAGATTGACCATATGACTAGGGCTTTATGGTCATCATTTTATTTTCCCCCTTTATGGGCTTGCATTACTTCATCTTCAGTCCTGAATTTAGTTTCTTTCTCCTTTCTCATTGCATCAAAAATCATTGCATTAGCAATGTTCCATTCTGGAAATATCATGACTCTCGAATCCTTTAGTAAATTCCTTCCCCCTATAGGGGTAATTTGTTTGAACTCTTCCATAAGGTTAGCTTTAACCTCCTCTTCAATATCAGAGTCGTGTCTAGAAGGTTTCTCTGCTTTTATTTTCTTACACTTAAGCCTCAAAATTTTCAATGTTGTTCCTCCAAAAAAATTGAATAAATGCCCTAGCTTTTACAAATTTTTCATCATCTAGAAACTTCTTTTTTGCTTTCTCTACAATAGGATCAATCTTCTTCCCTCTAAAATCCTCTACCATGAGGGCTAGGATTGGCATTGGGGGTTTTTCAGGTGCTCCTTCCTCCACCTCTACTATAGCTATTACAATGTCACCTTGGCCTCCCATTTGTTTCAGCTGCTCCCTCAAGGAGCCTTCATCATTAATGTGAATGGGGGTATGTGAGGGGGAATACTCCTCAACTCTAGATAAAGAGCCCTATTCTAACTTCTACCTTTTAGTAGTTGGTGTTGAGGGAGGGATTTTTGAAAGTTGTCTCTTATACAGAGGGACAAGCTGTATATTCACACTTTTGGCCACAACATAACATGCCTTCATTTGTAAGGTATACTGACCCAAGTTTATGATGGCTCTATTTTCTGGCATGTTCTCAATTTATATGGCCTAGTCTAGGTAGGCTTGTATCAAAATTTCATTTTTCTCATTTAGGGTTTGCATGAACCCAACAAAATTAACCAGAAGCTTATTGATCTTATCTCCCCAATACTTAGCATCAGCTAAGGGATCATACTTCTTATCTAAAGCATTAAAAAACTCCAAAAAAATACTATATACTTTCCATTTTTCCATTTTTACTTCCCATTCTTGTAATGAAAATTTATTTCTAATAATGTCCTCGAGAAAGTAAACAAAATGCTCATATGATCTAGCTTTGGTTCTATCTTTGAACATATCATAAAAACCTTCAAGATCAATGAAATATAAATGAGATTGAGCTATTTGGTATCTATCCAAAAATTTACCTAGATGCCTCTAACCTCCTTTCATAAGCACAAAATTATGGATGATAGTAAAGTTTGGGAAAATTGTACCTCCAGACCTGCCCACCAACTCCTTTTCTTCTAGTCCTCCTATCTACCATAAAAATTCTAAAATTCCAACCTTTAGTGGCACTTGATTTGGAAAGACATGTATCTTCCCTTGGAAGCCATATACTTTTAAGATAGTAGATACCAAGTATGGGGTGATATCCCCCAAGTTGTGGCTCACTTTCAATCCCTTGGCATAATCTTTGGGCCTAATCAGCTCTAGTAAAGGTTGGGGTATTCTAGGATTATCTTCTGTTAGCAAAATCCTTTAGCTTTGAGGCAAAGTATTTGTCCAATCTAATAAAACTAACATTAGTGACCTCCTAGGTCATGTTAGCACTATACAGTTGAATTGGTAATTTTTCTCCATCCTTCTCCAACTCTAGCTTCATCTCCTTAGATAAAACATAAACCCCTTTGTACAGACACATGTACATCAACAATGAATACCAATAGAAGGGCTTCTCAACTTTGGCCTTACTTATACCAATTAATCCATTATGGATTTATTCTGCAAGATATGAGGCAAAATAAAAAATGGAACTCATACCATATTGTAATGTCTAGGGAATAATAAAAACTATGGATCCCTAGATGTGATCTTGTTCATCCATCCCAAAATGTCTACAAAGGAAGAAGTACAATGCCTGTGCCTTTGGGTTAAAATATTTCTTTAACAATGGCTATGAGGTATTAGTTGTCATTAATGGTAGATGCTCTATCTTCACAAAATGTTCTTGTAGTGGTTCTCTCCTTAGATATACCCTCTGAGCATCATATTATGCCTATAAATCATCTAGGTCAATCTTTTCATGTAAAGCATGGTTAGTGTTTAACATGAAGATCTCCCTAATTACCTCAGGTGTGACCCTAAAGAGGTTTTCTCTCACATGATTCTTCACTACCCTTAGTACTGGATCATACCTCTTTGGTATCATTATTAACAAATCATATTCAAAGAAGATTCCATGAATAATCAATTTTCCAATATCAAATTGTCAAACATTTCTTAGAGGAGTATCATGTTTCCTCTTAGAAAACCATTTTCTAAATAGTTCCAAACCACTAGTAGATGTTTGGGCATCCCTCAACCAATTGTATTTATTATAAAAACCCTCACTAACCAACAATTTAGGGTTTTTGGGGACTAATTCTTTTCCCTTAGCTGCTTCATTAGTGGAAAGAGACAATTATTCCAGAAAATCATCATGCACATTCCTCTGTTGGTAATCCAATTTCCTGGAAAAATCCATCCATGGAGGCATCTTAGTAATTTAACACAATGGATACTATAAATTCTTAGGTAATAAGGAGTTTCAAGTACTTACCCACAAATTTCTTTCTTTAGCTGAGCACTTTGTTCACAATAATTTTCTATGTGAGGAAATCAAACTCTGAGCTCTAGTTCTTTATGCTTCAAATCTCTTTCGCTTGGTAAGTAATTATGAATTGAATTGTAAGTTTTATGCAAATTTCCTTCACATGAGCTCACATTGATACACCATTAATGCTCTAATAGTTAGATTGTGTGTTGTGCCAAAAAATTGAAATTTGGCTGTTGATCTAGGCATGATCAAATGGTGTTATTTTAAACTTTAATGACAACATCACTTTTTGACAAGTTGGACACGTGGAACATCCTCGTATTCTCACTTTTGCTAAACAATGAGCACTTTTGTAATGTGAGAATATGACCATCGTTGATCCATTCACATCCTACAATCAAGAAAAACCTTAGCTATTTTTGCATTTCTTTTAAGACCTAGGCCCACTAAAACATGTGTCATCTCATCATAACCTCACTTTGGCTAAAGATCAATCACTTCTATTTTGTGAGGTAGCAACAACCATTGATCTTCTAAAGATCTACTACTATAAAGATGCACTATCTTCTGGCTCTTTAGAATGTTGCATGGTCCCACATGGACACTTGTCAACACGTTGTATTGTTGCACTTTTTAACTACCTTGCATCTTGAATCTACAAAAATACGAGAACACTTGATCTACAATCCAATTAATAGTTGGGAAATGTTCTTCTTATTACATGCTTTGGGGACTCACAAGGACAGGTGTCTATCTATTGTATTTTTGCACCTTTTATTTAGTGAGAAACTTCAATATGTGACTATACAACAACCTTTAATTATGATCTAAATCAATGATCAAGAAGAACACATTTAGGCTTTAGAACCAATCTAGATATGATAAATATCACATTTCAGTAGACATTTCAAAGCAATACTTTATGGACCCCACTAGGACACGTGTCAACACATCATATCTTCTCACTTTTTAAACAACAAGCAACTTCACTTTTTGAGGATTTGACATTTGTTGATCTGAAAGGAGACTAATGACTACCATGAAACAAAGAACTTCTACACTTCCTTGGGTTCCACTGGATAAGTTTTGTGTTGTTGCTTTCTCACTTTAGTTAAACATTCCACATCTTCATTTTATGAGAAAGCAACATCTGTATATCTAGGAAGAGATCAACGGTTTGGAAAGTAACTCATTCAAAGGTTTTCAAACAAGGAAAAACAACATGTTGGCTAACCAGAACACGACCTTGGGTTAAAAGATGGGTTATGAGATTGGGCAAAATGGAAGTTCTAGGTGAAATTTTGAAAAGATTGTAAAGAAAGCCTTATAAAATGGAAATTTCAGAATGTACCAAGGTCTTTTTTTAAATCTCTCATGTAAAATTTGAAAATGTGATCAATGCTAACAATTTTCAAAAAAGAACCTAGGGCATAACTATTATTAGGGTATAACAATTAGGGATTTTCTAGGGCATAATTAATCAAGAGACATACACACCCTAATCACAAAAGGACAACTAGATTTTTCACAATAAATTTTAAGGGTTTATTACTAGGTGAAAAAACTAGGCCAACAGGGAGATTGTTGGTAATTTGGCTAGGCTGGTCAACATGATGTTGTCATTTATGGAAACATATAAGTCATATGAAGTGGGAAGATCATAAGGATGAATAAATAAGTTACAAAATTAATTTGATAGAACATTTATAATTTCTATTAGTACAATTGATAGAAGCAATATTGACACATGCAAAGTTAGGTATGATTAGCAGAGACTATGATGATGACATGTGTGTAAGAATGCATGATAGTGCAATCAATACAAATATGGTTATATATAGGCAAAACAAAGCTAGACAAGGAAATGAGTATTTTGGGTTAAAGAATTTTTTTTTTACCAAAATAATTACTTTACTAATTAGGGATGCCACCCTAGATGTCAACCCTAAGCTAGCAAGAGTTGATTTTATATTTTGGCAAGTGTGTAAAGGTATGAAGGCTGACAAAGCATATAATTATGAAATAAGAAGGTATAAAGGAAAATTATAAATGTGATGATTATTGTGCTTCTAATGAAGTGAGTGTGATATGTATGTGATGTGAATTCTAATGTATGATCAAAGCAATGCAAATTATGATAAAATTTTATGAAGAGCAACTAAGACAATATTAGATATTGAAGATATCAACTATAGTGCAAATTTTTTGTATCTGTCTTTTGTATTGAAGAACTTTCTTATACATTGCATTTTGGGGAAATGGTTTTATCTTGTATTCATTTGTAAATTGTATATAACAACTCCTAATAGGGTCGAGGTTTCTAACAAGGCCTAAGTCCTCTAACAAGGACCAAGACACTATATAGATGTAACAGACTCCTAACATGATCAATATCTTTAACCAGATACTTTTGATTAGTAGATCATTTTGTGGGTACCATCCCTACTGGGGTTTTCCCTTGGCCATGGTTTCCCTAGTTAACAAAATATGGTAATATGAGTTACTTTATTTTATGGTTATGTTTACTATTCAACATAGTTAGTTTACTTTCTTATGCAAGTTATAAAGTTATTAAAGATATATAGTTTTGGGAAAAAGTTTGTGAATTCCTAATTCATTCCTCCCTCTTAGTATTTCCTATTTCTAACACCAAGAATGTCAAGGTGCAAAAAAAACATAAAACTATCATGAAGGATCACTCTCTTGACCCATATCATGAGGATAATATCATCAAAGGAACACTCACTTGAAAAAGGTAGATAAAAAATAAAGGTGAACATCAACCCTCCATGATACTTTATAATTTAGGGCATGCACAATAAAGCACAATATGTGCTAGATACCAAGTATACAATGCATAGTGGCACTTTATCTCAATGTGTTTGCATTAGAAAAATGCTTGCAAAAAAATGTCTTCAAAGATAAAAAAGAACAAAAGTCTGAAAAAAATAGAAATAATAGCCAAGACAAGTCACCCAACTTAGAGAAAGAGATCCCTAGACCTAAACCATCCAAGATATTCACCAGAGTACAAAAATAAAAAAAGCTAAGTAAAATATGCTTGAAGCAAAATTTGGAAAAAATACTTATATCACTGAACACAACATAGAACCAACATTCCAATGATGGTTTTCTAAAAAAAAAAGTCTAGATGTAATATCCTCCTTTGCTATCATTGTAGACTTAGTTGTTAAAGTTCTATATGACTCTTCTATAGATGTGTTAGCCCTTATTTGATATTTGAAATGCACTACTTTGATATGTTGAGTAATTGATTATGTCAGGTTGTAATAATTTCCTACTTGTAGTGATGATGCTTTAATTTCTCTTAGTTAGTTAATGAAATTACTTTTATGATGTTTTCATATGGTGTGTCTTAGAAAGATGTTTATTATGCCATCATGATAATGAGATGTTCATGTTAGAATATGATGTTATTTATATTTAGGATTTACTATTATACTTACCCCATACTTGCATGTGTATGGTGTGTGTATTTGTTTTACATTTAGGTTTGATGGGTCTGATATGGTTGAGGGAGGAAGTCATAGTCACCTTCTAGTTGAGATCTACATGATGTATCACTCCCCACCATTACCTGTTTAGCTTAGATATATATGCACATGTACATACTCATCTTTTATATAGGTTTACAAGTACTAGGCATCGACTTCCTTGAATTTCCAAGATGAGTGTGGCCTATCACAATAACTCAATGGTAAGAATGAGGAGATAATGTTTAGGTCCAATCACAACCATAGCCTAATTACTTGTTCTGAGAAGGAGGACATGTATCTGACTTTCCACCATTTTTTAAATCTGTGAATTTATCTTTGTGTGTGTTATTTAATTTTGAGTTTTGGTCAGTTTTGGTAATGTTGCTTTCATGTGGTTTTGGCTATGTGATTTATTTGGTAAATGATTTAGTTATAATATTTGGTTGATCTTATAATATTAAAAATTATTAAATATGATTTTATTTTTTTATTTTTTTTAAAATATGAGAATATTTAATTAATGGAAAACTAATTATATATGTGCTTTAATTTAAAATAATTAATTTAGAAATTGTTTAAAGAGAAATTAAAATATGATGACATTCAAATTAATTAAGAATTAATTAAAAATGTGCTTTAGTTTAAAAGATTTAATTTAAATGTCTAATTTAAGAAGTTGGAGAAAAAAATTAAAAAATTAAAAGATTAAAGATTAAAGATTACTTTATTATAATTATTTAATTAATAATAATTAAATTTGAGTTGCAATTAAATTATGATCTTTAATTATTATTAATTTAAATGATAAACTACGCTTTAAATAATGCTTGCACTAATTAATAAAGTGGAGAAAAAGAAAATGAAAGAGTATGTTAATTAAAAAGTTTTTCAAGTGTGCATGAAATGATTAAATAATTAAAGTAATTATTATTTAATAAATTTAGTGGTTTTTAATAATTGGGGAATAGAAATCCTAGTTAGGGTTATGGTTCTTTATTAGAGGGTTTGTAGTTCATTTGAAGGACACAAGTTTTGGGGAGCAAAATTCAAAATTGGAGCAAAATAATTATTAAAAGTTTCGGAGGGTTTGGATTTGCAAGCATTCACAGGTTGTCTGAGATTTTAGTTGTTATTTTGAGTTAGGATTTGAAAACCCATTGAAAAATTCTATTGAAAGACTTGTCTACTTTGTGTCTTCCTAGGTGTTTGTATAAAGCTTATTTATTTATTGTATTGATGTTTTGATAAAGAATTATGTTGTAGATTTTGAAAAGAAAAACTTATCAATCAAGAAAACTTGACTTACGAAAACTGTAGAAAAGTTTAAAAAATTATTATGACCATATTATTTTTAAAAAACTTTCTAATATAAGGAAAATTAGATTTTAAAAAAATGGAAGAAAAATAAAAAATTAAATAGCTAGGGTTTCAACTTTAAATTTGCCATTAGAACCATGTGATTATCATGAATTTTCTAAATAAAGATAAATATTCTTCTTATATCTAAAATGATTTGGTTGCACAATTTAGTGGAAAAGCAAAAGATTAGTTGAGAGGAAAACATGTTGTAACTAAACTTATATGTGCATGTGAAAACAAATATACTAAAGATAGAAAATTGAGTACATTATGGTGGCATGATTTGAGAGATCAAAGACATGCAAAAATAATAATTGCATGTTTATTTTATTTTTATAAAAATATAATATAATTTTTAGATTTATTTATTATTAAAAAAGTCTTTTTTTAATTGATAAAATATTTTATTATTATTAATTATTAATATAAAAAATTAAAAAAATTATTATTTAAAATTAAATTAAAACAAAATATTTTTATTTTAAAAATTAAATTAATAAATACTACTTATTTTCTTATAAGTGAATTTTTAATATTAATTCATTTAAAAACTCTTAGTGAGTTATAACTTGTTATATATTTATTAATGTAAGTGGAGTTATAAGTTAATAAATATATATTTATGAATTAGTTATATTTTAAGAGTAGTTATAGTGGAGTTCACTATATAATCTAGTTATGAATATTTAAATATCATGAGAGAAATTGTAAACAATTTAATTATAATTATAATTTCAAGTTTAAGTTATCTCTAGTTGCATTATGAATTAAAGGAAAAGAAAATATTAATATTAGACTTAAATAGGTGTCAAAAGCCAATAGTGGCATGTTGTAATGGTTAACTTGTTGCTTTGTTATCCTTCCCATCAAGGTTCAAATCTCATGGGGATGAGGTCCCCCGTTTGTGGCCTCACTGGTTCATAGCTCTAGGTCAAAGTATTTACCCCTCTTTAAAAAAAGAAAAAGAAAAGGTGTCAAATTTATATTTTAGAAATAAAATTGATATTAATATTTAATATAATAATATACATTTATGTTATTAATTAAATCATTCATGATTTGAGATTATTTGAATTAATAACATAATAATGTTGCATGATATTTTATATGTATAAAGAGATTTGACATTTAAATACTTGATGATTTAAATAAGTGTATTAGCATAACTATTTACATTAACATGTATATTCTTACCTTATTGATCATCACATCTTTATGACCCAAACTAAAGAATAGAAAATGATGGAATTAATATATATGGTGGAAATTATGTATTTTCTTAAATTCTATTTATAGTCTTGTGATGTTTATTTTCATGAAGATTTTTTCTTGTGGATTGTTTAGTTGGCCAAGTTAGGATGTGCACCAGAGGAGTTTTTGAAGTTTTTTTAATGATTATTTGAGTGGATGTCATGATGTATTTTATGATTCAAATTCAGATTTATTTTATGACATATTTTTTGATGAGAATTTATGAGAACTTGGGGTTTTGAGAACCAATATTATTTTCGGGTTTCCTGTTAAAAAATTGAATTCGATCAATATTACTTTTTTGGTTTGGGACACAATTGTAGTTTGTTAGTTTTGGAAAGGTAGTATAGGTGCATGTTTATGAGAGTGACTTAAAATGGGGGCTAGGGCCCAAAGTGGTTGTCAAGGTAACTCATTGTAAGTTGTGTAACAAGTGATAACATAGTAATTAAAAATCTTGCATCACCCATGCTTTGAGATAAATTAAAAAGATAAGTTAGAGATTTTTCCTCATCCATGCTTTGAGTGCTTGTATATGCTAATGATCAGAATGGGATGATACTTTGAGAGGTATGACTAGTTTTCTCATCTTCATGAGATGGTATTTTGGTTCCGCATAGAGTCACTAGTGGGTTGAGGTCTTGAGAGACTACCAAGGTAAACTTAGAGTTGGCTCATGTGACAATGCTCCATAGTATGTAGCCTGAGTCTCCTTCATAATTTTTTTTAATATTTTCCTCTAGTGGTGTACTTGTTGGATGTTACTTTTGATGGTGTATTTATTGTGAGGTGTTATTTATTGATTAGATATTAGTTATTGTTGACATTTGACTTTTATTGATGAGTGTTAGTTATTCATTGGTAGTGCTTTTATTGTTGGAGTTAGTGATTGGTGGTAACTTACTTTTATTGATGAAAACTGTTATCTATTAGTTATTGTGCTTATGACACTTGACATTGATTTAGAGGTGGTTGTATCTTTTTGGTTTCAACATTTGATTTGTACTTGGTACCTGTTGTTGATTTTGGTATGTGATGTTGGTTTGGATTAGTATCTTTTCAACTTTGGTTATCTTTTCTTTATTAGTAGTTTGTTACCCTTGAGGTAGATTTGGCTTTTAGAATTCCTTTCCTAGGATTGTTTTATGGTTTGATTATCCATTTGTAGATCATTTATTATCTTTCTTGCATGGTGGGAGTGGGAACCTGATTAGGTGAACATGTGGTCAGAAGGTAGTGCTTTCTTACCATTGGGTTGCCCCATAGATTGACAGTTATCAAATGTTCATGGATACAATTGTACCTTTATCATTCTTATTCTTATCTTGGAGACTTCAATTCATTTGATCTATCTATGTATTATGTACCTTGTATTTTGAGATCCTATGAGATGTATTTTATATTGATGTACTTATATTTATTATTGCATACTCTACAAAATGTGTAGTGGATGATTTTATTTGAATGTACTTTATCATATTAGTTGATTTTATGTATGTGTATATGAGATTATGTATTTATTTATTTATTTATTTTATGATTATGGAAATTGCAATTGAGACTTAAAATTATTAACAAAACTTTCTTAAATGTGTCTCAACATGATGGAACCCTTAATGAGTGAAATATGTATGTGTATCACTTTTGTGTAAATATTGTGTTGGTGTCTATTGCTTCTATATTTTTGCTTTGATGTTCTTTAAACTTTAAAAAAAATAGTTCAGTAAACTTTGTAACATACTAGATTTATTTATTTTGATTTCTTGAGTGGGTCATTACATCTGGTATTAGAGCCCAAGTTTTAACATTGGGAACTCTAGGCATATTGTGTGCCATCACTTAACAAGTAGTTAAACTTGAAACAAGATTAAACAACAAGACTTATCAACAAAAAATATAAACAAAAAAATTGGAAACAATAAAACTATGAAAATGAAACTTGGACTCATAACACTTGGTGTTTCAAATGCTATTTTGTGACTGTATGTTTCATCTTTGTTATTTTAGTAGTGTTAGCCAACTTCTAGGAGTAAGCCTATATTAAGGGGTGTAATACCCCTCCTTTTCTATCATTGTAGACTTAGTTGTTCAAGTTCTATATGACTCTTCAGATCATTTATTATCTTTCTTGCATGGTGGGAGTGGGAACCTGATTAGGTGAACATGTGGTCAGAAGGTAGTGCTTTCTTACCATTGGGTTGCCCCATAGATTGACAGTTATCAAATGTTCATGGATACAATTGTACCTTTATCATTCTTATTCTTATCTTGGAGACTTCAATTCATTTGATCTATCTATGTATTATGTACCTTGTATTTTGAGATCCTATGAGATGTATTTTATATTGATGTACTTATATTTATTATTGCATACTCTACAAAATGTGTAGTGGATGATTTTATTTGAATGTACTTTATCATATTAGTTGATTTTATGTATGTGTATATGAGATTATGTATTTATTTATTTATTCATTTTATGATTATGGAAATTGCAATTGAGACTTAAAATTATTAACAAAACTTTCTTAAATGTGTCTCAACATGATGGAACCCTTAATGAGTGAAATATGTATGTGTATCACTTTTGTGTAAATATTGTGTTGGTGTCTATTGCTTCTATATTGTTGCTTTGATGTTCTTTAAACTTTAAAAAAAATAGTTCAGTAAACTTTGTAACATACTAGATTTATTTATTTTGATTTCTTGAGTGGGTCATTATATCTGGTATTAGAGCCCAAGTTTTAACATTGGGAACTCTAGGCATATTGTGTGCCATCACTTAACAAGTAGTTAAACTTGAAACAAGATTAAACAACAAGACTTATCAACAAAAAATATAAACAAAAAAATTGGAAACAATAAAACTATGAAAATGAAACTTGGACTCATAACACTTGGTGTTTCAAATGCTATTTTGTGACTGTATGTTTCATCTTTGTTATTTTAGTAGTGTTAGCCAACTTCTAGGAGTAAGCCTATATTAAGGGGTGTAATACCCCTCCTTTTCTATCATTGTAGACTTAGTTGTTCAAGTTCTATATGACTCTTCAGATCATTTATTATCTTTCTTGCATGGTGGGAGTGGGAACCTGATTAGGTGAACATGTGGTCAGAAGGTAGTGCTTTCTTACCATTGGGTTGCCCCATAGATTGACAGTTATCAAATGTTCATGGATACAATTATACCTTTATCATTCTTATTCTTATCTTGGAGACTTCAATTCATTTGATCTATCTATGTATTATGTACCTTGTATTTTGAGATCCTATGAGATGTATTTTATATTGATGTACTTATATTTATTATTGCATACTCTACAAAATGTGTAGTGGATGATTTTATTTGAATGTACTTTATCATATTAGTTGATTTTATGTATGTGTATATGAGATTATGTATTTATTTATTTATTCATTTTATGATTATGGAAATTGCAATTGAGACTTAAAATTATTAACAAAACTTTCTTAAATGTGTCTCAACATGATGGAACCCTTAATGAGTGAAATATGTCTGTGTATCACTTTTGTGTAAATATTGTGTTGGTGTCTATTGCTTCTATATTGTTGCTTTGATGTTCTTTAAACTTAAAAAAAAATAGTTCAGTAAACTTTGTAATATACTAGATTTATTTATTTTGATTTCTTGAGTGGGTCATTACATCTGGTATTAGAGCCCAAGTTTTAACATTGGGAACTCTAGGCATATTGTGTGCCATCACTTAACAAGTAGTTAAACTTGAAACAAGATTAAACAACAAGACTTATCAACAAAAAATATAAACAAAAAAATTGGAAACAATAAAACTATGAAAATGAAACTTGGACTCATAACACTTGGTGTTTCAAATGCTATTTTGTGACTGTATGTTTCATCTTTGTTATTTTAGTAGTGTTAGCCAACTTCTAGGAGTAAGCCTATATTAAGGGGTGTAATACCCCTCCTTTTCTATCATTGTAGACTTAGTTGTTCAAGTTTTATATGACTCTTCTATAGATGTGTTATCCCTTATTTGATATTTGAAATGCAATACTTTGATATGTTGAGTAATTGATAATGTCAGGTTATAACATTTTTCCACTTGCAGTGATGATGCTTTATTTGCTGTTAGTTAGTTAATGAAATTACTTTTATGATGTTTCTATATGGCGTGTCTTAGAAAAGTGTTTATTATGTCTTTGTGATGATGAGATGTTTATGTTAGAATATGATATTATTTATATTTAGGATTTACTATTATAGTTACTTTGTACTTGCATGTGTATAGTGTGTGTACATGTTTTACATTTACGTTTGATGTGCCTGATATGGTTGAGGGAGGGATTCATAGTCACTTGCTAGTCGAGATCTACACAATGTACCACTCCCCACCATTACCTATTTATTTTAGATATATATGCACATGTACATGCTCATCTTTTATACAAGTTTAAAGGTACTGAGCATCAACTTACTTGCATTTCTAGGATGAGCATGCCCTATCACAATAATTTGATGGTAAGAATGAGGAGATAATGTTCAAGTCCAAATCCATCTACAGTATTATGATGTGGAGCCTAATTAGATTCAAAAGTTTATTCTATGTGGTTTTCTCCCCATATTATTTCTATGAGGGTTGACAAGATCAAGGGACAGTGCCCCTGCGGGGTCTTGGGGTAGTGCCCCAGATGCACTCCTTGTCGTAGTATAGGGTGGGGTTGAGGGGCAACGCCCCTGTGGGGTTTTTTGGGGGTAGCGCCCTTGAAGCCAAAAATGCCCTTATATTGTAAAATGCATTAGCTGCTATTTTTCCTATTGAACGACTTATTCTAGCCCTAATTTTGTAAGTGGCAAAAACTTGTATAAAAAGGCTTAGGGTTAGAGATTTCATAATGTAATGATGATATTATAGCTTCTTGTAGCCGTATTGGGCTGTAAGGGATTGCAGATTGTAATCACTAGATAATAATAATATTGGACTTGTTGTTGGTGGATGTAGCCCAGGGATTGGGTGAACCATGTTAAATCTTGGTGTCTTGTGTTCTCTTTTATGCAATCTACTATTTTCTAGTATTGGTTATATTTGCATGTAACTGTTATTTCTATCTGAGGTTAATCCTACCAAGTGGTATTAGAGCCAAATGATTGTCATTATTTTTTAGCTAGATTGTCGTTGTTATTTTTTAGCCAAATCATCATTTTTTTTAGCGATCCTCTACAGGAAGGTCTCATGGTCGAGTGGGAGCTATGGTAAATGAGGGTAAGCTAAAGGTTGAGAATTTTAATGGGTAGAACTTTAAGTTATGGAAGATGCAAATGGAGGACTATCTTTATCAAAAGGATTTATGGAAGCCATTGGAAAGAAAAATAAAGAAACATGGAACTATGACAGATGAGGATTGGAAGATTTTAGATAGAAAGGAACTTGGAAGCATTCAATTATGCTTGGCACCATCAGTAATATTTATGTTGGAATTTACAAGTAGGAAAGTTTACTTCTGAGGGAGGGGGGGTGAATCAGAAGTAGCTAACTTTAACCTTTTAAAACTTTTAGCTGAGATCATTCACATGCATCTAATATATCTACTGAACATGAAAAATAAAGACATGCATGAAAATAGATAACACAAGATTTTGGTCACCTAGAAACCCTCTAAAATGAGAAGGTAAAACTGAGGTGGAGATGACACCCACAAATTATCACTGTAGCAATATGTAACTGTATAAGGTTACAAAGTTTGATCACTTCCAATGGTCTACCCTATGAAAGGCCTGTCTTGTTAAAGACTTTACACTCTGTTAAAAGCGACTTGGTTAAAAGATTTACAAACATTCAATTGGAATGTTACCTTGCTAAAAAATTTAGCACCTTGTTGAAAGGCTTACAACATGGCTATTAGACCAAACTATCATCATAGGATTTTCATTCCTAATACAATGGCTAAAGAGTATTACAAAAGTCTTGACCTGATGACTTGCAATCTTCAATTGTTGATTCCAAATCCTCGTTCTACTTTGTTTGTTCTGATCCTTCCTTGATTTGATATGTCTCTCCTCGAAATGCTGATGCTCTATTCTAACCAACTAGATTCTACAATGCTACTCTTCCCTCTAAGTCTTTACACCCTTCTAAACTTTGCTAGCATTCTCCCATACAATACTCTCATACACACGAATAATGGGGTTCCATCCTCCTTTTAAAGACTTCAAAGACTTAGGATTAGGTATGAATCTACAATCAATATTCATTCTTCTTTTCTTGCTCAATTCTTTCACTTTTCCTATTGGTTGCATGCTTTCTCTATTTTTATTATTGGCTACATGCTAATTACATAGGGAATGTAAAAGATTCGATCTTATCTTCAAGATCCTTTGAGATTCATCCTAAGTTAGCTCAAAAGTGGTTTACATCTAAGTTTGTGAAGGCACAAACTCATATGTTGATTCTATGTTACTCGACACTTACTAATTGCTGATGCTCGACACATATAGGAATTTTGTCTCACTTGGCTCCTATAGTAATCTTGTTTAGCTTAGCATCTATACTTTGCTTGGCACCTATAGTGACTCGGCATCACTTATCACTTGGCACTTGAATCTTGCTCGACAACTAAAGTTCACTCGACACCTATTGAATCTTTAGCTTGACATCTATATTATACTTGGCATCATCTTGAGAATTGGTTAAGTGTGTTGACACTCAATTGTCAAAAACATCTCCCCCTTTGACATGAGTGGAAAAAACACTTAACTAAGCATTATGAATCTAGTCTCTATGAGTATAATATGTATCATGTTCGACATATGTACAAAATTTCAAAAAATTGTTCAAAATTTGGTAGATGATTATATACCTCAAAAACTTGTCTAGTCTATGTCTAGTTTGTGTCTACTCTATTTGTACTCCCCCTTTTTTTATGATCCCCCTTTCACACATCTCCTTGTAGTTTTTGTTATCCTTCTGGCTTTATTTCCTTATCTCTCCTTAAAACTCAAAATTTTATTATCTCCCCCTTTGGGTTTCATTATTATCTCCATCTCAAAAATATATTTCTCCCCATATCTATATAATGTATTATCTCCCCCATTCTTATTATTTCCTATCTTTATTATATCTCCCCCTTTTTGAAACTTATGTCAAAGGGTCCTAAGAGTGAATGAAATATTTAGCCAAAAATGTTTTATTTACCTCCATTATCATCTTTAGAGAAGCATCCCATTTGTCTAAGATAATTTTTAGTGCTTTGAGCTGGATGGCTATCTCTACTGCAAGATGTACTAGGCCTTCTAAAGTAGAAAGATTAAGATCTTTCTTTAAATTTTTTTTTTTCATAGGCCACTTCTTTATGTAGTACTTCCAGATGTGGGGTGATAGTAGACTAAATTTTTATTATTTTGGTCTTAACATTAGCCTCTTCTACTATTAATACAACTAATTCCTTCTGGGTGTGAAGCATTGTGGCAAAATACTTCTCACTTTGAGCTAGATCCTTAGGTAGTTGTGTGCTAGATATCTTAAGGTTCCTCTCCAAGCTCAATATTCTCTAGCTAGTCTCTTGTGTGAAATATGAAGAGTCACATAGTTTGGAGTGCAATGAGAATATGTTCTCAAGTACTATTTTCACCTTTTCTATCTTCTTAGCCAATTCTACTTGTGATAGTGTTATCTCACTAGATATCTTCTCATTAATCTTCATTTGAAATTTCTTTTCAGACCATTCTAATAATTTAACATTAGTATCAAGGTCTTCATTTTGTATTCAGTCCACTATGTTGGATAGTTGCTCCAAGATGGGATTTGTTTCTTTAGGTCTAGCGAGTTGAATGCATCAAGGAATATGTCTTCGATTTCTACTAATGCTTGCTTTTGCCTATACTCATTTTTGAGTATCTCTTGCTTCTTTTTCCTTTTTAGTGCCTCTTGCACTCCATTGATCTATACTAGGTTCATTGTCTTGTAGTCATAACTTGGTATGACTATTTCTTCATCAAGTGCAGGGTCTCCATAATGAAGTACCCTTGCTACCTTGGTAGACCTCGAGCCTAGTGCTAAAATTTGCAGTGGTATTGCATCAGTGCTCAATTGCTTGGTAGGAGTCCTTGAGGTAGGTAAATTAACCAATGTTTGTATTGCCTCTTGCTCTCTTTCTTTTGGGGTTTTCTCCTCTTCCTTATCCTCTTCTATTTTTCCTTGATCAATTACAATGATTTGAGGGGGTGCACCTTGGCTTTGTGCTATAGGATCCTTTTATCTAGTCTACTCCTTATCTTACTCCTTGGCAGTTATTATAACTAAAGTGTCAACCTTAGCAGTTGTGTCTTGTGTTGTTTGCTCTTTTGGTTGATCACTTGTAGCTTTAGGAGGTTGTGAAGGTGGTTCTTGTGTTTTCACCTTCTCCTTGGTAATTTGCAATGTTGTTTGGCGAAGGATCTTTCTGAGATCCTCTATAGTTAATGGATTGATGTTTTGACTTGAGGTGTCAGGAACATCCTTGACAATTATGAATGCTTCAGATGTAGGTGTTGCATGTGTTGGACTGGGTGGTGGCAATTGGGTGTCTTGGACACTCTATTCTTGTTGCTACTCCTCAGCTGTTGCCTCATCACCTTTATGTATCTTCTCCTCCATTGTAACCTCTTCTTTCTCTTTCTCTCCTTCTTCCTCCTCATTTTCCTCTCCTTCCTCTTCATCATTTCTTCCCTCAAAGGGATCTTCTTGCCTTTCCTTGACAATAGTCAATCCATAAATCAATTCCCACATTTGTGTGGACTTCTTTACAACATCCTCAATTTTATTCAATAGAATGTTAAAGGTTCTATATTTGGGTGCAAATTTTATCCCATGTTTCTTGTTAGCCTTACTTATTTGACATTTTTTAAGGTCACACATTACATGAGCCAATGTTGACTCCCTTATTTCCTTCTCCATTTTTAGGCAATAATGCCATTTATTTTCAACTATTGAACTTAGCTCCTTAGGCACTGAATTATCCAGTTCAAGTGGAGTAGTCTTGAACTTGGCCATCATAGTGTAGATAGATTCTTCCAATATGTTTTTCTCTTCTCTACTTAACTTATTAAAATCAATGGTCTTCAGACCAATTAAATCTACATTATCCCTAATGTTGTCATAGATATTTTCAAGATTAGATTTGGTAGTATGACTTACCACTCTGAATTGCTCACTGTCAAATTTTATCCTTTCTTCATCTAAATTTGGGGGTGCAACATACTTTCTTCTCTTCTTTTCTACTACCCCTCCTTTCTCTATGGCTTTGTTCTTTTCCTATTCCTTTTCCACTTTTGTTGTTTCCCTAGTGTCTTCCCTTGTCATAGGCTTGGCTAGGCTTGGCTTTGTTGCTTTCTTCTTTCCTTTAGGCTATGTGGCAGGCTATTTTTGTGTTTTTATCTTCTTAGGTTCAACCTTGGGTGCTTCCTTCTTGACACCACCTTCTTCCTCTGCATCTTCACCCATGCCTTGGGTCAAAGCTAATGGTTCTTGACCCTGTTCTTCTTCATCCTCATCTGCTTCTTCACGTTCTTCTTCTTCAGCAGTACCCTCACCAAATTTTGCCTTTAACTTCTTAACCAATTTGTCCTTTTTCTTCAGTGTGGAGGTAGTCTTCAATTCCATGTCCACTTTTGATCTCACCACATCATAAGTCCCAAAATCTGGTGCACTCTTGTCCACTTCCTCTGCTAATAGTGTAGTTATAGCTGCAAATGCCTCATTTATATTTATCTCATAACCAAGAGGTCTTAGCCATCTAACCCTTGGTATGGCTATTTGTACGTAAGTATAATCAATATCTACAAGAAAACATACATCATTAACATGCTGTTCTACTAATAAAAATGGTATCCTTAGCCTATGTTTCATGGTCCTTTTGAAATCTTTAAAATAACTTGTCATAAGAATTTCAAAATTAGCTCCCATTTGTTCAATATATTTATTTACTTGAGCTACTATAGACCTGTTGGTTTTCTAGCTTACTTTTCCAAAGGATGGAAATTCATTTTGTACATAGAAAAATATGCAAATCAAAATTGTACCAAATTTGCACTATGCTCCTTTAGTTCTCCTTATTGCTACTAAGTTCTCACTGATTTGTTGCAATTGCAATTCTGCAAGATCATAAGTATGATCCTTTTTCACTAGTTTGTGGCCAACATCCACTGCAATGCATGGTACACTATTAATTCTACTAGATTGATAATTTTTTTGTGAAATAACCTTAACAAAAAAGTCAACAAGAGGGTCTTGGATAGTATCTATAGTCATTCCTCTCTTGTTCCATTTGGCACCCATGTTCTTCTCGATTGCTTCCTTGGAATCACTTTTAAGGGTCTTTGGCTAATCTAGGGTTGGATACCTTGTTACTCTATGTACAATGCTTTTTGTTATTTTCACTCAACCATCCTCTAGCCACAAAATTCCATCATGAATTATGCTTAACAGTATCTTGATCGATTTAGTTTTAAATACAGTGGGGAATTCTAGGGCATGAGTCAAACCCTTCTTCTCAATGATTTTTTACTCCTCTTTCAAGACTCCATTTTCACACAACTTTTCATAGGCTTCCCTCATCTCCATATTTCCTATGGCTCCAATTTTGCAGTCATAACATCTCTTAACATCTTGGACCATAACTACCTTAGGAGGTATAACAGATAGGGCTTCAGCTAGGTCATTTTTATATGCCACTTCAAGGATTGGCTAAAAATTAGTTGTTTAACTACATTTGACACAAGTTGGACCTCAAACAACTCTTTCTCCTATGGTTTCCTAGAACTAGAGGCAATTTGTGTGATCTAGGGTTTTAACATGAAGAAATTTAAAATTGCATAGCTTGGCACTAGTGTAAATACCTCGAATCGATGAAATTGTGGTAAATCACTATTGAAATTGGCTGAAATGTTGGATTCTCTATTTTGAAATCTTTCTGCACTCTTCTTTGTCTTTTCTCTTTGTTCGCGATGAAGAAAAATGGTTCAAAATGTGATAATATACCTTATTTTCATAGCATTTAATGGTTAGTATGTTTACAACTATCCACTCAGCTTCTTAAGCATTTCTACATTACTCAGTTTCCATTGTCTTTCCACCACTGAACATCCATTGAAATATCCCTCACTTGGCTTCAACTAAATTTTCTCTTTGCTCGACTTTTACTACCACTTGGCTACAACTAATCATTTAGCTTCTACTAACTTTGGTAATCAACTCGACATGTGTTGAAATTTTACTCAACATCTGAGGGCAACTTTTCTTATAATACTAGTGGAAGTTTTAAGTTTGCATCTCTACTCATGTTAATCATTCCTTTTTAGTACTTACTTATCTTGGAAATGATGTATGATAAAGCTTTGTATATCTATTCCACATACCTTCTTTTGTTTAGTTGGTTGAAGTGTGACCACTTGACCTTTTAGGTGAAGTGATCCCTTTATTTGATGTGCTGCTTCCATCTTTCTTCTTCCATGTCTTATTCATTTCTCCTTTGATGTGTTCAACATCGACCTTCTCTTTTCCTTTATTAATCTTTGAGTTGGGTGCCTTTGACCTTGTTGGGCAATTCCTACCAATATGTCCAGTCTTTAAACAACTGAAACATGTGGTTTGGCTAATCCATCTACTGTAGTTTCCACTAGAGTGTGTTCTTATGCAATTTTTAGGGATGTGTCCATTTTCCTAATAGTAATGATAGCTATACCTGGTGTTGTAGTCCAAATTGTAGTGATGTCCATAATTATTTCCTCTTGCTGGCTGATTAGGTGTCCACATAGGCTTTGATCTGTACTCAAAAGCTCTATGTCCATACTTCTTACAATTTTAGTAGTGACCTTCAAATCTTGGTGTTTTGATAGTCCTAGTCCTACAGTCATGTGCTTGATGTCCTTGTTACACTTGTGGCAGTAACCTACATTCTTAGGTTTGTCATGTTGATGGACATTCTTGCTCTTGCATACATTAGAGGTATGTCCCTTTTTACCACAAAAATGACAAGTAGGTTTAGTGTTCTTACCTTTGTCACTTCTTTCTTTTGCAGTCTTGGATGACTCTCCTTGTTCAGTGTTGGTGTATCCTAGTCGTGAAGTATCATTGTTGGCTCTCAGTGATTTCAGCAATTGTTCAAAGTACTTGATGACATCATTAGGTTTTTTGAAGCTCTCTACAATTTCCTTCTCTCTTTTTAGGTCATTTTTCAGTTGTTCATTTTGTATCTTCAGTGTGGAGATCTCAATGTCCTTGAAATTTAGTTCATGATGTGCATTCATCATCTGACTTAGGGTGTCTATGTAAGGAAACTCAGGTGCGAAAACAACTTCCTACACTAATCTCATAAGGAAAGTATGATGCAAATCCTATTAAAATCTTCTTCACTTAAAGATTCAATATCATGTAAACAACAATATTGCAGCCAACCATGCATACACAAAATAGACAAAGGAACACATAACACAAGGATTTTTCGGTGGGGAAAAACCTTTCGGTAAAACAACCCCACCCCTCCAGAATCTGCACAATGTATTATCTTCAACAAAAGGTTATGATACACTTGCAATGCAAGTTCAACATCGAAAAATGAAGACTCCAGTAGCTACTTGCAGTACCAACAATACACCTTTTTCGCATCGCTTCTCTTCGTAACCCTAAAAATTCTTATAACATGCGCTTCACTTTAGGGCTACTCCCAAAGATAAACCGTATTAGGGTTTTACCATTCTCTAAGAAAATAGGAAGTACTCCAATATCTTAGTTGCCACATGTCTTCACCTGTCATTTAATCTTCCTAACATAGCTCTTACGTGTCATAGGAATCCGTCATAGCCGTTTTAGCCATGATCTCCTTACACACAATTCAAGATGTTGACACATCAACATTATTTGCAAGAAATACATTTTACAAAACAAATAATAAGAATAGGAATTATACAAGGTTGAGACACCTTATTCCTAATATTCTCCCACTTTTCGAACACCTTGTAAGAGCAACAGGAACATAACAGGAACTAACCGCTATAGGCCAAAAGGCCCATAGACTCTGAACACCATTTGAACTTCTCAGTGCCCACTGGTTTCATTAATGCATCTGCAACATTCTTCACAATATCTACCTTTTCCAATTTTACCTTTCCATCTTCCACCATATCTCTCACAAAGTGATACTGCACATCAATGTGCTTCGTTCTGGCATGGAAAGTTGGATTCTTTGCAAGGCAAATAGCAATCTGACTATCACACCAAATTTTAATCTATTTTGCATCAACACCAACATCAGAACACAATCTCTTAAGCCAAATGGCTTCCTTACAAGCATGAGTAGCAGCCATGTACTCAGCTTCTGTAGTGGACAAAGAAACCATAGGTTGTCACTTTCTCATCCAATTGATGGCACCACCAAACATAGTGAACACATAAGCACTAGTGGATCTCCTGCGGTCAATATCACCTGCCCAATCTGAATCCACAAACCCATGAATAAAAACTAAATTCGGAGATCCAGAAGAGTTACCATGATAACATATGGATTAATTTGATGTACCCCTCAAATATCTGAATACTCGCTTAATTGCATCCCAATGTATCCGTCCAAGATTAGCCATAAATCAACTCAGGACTCCCACTGCTTGGGCAATGTCTGGTCTAGTACAGACCATAGCATACATAAGACTGTCAACTGCACTAGCATAAGGTACTCTAATCATGTCCTCTACCTCACTAGGAGATTTTGGACAATCAGCTACAGATAACTTTGTTCCCACAGGAATAGGAACACATAGTTGTCTACAATCTGCCATGCTGAACCTGTCCAACACAGACTTCACATACTTACTCTAACTCAACCAAATTTTTTTGTTAGACCTATCTCTACTAATTTCCATATCCAAGATGTACCTAGCTGCCCCAAGATCTTTCATCTCAAACTGTGCTGACAACTAAGATTTAAAATCAGAAATCATACCCTTACCCTTCCCAAACAACAACATGTCATCAACATATAATGCAACAATAAGAAGGCGATCATTTTCAATTCTAAAACAAACACAATGATTTGATTTCGATCTTACAAATCCAATTGACAACGCAAAGGCATCAAACTTAAGGTACCACATCCTAGGAGATTGCTTCAAACCATATAGAGATTTTTTTAATCTGCAAACTAAGGATTCTTTACCTTTAACAATGTAGTGCTCAGGCTGTGACATATAAATCTCTTCCTCCAAATCACCATGAAGGAAAGCTATCTCCACATCCATCTGTTCTATCTCTAAATCATATGATGCAGCAAGAGATAACATAAATCTAATGGATGTCAACTTTGCAATAGGAGAGAATATTTCACCATAATCTATTCCCTCTACTTGTGAATACCCCTTTGTAACCAATCTAGCTTTGTACCTTTCAACACTGCCATCTGCACATAATTTCTTCTTGAATACCCATTTACAGCCAACAAATTTTCTCCCTTTAGGCAAAGGTAGAAGGTCCCATGTTTTTTTTTTCTCTAATGAAGCCATCTCATCATCCATAGCCTTAATCCAGGAACCTGTATCTTCCATGCCCAAAGCCTCTTTCAAAGATCTAGGCTCATCACTGTTAGTAATCAAAGCAAAAGCACAACTAGAATCTAACATAGAATAACCAAACCTTTCTGGTTGCTTTCTTTCTCTCATGGATCTCCTCAAGGGCTAAAGTTGAGGTTGTTCTTCCTCTTCTTCTGAACTATTAGAGCTACTAGAGCTCTCCTCATCATTAGATCCAACATGGTCTCTTTGTTCAATCTTCTCAGGGGTAGGAGGCAACTGAACAACATCTTTTTCCTTTTCTTTTTCATCTGGTTGTAGCACAATAGGAGAAGATGTTAGATCTCTAAAAATAACATTTCTACTATACAATACCTTACTAGTCACAAGATCCCAAAGCTTGTATCCTTTCACACCAGCACTGCACCCGATGAAAATACATTTAACAGCTTTATTTTACAACTTAGATCTTTTCTCCTTTGGAACATGTGCATAAGCTTCACAACCAAAAACACGAAGATGTCTAATTGAAGGCTTCTTACTAAACCACACCTCCATGGGTGTCTTACCAACAAGGGCTGATGTACGAGATCTGTTAACTAGATAGCAAGTAGTGGCCACAGCTTCGGCCCAAAACCTTTGTTCTAAACCAACTCCACTAAGCATACTCCTAGCCTTCTCCATTAGTTTCCTATTCATTCTCTCTGCAACTCCATTTTTCTGTGGGGTATACGGAGTTGTCTTATGCCTCTTGATACCTTGTTCTTTACAGAACTATTCTAACTCTGCTGAGAAAAACTCACCACTATTGTTAGTTTTCACATACTTAATCTTCTTACTAGTCTGATTCTCTACAAGGGCTTTAAATTACTTGAATCAACTAAATACTTGTGTCTTACCTTTAAGGAAATAAATCCATGTCCTTCTACTGTAATAATCTATGAAAGATTAAAAAAATACAAACTTGGAGATTGAAGGAACTTTTACAGGACCAAATACATCAGAATGAATAAGATCCAAAACATTAGAAGATTTGTGAGAACTAGAGTAAAATTGAAAATGATTTTGTTTACCATAGACATAGTGTTCACAGAAGTCGAACTCGAGATTGCAATCATTTAACCCCTCAACAAGATTTTTATTTTTTAGGGTTCTGAAACCCTTTTCACCAATGTGACCAAATCTCAAATGCCATAACATTGTCTTTTCTACAGGAAGCTTACCTTCCAAAGTGTTTGCATTGCCATCAGAACCAATAACCACAGTATTCTTCACTGCTTGTTCAGATGGTGAGGATGAAGAACTATTACATAGAGGAATACAAGCATCTAGCTAAAATAAGGTACCTCTCCTAGTACCCCTTGCAAACACTATCGATCCTCTCATCATCTTGCATCCTTCTTTCGAAAAAACAACTTGCACACCTACATCGTTTAGCATACTTATAGATAATAGGTTTCATGCAAAACCTAGAATGTGCATAACTCCATTGATTCCCTTTACTCATCCATCAGGAAATTTGATAGTGACACTTCCACGTCCAGCTATCTTTAGGTGAGAATCATCACCCAAGTACACCTTTCCACCATCAAACTCTTCATATCTTGAGAACCAGTTTTGATGAGAGGTCATGTGAAAAGATGTGCCCGAGTCAACCAACCACACATCATCAGATGCATGGGCTTCCAAAGCTACGATGAATGCATCGCCATCTTCTTGAGATTTTTCAGAACTAGAATCTGAGGCTTTCTTCTTCTTCTTAGGCTCTTTACAGTCTTTATGGAAGTTCCTAGTCTTATCACAGTTCCAACATTTTGCCTTGGACTTATTGGAAGTCTTTGACTTCCCACAGGATTTGGATCTACCCTTATTGTCAGACTTATTGTCATTTTTCTTTCCTCTTTCTGTGGATCTCCCATGAACAACAAGGGCTTCTTTTTTCAAAATAGAAGCCTTTCTCCGCATCTCCTCTGATAGCAGCGAAGACACCACATCATCCATTTTGAAGGTGACTAATGTGCTTCCGAGAGCCATCACAAGATGGTCCCATGAATCCGGTAAAGAACACAAAAGTGTGTAGCAACGATCCTCCTCCTCTAACTTGACACCAGCTAATGTCAACTGTGTAGCCAGCAAGTTAAATGCATTTAAATGATCTATTAAAGATCCACCTTCCTCCATTCGCAGAGAATACAACTTCTTCCTCACGAACAACTTGTTCACCAAAGATTTGGCCTGATACACGACCCCAAGTCTCTCCCACAAACTATATCTTGTTTTCTCATCTAGAACATTAAGAAGGACTGCATCGGTTAAACAGAGTCTTATGAGACCCTTAGCTTTACGGTCTTTGATATCCCAATCTGCTTGAGCTATAGTTGCTGGTCTTGTAGCACTTGTAGTCGCTTCCCATAGGTCACGATCTTCCAACATGTCTTCCATCTTGAGTTTCCACAACTCAAAATTAGTGCCATTAAATTTCTCCACCTCCATTCTTCCATATGATAAACTCGCCATCTCAATCTGTAAATAAGATTCAGGATGCTCTGCACAAGACTCCCACCCAACTTGAGATTAGCTCAAAAAACCCTACCCAACAACTAGGATCAAAAGTTGATCAAGGTCTAATACCACTTGTAAGGAAACTCAGGTGTGGAAATAGCTTCCTACACTAATCTCATAAGAAAAGTATGATGCAAATCCTATTAAAATCTTCTTCACTTACAGATTCAATATCATGTACACAACAATATTGTAGCCAACCATGCATACAAAAAATAGACAGAGAAAGGAACACATAACACAAGGATTTTCTAGTGGGGAAAAACCTTTCGGTAAAACAACCCCACCCCTCCAAAACCTGCACAATGTATTATCTTCAACAAAAGGTTACAATACACTTGCAATGCAAGTTCAACATCGACAACCAAAGACTCCAGTAGCTACTTGCAGTACCAACAATACACCTTTTTCACATTACTTCTCTTCATAACCCTAAAAACACTTATAACATGCGCTTCACTTTAGGGCTACTCCCAAAGATAAACCATATTAGGGTTTTACCATTCTCTGAGAAAATAAGAACCCTAAATTTTTTTCGGGGTGATGCCCCAAACCCCACTATTAGGGTAGAGTGTACAGTACTCCAATATCTTAGTTGCCACATGTCTTCACCTATCATTTAATCTTCCTAACATAGCTCTTACGTGTCATAAGAATCCATCATAGCCATTTTAGCCATGATCTCCTTACACACAATTCAAGATGTTGACACATCAACATTATTTGCAAGAAATACATTTTACAAAACAAATAATAAGAATAGGAATTATACAAGGTTAAGACACCTTATTCCTAACAGTCTAGCTGCATGTTTGAAATTCTTGCAAGCTCAATTGACTTTTCTTCTAGTCTATTGGCAAGGTTTCTCTTATCTTCTTCTAGCATAGCCTTATCTTAAGTGGCTCTTTTCTTCTGTTTAGTTACTTCACAAAGCATCATGACTTATGATTCTTGTTCAAGCTTGAGTGTTTATGTTGGAATTTACAAGTAGGAAGGTTTACTTCTGAGGGAGAGGGGGTGAATCAGAAGTAGCTAACTTTAGCCTTTTAAAACTTTTAGCTGAGATCATTCACATGCATCTAATATATCTATTGAATGTGAAAAATAAAGACATGCATGAAAATAGATAACATAAGATTTTGGTCACCTAGAAACCCTCCAAAATGAGAAGGTAGAACTGGGGTGGGGATGACACCCACAAATTATTACTATAGTAATATGTAACTATTTAAGGTTACAAAGTTTAACCACTTCCAATCGTCTATAAAAGTAACCTGGTTAAAGGATTTACAACATTCACTTGGAATTTTACCCTTCTAAAGGATTTAGCACCTTGTTGAAAGGCTTACACCATGGCTATTAGACCAACCTATCATTATAGGATCTTCATTCCTTATACAATGGCTAGAGAGTATTAGAATGTCTTGACCTAATGACTTGCAATCTTCAATTGCTGATTCCAAATCCTCATTTTGCTCTGTTTGTTTTGATCCTTCCTTGATTTGATATGTCTCTCCTTGAAATGTTGATGCTCTGTTCTAACCAACTAGATTCTGCAATGCTACTCTTCCCTCTAAGTCTTTACACCCTTTTGAACTTCACTAGAATTCTACCATACAATACTCTCACACACATGAATAATGGGGTTTCTTCCTCCTTTTAAAGGCTTTGAAGACTTAGGATTAGGTATGAATCTATGATCAGTATTCATTCTTCTTTTCTCGCTCAATTCTTTCACTTTTCCTATTGGTTGCATGCTTTCTCCATTTTTCTTATTGGATGCATGCTGATTACATAGGAAATGTAAAAGATTTGATCTTATCTTCAAGATCCTTTGAGATTCATCCTGAGTTGACTTAAAAATGGTTTACATCTGAGTTTGACATATAGGAATTCTATCTCACTCCACTCCTATAGTAATTATATTTATCTCGACATCTATACTTCGCTCAACATCCATAATGACTTGACATCACTTATCACTTGGCACTTGAATCTTGCTTGGCACCTATGTTCACTTAGAACCTATTGAATCTTTGGCTTAACACATACTATAGCTTGGCATCTGTATTATACTCGGCATCATCTTGAGAATTGGTTAAGCATGTTGACACTCAATTGTCAAAACCAATCTAAGACCAAAAATTTAACATTAAAAAAGTGTAAACAATGGAAGAGTTGATGAAAACCTTAGCTAAATTGTATGAAAAGCCCTCCACTTCAAACAAGGTATTTCTCATGAAACATTTATTTAATATGAAAATGACAGAAGGTAGATTTTTTGTAGATCATTTAAATGATTTTAATATTGTTACTAGTTAGTAATCTTTTGTGGGTATTAATTTTGATGAAGAAATTAGGGCTCTCTTGATTTTGTGTTCTTTGGCTGAAAGCTGGAATGGCTTGGTAATGGCTATGAGTAATTCTATTTCTAGATCTAATAATATAAAATTTGATGATGTGATCAGTGTTATTTTGAGTGAGAAAACTCATAGGAAAACCTTAGGTTGATCTACATTAGGAAGTGCTTCGAATGCACAAAGAAGGGACAAAATGACTAAGAGAGGAAATAATTTGAAAAATCATGGGAAATCAAGAGGAAAGTCAAAGGGGAAGAGATCTCAATCTAGAGGACAAAGAGATTGCTAGTATTGTAGTAAACCAAGGCATAAGAAGAAAGATTGCTAGACTCGAAAGAACAATAAAGGAGATAAACTAGAAGGGAACAAGGAGACAAACGTGGTAAGTAAAAAATTCAAAGAGGATGCTTTGCTTCTTTCTTTAGAAAGTATTGATGATTCATGGGTTTTAAATTCTGGTGCTTCATTTCATGTTACACCTCATAGAGGTTATTTTATTGATTATGTCCAAGGGGATTTTGGACTTTTTTATTTGGGGGATAATGAACTCTATCAAATTGTTAGAAAGGGAAAAGTTAAGATTAAGTTGCAGAATGAGAATCATTGGCTACTACATGAGGTAAGACATGTTCCAAGGTTGAGTTAAAATTTAATTTCAGCAGGGTAACTCAGTAATGAGGGTTGTGTAGTTACTTTTAATGATAAAAATTGGAAGGTTTCAAAAGGTTCCCTTGTAGTAGCAAAAGGTGTGAAAGTAAGCACCTTATATCTTTGTAAAGTCATATTGTTCCTTCTACTTTGATTGTTTTAGAGAAAAATGAATGTTCAAGAACAATTGTTGTAGTTGATCAGGAAGAACAAACAAATGCTGTAGATTCTGATACAACTCTATGGTATAAAAGAATTGGGCATATGAGTGAGAAAGGTATGAAAGTAATTTATTCAAAGAAAGTTTTACTAGGTCTAAAATGTGTTAATATGGATTTCTATGAAAGTTGTGTGTATGAAAAATAAAAGAGAGTGAGTTTTGTGAAGACTAGGAAGGAAACAAAAAGTGATAGATTATAGCTTGTGCATACAGATGTATGGGGACCAACTCAGGTATCTTCCCTTGGTGGCTCTCATTATTATGTTATATTTATTGATGATGCAACTAGAAAAGTATGAGTTTATTTCTTTAGACATAAATATAATGTATTTCAAACTTTTAAGAAATAGAAATGCTTGGTTGAAAATAAGATTGGTAAGAAATTAAAATGTCTTTGATCTGATAATGGTGATGAGTATTGTAGTCATGAATTTGAAGATTATTTCTCTAATAATGGTATTCATAGATAGAAAACTATTCTAAGGACTCCACAAGAAAATCAAGTGGCTGAATGCATGAACAAGACTGTAATGGAGTGTGCAAGAAGCATGAGGTTGCATGAAGAGTTGCCCTTAAACATATGGGTGGATGTTGTCAATACTGTTGTATATTTGATAAATAGAGGCCCCTTTACTCCTTTGGGCTATGGTATTCTAGAGGAAGCATGGACTGGTAAGAAGGTGGGTTATTCTTTTCTCAAAACCTTCCATTGTGAAGCATTTGCTCTTATAGATTCTGAAAATAGAACCAAACTAGAAGCTAAGTCAAAGAAATGTGTATTTGTTGCATATGGCATTAACGAGTTTGGTTATAGGTTTTGGGATTTTGAAAATCATAAAATTGTAAGAATCAAGGATGTTATATTCAATGAGAAAGTGTTGTACAAAGATCTATTGCAACAACATGAGAAGAAAGAAAATGATTATGTATAGTTGGATGATACTCTAAAAGATGATGTTCCAACAGTTCCTCATGATCTGCAACAATCACAACAACAAATACCACACACCCCAGTGAATGTTAGACAATCAATAAGGATAAGTAGACCTCCAAAAAGATTTTTTCCTTCTTTGTGTTCTATTTTACTTACTGATGTTGGTGAACCTGAATATTATGATGAAGATGTGTTGGTGGATACTAAGATTCAGTGGGAGTCTGTAATGAAAGAAGAAATGGAATCTTTGTTGAAAAATAAGACTTGAGATTTATGCAAGTTGCTTGCAAGTAAAAGGGTTTTATAGAATAATTGGTTTTATAGGTTGAAACAAGATGATGGAGGTAAGAAATGATTTAAAGCTAGGTTAGTGGTAAAAGGATTTGCATAGAAAAAGGGCATTGATTTTGATGAGATATTCTCTCCTATTGTTAAAATGACTTCTATTCGCATTGTTTTAAGTATCATGGGTACTAAAGATTTGCATTTGGAGCAGCTTAATGTTAGAACAACCTTTCTTCATGGTGATTTGGATTAAGAGATATATATGGCATAACCACAAGGATTTGAGGTCAAAGGTAAGAAGAACTTAGTGTGCATACTAAAAAAAAGTTTATATTACTTGAAGCAAACACCTCGGTAATGGTATCTAAAATTTGACAATTTTATGCATGAGCATGGATATAGTAGCTGTTATTCAAATCAACATGTTTATTTTAAGAGGTTGGATGATGATAGCTATATTATTTTATGTTTATATGTTGATTATATGCTTGTAGCTAGGTCTAACATGGATCACTTTAAGGGGTTAAAAGAACAATTAGCACATTCATTTGCTATGAAGGATTTGGGGTCAACAAAACAAATCCTTGATATGAAGATTTGCAAAGATAGGAAAAATAAGAAATTGACATTATCTTAGGTTGATTATATTGCAAAGGTGTTGCAGTGTTTCTCTATGGAGAATGCTAAACATGTTAGCACACCTTTACCCGGTCATTTGAAGTTGATTAAGGAGAAATGTCCCAAGACATAAGAAGAGGAGGATACAATGTCTAAGGTACCTTATGCTTCAGCTATAGAAAACTTGATGTATGCTATGGTATGTACTAGGCCAAATATTGCACATGTAGTGGGAGTTGTTAGCAAGTATACGAGTCATCCAAGAATTGAGCATTAGAATGCAGTTAAATAGATTCTTCGATATTTGAGAGGTACATCCAGTAAGTGTTTACACTTTGGGGGCTCTAGTACTGATTTATAGGGCTATGTTGACTAAAATTTGGAAGGGGATATTAATATTAGGTGGAGTACTATAGGTTATGTATTTACAGTTGGTGGGGTAGCAGTGAGTTGGGTTTCTCGATTATAGAAGGTTAATGATTTATCCACTACAGAGGCAAAGTATGTTGCTTCTATAGAGGCAACCAAGGAGATGATAGGACTTCAGTTGTTCATGGAATAATTGGGACACCTACAGAGGGATAATTATTTGTTCATAGATAGTTAGAGTGCCATTCATCTTGCAAAGAATTCAGCTCTGCATTCAAAGACAAAACACATACAGTTGCAGTACCATTTCATTAGATCAGTTTTGGATGATGGATAGTTAAAGCTATAGAAGATACATATAGATGACAATCCAAAGGATATGTTTACAAAGGTAGTGACAAGGAAGAAGCTCAACTGCTCTTCAGATTTGGTTGGTCTCCTCGACTAAATAAAATAAAAGAACAACAAAGTCTAGGGTGGTTTGATATATTCCAGTGGGAGCTACTGGTTTAGCAATGCTATGATTAGTCTCCAAGTGTGAGGTTATTGTTGTGGAATTTGATCAGTCTCCAAGTGAGAGATTATTGTAATGTGGAGCCTAATTAGACTCATAGGTTTATTCAGTCTAGTTTCCTCCCCATATTATTTCTACGGGGGTTTGGGGTTAGCACCCCTAAGACGGGGTCAAGGGGTAGCGCCCCTGTGGGGTCTTGGGGCAATGCCCCAGGTGCGCTCCTTGTCATAGCACAAGGTGGAGTCGAGGGACAATGCCCCTATGGGAGTTTTTAGGGGTAGTTCCCTCGAAGCCAAAACTGCCCTTATATTGTAAAAGGCATCGGGTGCTATTTTTCCTATTGAATGACTTATTCTAGCCCTAATTTTATAAGCGGCAAAAGCTTGTATAAAAAAGCTTAGAGTTAGAGATTTCATAATGTAATGGTGATATTGTAGCTTCTTGTGGTAGTATTGAGCTGTAAGGGATTGTAGATTGTAATCACTAAATAATAATAATATTGGACTTGTTGTTGGTGGACGTAGACTAGGGATTGGGTGAACCATGTTAAATTTTGGTGTCTTGTGTTCTCTTTTATGCGATCTACTATTTTCTGGTCTTGGTTATATTTGCATGTAATTTTAATTTCTATCTGAGGATAATCCTAACACAACCTAATTACTTGTTTTGAGAAGGAGGAAATGTATCTAACTTTCCACCCTTTTTAGACCTCTGAGTTTATCTTTGCATGTGTTATTTAATTTTGAGTTTTGGTCAATTTTGGTAATGTTGCTTTTATGCGATTTTGGCTATGTGATTTATTTGGTAAATGATTTAATTATAATTATTGGTTAATCTTATAATATTAAAAATTATTTAATTTTATTTGATTTAAATAAAATATATGAAAATATTTAATTAATTGAAAACTAATTAAATATGTGCTTTAATTTAAAAGACTTAATTTGAGAAATTGGTTAAAGAGAAATTAAAATATGATAATATTTAAATAATTATTTATTAATTAAATATGTGCTTCAATTTAAAAGATTTAGTTTAAAAGTATAATTTAAGGGGTTGGATAAAAAAAGAATTAAAATATTTAAAGATTAAAGATTATTTTATTATAATTATTCAATTAATAATAATTAAATTAGAGTTACATTTAAAAAATGAGCTTTAATTATAACTAATAATTTAAATAATAAACTACGCTTTAAACAATGCTTGCACTAATTAATAAAGTGGAGGAAAAGAAAAGAAAAGAACATTTTAATTAAAAAAAAGTTTAAGTGTGCATGAAAGGATTAAATAAGTAAAGTAATTGTTATTTAATAAAGTTAGTGGCTTTTAGTAATTGGGGAATAGAAATCCTAGTTAGGGTTATGGTTTTTTATTAGAGGGTTTGTAGTTCATTTACGAGACACATAGGTTTTGAGGAGCAAAATTTAGAATTGGAGTAATTTTTTTTTTTGAAAGTTTTAGAGGGTTTGGATTTGTATGCATTCATAGATTGTCTCAAACTTTAGCTTATGTTTTGAGGTAGGGTTTGAAAACCCATTGTAGAATTTTACTGAAAGATTTGTCTACTTCGTGTCTTCCTAGATGCTCACATAGTGCTTATTAATTTATTGTATTGATTTTTTGATAAATAATTATGTTGTAGATTTTGAAAAGGAAAACTTATTAATCGAGAAAATTTGACTGAAGAAAATTGTAGAAAAATTTAGAAAAGTATTATGACTGTATTATTTTAAAACCCTTTCTAATACAAGGAAAATTCGATTATAGAAAATTGTAAGAAAACAACAAATTGAATAGTTAGTGTTTCAACTTTAAATTTGCCATCAGAACCATGTGATTATCATGATTTTTCTAAATAAAGTTAATTATTCTTCTTATATCTAAAATAATTTGGTTACAAAATTTATTTGAAAAGCAAAAGATTAGTTGAGAGAAAAACATGTTGTAACTAAACTTATATGTGCACATGAAAACAAATATACTAAAGATAAAAAACTAACTACATTATGGTTGCATAATTTGAGAGATCAAAGGTATGTAATAATAATAATTGCATATTTAATTTTTATTTTATAAAAGTATAATATAATTTTCAGATTTATTATTAATTAATTTTTTTATAGGCAATTGACAGAAGCCTAGATTATTTTTTATTCAGTTTATTTTTATTGTTAAGATTTTTTTTTTAATGTGTTAATTTCAATTAGATTTGAACCCAAGACCTCCTTGATGAGAGACTTGCAATTTATCGATGCGTTGTAGGCTCTTAACTTAAAAAATTATTATTTTTTTAAATATTAATTATGAAGTTCAAAAATTAAAAAATAATAATATTAAAATTTAATTTAAAAAATATTATTTATTTAGTTTGAAAATTAAATAAATAAATACTACTTATTTTCTTATAAGTAAGTTTTTAATATTAATTAAAAAAAATCTCTTAGTGGGTTATAACTTGATATATATTTATTAATGAAAGTGGAGTTATAAGTTAATAAATATATATTTGTGATGTAGTTATATTTTAAGAGAAGTTATAGTGGAGTTCACTATATAATCTAGTTATGAATATTTAAATATTATGAGAGAAATTGTAAATAATTTAATTATAATTATAATTTCAAGTTTGATTTATCTCTAGTTGCATTATGAATTAAAGGAAAAGTAAATATTAATATTATATTTGAATAAATGTAAAATTAATATCTTGGAAATAAAATTGATATTAATATTTAATCTAATAATATACATTTATGTTATTAATCAAATCATTCATGATTTAAGATTATTTGAATTAATAACATGATAATGTTGCATGATATTTTATATACACAAAGAGATTTGGCATGTAAATACCTATTGATTTAAATAAGTATACTAGCATAACAATTTACATTAAAATGTATATTCTTACCTTATTGTTCATCACATCTTTATGGCCCAAACTAAAGAATAGAAAATGATAGAATTAAATTATATAGTTGAAAACTATTTTTTAATATTCTATTTATAGTCTCATGGTGTTTATTTTCGTGATGGTTTTTCTTTGTGGATCATTTAGTTGGCCAAGTTGGATGTGCACTAGAGGCATTTTTGAGATTTATTTTATGATTATTTGACTAGAAGTCATTATATATTTTATGATTCAAATTGAGATTTATTTTATGAGATATCTTTTGATGAACATTTATGAGAATTTTATTTTTGAGAGCCAATGTTATTTTCGAGTTGCCTCTTAAGGAACCAAATTTGATCAATATTATTTTTGAGGCATGGACACAATTGTAGTTTGTGAGTTTTGGAAAGGTATTCTAGGTGCATGTCTATGGGAGTGGCTTACAATGGAGGCTGGGGCCCAAAGTGACTGCAAAGGTAACTCATTGTAAGTTGTGTAACAAGTGATAACATTGTAATTGAGAATCTTGCCTCACCCATGCCATGAGATAAATTAAAAAGATAAGTTAGAGATTTTTCTTCATCCATGCCTTGAGTGCTTGTATAAGCTAAGGATGAGAGTGAGATGATACCTTGAGAGGTATGACTAGTTTCCTCATCTTCACAGGAGGATATTTTGGTTCCACATAGAGTCAATAGGGGGATGGAGTCTTGAAAGACTTCTAGGGTAACCTTAGAGTTGGCTCATGTGATGACACTCCATAGTATGTATCCTAAGTCTCCTTCATGGTTTTTTTATATTTTTCTCTAGTGGTGTACTTTTTGGATGTTACTTTTGATAGTATATTTATTGTGAGTTATTATTTATTGATTGGATATTAGTTATTGTTGACATTTGACTTTATTGACAAGTGTAAGATATTCATTGGTGGTGTTTTTATTGTTGGAGTTAATGATTGTTTACTTTTATTGATGACAATTTTTATGTGTTGGCTATTATGCTTGTGACACTTATATTGATTTAGAGGTGGTTGCATCTTTTAGTTTTGATATTTGATTTGTACTTAGTGCATGTTGTTGATTTTGGTAGGTGATGTTGGTTTGGATGTATCTTTTTGACTTTTATTGTCTTTTCTTTATTAGTAGTTTGTTATCCTTGAGGTAGATTTGGCTTTCAATATTCCTTTCCTAGGATTGTTTTATCGTTTGATTATCCATTTATGGATCATTCATTATCTTCCCTATACGGTGGGAGTGGGAGCCTGATTAGGTGACCATGAAATCAAGAGGTAGTGTCTTCTTACCATTGGGTTCTCCCACAGATTGACAGTTATCAGATGTCCATGGATACAATTGTACCTTTATCATTCTTATTCTTATCTCAAATACTTTTATTCATTTTATGTATCTATGTATCTATGTATCTTGTGTTTTGAGATCGTACAAGATGTATTGTATATTGATGTACTTGTATTTATTTTTGCATATCCTGTGACATGTGTAGTGGATGATGTTATTTGAATGTACTTTATCATATGAGTTGGTTTTATTTATGTGTATATGACATTATGTATGTGTTTATTCATTTTATGATTATGAACATTACAATTAATACTTAAACTTATTGATACAACTTTCTTAAATGTGACTCAATTTGACGGAACCCTTCAAAAATGAAATATGTATGTGTATCGCTTTTATGTAAATATTTTGTTTGTGTTTATTACTTCCACATTGTTGCTTTGATATTGTTTAAAATTTTAAAAAAATAGTTTAGTAAAATTTGTAACATATTAGATTTATTTCTTTTGGGTTCCGGAGTGAGGAATTACACTAGATGCTCAAGGTATCTCTCACGGTGGAAAAAGGAACTTCTAGCTTTGACAACAAAAAACACCATCAAAGTAGTAAAATCATAAAGTTAAACCTCTAGAATTGGATAGAGCTTTGAGAGAGATTTCAATGATATAATATTTGTCAAAATATGCCTCCATATGCCCAAGATATAGCCAAAAAACCAAATGGTTCTCCAAAAGGGGCTTGAAAGGTAGTTGATGTAGCAATGATGTCCATATTTTGCAGGCTTAAAATTGATGTCCATATGACCTTCACTACTTGATTTTTTTTTGAGAAATACTTTATTGGAAATATCTCCTAAAAAAATTGCTTGAAGAATCATGCCAACAAAAAGCTTGTAGGAAAAATCTTGCTAGAAAAGGCCTGCCAGAAAAATTATAGGTGGTCGAAAAACTGTCGGCAATATTTTTAATAAAAGAGCCACTTTAAAAAAAGACCTTTAAAAAATCAATTAAAATGTTTTTAATTTTTTTAATTTATTTTGTATTTCAATAAAGTAGGCACTTTGATACCATGTAAGAGTTGACAAGAACATCAACTCTACAGCTCCCAAGAATCACCTACATGCAAACTTGTCACAGAAAGAGAGAAGCAAAAATGTTGTGGAGGCCAAAGGCCAAAATTTCATGATCCACGAAATATTTAATATGCAAAAGAAACAATGCAATAGAATGTTATAATTGCAAGAAAGATCAAACCTAATATAGGTAATTAAAAGCCTAAAATAAGACCTAGGTTGCATAATAATAATTAATAGAAGAATTAATTATTATATACATAAAGTTTAGCTTAATAAATAAAAGAGATAATAATTGACTTGATAATTAAATTAACATGATTTAATTAGTAAGGAATACACCTTATTACTTTAACAAAACCAACTATATGGAGATGAATGAATTAGTGTTTAACAAAATATGATGAAGATGTGATTACGTCTAGTTATGGGTCTATTCTATGTGAATTGTATGTGTAGATGAAGTGATATGAGTATTTTGATTAGATAAACTGTAAATGCAAGAGAATTCAATTAGACCGTGAATGCCCAAAATGAAAGGAAAACAACAACTATATAGACTTAAGGGAAGAACCTGCAATGCAACAGTAGCTTGTGAGCCTCTCATGTGGGAGGTCTTGGGTTCAATTTTGCTTAAGATAAACACATAAAAACAATTATTTACAACAAATAACAATAATAATAATTAATTACAACAAATACAATAACTAATATAGGCTTCAGCCAATTGCCTATTAAAAAATAATATATATAGGCTAAATAACATAGCTTAACCAAGATAAAATATGTGTATTTTATATGAATGAGAATGAAGAACAAAATGAGAGAAAAGTAAAACATGATTCAAAGGTCAATCTAATAAATTCCAAAATGAGTCTCCCACATTTTTGAATACAAAGCAAAGAACCTACAAGAACATAAGAAAGAGAACTAGTCTGGGCCATTTGAGAGGCTTGCCTTAGTTAAACCCTTGTTTTGGTGTGTCCACTTCCACTGACGACTATTTAGACACAAAATTTTTGATGATAAATAGCCAATAAATGAAACATAACAATAATAAAACCAAATAGAAATGCTAAGATAGATATGAAATTCTCAAAAGACACAAAGTATATGGAGAGAAGAACTCAAATGTGTGACATGAATCTAAGTATGAAAGCTTGGAGATGCTTAATAATGGTGAAACTCACAAAAAGAGTAGTTACTTTACAAAAAAGAGTATGTCTATGATTGCTAGAAAGAAAACCAAGAGTATAAAGGCTTTAAAATTTGAATGAGAGTTGAGAGCCAACCAAAATGGCATTCAAAAAGTGTTTTTGAATTACCTAATTGGAATTTGTGCAAGGAAAGTCATCATTTTCGGTGTTACAAATGCAAGGTGGTAGTTTTATAATTCTCAAATGACTCTCTACATGTCTATAGAGTTGTGGACAAGAGCGCATCGCGCCAATGTCTCTGCGGAACACACATATTTATGGTCATCATGACTTTCTTACATGTAATTTTGGATAACTAATGAGTTTCCAAGTGACATGGATAAATGAAGATGGTGAAATTATGTATTAGGCTAAGAAGGGAAAAACACAAAAATGGCCTTTATGTAGGGGTGTAAAGTTTATGCCATTATAGTTGGCAAAATATCACATGGTTCAAAGTTGTCTTGACTTAAGTTGCATACCCATACCAAAATATGTTACACACCCATACCAAAATTACATGTTATATCATCAAAATTACTTAATAGTTAGTCTAAACAAATAGAAAATAAAGAACCATCCTTTACTGATGTAAGGAGGCTTGCCAACCAACTAGTGCATTGAAAATCCCTCCAGTGGGATCTTCTAGAGGATTAGTGTAGTTGGTTGTGGCAGTTGGAGCATAATGAGAAATAATTATTAAAACAAGAGGAGGACTTGGGGTTGGAGTATGAGCTATAATTTGTGTAGGATAATGGACACCACATGTGACAAGAGCATGAGAGGGTCTCGAAGCTAAGGTATGAGATTCAACTATGGTAGGAGCATGTAAAGTCCTCGTAGTCAATGCATTATAGGGTCTAATAGTTTGTTTCCTGACATTATTTTTATTCTTTAATTTAGAGAGACCTTTTTTCTTCTCTTATTTCATCTATTGGAGCTAATAGTTCATCATAACATTGAATTCATCTTTAGGAAAATATTTTATTTTATATTTTAGATCTAGCATGGGAAATACTATTCATAATTCTTTTGACTTTAGTGTAATCACGAGTCACCTCCTTCCTGTTAATCATCGTTGAAAAACTACTAAGGAGATTAATAAATTTCTACTTTTTCATCTTCAACACCATAATGACATGTAAAGAGATATCAAAATAAAAGAGCCTCCATAGAGACTTGGTAAGGTACTCGTTCTTCCCATTGAAAATGCAATTATTCCTAAGTTTCCAAATAAGCCATAGTAAAAGAGAAGAAATGATAGGCCAAAATAAATCCCTTTAATTTTAATCACTAAATATATTTTGAGAGATCACATGATAAATACTAACTTATTTTTTGAAATCATACCAAAGATGTCCCACACTTCCCTTGCAAAAATACAGTCAAAGAATACATGAAAAACAAACTCACAATAGTTGTAAACAAAGCATATACTAGGTTCACCATTTGTATTTTTGAAGGGTAATAAATGGAGGAGGGACCAAAGAAAATAAAGAATCTTGGGTTCAACAATATGGTTCCAAAAATTCAACAAGTTTTTTCTAAAAGTAGGTTGGTCAAGATCAAGGTTCTATTTGGAATTGAGTTGTTCAATGATACCAAGTTTGTGAATGAGGAAGTTGTAGATGAATTTAGTTTTGGCCATGGGGAGTGGGGTACCATCAAACCACTTGAAGTTAATAATCCTAATAGAAGGTTCACAATAATACTTGGTTAGGTTGAGGTGGCTACACATATCTCTCATAATTGAGTAAGTCCTCCATTAAGATTAGGGGAGGCCAAATTTTCCATCCAAATCTTTCCAATTAATAAGGTTGTCCTCTTTTATGGTGTCTATTAAATATTTTATTCCTTTGGAATCCCATTTTTTTCTCAAAACACCCTTAAAACAAATCTAAGGTCTTATTATTGTGAAGAGTTTCCACTAGATTGATCTCTCTATATTAATCTGTGAGGCCTCACCCGATCCATCATACTATACATGAAATATTTGCATTATGATACTTCTAATTTGATGTTTTGATATACTTTCAAGACTATAGGGTTATGTTATTTTAATATCTACATTTTGATGATCCACACTTATGGCTACACATTAAGACCTAAATGATATATTTAATGATTTCATTCATGTTCTAACCTTCTGTAATTGCTTTGATAGAAATTGAATTGTAGAAATGCTTGTAATGTGAAATTATAATGTTTAAAAGGAGATATTTTACTTGCATTTTGATATTCACAATTTGGATAGTTTGACATTTATTCAAGACTTAGATGGATAGTGGCTTATATTATCTAATTACTTTGGTATTTACAGTAGTGATTCCATCTATGATATGTATTAAGAACCAAAATTTTTGTATGGGATGATCTAACAAATACAAATGCAACTTTACACATGTTAGGATAGAAAATGGATTATGATGTGATTCAAAATGTTAATTAAATCATGTTGATTAAATGTGATATGAGGATTTTGATATTTTTATGTTTTGGAATTTTTTATTGGAAATGATTAAGAAAAGAAATTTAAATTGAATTGTGTAATATGGATTACGTAACATTGGAACTTGTAAGCATTTATGATATGTATTTTATGCGATCTTTCTTGGACTAATAATGCCTGAGTTTAGTTTATAGGAAGTGGAACCATGAAAATTATTGGGGGAAACAAGGTCCAAACTTATGTGAACACGGTTTAGCCAAGGCAAATCTTTGGAAGATTCAAAAGCCTTGTTGTGATGTATTTTATTTCATAAATGTAAGCTTGCTTGTGTGTGGAATTTTTAATCTCAAAGATGCATTAGGGACATGTCATGATGTTGTGTAATTTTCTTTTATGTATCACTTGGCACTTGTGGATTTTGTGTATTAATGACATGTCATCTAGGGTTTTGGTCATGGTAGCATTTAACCCTTTAACTAATTATCTTATTAAAGATTAAGTAAACCCACTTGGCATGAATAGGATGAGTCAATATCAAAGAGAAATTCGAATTTAGAGTTGAATAGGGTTTTGAAAGGTCATTAGGTGGTCCCAAAGTGTCCTTTGTGTGAAAATAAGCTACCCATATGATAGTATAACATGATAGGGGCCTAATTTTGACCATATTAATGCCTAGATAGCCTAGGGGGCCCCTTTACCAATGCATTCTTCCACCAATTCGAAAATTGAGTTGTCACATGAGTTCTTCCCCATGTTTCCACTAAGTCAAAAACAACAAACTTTGCAGAGGGGACAAGGTTGTAAGAGGTAGTGGCTTGGTATTTTTGCCAAAATAGATAGTGGAAAATCCTTTTTAGGGAGACTTGGACAAACTAGTGGGGTGTCCACCCACTCTCTATGTTTAGAGACAGTTAGGGTTTTGGAAGGGAGGCTAAGGAGAAGGAAGCTCTTCATCAACTATGATTGCCTTTAGCTTGGACCAAGGTTGATGCTCAAACAATGATCATTCTTTGCATTTGTAGAATGAAGATTGAAATCATGTATTGTTGTTGTGGATGCATGTATTGTTATTGTGAATCCTTGTATTGTGTTGTGATGGTGATTTGGGTTATATGTATTTTCTTGGTTTTTCTTTCTTGATCTCTTTGTTGGGTTTTGGGATGTTGAATAGTTAATGGGTGTGAAGGCTTCACTCACCCTTTGGGAAAGGAAGAGAGGTCTAGGGTGAAGGGGTTAGTTGGGCTTGAAATATAGTTGAGAATCTTGGAGTATGGGCTCCATTGTATGCCATATTCATTCATATCTTGCTTTGGGGGTGATAAGGGAAAGATGGTGTAGAAAGGAAGTTTAAGGAGTATGGGCTTCAAGGAAGCTATAGCTGATGGTAGTATGTTTGGAGGATGTTTGTGGAAGCCCTGAAAAGGCATGGAATTTGTTGATTTGTGAAAGACCCAAAAGGGCATGAAATTTTTTTATTGCAGATATGGTCTGATATGACAAGTCTCCTATTTGAAAGCACACCTTCACCCTATCTTCAAGGTTCTATTAGTGTCATGCCCAAAATAAGAGGCTTATAACACACACTTTTTTTTTAAAGTTAATAATTAAACTCACTAGGTTTGATGTGTTCATTTCCAAAAGATAAAGTACATGTAATCTAAAAGACTAGTACGAGATCCCCTATCAAAATCTTAAGATTACAACTCAGTTTTTAAACCAACTAATTTCAATTAATTAAAAGACTTAACACTTTAATATTTTTAATTACACTTTAAATATTACATCCTTATAACAATAGTAAAACATAATTTACCATAATTTAAGTCCTATTAACTTTGATCAATTATTAATCTATTTAGACAATATTAACCAATAATAAAATTCATTTATTCAAAAAAATCATTTAAGTAATATAAGTCTAATCATTCGAAAATGAACTTGATAATTAAGATAACATCTATCACAAAATTTTAAAAACTTTGTTAAATCCTTATTCTAATATCAATTTTGTTTGAATTTAGGATCTATTCTAAAGTAATAATATTAATACAACTAAAGTTAAATAAACTAAAATTCAAACTAAACCATACTAAAATAATTTATAGTTAGAACCATAATAATTTATCTTCTATTTAAAAAAAAAAATATGATCACATAATTTTTTTTTAAAATTTTAAAAATATGCTAATACTTTACAATATTAACCAAACCCAAATTACAATAATCTCCTTAACAAGTACTATATAAAAATTTAAACTATAAAAAAAAAACATTTAAAAAAAAATTTAAATAAAAGAAAACATACTACAACTAATATTTAAGAATATTTAAAATTGACTACAACATGGTACTATCCAAATTTTAAAAAAAAACTTTATTAAAATGTAACATACTAACCTAAACAAGCTAAAGAAACTAACATCCCACTAGCCTAACCTAACTACCTAGAAATCTACCCAAACATCCTTAATCATTCCCCCTTCCATGCTGACCTAAGCCTACCACCCTCTTGCCCCCCACGTCACATCAAGATGAAGCCTAAATTCGCTGGCAAGAAAGGTGAAAGAAAGTGGCTAAAACCAAAGTGCATGCTTAGAAGGGGGTGAGGAAGTTTTAAAAAAACTTTATGTTTTTGAGTATTAACTAAAAGTTTAAACCCCCATCCACGTGGGTCCCCAACTGCCCCACCCCATGCAAACCAAGGTTGAGCATGCAACCCAAACACATTCTCTAAGGGTAACATGCCTAGCATGGAGTAAACAAGGAGAAAAAGGTAAGTTTCAACTTTTTTTACAAGCTACTCACTCCCCATTCGACCCCAACCACTGACATAATAGACTTAGGCAACATGGGTGATTTGATTTGTACAGATTCAAACAAAGTCTTTGACCATGCCTAGGTAAGCTCGAGATAAAGAGTGATATTAATGATTTAAATCAAATCTTCAAAATTTCCATGCGCTAGAGTCATAAAATGAGAGTAAAGGGGTTAGGTGAAGACATAGAAAAGGGAAAGGGTATTAAAGGTTAAAAGTTTATTAGGTAGTGATTTAGGATATTTAAGAGTATTAATAAGTATTTTCTTTGTTTATTTGTTTTTTTTTTTAAATTTAAATTTTATAAATGAATCTACAGAGAATATTCTTTATTGCTACAAGAGAATAAATCTTTTGCCATAAAAAAAACAGAGACTTTTTACTCTAGGATGTTTTTTTTTTAGTGCTTATTTATGTTAAGTATAAAATTTTCAATGCAATCTATTTGTAACAAGGGAGTAATATTTTTTTAACATTCTAATAGAATTTTCTAAATACCTAGTTAAACCAAGAAATTGAATAATTCATTTTAACAACATTGCAAAATTGATCTTATTTCCCTATAATCAGGAAAATGAATTAACGTTCCAAACATAACATAATTTTTTGCCTTAACATATTTGAACTTGAAATTTGCATAATTGCACATCATCATTTTATCTCATTTTTTGATACACAAACATATAACTAAAAATACAAAAAACTCAAAAGCAATGATATTACTCAATCATTATTTTATTGACCACTTGATTCAAAGGCTCCACCGGGAAAGAACTAGGAAGAAAACCCGACATCGTTGCCATTACAAAAAAAAGTCTAAGAAAACACTTTACATAGGATTTCAATCCCAGACATAACTAAATTTCAACAATAAATTTAAATTTCCTTCATGGCCCTTAACAAGGGATTCATTTCATTTTCTGCAATACATCGCTGAGATCGTGGAGAGAACGAAAGCTGACCAGGTGACAAACAAAGATAACAAGGAGACAAAATCAGACATACATTCCCATACCGAGTTTTCACAATAGGTTTGATATTGAACCAAAACTAGGGAGAAGGTGGATTTTTTCCAATAGGAGATGTCAGACACAACACCAAAACGGGTGCCCAATCGGGGCTATAACTCAAGAACTTCCGTTCTTCCATTCTTACATACCAAAACTCATACGTGGTTTGTGTTGATAGGTAGGGGCCCATGATACCCTACCCTCTGTCCCTCTTCTCATCCTGAGAAGAGACCCTACACTATTGGAGTCCAACTGAAGACCTTCCCCTGAAAATGGCCACTTCTGCCCTATCCAAGGGTGAGTAATGCCAAAACACCCATAAAAGAAAACTTCAAAATTCAAAGCAAGCATGAAGGAAAGACATTTGAAGGAAACCTATTTTAAATCCCTCCCAACATACTTAACACACACACATACATACATAAACAATGGAACTGAAACATGAAGCACAACATGCAACCAAAAAGAGGTGAAGTATTCCTACCTTCAAGAAATCGGGTTATGGCAAATGAACAAGTTTGAGATGAGCTTGCTTTCCTCTCCTTCTCCTTCAATTTTAAAAATCTCTCTAAAACTAGAGGTTGGGTGAACAACCCAAACCTTCTCAAAAATGCCTCTAAATAAGATCCTAAACTCAACAACCTCTAAAAGTAATGACTCCCCCCCACTTGCCTAAAGTTCTAGAGGTTTCTAACTCAACTAAACCTAAGGCTAACCTCAAGGTGGAGTTAAAGTTCCCAACCCATGATGAAATCAATCAATTTTTGCAACAAAGCAAAAATTAGATTTTTGAGTGATCATAAAAGTCAACAAAAGGGGCTAGGGGGGTGGAAAATGCCCCCAACCCATACCCATACCCCTTGGGTATTAAGATTTCATGATTTTAGGCCTTAGGGATAAATTTGGGACCTAACAAATCCTAGAAAATTTTAGGACTATCTAACAACTTCAAAATGTAGATTAAACACTAATCAAGATTAGGGGTAATTAATCTCAATAATAAACTGATTACCAATAGGGTCACTAACCTAGTCTGGCTTAAATCTTTAGGTTACTCGGTTAACCCTAACCATCATGCTGTGATGCATATACAATTCACGAGTGTCAAGCGACACTATAAAACACTTGATACGAAACATTAACATAAACGGATTATGGAATGACACATTCATACATCTCATGATACAAATAAAATACATACGAGGTTTCCACAAATGGTACATAAGGTTTAGTTTCGTTTCTCCATTAGATTTCTTGGCTAAAATATCCTGCACACTCATCACACACATCAGTAGCTCAAGAAAACCACTTGCATATATGTATATAACATATTAGGGAAGCACATAAATTAAAACATGCATTTTTAGGTAATAAATTTTTAATCTCATTCTACTCATATTCTCAATCATTAAAATTTCATAATCAAGGTGTTAATTCTGCATTTACTTCATCAAAATACATGTTCATAAAGCATTAAAAGATGAAATGAAGTATCTGAAAGTAAACATCACACAACATGAAATAACATAATATGTTCAATGGATCCGATAGTGTCTCGACATATTGAGTCATGAGTATCAAAATAATAAAGTATCACTATGCTACGATGGGTCAGGGCGAGGCCTCACAATTGGTGAACCTTTGTGAAATACCCTTGGGATGGAATTGTTCAAGTGTTGTAATGTGATGTATATGCATTTTAAAGATTGGAATGAAACTTAATTTGAACCTTGTTTCCCCAACTTGGTGGGTGGCCTTTTTGGAGGCCTGGGATGGGAGGTGAGCCTCCATGGTTCTCGGTTTTGTGTTGTTGTGTGCAAGTTGTGGAAATGAACATCATAAAGAAGTTAGGATTTTTCCATTGACATAGTTGAAGAATCAAGTATTGTGATGGGTTCATCCTTTTCATGTCATTTTTTATGGGTTATGATGGTCAAATCCTCATTGTTATGTTCTCTAAAATGTAAAAGGAAAAATGTGATGTAAAATTTGGACTATGTTATACATGTAAATGGCATTGTGAAAGAAAGAATATAACATTTTCATTTTTGTAGAAGAAGAAAGAAATGGTTCGTGTAAGGAACATACATCATTCTTTTGGAAATTTATGTTGTAGATAGCTCTTGTACATAAGTAGATCCATGAAATTTAATGCATAGTAAAGTTGTGGAATTTTCATGTGAGAGAGAGTCAATGAAATACTCGTTAAAATAGGATGAGTGGGATCATTGTAAAGTTTAGATTTTGTGCTTAATGTAATGAGAATAAGGGTTCCATTATTGCATTTGTCCATACATATTCTTGAAAAGTGATTCATTTTGTTAAGATTAAATTTAGTGCATATTTTAACTCATTCCTTGGAAAACTTTCAAATTTGGGTTTGAGCATTTGAGTATTAAATTTAAGTCATATGACACCAATGCATAAATAAACTATAGTATCACTAACATATCACTTAAGAAACTCTCTAAATTCCATAGTAGTGAAGAGGAAATTTATTCCAATGTAACACATAATCCAAAATCCAAAGAGGGAAGTATGCTATAGGTGCACTTTTTATTCTCTGGAATTTGTATGAGGATAAGAAATTAAAGTCTCTCCTATTACAAACTAATATAATATTCAGAAGGAATATGCCTAGGATCTTCATTATAGATCACTAATAAAATAGTCATTCATATCTAAAAGACAAGAAACAAACTAATAAAAATAACTACCTAAAAATATGTCTACTCATATTGGAAATACTATAAAGTATTATGCCTTTGAGTGTAGGCACATGAGTATAAAGTGCTCCGACATACAATCATTAAAAAAAAAAAACCAACCTAAATACTAGTAAACTAGGCACCAAGTTTTAGGGTGGACAAAAACAATTCAAAAAAAAAACTTTAACACTAAGAAGGCATGATTATCTAGGCGTCCATGTTCAAAACAAATAATTCAGGAGACATGATGTGAAAGGGATAGTGGTCCCCATACATCTAGGCACCTTCACCTTTTTAAGAAAACATTTTGGGTGCATGTATAAATCAAACGACTTTGACCTTGTTCTAACATAAGTTAGAACCCCTTTCCTTTGGTGCCTCCACCTTTGGGACATGGAAATGCACCATCCTAGGAGATATGGATGCCTTCGAGAATGAGCAGATATTTAGGAAGGGGTAGGGAGTAGTAGGTAATTATGGTTGCCTTTTTTCCTTTTATTATATTTTCTTTTTTTTGTGTCTTGGAAAGTTGTAAAGAGAAAGTAGGTAGGTATTGAGGAGTTAAGTGGCTAGGAAATAGAGTTAGTAAAATAGGAACATAAGTAAATAAAGATAGTATTTTAGATGCTAAGAAAAATAATTATGCTTGGATAAAGTGTAAGGTTAATAGTAGTTAGGTAGGATTAAGTTAGCATAAATGTATAGGTAGTAATAGTTTGGGTTAAATTATTATATAAAATTAGGTGTTAAGGTGTAAAGTGGAAATGTATTTAAGTAAAGTTAGGATTAAGTTTTAGTAATAATTAGCTATGTTGCAAGGGGTAGAGGTAATTAGAAATCACATATGGTTATGAGTTACTATTGTGATCATGTAAGTAATAGTTAGTAGTAATATGATTAATTTTGGGTTTAGGTAATGTGCTACACATTATCTTTATATTATAATTATTTTTTATAAGAGGCATTGTGTATTATTATTATTATTATTATTTTTATTAGACTACAGGAATCGGGTGCAGCACGGCCCCCCTATAAACTGCAGTGTGCCGGGTAAACTTTTTAACATGAGCGCTGGTGTGACATGCCCACTAGTACCACAGGGATGGGGGAGACTAGAACCCGTGACCAACCCCCTACAACAAGGAAGATTTAGCCAACTGAGCTAGGGCCCCTGCCCCAGACATTGTGTATTATTATATACATTAAATAATTTATTTTTTTATTTATGTTAAGTCATTATAATTAATCTCCCCCACAAACTATGACCAATGAATGTAGCATATAATAGGTAATGTGTAATAGGATTTATATGTGAAAGTAAAGTATGAAATTGAGAAATAATAGGTTATTTAGGACATGTAAAATTATTAAGTAATATGTATATCATTTTTGATGCAAGTTGTAAATATATATAGATATACTTAGAAAATGAAATTATAACCCCTCTAATTAGTAAAAGGTATCCTTCAATTAGTAAGTTAAGTAGGAAGAAGTTGATTAAAGACGAGATTTGTATGTTGAATAATATAAAAGAGGCTAGTGGAGATTCCTTGTTAGTAAGCAAAGGTTATTAGAAGCATGTAAGCTTAGTGTAGAAATATTAAATTAAGATATTAATTATTGATAAAGGGTTAGTAAATGGTAATACATTGTAGTAGTTTGGGGAAATAAATAATTGATCATTTATTTGAAAAAATCTAGTACTTAGTTCATAAAACATCAACATAGTGAAGTTAATTAAGGATGAAATGTAAGAAATTCATTAAAATAGTTATACCTATATAATAAAAAACTAGAATTGATTTTCTTCAAAACTTATCCTGAAACTTCACCATTTTACTTAGGTATCTTAAAACATGGTTGAAGCATTCCTAAATGGTGTTAAATACCACCTCTAACTCAATGATCAAATAAGAAATATCCTAATGTCCTTGAGGAGACATGAGTTGTTATAAACACCCCATAGTTTGATAGAATATTTATAACAAAGCATAGATCTTTATGTATTACCCTTTAGTTCACCTTTCAAGGAAACAAAAATAATTGTTGGTTGTGGTTTGCCTTATAAAATTTGGGCACGATGATATCTTATTGTCATCCACTTTATTATTCCCAAAATTGTGCTCTTTCACAAGACTTTAGCTTCTCTTAATAGATTTGAAGATGACAAAACCTTCCACCCTCAACTCCATATTACCTACATGTTAGTCTTAGATTGGTTTTGACATTTGAGGGTCAACACACTTAACCAAATTCTCAAGATGATGTCGAGTATAATACAAAAGCCGAGCTATAGTGTATGCTGAGCTAGAGAATTCAATAGGTGTCGAGTGAACTTCATGTACCGAGCAATCTTTAGGTGCCAAGAAAAGTTCAAGTGCTGAGTCACTATAGGTGCTAAGTAGAGTATAGATGTTGAGTGAAACAAGATTACTATAGATGCCAAGTGAAAAAAAATTACTATAGGTGCCGAGTGAGCCAATTTTCCTATATGTGTCGAGCATTAGCAACTAGTAAGTGTTGAGTAACACAAAATAAACATATGAGTTTGTATCTTCACAAACTCTGATGTAAACCATTTTTGGAGCTGACATAGGATGAATATCGAAGGATCTTGAAGATAAGATTTAATCTTTTGCATTACCTATGCAATCAACATGCAACCAATAGGAAAAGTGCAAGAAATGAAGATTGAATATTGATTGTAAATTCATACCTAACCCTAAGATTTTGAAATCTTTAAAAGGAGGATGAAACCCCATTGTATGCGTGTGTGAGAAAGAAGTGTATGGCTGAATTATGGCAAAATGCAGAAGGGTAGAAAGACTTAGTGGAGAATAGAGTAGCATAGTAGAATCTAGTTGATCGAGAATAAAGTATCAGAATCTCAAAGAGTGACATATCAAATCAAGCAAGGATCATATTAGTCAGAGAAAAATAGGGATCTATAATCATCAATTGAGGATTGCAAGGTATTAGGTCAAAATCTTCTAATACCTTCTAGCAATTTTATTAGATATAAAAATCCTATGGACTTAGGTTGGCCTAGTAGCCATTTGTAAATCCTTTAACAGGGTGGCATTCCAAGTGAATGTACTAAAGTCCTTTAATTAGGCCTACTTTTAGCAAGGTAGTGAAATCCTTTAACCAGGTCACTTTTAATAGGGTGTGAAGTCTTTAATAGGATAGGCCTTTCATAGGGTAGACCATTGGAAGTGGTCAAACATTGTAACCTTGAATAGTTACACATTGCTATAGTGATATTTTGAGGGTGTCATCCCCACCCCAGTTTTACCTTCTCATTTTGGAGGGTTTTTGGTTTACCAAATCTTGTGTTATTAGTTTTCATGCATGCTTTTAGTTTCATGTTTATTAGATGAATTAGATGCATGTGAATGATATCAGCTAAATATTTTAAATGGTTAAAGTTAGTTACTTTTGATTCACCCCCCACCCCCCACACCCTCTCAGAAGTAAATCTTCCCACTTGTTAATTCCAAAAATTAGTATCAAAGGCAAGTTATCACAAGAAGGAGCCTTAAAGCTTGGAGAACATATCTGGAAATGGAAGTCTACAAACTTGGGAAGATTATAGAGAATCAAGAAATTAATATACAACTTTCTTTACATGCATTGGAATCCTTAAAGAGAAGAAGAGAGATTGCCATAGTTGAGAATGACACACAATACAAGGAGATTGACACCTCAAATCTATTTTCAAATGGAGATTCTAAAGAGTTTGATGCAGCAATAGTAGACCTGATGGAGAAGAATAGAGCTCAAGTAGAAGAAATCAGAACACTCAAGCTTGAACAAGAATCACAAGCCATAATGCTTTAAGAAGTGACTAAACAAAAGAAAAGAGCCATTGAAGACAAGGCTATGCTAGAAGAAGACAAGAGAAACCTTGCCAATAGACTGGAAGAAAAATCAATTGAGCTTGCAAGAATTTCAAACATGTAGCTAGACACCCTGAGCCAGATGATGAATGCACATCATGAACTGAATCTCAAAGATATTGAGATCTCCATACTAAAGATGCAAAATGAACAACTACAAAATGACCTAAAAAGAGAGAAGGAGATTGCAAAAAGCTTCAACAAACCTAACGAGGTCATCAAATAATTTGAGTAGCTACTGAAATCAGCAAGGGCTAGTAATGATACTTTAGGACTAGGATATACAAGCACTAAACAAGGAGAATCTTCCAAGACTGCATAAGAAAGGAGTAACAAAAGTAAGAAAACTAAACCTACTTGTCATTTCTATGGTAAAAAGGGACATACCTCTAATGTGTGTAGGAGCAAGAATTCCCATCAACATGACAAGCCTAAGCATGCAAGTCATTGTCATAAGTGCAAAAGCAAGGACATCAAGCACATAACTATAAGACTAGGACTATCAGGACACCATGATTTGAAGATCACTACTATAATTGCAAGAATAATGGACATAGAGCTTTTGAGTGCAGATCAAAGCCTATGTGGACACCAAATTAGCCCACAAGAGAAAATAATAGACATCACTACAATTGAGACTACAACACTAGATATAGCTATCATTACTATCAGGAATATGGACACATTCTTGAAATTGTATAAGAACACATTTCAAAGGAAACTACAGTAGATGGTTGAGTCAAACCACATGTTTTACTTGCTCGAAGATTGATCATATTAGTAGAAATTTCCCAACAAGGTCAAAGGCACCCAACTCAAAGAACAACAAAGGTAAAGAGAAGGTAGATGTTGAACACATCAAAGGAGAAATGAATAAGACTTGGAAGAAGAAAGATGGGTGTAGAACATCAAATGAAGGGACCACTTCACCTAATAGGTCAAGTGATCACACTTCATCAAACTAAGCAAAGAAAAGGCATGAGGGACTGATTTACAAAGCTTTATCATACATCAATTCCTAAAACAAGCAAATACTGAAAGGAAGAGATCAGCATGATCAAAGATGCAAAGTTAATTTTTCAAGAGTTTGCAAGTGTTGTTGAGTTGTCCTCAGATGCCAAGTAAAAATATAGTACATGCTAAGTTGGTAGAAGAAGTTGAGTAAAGAGGAAAATTTAGTTGAAGCTGAGTAAAGAATACTCCTATGGATGCCAAGTGGTGGAAAGACAATGGAAGCCGAATAATGTAGAAATCCTTCAAAAGTTGAGTGGATAGCTGTAAATGCACTAAGCATTAAATGAAATAAAAATAGGGTATATTATCATATTTTCAATCATTTTTCCTCATCAAAAATGAAGAGAAAAGAAAAGAAAGAGTGCAAAGCAAGTTTAAAGAAAAAATTTCTAGTGATTAACTAGAATTCAACAACATTCTAGCATGATTTCATCTATCTTGAGGTATTTATGTCTATGCCGAGTTATGTAGTCTACTATTTTCTTCATGTTAAAACCCTAGAATTGCAAAAATGGCTTCTAGCTCTAGGAAAACTTAGGAGAAGGAACCTTTTGAAGTCTAACTAGTTCTAATGAGGTCAAACAACTTGATTTTTATCTAATACTAGAGGTTTCATATAAGAATGACCCAGTTGGAGCCCTATCCATCATACCCCCTAAGGTTGTAATGGTTCAAGATGTTAGGAAATGCTATAATTGCAAGATTGGAGGCATAGGTGACATGGAGATGAGGGAGGCATATAAGAAATTGTGTGAAAATGGAGTCTTGAGAGAAGAGTACAAAATTCTTGAAAATAAGGGTTTAACACATGCCCTAGAATTCCCTATAGTGTTCAAGATAGAATGGATTAGGCTAGTGCTGAGAAAAATGTATGATGGAAGCTTATGGTTGGAGGATGGCCCTGTAAAAATTACAAAAATAATTGTTCATAGAGTGATAGGGTACCCAACCCTAGATCAATTGAAGACCCTTAGGAGTGATTCTAAGGAGGCAATTGAGAAGAATACTGGTGCAAAGTGGAATAAGAGAGGGATGACAATTGATACCATTGAATGCCCTCTTGTTGATTTTTCTATTAGGGTTATAGCACACAAATTATACCAATCTAGTAGACTCAATAGTGTACCTTGCATTGTAGTGGATGTAGGCTAAAAATTGGTGAAGAAAGATCATGCCTATGATCTTGTAGAAGTGCAACTGCAACAGATTAATGAGAATCTAGCAGCAATCAGAAGAACCAAGGGAGCCCAATGCAAATTTGGTGCTATTTTGATATGTATATTCTTTTATGTTTAGAATGAATTTCCTTCTTTTGGTAAAGTGTCATGGAAAACTAATAGGTCTATTATAGCTCAAGTTAATGAATACATAGAGAAAATGGGAGCTAATCTTGAAACCCTAATGACTAGCTATTTTGAGGACTTTAAGAAGACAATGAAGCAAAGGCTAAGGATTCCAATGTCATTAGTGGAGAAACATGTATATGATGTATGTTTTCTTGTAGATATTGATTATACATACATTCAAGCCGCCATACCAAGAGTGAGATGGTTAAGACATCTTGGGTATGAAATTAACATAGATGAAGCATCATTAGCAATAACTACATTGTTGGTAGAGGAAATAGACAAGGATGCACCACATTTTGGGACTTATGATGTGGTGAGATCAAAAGTGGATATGGACTTGAAGACTACCTCCAATTTGAAAAAGAAGGATAAGCTTGTTAAAAACCTAAAAGCTAAATTTGGGGAAAGCACTGTAGAAGCAGTAGAAGAAAAAGGTGAAAATGCTGAGGGTGATGAAGAAGAATAAGATCAAGGGCCACTTACCTTAAACCAAGGTATGGGAGAGGATGTAGATGAGGAGGAAGGTGTCGAGCAAGAAGCACCCAAGGCTGAGACAAAGAAAAGAAAAGCTAAAAAACAACCAGTTGCACAACCCAAGGGAAAGAAGAAACCAACAAAGCCAAGCCTAGCCAAGCCAACTGCAAGGGTTGATACTAGGGCTACAACTTAGGTAGCAAAAGAATAGGAGAAACAAAAGGAAACAAAACAAGGAGGACTTGTAGAGTAGAAGAGAAGAAGAAAGTATGTTGCACCTCTAGAATTAGATGAGGAAAGGATAGAGTCTAATGAAGATAAATTTAGATTGGTAAGCCATTCTACCACATCTAAATTGGAAATCATTTGTAATAATATTAGAGACAATGCTGATTTAATTGGTCTAAAGACCATAGATTTCAATAAGTTGTCAAAGGAACAATAGAACATAGTGGAAGAGTCCATCTACACTATGATGGCTAAGTTCAAGACCACTCCACTTGAACTAGACAACTCAATGCCTAAGGAGCTAAGCTCATTAGTTAAAAATAAGTGGCATTACTATCTCAAAATGAAAAAAGAAATAACATAGTCTACATTCGATCATGTAATGCTAGACCTTAAAAAAGGTCAAATAAAAAAGGCTAGCAATAAACATGGGAGAAAATTTGCACCCAAATACAAAGCCTTTAAAATTTTCCAAAACCAAATAGAAGATGTTGTACAAAAGTCCACACAAATGTGAAAATTAATAAATGGTTTGACAACTATGAAGGAAGGATAGGAAGACCCATTTGAGGGTAGAAATGATGAAGAAGAAGAAGATAATGAGAAAAAGGAAGAAAGAGAGAAATAAAAAGATGAAGGAGAGAAAGAGATAGAAGAAGAGATAGTGGAGAAGACACATGGTGAAGAGGCAATAGCTAAAGAGTAGCAGATTGAACAGAGTTTCCAAGACATCCAATTGCCACCAAAAAGTCCTCCACATGCAACACCTATAGAAAAAATAATTCTGAAGGATGTTCTTGACACTTCAAGTTAGAACATCAACCCTATAACTGTAGAGGATCTCAAAAAGATCCTTCACCAAACTACACTGCAATCACAACTTTGTACAAATCCTATTTTGGTGAGTGTGGATGAATTGTAGAAGGCTATAGTAGAAATTACAATGGAGAAGGAAAACACTCAAGAACCACTTACACAACCTCCCATAGCTATAGTAGGTCAACCCAAAGAGCAAGAAGAATAGGGAAAAATTGCTAAGGTTGATAATACAGTTACAGTCACAACAATTATCGAGGAGCTAGCAAAGGAACAAATAGGGCAAGATGTTCTTAGTGCTCAAATTATCATTGTTGAACAAAGCAGTAGAGAAGAGGAGAAAAACCCTAAGGAGTAGGAGGCAATATAGACATTGGTAAACTTTCCTACCTCGAGGACACCTACTAAGAAGCTGAGCACTGATGCAGTACCATTGCAAATTTTAGTACCAGGTTTGAGCTCCACCAAGATTGCAAGAGTATTTCACTATGGAGACCCTGCACTTGATGAAGAAATAGTCATACCTACTTATGAATTAAGAACTATGAACCTACAATAGATAAATGAAGTGCAAGAGGCACTAGAGAGAAGGAAGAAACAAGAGATACTCAGAAATGAGTACAGGCAGAAGCAAGCACTGGTGGAAATTAAAGACATATTTCTTGATGGTTTCAGCTTGCAAGTACTTGACAAAACCCAGCCCATCATGGAGTAATTGTCCAACATAGCAGACCAGATACAGAATGAAGACCTTGACACTAATGTTAAATTATTAGAATGGTCAGAAAAGAAATTTTAGATGAAAGTGAATCATAAAATATCAAGTGAAATAGCACTCTCAAAGTTGAATTGGCTAAGAAGATTGAAAAATTAAAGAAAGTACTTCAGAATGTATTCTCATTATAAACCAAGTTATGTGATTCATCTTATTTCACACAAGAAACTAGGCAAAGGATATTGAGCTTGGAATGAAATCTCAAGATTTTTAGCACATAGCTAACCAAAGATCCAGCTCAGAGTGAGAAGCATTTTATAGCTATGCTTCACACACAAAAAGAGTTAGCTGAATTAACAGTAGAAGAGGCAAAAATCAAGGCCAAATTGATGCAAATTCAATCTTCCATTACCCCACATCTAAAAGTACTCCATAAGGAACAAGCCTATGCAGAGAATGTTCTAAAGAAAGATCCCAATCTTTCTACTTTAGGTCTTGTTCATCTTGCAGCAGAGATAGCCATCCAACACAAATCATTGGAAATATCATTGAATTATTAGGATGCTTCTCTCAAGATGATTATGGAGGTAAACAAATTTTTTTTGGTTAAATATTCTATTCATCCTTAGGACCCTTTGACATAAGTGTCAAAAAGAGGGAGTTATAATGTTTTGGCTATAGTGTGTAAATAGAAAGGGGGAGATATAATGTTTTGGGGGAGATGTGAATAAGAATGGGAGATTTACATAAACATTCTTAATAATGAATATCAAATGGGGGAGATATTCATATTCACATTTTAAGGAAGTAATAAAAACCAAAAAGGATGCAAAACTGCAAGAAGATGTAAAAGGGAAATAGATACAGAGTACAAAAAATAGAAACAAGGTACACGGATATATAAACAAAGGAAAAAAAGGCAAAGAGTATCAGATACATTAGCATGAGACACATTCAGCACAAGAATTTTGGTTATAGGAATGGAAATGGCACATCAGCTTAGAGGGAGTTACAAGATTTTGAGGTATACAAAATTTTGAACAAGTTTTTGAAGTCTTGTACATATGCTGAACATAATGTGTAATATACTCATAGAGATCATATTCATAATGTTTAGTTAAGTGTTTTTTCCACTCATTTCAAAGGGGGAGATTGTTAGTCTCAGATTGATTTTGACATTTGAGTGTCAACACACTTAACCAAATTCTCAAGATGATGCTAAGTTTAATACAAAAGCCCAGCTATAGTGTATGCCGAGCCAAAAAATTCAATAGGTGCCAAGTGAACTTTAGGTGTTGAGCAATCTTTAGGTGCCAAGAAAAGTTCAAGTGCTGAGTCACTATAGGTGCTGAGTAGAGTATAGATGCTGAGTGAAATAGAATTACTATAGATTCTGATAGTGAGCCAATTTTCCTATATGTGCCAAGCATTAGCAACTAGTAAGTGCCAAGTAACACAGAATCAAAATATGAGTTTGTATCTTCACAAACTCATATTTAAACCATTTTTGGAGCCAGCATAGGATGAATCTCGAAGGATCTTGAAGATAAGAATGAATCTTTTGCATTACCTATGCAATCAACATGCAATCAATAAGAAAATTGGAGAAGGCATGCAACCAATAGGAAAAGTGCAAGAAATGAGTAGGAAATGAAGATTTAATATTGATTGTAGATTCATAGCTAACCCTAAGTTTTTGAAATCTTTAAAAGGAGGATGAAACCCCATTGTATACATGTGTGAGAAAGAAGTGTATGGGTGAATTATAGCAAAATGCAGAAGGGTAGAAAGACTTAGTGGAGAATAGAGCAACATTACAGAATCTAGTTGATCAAGAATAGAGTATCAAAACCTCAAAGACTAACATATCAAATCAAGAAAGAATTAGATTTGTTAGAGAAAAATAGGGATCTATAATCAGCAATTGAGGATTACAAGTTATCAGGTCAAAATCTTCTAATACCTTCTAGCAATTTTATTAGATATGAAAATCCTATGGACTTAGGTTGGCCTAGTAGCCATTTGTAAATCCTTTAATAGGGTGGCATTCCAAGTGAATGTACTAAAGTATTTTAACTAGGCCTACTTGTAGTAGGGTAGTGAAATCCTTTAACCAAGTCACTTTTAATAGGGTGTGAAGTCTTTAATAGGATAGGTCTTTCATAGGGTAGACCATTGGAAGTGGTCAAACATTATAACTTTGAATAGTTACACATTGTTGCAGTGATATTTTGTGGGTGTCATCTGCACCTTAGTTTTACCTTCTCATTTTGGAGGGTTTCTGGGTTACCAAATCTTGTGTTATTAGTTTTCATGCATGCTTTTAGTTTCATGTTTATTAGATGAATTAGATGCATGTGAATGATATCAGCTAAAGATTTTAAATGGTTAAAGTTAGTTACTTCTAATTCACCCCCCCCTCTTAGAAGTAAATCTTCCCACTTGTTAATTCCAACACTATAAGGATGTCATTAAGGTAAAGTCATTTCAAAATTTGGCATGGATGAGAAGGCTCTCAAGATGTTATTCATGACAAAGATTTGTTGAAGTTGATGAAATATCAACCCCACAGCTCCCAAGAATCACTTGCATGCAAACACCTATCATAGAAAGAGAGAAGCAAAAAACTATAGAGGCTAGAATTCCCAGATCCATACATGAGACATTCTTGATGAGAAAAAAGAGAGATTGCTATTATCAAAAGTGAATTGAGTTTATTAATTACAAAGAGAGATCATTCTTATAAAGGAGATTAAAACCCTAAAAAGGTCTAACCTAGGTTGCATCATAATAATTAATAAAAAAATTAATTATTATATGCCTAAAGTTTAGCTTAAGAAAATAGAGTTAATTAGAAAATATCTAATTACTCTAACAAAAACTTAGGGAGTAGCTAAAAACCTAGAAACTACTACAAAAAGTAGATTTGGGTCTCGACAACAAAGCCTGATGAGGTACCCAAGCAAAACCAAATCTCTGAAAAGAGGAGAAATAAAGAAAACCACATGGGAAAAACCCTACTCCAAAAAGAGATGGAAAACATGTTGAAAGAAACTAGTGAATGACCAAAGAAGCCTCTAAACTAGGGAATGTCCTAGAAGATAGGAATAAAAGTTGATCATGAAGAACACCACTAAAGCATGTATAAGTTGCAAAGTTCTGTCAAAAGTAATTGCTAATCTAAAGAACCTCCACTAAAATAGAACCTAACTAGGTAGGGAAGACTATAATTTGCATCGAATCAAGAGGCACACAAAGGAAAACAATTGAACTTGAAGATATAGATGACATGAAATACCAAAGCCTAAAGAGATGATCAATTGAACCAAGGAAGCATGAGAAATAACACAAGAACCCCCTTGATGTAGACAAGGGTGAGGTGACAGGAAATTGGAAAAGTGGGTCAAAAGAACTGCATGTTAAGGAACCATGATCAAGATGAAAAAAAGAGTACATATGTGTGTACTGAGGTGATCAATCTCAGACATGACATGAGGCTGATATCACAAAAGGGACACTCACTAGATAAAGGAAGATGGCAAACAAAGGAAAAACATCAACCCCCCATGGCACTTTAATCAGATTAGTGCATGTACAATAAGGCACACGATATGCTGAATCTCAAGAATACAATAATTTGCATGAGTGTCCTCAGATGAAATTGCTTGAATCAAAAGGAAAAATAAGGTAAAACAACTAAAATAAAAATACAGATGCAATATGACACTTTATTTAAGTGTGTTTTCAAGACTGTATACAAATGATGTCTAAATAGACCAGAAGAAACATGAGACTTATACAATATATTGCACAAGTTATGAAGAATCATCTGAAGCAATGAAATCAATCCCCAAACCTAAAACAACCAAGATATCCACTAGAATACAAAAATGTAGAAGACTGAATAGAATGTACCTAGAGAAGAATTTGGAAAAACAACGAACATTACTAGAAAGGTCTTGAAATGATATAAAGAATTCCCAAATCAGAGATCAGATGCTCAAGATATGTCTCCCAGAGTACAAAACTATACCCCTAACTTTGACAGTATAAAAAGCCATAAAATACATCAAAACTAAAAACTAAACATACCATTATGATGGGCTAGGAATCAACTTTCTAATGATATCTTGTTTGCAAAAACCAGAGTCCATATGCCCAAGATATGAGCAAAAAAGTGAAGGTAGGTCCAAACAGATGTTGAAGAGGTGACAAATATGTTGATGCAATGCTAACATGGTGCTGATGTTAGCAAGTGACGAGTCCAAATTTGATGGGAAAATGGATGTTGAGGCAAGAAAATTCCTAAAAAATGACCCCTACTAGAAAAAATATCCGATCACTAGAAATACATGCTAGGAAAATGACCGGTGCCAAAAAAAAAATTTGATGGGCAAAGTTCATCATATGAAATATTTTTTTAAATAAAAACTCTAAACCATTAACTATGGCCAATCAAAAAATCAATGGGGTGATTTGATCAAAGGTGGGCCTTTTCACTTTAGCATGTGCCACTATAGGAATACAAAAATCCCATATATCACATAAAAGGTAGTCAACTCCCCACAAGATCTGATGGTATACCAAACTGCATAAAAGAGAGGCCAAAAAAAGTGTCGACGGCCAGAAATCCATTATCATTGATGAAAACAACAAGGTGGGAGCCACATCAGCTGGCAAATTTAGACAAGTGTACTCTATCTCAAAGAAAAATAATGAGTAGCCTCTCGATCCCAGACCTACATGGCACAAGGAACACATGTGAAGGGAGAGTTTGTGCTAAATCCACTAATTGCAAGCTCCTATCCTTTTACCATCAACATTTCTCATTGACCATTGAAGGAAAATTTCTTGCATGGAAACTCCAAAAAATGGATGAGAAGGGGTCCAACACCACATTTGGAGCTTAGAAATCTAGAAAACTATGTGAAAAAAGAGGGAATCTCAGTACTGACAATTCATACATGTACCATCAGTGGGGGCAACTGAACAATCCATGAATAATGCAAAGTTTGCCCCCTCCTTACCATTTTCAACCATGATTTCTTTGGAGAAGCCATCCATGGGCCACCTTGGGAGACAGGCATGGATGGCACCAAAAAAATGACCGATGAAAGAGCTACTCAGCATGAAAACTGCCCAAAGTCAAGGCCAAAAAATCCTTGAATGTTGTCAAAAAAAAAACTACAAATATGACCAGAGCAGCGTGCACATCCAAAATGCTCTACAACTTTGAATCCCTTGTCACTTCCACTAAAAAAAGAGCTAGAAACAACACCAATGCCAACAAGCTCAAAGATTGGATCTTTACCTCCATTGTAACAAAAAACACACTACAATTTCTCCAAAATCTCCCAATTTTTGCAATTGCAATTCAAAGCTTTACTTATAAGAGAGAAAAAATTGTTATAGAAATCTTTGGTGGAGGCACATTCATGGAGATGATTTAATTCATGCTAGTCTAGTCAGTGAAAATATTTCAAGAAACACCAACACTCCAACCAGGATGAGACCATCAATGTAGAGGGCCCACAAAATTTAAGGCCCACTTCCAACTTATAGAGTGACACTTTTTGTTTCCTTTTCTATTTGACCAAAGATAATATGTGATGATCTCTTAAATGTAGTTCATCTTCCCTTGATTGAAAAACTAGGTTGAAGAGTAGTATACCACATACAAGGAGAGTATCTTTTGACATACCTAGATTTTGTCAACTAGGGAGAGGAAGTGGGTATTCCATTTGTTAATCTTCATCTCAATCTTTATTTGGGTTAGGACTAATAGAAAAGGGGATGCCAAAGTATCTTACTATGTGATTGGGTCCACCCCAAGGGATGGAGAGATTACTACACCATGAAAGAGAGGAGTCTTCATAGTTTGGGAGGATAGAATCCATCAAAGAAACTCTTTTGTCATAGAAATAATAAAATATTTCCATTTTTTCATTGGGTTATGCATATTCTCCTCATTCAACTTGAAAAGGATGGTTGTGTTAACTACAAACTGAACATTGGATAACTCCTCATTGTTAGGAAGAATAGATATAGAAAATTTGGGAGAGAGAGTATCATCCCTTAAGAGATAATGCAAGGAATTAAAAATAAGGAAAAAAAAGGGTATCCTTTTATGATGATTCTAATAATCCCAAATTATTTAGATCTGGTTCCATTAATTTCTATTGAAGTCAGAGCCATATTTAGTAGTGTAATAGCCATCTGTCTGAAAGAAGGTGGAATCCCCAAGAATTAAAACATCTTAAAAATAACTTCCATTCAATTCTATCGTATGCCTTCTTGTATTCAATCAATATCACGACAAATTATTTCTTGGAAAACTTAGCCCAATCTAAGGCTTGCCAATAGGTAATTGTAAGTGATAATAAAGAAAATAAAATATTTAATATATTATGTTGCACTAAGTTACATCAATTGGGAAAATGATGAGTAATAAACCCCTAATGAGTTAGAAAAATGTGTTTTCATTGATTGGCAACCATTTAACAAGAAGTTGCAAAACATTGCAAGTGCAACTATCAGTAGACTAGCTTACCAACCAAGACAATAGGATGAAGAAGATGTAAGAAAAAAAGGAATCGATGTGGTCCAATCACCATCAATGTGATAATAGAAGAGAATGTTTGAACATGACAAGACATGTATCAGAGTTGTGTGGTAGAATGTAGCTAACACTTGTAAACTCACAAGTCTAGCTGTAGGTATGCAGACAATCAATCCAACCTATGAACATAGGTATCTATAGACAGGAAGTCATGGGTGTCTTGTGATTATGCTCACTATGCATTTCAAATTTCAAACTACAATTTGAGTATAATAACAATTAGGATTTTCATTCATAATTAGTGATCGTGATTTAGAAAAGAAAAATCTAACCAAAAGGTAGAGTGAGAGAAAGAGATCTGGGAAGACAAAGAGTAGTAGAATATTGTTGATGTAATTGTGTGAACAATTGAATCCAAAAAAGGTAGTTAGTTTTGAATAGAAAGCAATAAGAAAGCAAGTGCAAAGTGCATGAGAGGAAGAAAGACAGAGTACAGGGGAAGCCAAACTCAAGCCAAAATAGTAGTAGAAGATCAAAGCAACTTTAAGGGGCCAAAATAGAGGATGTATTAGACAAGGTGTGCTAGACAATTAGATCTATTACTATAGTTTTCTTTCTAACCATTTCATCTATTTTAGGCCTTTAACATGAAAAATTTGTAATAAATTATCCAAATCCTCTAACAAGGCATCTCTCAAAAATGGATCTAAATCCTCTAGTGAGGTAGTCATAATAGATTGACTATAATCCTAATAGGTTACTGACATTCCTAATAGGATGCATTCTCAGAAGGAATAAATGTAAGCTCTTAACCAGGCACCCTTTACTTGAAAGGAAAGGCTAGTGGGTAGATTATTCCCACTGTGGTTTTCATCCTCACATCAAGGGTTTTCACATATAAATATCTGTGTCATTGATGTATGCTTATGTGTGGGATCTTATATGGTTTTACTTCTTAGCTTTCATTATTTGTTTAATAGTTAAAGAGGAAATAACTAAGTATGGTAAAAGGATCATTATACTAATTGGTAAAATTTCAAAAAGTAAAGGTACTGATTCACCCCCCTCTCAGTACCTGTTGCGACTACCATATTATTCAGTAGCATTGAGGAGATTTTATACAATGTTATCAAATGTTTGGCTTTATTTATTTACTATAGATAGTTAGAACTCACAATGAAAAATATAATATAAATTTATTTGAATATTCCCCCCATATTACATTGACCCAAAAGCATTAAAAAAGACCTAACCTTAGGGAACCCTCCTAAAGCTTACATAGCAACACATGCTAAATGCATAATATGAATACATATTTTGAGATTGTTTTTTTTAAGTAATGGAACTTGAACCAAGAGGTGTAGCTTTGAGATGTGTTCTTAAACCACAAAGTATTAAATTATTCAACAATATTCCCAAAAATATGTGACATATCTCTATCATTTTCTAGTGATTGCGTGATGCAATGAGAATCCAAGGGTAACCCTACTGGAGGTAATTCAGATCCCTACTAATAACCACACAATGGAAACACAACACAAATGCAAGATCTGATACCAAATCACAATACTTGATTTACAAAATAAGTGTTTACATACAATATGCTTGACTGTAAGGCCTTTCGGGTTAGGACCAAATAAAAAAGCAATTACAAAAAAAATTCTACAAGATCCCTTAAGATCTAACTCGAAACTTATCTTAGCTAATCTAGATCCACACTCTAGCAAAAAAACTCAAGGAATTCTCAACCTATGCTCACAAGCCCATCAAGCAATCTCCTAGTTTACCAAGCCTTAGCTACTAGCCCTTCTCAAAATTCAATCCTATACTTCATCCTCTTCTCCAAGATGGATGACTCTACAATCTTCCTTAAGATTCCACAAAACACCCCTAATTATACTTAACTAAGCAACACGTTGGACTAGCCCATTATAATTAAAATAAACCCTTACATTAAATATTTTCACAAGCCACAAGTTGGCTGCAACACTCATTAACTACCCACACACAAATTAAATGCCAAAAGTTGGCTCACTAACAACCCATACACCACATGAACCAAGACCAAAATGAGTGTCAGATAAAACCATGCCAAGTGTCAGCATTCAACTAAAAATAATGGAGTTCCTTCATTGACTAATCACTAGTATGTGTTGAGTCCTTCAGAAGCAACCAAGCCCCTACATTGACCAAGCTACTCGGGCAACACTATTGCCAAGCTCCCTGTGCAAATTGAGCTCCCAGTATCTATTGAGCATATTCATTAATTGAGTCACTCAGTTAACACAATAGCCAAACCAACTCAGTATTGATCGAGTTACCCTTCATTCTTTTACTGAGTCCTCTAACTCCAAGGTCAAACCATACCATCTTGCAGGATTTCTATCCAACCAAGGACACTCCTACATCACTATGAAAGGGTATAATTCTCAATCATATACTCTAAAGATCACTCAACAAAAATCCATATTGAGTGAAATATCAAGTCCAAAACCCACCTCAAAAATAAATCTTCACAAAGCATACATACTTCACAATTTTCAACATCCAAAAGTAAGACAAAGAAGAAAACCAAAAATGTCAAAAATGCTTCTCATGCAAAGCACCATCCCAAAGTGAGAAGCTGACTTGAGATGATGGAATTCCTCCATCCTCAAATTCCACCAACCACTATAAAGACCAATTAAAATCTATCCATATGATGTTACATGTGAGTTTCTAAAGGCCTTTTCATGTGTAGCAAAGATGACCTTGAATGTCCAAACACTAATAGTAAGAAGATAGATTATTTGATTGATACATTAGAGAAAAAAATATGTTCTCCTTGGCACCTTATAGATCTTTAAAAACTAACTTTAATTGTATCTTCTCTCACAAGGCTATTTAGCTCCAAATGTAATACTTGAGGAAGTACTATAATCTCTAAAAATAATGCAATAGGCACAATAGAGTCTTCATTGATAACACAATTAATGAGACCATATTCTAAAGCTTTAGTTGAAATCATATTTTTGTTACTATCATCTACTAGATATTCTCCAAATTTCCAATCAAGCTAACCAATATCTATAGTGGCCATGATAAAATACCAATTGACCAATGCAAATTTCGAAGACACAAACGACCAATCACACACAATCTCTGTAATATGAGATTGATCAAAATTGACTAATGGTACTCAAATCTCTTTATAAATTATTTTTCTTCAAAATCATCTCTCAACTTTGATTTTATAGAGAAAAAAATATTTTTATAATTTGACCACTTTTCTCTTATCAAGCGATTTCAAAATTTTTCTAATTTTTGTAACCAAAAAACAAGACCAATAACATTTAGGATGCACACACACACACACACACACACACACACACACACACACACACATGTATGTATGCATGTATATGTATATGTATGTATATATATGTATATATATACACCTTTACCTACCATCATGATGAATGTTAACACATTCTTTGCTGCAAAGAAAAGTATGAGAATCGTGTCACTTGGAAATTCTCATTCATTAGAAACTTTCTTCACACTTCTTTGCTTGATAGATGTTGCAAGAGCATCTAGGGATCTGAAAATAAAAACATCAAATTTTGGTTTGTAAGACCCTTGTATGGGTCCTATAATAAATAAGGATGGTTTGAGAGTCCATTAGGAGGTTTGAGAAAAGTTTTCTTTGAATTTAGTCTAGACGGGTCAAGGTTGGTTAAACGTTGCTATGTATATATATGTATTTATGTGTGTGTGTATATATATATATATCTTATACCTACCATCATGATGAATGTGAATACATTCTTGGCTACAAAGAGAACTATGAGAATAGTGTCACCTAGAAATTCTCATTCATTGAAAACTTTCTTCACACTTCTTTGCTTGCTAGATGGTGCAGGAGCACTTAGAGATTTGAAGATACAACCCTCAAATTTTGGTTTGCAAGAACCTTGTATGGGTCCTTGAGAAATTAGGATGATTTGAGAGTCCATTAGGAGGTTTGAGTAAAATTTGATGTGCATTGAGTCTATAAGTCAAGGTTGGCTAAATGTTGGCCAAAGATGGGAGTCATGTCACAAATGGGCACATTATGCAATATAATGTAACAGGGGGTATGGAGTCTTGTTTAGAGTTTTGAAATCCATGAAGGGTCTAAATAAACCATTGTAGATCATTAGAAAGGGTCCATGGATGTGAGAAATGAAGGATGTATGCCTTGGCAAAAAGTTACATTGACAACTTTGTAACTTTTGAAAATTTGAATTAACAAGGTTTTGTCAACTTTTATATTTTGAGCCTAAATCAATAATGGACACACCCCGAAGGTTTTGTCAACATTATATCTTGCATGGGTGGATTGAATGGACTAAACCAATGATCAAGGAATGCAGAAACGAGCTAGGAGAAGCCATGAACAAAAAATTAGCCTTTGTTTATCTTAAGAATGAATGTTAATGATATTCCTATGGGGGACTATCCTATCATTTCTAGAGACATGATTCAGAGGTTGTGTGTTGCATTCCTGACAGAGTTTTTCATTGATATCAACATACTCGTTATTCTATAAGATTGCTAGTACAACATAAATAATTTAGTTTTGCAAGATTTTTAGAATGAATTTGAGCTTAAGTGAACTTGGGATAATGTTCTATAGAGTTTTGTGATGTTACAATCAAGATCACATATGAAAATATGAAGATAGTGTAGAGTTATTAAAGATTTAATAAAGGCAACATTCAGACATAATTCCTGTGCATGTTTGGATTGTATCTCCTAACATATGTGGAATCTAGTTATGTAGACTTCAATAGAGGTAGAAGAAATGATGAAGATGTGATGGTCAAATGTGCACATCTAGATGAGCATCGAGTGAAGACTTATGAAGACTGTGAGCTGATAGTGTTTGTAATTGTGAAATGTGTAAAGATATAATGTAATTTGTAAATGTGATATCTTAAGTTGGTCCTATATTCTTATTGTATATTGGGAAAGCCTCATGGATGACTCAATAGTTTATTTTAGGACTTGGTATAAAGGAAATATGTTTTCCTTGTGGTAGAGTGTGGTTTTTGTGTAAAAGGAGTATGTGAACTTGTATGTGAGATCCAGTGAACCTGATAAAGAATATCTTTTTATCAGAGAAGTGTTTTGTGTAGTGAGGCATGTTGATCTTAAAAAGTGACTGTATTTGGCAAGAAGTTATTGTTGGATAATTGTGTACTAGTATTATTTTGAGAAGGATAATACTAGTTTTAGAATATATAGTCCACCAATATAGCTGAGAGGTGGGGGGTGAATCAGTTATATAGCTACTATCACAATTATCAAATTTATTAAATCTTTAACCATATGAGCAATATAATCAGAAACAACAACAAGATACTCATGCACAATAACACCATCTTTGTTGACTAGGGAAACCCTTGATCAGAAGGAAAACTCTAGTGGGGATGGTACCCACAAGATGATGTACCAATATAAATATTACTTGTTAGAGGATGGACCCTGTTAGGAGTCTTATTAAAACATTAAATACATATTAGTCCCTATTAGGAGACTTTGAATCCTTGTTAAAAAAATCCAATCCTATTAGGAGTTAGAGAAGGCAGATGGACACATTGTCCAAATAGCTTCAAGGGTAAGACAATGAACCAACTTTCAAAATAATCTCTATACTATTCCTTGCAGTATAATATAATTGAAATATACTTCTCCTTCCTCTTTCTTTTTACTGTCAACCAGACTTCTACTCCTTCTAATCTTGATGCCAAATCAAAAACTTTTCATCCAACAATCCCTTGGATCACTCACTTGCATTTACCAAACACTGCTCTTTTTCACACTTCCTTGAATGCCTTGCATAAAACCACACTATAAAATCAAGGGAAATACTTTCCTTTATACCAAGTCCTCAAAAAAATTCCTTGAGTCAACCTTGAGGCTTTCCCAATTAATTATAATAGGACCACAATAAGATAATTAATTATTTCACAATCATATAACACTGTCAGCTCACAGTCTTTACAATTTTTCACATATGCAACTTTAGGACTTATGTACTCACTAAAATCATGATTAGACTATCCTCTATCACTATATAACTTCACATACCTTGATTATACCTCTATTAAGAGATAAAATACAATCATCAAAAATGGTTTCTTAGGTGCTCTATTTTTGTACTACTCTTTATAAATCATTTATATCTTTTGTATCTCTCTAAATTATGTTATGCACACTTAACCTTATCATGAGGACATAGTGTGGAACATGTTCTTAACTGTGCATCACATGATTATCAAAACTCTATCCATACAACCATGATCTTTGTTTGCTACATTGCCAGTCTTTACAAAATCACTGCTATGTTGACATCAATGACAAACATAGTCATGAATGCAACATGCCACTATTGTCACATGCTCTCCAATGCTTAGGATACTCCCCCAAAGGAATACCATCAACATTCATGCTAAAAATCTCCCCCTTTGGCATTGATGGCAACATAGATGAAAAACATCTAGGTTGCAAGAATACCAAACAATACTCTATTGTTCACATCTTTTCAAATCCTCTTCATAAACAAATCTAAAATCCTCTGAAACACTTCTCTATTGTAAATCACTTAGGATTGGAATCATTTTTTCACATGCTAAAAAACCCTCACCTTCTCCCCCATTCATCATAGCTCATCATGCTCTATAGACATTCCTTCTCCTTATTTACACGAATCTTTCCAAATCTCCCTAATAAAGTAAGGATTTCTATGCACACTCCTATTCTCCCCCATACTTAGGAGATCTTTTCATGCATTCTCTCCCTTATTGACATCAATGTTAAAGGCCTCATTATGTCAATCCTCTTCTCCAAGTCTTCAACTAGCTCAAGTGTTCAAAGAAACTATTCAAGACCAATTACCAAGAGTCCTTAATGACTCTACTCATCACATATACTCCCCCATATAGGAAGCATCCACATTCAATCCAGTCAAACAATAGTGCTTTGTACCATTGGACTGATGCAATGTCTACATCATCTACTCTAAAGTAGGTAGGGGCATAACCCCAAGCATACCTCTCAATTACTCAAATGTATATTTAGGTAAGTTCTTTGTAAAGATATCTACAATTTGATTTTTAGTACTAACATACTCCAATCTGATCTCTTTCTCTACAACCGTCTCTCTCAAAATGTGATACTTAATACATATATTCTTAGTCTTAGAATGCAATATATGATCATTAGAAATACTTACTCTACTTGTCCTATCATAATATATGATAATAGGTTCAAAAAATTCTATCCTAATGTCCTTCATCATCTACTTCATCCACATAACTTGATTACAATTATTTGCTATTGCTACATATTTTTCCTCAGTTGTGCTTTTTGAAATACAATCTTGTTTCTTCTTAGCCAAGAAAGCAATCTTCCTCCTAGAAAGAATGATCCACCACTGGTGTTTTTTCTATCATCCATACTACCTACCCAATCCACCTCAATATAAGCACATGGATTGAAATCACTTGATTTGTCATACGATATCCCATAATTAGATGTTCCCTTTAAATATCTGAATATCCTCCTTACTAATACATAATGACACTCCTTAGGATCAGCTTGAAATCTAGCTACAATCCCAACTACATTTGGTATATCTGGTCTGGTGTGAGTCAGATATTGCAAGCCTCCAATCATGGATCTATACTTCTTCTACTCAACTATAGGTGTTTCATCCTTGCTAGATAACTTATGGGCAATTATCATTGGGGTACCAACAAGATTACAATTTTCTGAACCAAATATTTTCAACAAGTCTTTCAAATACTTAGCTTGTGAAATGAAAATGCCATCATTGTTTTGTAGAATCTGAAAACCTAGAAAGAACTTCATTTCTCCTATCATTCTTATTTCAAACTTATCACTTGCTTCATCATTACCTCCAAAAATTATGTCATCAACAAATATTACTATTATCAACAAACCATTCTCAATTTATTTTAAATATAAGTTACTATCTATAGTACCTTTAGCAAATCAAAGTTTTGCCAAATACTTGTCCAACCTTGCATACTAGGTTCTAGGTGCCTACTTTAGACTATATAGAGCTTTCTTCAATATGCATACCATATCCTTGTCTTTTGTCAAAGGGAAACCTTTAGGATACTCAATGTATACCTCTTCTTCAAGTTCTTCATTTAGGAAGGCTAATTTGACATCCATCTGATACACTTTGAACTTTTTATTCACTACATAAGCCAAGAACATTCTTATTGCTTCCATTTTGGCTACAATAGAATATGTTTCCTCATAATCTATTCATTCTTGTTGTGAGAATCCTTTGCATACAAGTCTAGCCTTGTTTCTTACAACTTCACCTTGTTCATTTGTCTTGTTTCTAAATACCCATTTGGTTCCTATAACAATATTATCCTTGGATCTTGGAACTAATTCCTATGTGTTATTCTTCACAATCTAATCTAATTCTTCCTTTAGTGCTTGAATCCAATGATCATCTTTGCATGCCTCATCTGCAATTTTAGGTTCAACTTGAGAAATCAAACATAATTCCTCATTTACTCTATTTCTTGTTATCACTCCTTTATATTTTCTTCCAATTATCTACTCTAGTGGGTGATTCTTTTTCATTTTCCCATTAGAGGTAGGAGTTTCTAACTCAACTCTTATGTCTTCTCTTTGTTCAAATATCTATTCTCCTCGTTGTTCAACAATTTGCACATCATTTGTTGATCATTGTTAGTCTCAAAGAAAACTTCTACATTATCTCTAACAATTCCGGTATTTCTTCTTCTTTGTCATAATTGTAATCCATTACCTTTTCCTTAATTCCAAACTTTTCATCAACTTTAACATTTTCACATTCAACTATTATTGTGGTTCTATGATTAAAACATCTATAAGCTTTTATTTTTGATGAATAACCTAGAAAGATACCTTCATCACTTCTTGGATCAAACTTACCAACATCATCATCTCTCTTTATGTAACACTTGCTTCCAAAGATTCTAAAATACTTTATCAAAGGTGTATGACCAAACCATAATTCAAAAGGAGTTTTTTTCACACCTTTTCAGATCTATACTCTATTCATGGTGTATACTACTATATTGATTGCTTCTCTTGAAAGCATCTTGGATACATCATTCTCAAACATCATAGTTATTGCTACCTCTAATACTAATATGTTTCTCCTTTCTACTATTCCATTCTGCTCAGGGGTCTTGGGTGAGGATACTTATCTCTTAGTTCCATTATCTTCACAAAATATGTTAAACTCTCTAGAGGTAAAATCTCCTCTATCTAATCTTAAACATTTTATCTTAACAACATATTCATTCTCAACTCTATTCTTAAATATCTTAAATTTTTGAAATGCTTTAGATTCCTCTTTAAGAAATGCTACCCACATCATTCTAGTGAAATCATCAACAAAAATCATGATAATGTTCTCCATAGAATCCTCTTGTCCTAGTAGGGACACTCAAATCTGTTTGAACAATCTCCAACTTTTTTGTAGTAGTGAAATTCTTGGTAGGAAGTGATACCTTCTTCTATTTAGCCATGATACATTCTTTGTAGACAATATTAGTAAGCTTCATAATCTTAGGCAAATTTTTGACTATAAATGTTTTACTAACCTTCACAATGTTATCAAAATTGATATGACAAAACCTCCTATGCCACAACCAACTATTATCCACTTTAGCAACCAAACATTCCATCTTAGTGGGATTCAATTGAAATACATTACCTTTGGATCTTGTTCTATTGCTGCTAGCAAAATCTCCATGAGTTCTTGCACTTGTAGATAGGCATGGATGAACAGTTAAGGCACTAAAATTTTTCTCCATTCTTGTCAATTCTTGAGACTTTCTCAAACTAGATTCTACTACTTCCAATCTTCCAAGAAAAGTTTCCCTGGTGAACTTATCAATAAAGGGCATCAAAAATTAAATCATCTAGGCTACTTGCTTGAATGATGGTGTTAAATTTTTCAAGATCTTCAATAAAACTTCATCTTCTTCCTTGGATCCACCATATGACTTGATTCCTAAAAAAATCTCAAATATCCTACTAACATAGCTTCTTATAGATTCATCTTCCATCATTTTAGCATCTTGAAACAAGCATATCCGATTTTGTAACCTTATTCTCTTTATATGTTTATCCCCTTCAAAAGAGATTATAAATCTTTCCAAATCTTATGAGATGTATCTAATGACTTTACTTGACTGTATTCATTCTCAGGAAGAGCTGATAGTAAGGCTTTTCTAGTTCCTATATTGCGCATGAACATATCTCTTTATGCTTCACTGTATTCCTCAAGCTTGGTTTCTTCCACAATCTTTTTGTTGTCCTTTCTCAAATGTCAATATCCTAGACCCATACATAGCAAATGAATCTTCATCTACTCTTTCCAGTTGTCATAATTAACTCCATCAAACTTAGGAGTATCCTTTCTGAAATGACTTGCCATTGATCTCCCAAAGCTATTAAGCTTTTTCTTGGAGGACTTGATGCTCTAAACCCAATTGTTAGAATATATAGTCCACCAATATAACTGAGAGTGGGGAGGTTGGCGAATCAACTATATAACCATTATCACAATTATCAACCTTATTAGATCTTAACCATATGAGCAATATAATAAAAAACCACAACAAGATACTCATGCATAATAATACCAAATATGTTAACTAGGGAAACCCTTGATTAGAGGGAAAACTCTAGTGGGGATGGTATCCACAAGATGATGTACTAATATAAATATTCCTTTCTAGAGGATAGACCTTGTTAGGAGTCTTATGAAAACATTTAGTACATATCATTCCATTTTAGGAGACTTTGAATCCCTATTAGGAGATTCCAACCCTATTAGGAGTTGTGTCAACCTTGTTAGGAGTTGTAGAAGGTAGATGGACCCACTATCCAAAATTTTTTGGAAGCAAGACCAATGAACCCACTGTCCAAATGATCTCTATATTATTACTTGCAAAATAATAGAATTAAATTGTACTTCTCCTTCCCCTTTCTCCATCCTATGAACTAAACTTTTTCTCCTTCTAATCTTGATGCTAGATCACAAAATTTGCATCTAATAATCCTTTGGATCACTCACTCACATTTACCAAACACTCTACTCTTGTTCAAACTTCCTTGAACACTTTGCATACAACCACACTATACAATCAAGGAAAATACTTTCCTTTATACCAAGTCCTCAAAACAATTCCATGAGTCATCCTTGAGGCTTTACCAATTAATTATAATAGGACCAAAATAAGATAATTAATTACTTTGCAATCATATAATGTCTATTGGCTCACAATCTTTACAACTTCTCACATGTATGACATCAAGACTTGCGCACTCAATGATGTCATCATTAGATTGTCCTCTATCACTGTATAACTTCACATACCCTGATTATAACTCTGTTAAGAGATAAAGTACAATCATTTGAAACTATTTTTTAGGTGTTCTATTTTTATACTACTCTCTGTAAATCATGTATATCTTTTGTATCTCTTCAACTTATGTTATGCACACTTAACCTTGTCATCAAGAAAAAATGTGGAATATGTTATTTACCATGCATCGCCTGATCATTAAAACTCTATCCATACACCCACGATCAAGAAGTAAATGTATTTTTGCTGCTTAGGGTTTTTGGAAATTTTTCATTCCTCATGAAAAAATCCCTAATTATTGTTTCCCTAATGTCTTTTGTGCCCTAGATTCTCTAAAGTTGGTTGAAATTGTTCGCATGTTCAAAAATGCATGGGAAGGTTTTTATAATAAGCCCTAAAACCTTTGAAAATTATTTTATTATTTAATTGTCACAAAACCTTTTTAAATATTTTTGTGAAAAATTTGTTTTACCCTGGCACTTGATTCTTTTTAACCTTAAGTTTTCCTTGTGTTAGCTTGCCCTTCATTTTCTTTTAAGTTTCTTAACCCAAGGAGAGTTATTTTCATGATCGTGGATCAAAGGTAGATTGATGATCGTCACTTTCTCGCTCTTTAAATATGCATGACAATTAACTAAAGTGATAAAGTAACCATTTGACACCTATCCCCATGCCCCCCCTTTCCTTTTTTTTTTTAAAGCATTGTAAGATCATGCAGGTTACTAATAGCTAATCATGAGAAGATCAATGATCATCACATTCCCACTTTCTGAAGATGTGTGATATTTAACTAAAGTAGGGAAGCAACAAGCTTCCATTTGGAAATGTTGGGCCCACATCTATTTTTAGGCCACAAAAAGGAACTGTGTCAAAGAAAGTGATAGAGTGGCATTTTTTGGTTGGTTGAAGATACTAACTAGGACAAAAGAGTGTCAGTTTTATAGAACTACTTGACCTTATTTGATCAACGGTTATCACTTCCCCGCATTTTGAAAGTGCTTGAAGTTTAACCAAAGAGGGGAAGTGAGGTGATGACATGTGGATGTGGTGGGGTCAGCCTTTTTCATGAGTTGCTAGATAATGTTGAGTTGGATGAGGTGCCAGATGGTGAGTCCTGATTTACAAAAGGTGCAATGTATAAAAGAAGGTATGATACTGAGTTGTATTAGTGGGCCCAAAGTTTTGAAGTGAATGTAGTGTCAACTAGAATCTTTTAGGATTGTTGATCAAATGAAGATCGATGATCATCGCTTCCCTTCATTTTGAAGATGCTCAAACTTTAGCTAATGCAGGTAAGCGACATGTTGACTGGTGTACGAATTCTCAAAAAGGTAACACAAATTTTTGGATTTTTAAAACATAATCGTCTAATTTTGCATAGATTGATGGAACAAGTTTTTAGATAGTTAGAAGGAAAAGGTTGATGTGTTATGTTCTTATGCTCATTCATAATATCAGGAGCCTCCAATTTTAGAGTTAATATGCTATGTTGGATTGTAAGCTTGTATGATCGTGAGATCACAAGGGAAAACCATGAAGGCTTATGAATCTACTAAAGAAAGGCTACAATTAGCAGATGGTTGGGAGCTGAAAGTAGTGACTAAGAATAAAATTCTAAAGTCATGACAAAGAGTTAGTTAACCATGATTGAAAGATTGTAAGATAAGAAAAGGTGAGACTTGATGTTTCATAAAACTATGATTGTAATAACTAAGATACCTGTTGGTGATGCTACGAAGGGTTAGTAAAATGTTAAGCATAATTTTTCAGCTCCAAAAGAGGACATAACTTTCAATGTTACGATCTTACAATAAGTTGTGGCTCATAAGATCGTGAGAAACTTAAAAGACTTCTTTGAGGATACAAAAAGTAAAAAATTGTAAGATCGTAAAGGCCTTATTCCAAGATTACAAGGATATGAGGGGTTTCAATGTCAAAGTGAATCAATAGAATAGGGCATAGATCAGCATTGAACAAGCAAGAAGGATGAGCATTGGTGCTTGATCTACACAACAATAATGGTGATCTTATTTTCATGTGGAAAAAAATTAGATTTAGATATTTTAGATGAAATCAAATTCACTGAGTGACCCATCAAGAAAGAAAGAAATGTTTGGGAAGTGATTGTAGATATTAAGGCTATGCCAATAGGATCTAGTTGAAGATTTACATGATTAAAGGTAGTAGAAGACAAATAGAATTAAGTTGAAGACCCCTATAATAAGTGTCTCTTGCCAGCTTTATAACTACTTTCCCAATTTTATCAGAATAAAGAGAATGTTTTAAATGTAACATTGAAAAATATCTTTGCATTTTTTTTCCAGTAAGATTTTAACATTTGCCCTCCCATCTGAAGCTTTTTGAAATCCATCCTATATAAGGATTCCTAAGATGTGGGGTAAGGGTTCTAGTTTTTGTTGAAATTTTTTTCAACTATTGTGATACCACATGTTAGTTCTAGTTTTTGTATAATTTTCCATTGCTATGATACTACCATCCTCAACATTTTTTCTCTATTATGAAAAACATTGTAATTTCTTTTAAGCATCTAGATAATGTAGTCATCTAGTGTGTATTCTCTAAGTTTTTACATATATTTGATGTATTGGTTTTAAGGAAATGAATACAAAACTTTGTTGAAAGTTTTAATCTGAACCTTGTCTCCTTTTTATGGGTTTGTAATTTTCTGTGATATATGTACAAGGTGCATATTGTCCAGTTGTAGCTTGGTTTTGAAGTTGTGTGCCATTGTGTATTTTATTGTTGGGTCAAGGACTTGAGAAAATTTCTTGATATGCATTGACAAAATTGTAGGGATCATGGGAGGATTTGATAAGTATGAGTTTCATTTTGAAGATAGATGTCTATTTGTAAGGTAAATGGATAGATCTAATATCTAGGTATATGAGTATATCTTGGGTATCCTTGTGTATGTTCTAACTTATTTAATGCCCAATGGATAAGGGAATGATCAGTTTGGAGATTGCATGTTTATTGTTGTTCATACTTGGGATTTGCTAATAATCAACACATTAATCAAATTCTTTTCCTATTTATGTTGAAGAGCTGAAAAGATTTACCCTCACTTAGCTTGTAAAGCTCATAGGTCATGTTATTTGTTATTTCATATCTACGTTGTTTTCACAAGTAATAGAAGATTTGGGGTTTCAATCTACTTTCTCTAGATTCTATGTATGTTTTGGAAACTAGTACCATATGAAAGAATCTAAGGTTTACCCACTTGGGTTTTGCAGAGCCTAAAGTAGAAGAAGGATTACAACCTTATAGTTTTCCTTGATTTCTGAATGGGTATGTTGAACATGGGAATTAGTTACCCCTAGATGTATTTATCCCTATCATTGGGTTATTTAAAAGCTATTAATTTAGGAGACCACACAATCTTCATAGAATTACTACTATGTTGACATCAATGAAAAACATAGTCATGAATGCAACATGTCACTACTACCACATGCTATCTAATGCTTAGGATACTCCCCCAAAGGAATACCATCAACATTCATACCTCGATGTCTGAATGGGTATGTTGAACATGGGAATTAGCTACCCCTAGATGTATTTATCCCTATCATTGGGTTATTTATAAGTTGTTAATTTAGGAGACAACACAATCTTCATAGAATTACTACTATGTTGACATCAATGATAAACATAGTCATGAATGCAACATGTCACTACTACCACATGCTATCCAATGCTTAGGATACTCCCCCAAAGGAATACCATCAACATTCATGCTAACAACTAAGGTCAATCGGAAAGAGAGTTTAGTGGTCTTGCCCTAAAGCTATTTGGACATTGGGTCCTTTTTCCTTCCACAACTCCTAATAGGGTTGGAATCTCCTATAAAAGATTCAAAGTCTTCTAACAGGGACTGATATGTATTTAATGTATTTCATTGAATCCTAGTAGAGTCCATCATCTTTCAAGGAACTTATATATTAGTACATCATTTTGTAGGTACCATCCCCATTAAGGTTTTCCCTCTAATCAAGGGTTTCCCTAGTTAACATATATGATGTTATTGTGTACAATGATCTTTCTATGGTTGTTGCATCTATTTTTTACATCCTTTGGAGTTAATAAGGATATTGAGAGTTGTTTTAATTACATAATTGATTCATCCCCTCCCCACTCTTAGTTATCTCGATGGAATTTACTTTGTGACAATTGGTATCAAATCTTCATGTCCTTGAAGGAAAAGTTAACAACTTAAGGATATATGTGGCATAGTTCAAGAAAGAGAGTCTAAAGTTTGATGGAGTTAACTATGACAATTAGAAGGAAATATGAAGACACATTTTCTTTACATGGGTCTAGGTTATTGGTTAATTACTAAGAGTAAAAAGGTTGTGATTGAAGAAAAGGATATTGAAACTTGTACTAAAAATCAGAGATATGTATTCATGCTAAATATGCTTGGTAGAGAAGCATTGTTATCAACTCTTCCAAAAACTAAATTCACTCAAGTAAAATCTTTAAGATTAGCTAATGAAATTTGGACTACTTTTCAAAAAAAGTATTTTTGAAGGTGATGATCATGTTCAAAAGGTTAGATTACAAAATTGGATATGTCTATATCAAGATGCTAAATATTAAGCAACCCCCCTCAAAAAAGAGATATAAAAATATTGGCGAATCTTACACTATTTAAATATTTTTATAACTAAACTTTATAAAAATATTGCAATTTTAAATATTTTTAAGAACTAAATTATTAGCGAAAATTTCTTAAAATTAGCCAATTAACGAATATTATCGAGTAAAAAATACCTTAGCTAAAATGATGGAAGATGTATCTTATAGAGGTTATTTTGGTAGAATAGCAAAAAATGTTGCTAGAGTGAAGACTTGTGGAGGATCTAAATCTAAAGATGAGCTTATATAAAAGATATTGAAGACTTTGACACCTCATGTAGATAGATAACACAAATGATTGAATAATTCATTCTCTTACTACGAACATTTACAAGTGATACTCTTCTTGGGAGATTACAGTCAACATAAATATGGACGAGATAGAGTGGAGAATTACCTAATGTTGAAACTTCTTTCAATGCATCAAGTGTTCAGCCTATGTTACTAAGAAGTATATGAACTAGTGGAGATTATGCTAGCAACAACCAAAAAGAGTGGAAGAAGAAAAGAAGATTGAGGAAGGACTTTCCCTGCTTATGAAGAGAGAACCTAAAGGTAATCCAATATCTAAATGTAGGACTTGTAATGAATATGGTCATTATTCTTCTAAGTGTCCTAAGAGAGTAAGAAAGACTAGAAAGAAATTCAAATCAACAAAACCTAAGGAATGCCTTTCTTAAAATGATGACAATGAATTAGATGAAGAAATCTTCAGCGATAGTGATGATGAAATTGGATTTCTTGCTATTAAGGAATAAAGCCCTAAAAAAGAAGAAATTAGAGAAGAAAAAGTATTAGTGTCACAAATTGAAAATAAGATATCTAATTGGATTATTGATAGTGGTTGTTCCCTTGACATGACTCTAGATATGAATAAGTTTGTTGAATTCAATAGTTATGATTGAGGAATTGTTAGAGTTGGAACCAATGCAACTTGTCATTGATGTGATATTTCTTGATGTATGTGAGTGTGTTATCTAATGTTGTTAAGATGATGTATTACTTAGCATCGTGTGGTGATTTATCCCTCTTGTGTGACTATTCTTAGTCATCACATGTAATGTGACTTGATTGATGTCTTATTTTATTTGGCTAGTGGATCTTTCCACATGTTGTTTGGGCTAGCATTATTTTTCAATATTTTCCTTGCTTGGACTAGTCATCAAATTCCTCTATCTCTCTCTTTGTGACAATTGTCACACTTGAATTATTGTTGAAATGAGCTCTTTTGATGATTTACTTTTGGAATTGACAATTACCCCATTTGGGCTTTTGATTTTGTTTCATAGTGACTATTCCACATATTTTCTACCACTATCTAGTCTTATATTGTGACTCTATCATGTTCATTTTGAACCTCTAGTAGTATGTACAAGGGATGAAATCACAAATAACATACTAGTGTGTTTGTGAATAGATGTAAATGTGTTACTAAAAATGTACTTGATTAAATGATGATTAAATGTAATGTTTGTTAGAAACTATAATTAGAAAATTATTAGGTTGTCATTATTGTCAAACCTATTGGTGAGACAATTTACTATCTAATCTAAGTATCATATCTATCTCATTGATGAAGAGGATTTGAGAAGTTGTTTATAACAAAAGAATCTAGAGGATATGTTGAGTTATGAAATGGAAAATAAAAATGGACATTTGATTAGTTGGAATTTGATAAGATAAATTGATTGTTTAAATCATGTTACAAGAGGAGAAGATAGTAATATTCAAGTCTTGAAAGTGTGAACAAAGATAGATCCAATGTATAGGCATGACTGAGTAATAGAGTAGAAGGTTAAAAATTTTGTTGTACATGTTGAGTGGTGCTAGTGTCCACCGAGCACTAAAATACACCATAAAAGTTAGTGTTGACTAAGCATCAGTATCGACCAAGTGATAGTGTATGTTCCAAGCAAGAAATTTAGTAGTGACTAAGTAAGTCAGGGATGACTAAGTATCAAAACATAGTGTTGGCAGAGGAACAACATTTTAACTATTTATGAGAAATCATAATTTCAAGTCGACTAAGTTGATTTAGTGGACTATGGAAATCATGTTGAAGATAAGGATCAATGAGTTGGATCATTTAATACCAGGAGAGGATTAGGTAAACTAAGGATTGGATTCTAAGAGAAGTTCCTAGAAAAGAAGAGGAAAAAAAAGATGATGATTAGATACATTGTATGATGATGGATCTAATCGTATACCCTAAGATCTAAAGTGATGTTTAAGTGAAAAAAAGATCAAAATTACCTATTTAACGAGGTACATGGGTGGAATTTCCATATGTGCAAAGGAGATGTTCTAGAGAGTTAGAAAGTTGGAGGAGTTGTTGATGTTATTGACTGGTGAATCTAAGTAGAAGGCTGAAATGAGTTAAGAAGAAGTGACGAGTGATTGCTTGAATCATTTCCAAGTGAATCCAAGATTGAGATGATGATGGAGGCTAGATAGTGAATTGGTTTATGAAATGAATAGAGATATGTACGTGCAAAGTGAAATGTACTTAACAGATCAAAACTTGATGTTACTTTCTAACCATTGTAAACAATATTTGAAATCCTTTAATCAAGGTTGAACTAATAGTCATATGTAAATCCTTTTAATAGGGTGAAATTCTAAGGGAATGCTCTAAATTCCTCTAACAAGACCACTCCTAACAAGGTGTTTAAATCTTTTAAAAAGGTTACATTTCATAGTGTGTTTTGTAACCTTTAATAGGGTTGGCTCTTAACATAGCTCACTTTAGAAGAGTAAACATTAGTGACACATTGCTGGTGGTTTTTTCCAAATTGGGTTTCCACATTAAATCCTAATGTCAAACTTGTGTGGATGTTATCTATGGTTTTTTACTAATTAATGTTTACATTCTGCAAGTCTGTTATATTTAGAATAGTGGACAACTAGTTGATGTTACTAATAGTTGACTATAGGAATGATAAGATTTGAAGTTGCTTAAGTATTTGTTGGTTCAATTGGCACATCTAGACCTTGGATAATTGATTCATCTCCCTCTCTTAGTTATTCTAAATATTTGGTATTAGAGTATTGGTGCTTGTAGAGAGAAGTTTGAAGGTACTCAAAGCTAAAGATCATGATGTACAGAAAGGAGGTACCAAAGTGGAACAAAGAGAATTTTCTTGCATGGAAAATGTTGATGAGGCTACATATAGTTGTTATTGGTGATGCTACATTGGATTTTCTAGACAATGCATATGTGAATATTACAATAGTCTTTCTGACTACTCAACAACTAAAAGAAAAGAAAGAACACAATCATGCAATGTTGGAGATTGCTTTAGCCCTAAGCTATACTAAGTTTGATGACATAAGAGGATGCAAGAATGAAAAATAAATGTGGGATAAACTGAAGACCATATATGGAGGAGATGATACTATTTTGAGAGCCAAATAAAAAAGTTTGAGAGCAAATTTTGATGAAATGAGAATGACAGAAGGTGAGAACATAGTTTAGTAATATCCAAGAATCAAAGAGGTTGTTAATGCTATTCAAGGTGCCAATGGAAATATTGAGGATGAAATAGTGATCAACCATGTATTGAGTACTCTACTTCCTATTGATGCTATTAGGGTTTATGCAATACAAGAACTGAGATGTACACCAGGTAATGACCTAACTCTTGAAGGTGTAATTGGTAGGCTTACTACTTTTAAGATGTCTAATTTTGATAATTACACTCCTACTATTGTTGAATTCTATTTTAAATCACAAGCGATTCTTAGCAAGGAAGGAAAAGGAAAATGTGTGAAAAGTGATAGTGATACTTCTGATGATGAACTTGATGAACTTGAGGCACTGATAGCTAGAAGATTTGGAAGAGGCAAACGAAAATACAAAGGTAAAATTCTCATAATCTATTTTTCATGCAACAAGGTTGGTCATATTTTTGCAAGATGTCCTGACAAAGAAGACAAGGATGAAATAAAGGAAAGAAAGTACAAAGGAAGAAGATATGACTAAGACTACAAGAAGAATAAGGACTACAAAGGTAAAGGCAAGAAATCTTATTATATTACTGAAGAAGAAACTGATACTGAATCTACAAGTAATGATGAAAAAGTAGTCTATGTTTCACGAAAGAAGATTTCGATGAAGATGAGAAAACTTCTTTAATCTCTTATTTGAATAAAAGTGATAGATGGATAATTGATAGTGGCTATTCTAATCACATGACTAGTGATAGAAGTAAATTTGAGAACATTGGGCCATACAAGGGTAGTTGTGTTAAATTTGGTAATAGTGTTCCATGTATTGTGAATGATAAAGGATTAATACAACTAATTGATAAGATCAAGTTTGATAATGTTTATTGGGTTGAAGGAATTAACTATAATCTATTGAGTGTTTGATAGTTAAACAAATCGGGTTATAGAGTTGAATTCCATCACAAGATGGCCAAAATATTTGATGCTGATGGTAAACTAATTGGAAGTGGTGACCAAACAAGAGGTAACTTGTTCTATCTAGATTTATCTAATGAGACATGTTTGCTTGCACAACATGAAGATATTTGGTTATGGAACAATAGGTTATGTCATGTAAATTTTGACAATTTGGTTAGCATTAGTATTGGGGTAAATACGTACTTTACTATTTACACTTACTTAAGTTTACTTAGGTTAATGCATTATTTAATTATATTGCATTGTTTTATTATTTTTATTTATGAGACACTTAGGAGTTTGTGCAACCTTGTGAGTTGTCATGTTGACAACACAGGAGTACGCACCTCTATTTGAGCACATGGTGTCTACAACACTATTTTGTGTGTCCCACCCTTGTAGACTTATCCTCACATTATCACACTTACTTCTATGGTTAATGGAGGATAATCCATATCTAGTGGACATGTGCTTGGTTGTATGACACTTCATGGTGCTAACTTCTATGCATTCTAGAAGCTCTCCTGAGGCCTTTATATTCAGGCACTCCTAGTGTACTCTTAATGATCAAGTTATTGAATATATTATTATTTTGATCATACTCTCTCCATTTTTGGTCTACAGTTGTGCTTGTGTTTGAGTTCTTAGTTTTTGGGTGAATTTTTTCTTTAGGAAAATTCTTACATGGTATCAGAGCTTGGAGACTTTCTCATCACATAGCCATTCGAGACCTCTTGTTTGCTTCGTCACCTCAACCTGAATTTGGAGTGCTACAAAAATTGGGAGCGTCTAGCACCAGATCTGACCTCTCCATTGCGTCCAAAATGCTGAACCAGTGAAAATCAACTATAAGCACGGCTACCTTGGCTCAAAGTCAACTGTGAGGCAATTTTTTTTTGCAAATTAGAACCCAGAGGCTCCAATTTACGGTATGGGTATGATCATTTTCGCAGATTTATGAATTAATTTTCGATTTGCAAATTTTATTTTTCTCTGCTATTTATTTTCCATCCAATTATTTTCAAAAATTTGGAGAAATTCTTTTTAGCAGACCCGATCAGTGACACCCCAGATCTGCCTTTTTTGGTTTGGAGGATATTATTTATTTCACAGGGAATATTTGTTGCACAGAGGCTGTACTACGCATTTTGCTTGATCAACAGTCATAACAAATCGGTGGCCCAATATTCCCAACAGGCTCAGCCCTACCTCAGGCACCGACTAAAATTCTGGCCAATCTCTAACCGGCGATCTACATACACCCCCAGTCGGCGAAACAAACAATCGGCGACAAGCCGAAATGATAATCACCTTCAACCCACTGGCTGCCAGACTTAGCATCCGAGGAGGCTTCTTTGCTTTCTTTGGGTTGTAGTTTATTTATAAATAGTGCAGAGAAAGCTTATCCCACCAATGTGGGATTAATACCCACGAATCTGGCCACCGTAGAGTGCAGAAACCTGGCAATGAAAAACCTTTTCCTGACAAAAATTGCAACAGCTCTAACAACGCAATATTCTGGGAAATTTTGAGAACCACAGAATGGATTCTAGCAGTGCTACAGGTCCCGATGATGACCTGCACAAAGCCTCACGTCAGGCTTTCTCCAATCATCGGGACACACGTGCCGCAATTTAATTTTCCCACAGCCACGTCAACCTGCACAATCAAAAGCAATTTATCGCTCAGTCAGCAATTTGAGAGGTCACGTGCCTACATCAATGCCCAATCACAGGATATGTTGACTTTTTCCATACGTTCGTATGATTTCATATGGTATGGATCATCGAGTCAGCTGCCACGTCATCTAGTGGTTTGATTTTTTGCTGATGTCATCATTTTACAGTGATAAATTTGATGCCTGTCTGGATTTCATTCCAGGGCATTTTACAATTGGGTTGACGATTTTTTGACCGTCAAATCTAGAGTCGTAGTTTCTCTTCCAAACCCCTCTCTAGATTGCTTTTCAGTTTGGAAACCTGACTTTGTAAGCTCCTAACTTGGACATCCGAACTCTGATTCAGGTGCAATTTTTTTTGAAATCAGGTAGAATTTCTTGAATTTTCCAGTGGTGGTGTTGTTTTCTAGTTTTGGTGCACAATTTTTTCAGAATTTTCATTTTTTGGCAATTGTACCTACATAATCCTGCATTTTGCAACTTTAAAAGCTTTGTATGGGCACATCTGATCACTTTTTCAGGTTTCATTTTTTTTTAAAGTGCGTGTTTTTTCATCTACTTTCTAGATCTGAAGTTATATTCTAGGGTTGTGTGGACAAATTTCTCACTTTCAGAATTAGGCCTTCTTTGGCATTCTAATGCTTTGATTCTTTTTTAGAATTGTTGTAAAACTAAGCTACAGTGCTTTAGTGATAGATTTTAGCCTCATAAGCCAGTTGTAAAAGAAAAATTAGAAAGTCCACTTTGTTCATTTTGACAAGTGGCTCATTGTAAACACACTACTTATAAAGTGCCAAAGCATCTCTTTTGGGGGGGTCTTTTGATTGAGTGAAAAGGGGGGGTGTGTACTGTGTTTTCTGTGTCTCTCTATTGTGTTCTTTCATTTCTGCATCATGGGTTTTAAATGTCCTCCTCTAACTTCACACAACTATTCTACATGGAAAGATATTGCATGGAGTAGATTAATGGAAAAAGGATATAGTTTGTATGTAGGTGGTACAATTACCAAACCTACTGATGCTAAAGAGATCATTGATTGGAAAAGACAAGATCAACAAGCTTTAGGTTTTATCAGGAGTTGTGTACATAGCGATCTTCTCTTCCACATTAAAAATTATTTAGAATCTAAGGAAGCTTGGGATAAACTTGAATAGTTGTATGATAAAGTTGATGAAGAAAAGGGATCTCAGATTGAGGATGATCTACTTCTCATAGATCCTAAAAATTATGACAAAATTCAGGATTATATCATCAAAGTCAATGAGTATAGGTCACTTCTAAAAGATTGTGGAAATCCCATGAAGGATGATAGGTTAATTCATCATATCCTGAAGAAGCTACCTTTTGAGTATGCTAACTTTGTTTTGAGTTTTAATACTCACAAGTTGACCATGGGATTTTCTTACCAGAAGCCTTCCTTTGATGTATTTGCACACATATTGATTGTTGAACAATCTCACTTGGTGGATGTTGGTCTGCTCAAGTCATCTAAGACCAAAGCCTTAGTAGCTTGTGATGATCACACATCTAGTCAAGGGGGAAAACACAAGAAGAAGAAGAAGTAGTGGAAGCAAAAAACATAATCTGAGACACAACATGACTCCTCTCAACAAGGTGGTTCTTCTTCAAACAAGAAAGGAAGTAATGAAAAGAAGGACAAACTCTTTTGTGCATATTGCAAAAAGCCAAATCATGACGAGCATCATTACAAGACAAAAAGAATTGATGAGTTAGAAAATCTACTCAAGAAGAATAAGATTCAAGTGCCAAGTACTTCCAAGGATTCTACTCCTACCTCTTTGAAGGGTAAAGGTCAAGCACTTATGGCCAACACAAGTTCTTCTTCGGAATAGATACTTGACTCAGGTGCCTCCTACCACATGGGTTCTTCAAAGCAAGATTTTTCTTCATTGAAGCAATCAAAGGTACCACACATCTTCGTGGGAGATGATACTAAAATGGAAGTTGAAGGGAAAGGACATGTAGAAATGGAAGATGGGGAATTCAAAGATGTTCTCTATGTTCCAAATTGAAGCTCTAATCTCCTATCAGTTTACCAAATCACTCACCTTGGAGATGGTCATAACGTTGAGTTCCTTCTCGATTCAGTGATGGTGCGAAGTCTCAAAGATGATTCATTGGTAGTAGTGGGGAAAGTCAATGATGACAAAAGGATTTATTCCTTCTCCCACTTTGTGCCTAAGAGTTCTTCTCAAGCCTCATTAACTCACTCTACTTCAAACAACAACTTATGGCATGAGCAGTTTGGTCACTTTGACTACCGCTATCTTCAACAACTTTACACATACCAAATGGTCAAAGGTCTACCTCAAATCAACTTTTCTAAGGGTAAATGTTCATTAGATTCAGTGGATATGCATCCAGAGGGGAAGTTACAAAGAGGGAAGTCTTCTAGAGCAACAAGTGTTCTTCAAATGGTTCACATGGTATTAGCAGGTCCTTTTGCATTCAGCCAAGGTCACTACATACTCACTTTTGTTGATAACTTTTCAAGGTTCACTTGGGTCTACTTTCTGCATAGTAAGAATGAAGTTTTGGATGCATTTCTAGACTTCAAAGCTCATGTAGAATGCAAATCTAGAAAGGCCATCAAAGTACTCTGAATGGACAATGGAAACATGGATGTGAATAGAAGACTTAATGAATTTTATAGACATGAGGGAATTGATCTTCAGACTCCTTCAACATTCAGTCCACATAAGACAGATGTTGCAGCATTGAGGATTAGGACTCTTAATTCTATGGCAAGTTGCATGATTCATGCCAAGTCTCTCAATCCATCATTAGAAGTCGAAGCAATCTCTAGTGCCACTCACATTCTTAATCATTCTCCTCATCCAACCTTAGATGGAAAAACTCCTTTTGAGGCATGGTGCAGTAGAAAACCTATTGTGAAACACTTCAGAGTCTTCGGTTGTCCTGCATGGGAAAATAGATCTTCCAGGGGTTGCAAGGAAAAAACATCTCGGCCTTGTACTTTCATTGGTTATGAAGAAGGTGTGAAGGCATATAGGCTTCTAGATCCAAAGACTCATAAGATTTTTGTGGAGAAGGATGTTCACTTTGAGGAATGTTCTCTGAGCTTATCCTCTACTCCTCTCTGCACTTCATATACAGTGGAAACTGATAGTGACACCAGTGATAGTGCTTCAACAGGTTCAGACACGTGGGGTTCTATCGACAGTTGCAGCGAGAGGTCACATCAGTCCAGTCCACGTGCTTATATTGCCATAGTGAAAGGTCCATCTCAGCATGGTACATGTCATCTTCCAGCTCCAACATCATTTGACTTGGGAGACAGACTTGAGGACTTACATCTTCTCATTGATGATGATTCTTCTACAGTTGTTGTGAGGGCTCACTCTGACCCTCATGTCCATTCTCTACATGATCAATCTTCGTAGGTTGGTGTGATTATGGATCCTTATGAATAGCAATTAGTGGACGTCTCTTTGTTAGTAGAGGAGATAGATGGTTCAGTGGAACAGGTTCAACAGACATCCTTGATAGATCTACATTCATTCTTTTCAACACAGTTGGAAGGGGTGAACTTCAACATTAGTACAGGGATACTTGAGCAGGTTTTCGGGCCAGCACACATCTTCAAGATAGTTGCTTGTGTATTGTTTCTTCCTAAGGGGAGGAACACCATTCTGCATTCTTGGACCAGCTTCTTCATCGAAGCAGCTTTCACTAGTTGGCATTCTTCTTTTGGGGGGGAGCCTATTCTATCTCTCTTCCTTCTCTTATTCTCTTATGTACATACTGGATGTATGTCATAATGGGGGGGGTCTTGATTACTCCATCCATTGATGCATCCTTACTTATCTCTCTTTTTGGGGGAGTGTTTTTCCCATGAGGTTTTCCCTCTTTCCCCGCTTTATGAGAGATTGCATTTCATTATGTACATGGGTACCTTACATGGCCTAGTAGCTGGGACCCATTATGCATCTTCATCCTAGTTTGTAAGCTTAAGGGTATTCCCCTAAGTTGCACTTAAGGGTGGGTGTTGGTGTAAATACGTACTTTATGATTTACACTTACTTAAGTTTACTTAGGTTAATGCATTATTTTATTATTTTTTATTTATGAGACACTTAGGAGTTTGTGCAACCTTGTGAGTTGTCATGTTGACAACACAGGAGTACGCACCTCTATTTGAGCACATGGTGTCTACAACACTATTTTGCGTGTCCCACCCTTGTAGACTTATCCTCACATTACTACACTTACTTCCATGTTTAATGGAGGATAATCCATATCTGGTGGACATGTGCTTGGTTGTATGATATTTCATGGTGCTAACTTCTATGCATTCTAGAAGCTCTCCTGAGGCCTTTATATTTAGGCACTCCTAGTGTACTCTTAATGATCAAGTTATTGAATACGTTGTTATTTTGATCATACTCTCTCCATTTTTGGTCTACAGTTGTGCTTGTGTTTGAGTTTTTAGTTCTTGGGGTGAATTTTTCCCTTAGGCAAATTCTTACAAGTAGTAAAATGAAAAGAGTAAGAGGTTTTCCAAATTTGAAGAAACCTAACAATACTATGTGTAAACAATGTCTATTGGGAAAAATGACAAAGTCTAGTTTCAAGAGAAAAACATATTCATCTGTTGATATTTTGGAATTGGTTCATACTAACTTATGTGGACCTATTGGTGTTCAGAGATATAGTGGAGAAAAATATTCCATTCTATTTATTGAGTTTACTCTAGAATGATAACTGTGATATTTCTTAAAGAAAAATATGATGCTTTTCAGTTATTTAAGTGGTATTTGGCCAAAGTTGAAAAGAAGAAAGGGAAGAGTCTGAAGTGCTTGAGACTTGACAGAGATGGTGAATTCATTCCTAATGAGCTCAACATATTCTACAATGATAGAGGAATCAAAAGACATATGTCAGCACCCATACCCCTCCTCAAAATGGAATAGCTAAAAGGAGAAATAGATCAATCATGGATTGTGCTAAAACATTTATGATCGAGAAAAATGTATCACAAAAATACTGGAGAGAAGCTATAAGTACAACTGTCTATACATTGAACATAGTATAGGTCAAGAAAGGTACAAATGCTACACCTTTTGATTTGTGGTATGGTTATGCTCCTAATGTGAAGTATTTCAAAGTTTTTGGAAGTAAATTTTACATACTTAAAGATGAAAAAAATGGAAAATTGGATGCTAAAATTGATGAGGGCATATTCTAGGATATTCCACTAAGAGAAAAACTTATAAGTGTTTGAACTCAAACACTAAAAAAGTTGTGGAAATTGCAAATGTTAAAGTTGATGATTACATAGAAAAGAATGAAGTTGAATGCAAAATAAAATCTAAAGACTACATTTCATTCATATATGTGCTTGATAATGCTCCAAGCAGTCCACCTGGACAAGAAAACAAAGTTGTAGATCCTTAGCAGACTGAGAATGCCAAGTTGCAATAGCCAGTTGCCCGACAATAGACTGTAGGTGTCAAGAAACAAGGAAATGATGCTAAGTCACAAACAAAGGAAGACAAACATCAAGAACACAATTTTGGGCATGCAAAAGATGAACTAGAACTTGAACAAGAGAGAGATAATGAGCTTGAAATCATTTTTCAAGATGAACCCGCTGAAGGAAAAAAAAGAAAAGAGCCTGTATTAGCAAAATTAGTGAGAAGGCATCATGCACTTGAAAAATCATTGTAGATAAAGAATCTAGTGCTATGACAAGAAAAAGACTCAGAAGTAATACATGCTTACTTTGTGAGTTTGAGCCGAAATCTGTGAAAGATACTTTGGAGAATGAAGATTGGATACAAGCAATAAATGAGGAAATTGAGTAGATTGAAAAGAATAAAACATGGACCCTATACCTAGAACTAAAGAAAAAAATGTTATTGGAACAAAGTGGGTATTTAGGAACAAGCTGAATGAAAATGAAGTCACAAGGAACAAGGCTAGATTGGTATGCAAAGGATATGCACAAGAAGAAGGTGTTGACTATGGGAGACATTTTCCCCTATAGAAAGACTAGGAGTTAGAACACTACTTGCATATTCTTTTTATAAAGGATTTAAGGTATATCAAATGGATGTCAAATATGCATTTATGAATGAGATACTTGAAGAATAAGTATACATAGAGAAGCTTGAAGGATTTTTGGATCCAAGCAAGAAAAATATGGTGTGTAAGTTGCACAAAGCTTTATATGGTTTGAAACAAGCCCCTAGAGTATGGTATGAAAGCCTGCATAACTATTTGGTAAAGATTGGTTTTGCAAGAAGAAATGATAACAACAATATGTACTTGAAGACTGGAAACAATAATAAGGTATTGCTATCTGAAATTTTTGTTTATGATATCATATTTGGAGGCAATGAAGCATTATGCAAATCATTTGCTAATGAAATGAAGAAGGAATTTGAAATGTCAATGTTTGGAGAGATCAAATTCTTTGTTGGCTTACAAGTATATCAAATAAAGCAAGGTATCTTCATTACTCAGTCCAAATATACCAAGGATATATTGAAGACTTTTGGGATGGAAGATTCAAGACTAGTGAGTAATGCTATGTCTACTGGACATAAGTTATCTAAGAATGATGATTTTTTTGATGTGAACTAGACATTATACAAATCAATGATTGGAAAATTATAATATGTTGTTCATAGAAGACCTGATATTGCATTAGCAGTTGGGATAGTTGCAAGATTTTTTGCAAATCCTAAGGAAAACTACAATCAGGAAGTAGAACTACATTTTCCAATCAACAACTAAAGCTGAGTATGTGGTAGCAACACTAAATTGTTCAAATATCATATGGATCAAACAATTTTTGAAAGGTATGAAGGAATAAATGACTGATCTAGTGGTTATCTATTGTGATAACACAAGTGTTATTAACGTATCAAAGAATTCTATAATGCACACAAAGACAAAACACCTTTCTACCAAGTATCATTACTTTAGAGAGATAATTCAAGACAAAGAAGTGAAATTGGAATATTTGAATACTAAAAAAATAGATGCCATATTCACTAAAGCTTTACCTAAAGATGCTCATGAATATCTTAGAGGTAACCTAGGGGTGATTCCCCTAGACAAAGCTACTTAAGTAAAGATGGTTCTTTTCATCAAATATGTTGATCATACTATTTATAAATTGATGCAAACAATTCTACTTTAGGATTTGCCTAAGGTAGTAGCGAGGAAGAAGAATATAATGATGGATCAGTCATACAAATATGATAGAAGAAGAATTAGGAATTGATATAATGATATATACATGAGAAATATGTATGACTTAAAAGTGCCTTTGGAATTGTTGTGAAAGAGGGAGAGATTATAGAGTATCTATTCATCATGAGGGAGAAGATGTAATTTAGTCACCTATGGTGTGATCAACATGAGGGAGAGAATATTAGAGAAGAGATTATCTAATAGAGAGATCAAAATTATAGAGGGAGATAATGAAAGCTAGTAGAGATATCAATGCAAGAGGGAGAGATTACTTAGAGGGAGTTTCATACATATCAGAGTTACAGAGATGTGAATCAAAATAAAATTAAGGATATTAAAAAAGATATGATACATTGAGGGTGTTACTAGAAGAAAATACAAGTTTTGGATTGTATGGTAACTAGAAGTATTCTTGAGGTGTTTCCATCAATGCCAAAGAGGGAGATTGTCAGAAACTACAATTGGAACAATTGTTATGTTGTCATTGATGTCAAACCCATTGGTGAGACAATTTACTATCTAATCTAAGTGTCATTATCTATTTTATTGATGAAGAGAATTTGAGAATTTTTTCATAACAAAATAATCTAGAGGATAGGTTGAGTTATGAAGAGGAAACTACAAATGGAGATTTTCTTAGTTGGACTTTGATAAGATAAATTGATTGTTTAAATCATGTTACAAGAGGAGAAGATAATAAAGTCTTAAAATGTGAATAAACAAATAAATGCATAGTTTTGATTGAGTAACAAAGTAGTAGCTTAACAATTTTGACGTACATGCCAAGTGATGCTAGTATTAACCAAGTACTATAATAAGCCAAGAAAAGTTAGTGTTGACCAAGCATCAGTATCAACCAAGTGAAAGTGTATGTGCTAAGAAATAAAATAAGTAGCAACTAAGTAACCAAGTGATGACTGAGTGTCAGAACACAATGTTGGCTGAGGAACAACATTTTAACTGTTTATGAGAAATTATGATTTCTAGTTGATTAAGTTAATTTCTTGGAATATGGAAAGCATGTTGAAGATTAGGATTGATGATTTGGATCATTTAATACTAGGAGAGGATTAGGTAAACTAAGGATTGAATTCTAAGAGAATTTTCTAGAAAAGAAGAGGAAAACAAGATGATGATCAGATAAATTGTATGTGATGGATCTAATCATAAAACCTAAGATCTAAAGTGATTTTTAAGTGAAAAAGGATCAAAATTGCCTATTTAAGGAGGTAAAAGGGTGGACTTTCAATATGTGCAAAGAAGATATTCTAGAAAGTTTGAAAGTTGGAGCAGTTGTTGATGTTATTGACTAGTGAATCTAAGAAGAAGGCTGAAACGAGTTGAGAAGAAGTGAAGAGTGATTGCTTGAAGCATTTCCAAGTGAATCCAAGATTGAGATGACAATGGAGGCCAAACAATGAATCAATTTATGAACTAAACAAAGATCTATAAATGCAAAGTGATTTGTACTTAACAGATCAAAACCTGTTGATACTTTCTAACAATTATAAATAGTATTTGAAATCCTTTAATCAAGGTTGAACTAATAGTCATATGTAAATCCTTTAACATGGTGAAATTCTAAGAGAATTCTCTAAAGTCCTCTAAGAAGGCCACTCCTAATAGGGTGATTAAATCCCTTAACAAGGTCACATTTAACAATGTGTTTCATAATCTTTAATAGGGTTGGCTCCTAACAGAGATCACTTCAAAAGAGTGAAAATTGATGACATGTTGTTGGTGGTTTTTCCAAAATTGGGTTTCCATGTTAAGTCCTAGTGTAAAACTTGTGTGGATGTTATCTATGGTGTTTTATTGATTAATGTTTATGTTCTGCAAGTTTGTTATACTTAGAACAATGGACAACTAGTTGATGTTACTAATAGTTGACTAGAGAGACTGAGCTATGGAATGATAAGACCTAATGTTGTTTAATTATTTGTTTGTTCAATTGGTACATCTAGACCTTGGATAACTAATTAAATCCCTAGTCAGTTATTCTAAATATTCTAACAATATCCTTGAAGGAATTTTGAAAAGATATGTACTTATTTTATGGTAGTTGACTCTTGATCCCTTGCCTCAAAATCCTTTAGTTTCATTGTTCATAGATGATCATGATATGGTTGAATTATTAAAATCATGTAAGTGAAGTATATTAGTTTAGAATGTGCAAATTGTTTTTCATTTCATGTTTTATGTTGATCTTGGCATGTCTTCTCTCTTTTTGTTTAGGATATTTTGTTTGTTGCTTGCCTTAGTAATCATGATTGTCTAATTTTGCATAGGTTGTGTTGTTTTGATTGGTGAATCAAATTCTTAGGTATTAAGACTCTTTAAGCTCCATAATTTCATATGTCTTATCAATAAAATTTTGACACTTTTTGAATTGAGTTAATCAGAGTTAGGACACAAAAGTAATAGCCTCTAGAGTGAAGGCAATTTTTTGCTAATTTGAAATCTTGTGCAAGTAAATAAGTTGTCATTCATTTGCTCACCTAAGATAGGTATTATCTCACCTGGTTATATGGGAAATCTTGTGTGTGAATGTGTTAATGTAAAATGTCACTCTAGGAATAAAAAGCACTTTTTCACACTTCTAGAAGGTGTAAGTTAATGTTTTAGATACCCTTTATTGAGTAGAGGCCAATTCAATCACAATAGGTTAGAATTATGACCACTGGAGAATTTTATAATTTCATGTTATTTCTTAAAGGATGATTTATTATTCCTCGATGATATATTTTGTCTATATTTGGGTTATGTTCTTGGGTTTGCATGTTCATTTTGACACCAATCCACTTTTTTGATGTGAAGTGTAGACTGCAAGTGTTTCCTTCGTAGTGGAGATGTAGCCTTTGATTGATGGGTTGTGAATTATCCACCCTTCAATTTTGATCCTTGTTTTAGGGTTTAATATTGGCACATCCCTTTGTTTCTTCCTTTGTTGAGTGATTAGGATGGTGTTGTTACACCACTAGGGTAGTTAGTGTTAGGTGAGTGTTTAGATGGTTGGTGGTATGGAAAGATTCCCCAACTCATCTAGGGCTAAATTATTGCAAAAGTTGAGAGAGGCTCTCTCCTAGCCTTAATGCTATGTAGTTCTATCTCCTTAAGCTTGTATCTTCAGGATTCCATCTCAATCAAGTTGCTCTTTTATGGTTGACTTGAGGTTAGAGATTGAGTTTAGTAGCAAGTTGGCAGTAGATTTCCTAGCTTGTTGCTAGAGGGACATGGTATCTTTGGACATATTTTACCATCTTACAAGTTGGTATGAAGTTTTTATATGATTTTATCCACTAATGAAATTTATTTCAACCTTGTGGAAATGTGATGCCTTGTTTAGTTGTGTCTAGTGCCCCTAGTCCACAATGATAGTTGAGCTTTTGTACCATGGAAACTGTGTTGCTCCTATATTTGGAGGTTAGTTCTTATTAGTATCCCTTCCTTTGGAAGGAGTGCACTATTGAGCAACTTGGCTATGAGTTTTTGTTGAGCTATCATTTTGCACGATGCTTAATGATAGGAATCCTTTTTGTTAGTGAATAGTTTTTCCCATGAAAGTTTATATATATAAATAGAGAAAAGAATGTAAACTAACAAATGAATTCCTATTCGAGAGGCTTAGGAATTCTCTGCTTAATATTTCCTCAATGAAAACAGGCGCAACTACCTTTATTGCAATCAGAGTTTTCAATTTAAAGGATTCAATAGAAAGATCTTTACAATGAAAAATGATCCGTTGAAAGTGCTGAAACAACTTATTTCATTTCATCAATATGAAACAAACTTTAATGCAAAAGAACCACTCGATTTTAACTATCAAAATGATCCACATAATTGAGAATTAAAACATCGAGCAGGAAATAAAACCACTAGTTTCTCACAAAATTCCCAATACTCAGAATTCACAAATTCAGAATCGATGACAGGCACAGCTAAAAGCTTTAACTAGAATTTATAGAAATACTAAATGAAATAAGCAGATAATAGTATCTACTCATAAAAACCTTCAGCCAAGATTCAAACTATAGAGTTTCAATATGTCTGCATAAATTCTGAGTTGCTACCTCTAAACTGGAAATAAAACCATAACAAAAATAGTTCTGTCTATCGGTCTACCAGAGAAATCCCCCCTAAAACAATACAAATTATTACATTTATAGGCATGGGGCTGGACCAAAGCCAAAATTACCCCGCCAGGAGTTAATCGTCTTTTTTTGCCAAGAAAACTGTCATTCTTGCAAAGAAACTGAAATTGAAAATGGCAAAGGAAAGATAATGAAAACACTATCAAGCGTAAACGCTTGCAACACTATCTCCACTGGCCGTGCCTTTAGCCATTTTCCATGTTTCATACGCAGCCGAAAAGGCTGAGATAACCAATTGATGTGGCAAGCCGATGTAGGAAAATCTCTACTTCCAGACTTCTTTTATCTTCTTCAGCTCAGCGAACTTTTCCTCATGCATCTCTAGATGCTTTAAGTTAATGATTAGCATTGCCTCGGTATGCACCATGTTGGAGAAGTCCTACTTAGCTAGCATCTTTTTACCCTACCACTCCTAAAATTTCCTTTGCACTTCTTTAATTATTTCTTCTGATTGGGCAACGGAGTCATCATCCTTTTCCATGAACTGCTTGGCAAACCATTTGAGATCATTCTGAATAATCTGCTGAATGACTTTGAGTTCTTACAGAGCTTCTTTGATCTCAGATATTCCCTACATCAGCACTTCATTTCTCAACTCAATACAATCTTTAATGACATACAGAGCTTTTTCATCAAGACCGGCTATAGGGCATTTAGCCTAAAACTTTTGTAGACCGAGCTCCTGCACGTCTTCATACCTTTTCATACCCATCATTGCTTGTTTCCACCTTCTTGGAGATATTCAATATTTCTTTTAATGCCTAATCTAAGTGACCTATGTGTTTGATAGTGTTATGCAGAACATCCAGCACCCACTCACCTGCTATTTTTGCCACCACCTTACACTTGTGCAAATTTTCCAGTGATTGCTGGTTGGTCAGGGAAGACATGTCAATGATCGCTGACATCTCACTGACTGGATTAGCCTGGGGATGAAGGATAGCGTTGATATACTGAGCCATGCTTTTAATCATTTCCTTCATCTCTTGCTTATCTTGCCCATCTTTCCACACCCTTTCTATGATCTTCTTGTTGGATACTTCAAAGAATTTCATATCTGTCTCACAGTTTTCCTTTCTGAGGTTGACCTTGGTTATTTGGTAATCCTGAGGAGCTACAGAGTCGTGAGCACTTCCATCAGGTGGTGTGGCTATCTCTGTCACTGACCACCCTGAAGTTTTGTCAAAGTTGATCCTCGACTCTTTTCTCGCTTTCTTCACTTTAGGCGTCTTACCAAGGCACTTGCTAACTAGGTTGTCAATTGGCATGGATATGGGAACAATGCTTCTCTTCTTTTCCATTGATGTCTCCAGCCATTTGGGAGTTGTCTGTTCTTTTTCTACAGTGGAGGAAATATTGACTAGAGTGAGGTTACCCTGTTGATTGTCAGCAGTCACTGACAAGCTCTGAGGCTCTGGGAAATTGTTTTCCATGGGTGGGTCTTCCGCTGCCTCGAGGTCCACAGTTATGGTGCTCTTTCTTTTAGCGATTAGTGCCTTCTTCGTACTCGAGCAAATTATCCTTTTACTTTTTGGAGTTTCCTCTTGAACTTGAAGTTGAAGTGTTTTTGAAATTGCTTCAAGTTCAACTTCAAGTGGACCTGCAACAAATTCAGGGACAATTTGATTAGTTTGCTTCTGGGGAACCCTTTTATCTCTGCTCCTTGAATATTTCTCAGAAAAACTTGGAGTAACTGCCGCCTTTGACTTTATCCATTTGGTAGTTCTGGCTATCACATCCTTGGTATGGGCATACACATCATTCTCTTCTCTTTTCTCCCAGTCAATCTCCAAAATAGGCATGCATTCAATTTGATCTATGTAAAATTGATCAACTATTTCCTCAAAATCATCATCCTTCAGCCCATAAGTATCCAGCTCCACATTGAACATGATGACTTGCTTAATGGTTAAGCATGACAAAAGCCTCTTCCTCACCTTGAATTCATTGTGGCAATTTGCCCAGAAATCCTCTAGCTGTGGGGAGTGAAATAGAGCAAATGCATTTTTGACATTGTTTCTGGTAAAGCCGGTGTAATCAAAATCTAACCGAGAGGTGAAAGGTTTAAGTCACAAGCGGGTCAATGACTTGGCTGACAATAGAGCTTCTTTCACACTAGGGCATCTATAATGTCCAATTTCAATAAGGAAGAATATTGAAGAGGATTTTTTAGAAATTTGAAAGGACTCAACAAGAGAGGCAAACTGTCTACACATTTCTGATAACACCATAGAGTCTGAATAGTAGCATGGTAATTTCAAGGGCTCACCAAGAAAACCACCTAATTTGATATAGGTAAATCTGGGAAACTAAATAAAATAGCAACCATAAGTTTGAATAGCTTGCATGGCTTCCTTTGACATCCTATCATTCTCTCGGCCTTGCAGTTCAAAAACCAATTTCCCTAAAAAGCCATCATTGATTTTCTTAAACTCTTTGCATACTGTGTCTTCTTGGAGATCTCTGTAATACTGATAGATAGAAGGTGAATGTGGGAGATAGTCCCAATCTTTGGATGCCACTAGGATGTAGATCAGGTAAGAAGACAAGAAGAACAGACCACAGTTGGTCACATTAATCAAGCCCTTGTGCAAGTTCTCAGCTATGAGGTCTTACCAATCAATGAACTTGACTCCCTCAACTATCTTTTGTATAAAGAAATACATCCAAGATTCCCAGTGAAAAGCATGCTCGTTCCCTTTAATTCTATTCAATAGGAGGACAATATCTGCAATCTCTTTGATAAAATGCTCAATAGTCAATGGTTTAGGTAGCCTAGAACCCCCCTCTATGGGCTTCAAGAGCCAAGAATGAGCAATCTTGGTGTCATAGCTGGTTTTGTTTGCTGCATACAAGCGCTCAGCCTCCTCGAATGTCCATGGCTCATAGGATTCTTTATGAGGGATCCTGAGGGAAAAATTTACACTGGTTCTGTTGATTTTGACAACTACTTCCCCTAAGGTTTTCTTAACACACCCAAAAATAGGGTCGAAATGATTTGCACACTCAAGGATACATTCAGGGTATTGGATAGCAACGGGAAAAGCAGCGGCTTCTATTAACCCACTCTCCACTAATCTCTAGTAAATGAGACTTGATGGGGTGTTATTGGCTCACTCTACTATTTTAGATAGGTTTCTATTTACTAGGAATGTGTCACAAATTTTAAGGAGTGAGCTGAGAAAAGGTGGTTTTTCTAACTTAGGCAACTTTGGGTGAAAAAGTGTCGTGATTATCAAAAGAAGCTAAGGCTAGAAATGACCCAAAACAAAGTAAACATAATTTGAAATTCAGAAGTGAATGAAAATGCACTTACAGCTCGACAAAGACACAACCTGCAATTCGCCCTTCCTATCCAGTATGCTGAAATTTCTATGGAGAAAATGGAAAGAGTGGGAAAAAGGCTGAAAATGAATGCATTTAAAGGCAGGCTTGTGCAAAAGATTACAGGGCAGATTCGGAGAGTAAGGGCAATAATTTTTCATTAATGTGGCATGCGCTGGGAAGGACGTCACGTGTGCTCTATTTTACACATTCCATCAAATCTGCATGTATGCAACTCGACTGGGTAATCATGACATGACAATATTAATCTTTCCAATTTTTGCCATAGCTTGAGCACGTACCACCTTAGATTTTTCTATTCATGACTTAATCATGCCTCAAGAGATGTTGTACTGGAACCCACCTTGATCTGATTCGACGAATTAAAACCTACATACAACTTATGTTAGCACACAAAATTGACTCTGAACTCGAAGTTGAAGTTTTGGAGGGATAGGTTTCAACTTCTACTTCGGTTTCAATAAGGAAGATGCGAGGAAAGAAACTAGGCTAGCAGATGATGATTGACGCTGACCTAAAGTTGAAGTCGAAGTAAACAGAACTTCATGTTCAACTTCAATGATGAACATGAGACCAAGACACCAGGATGCGTTAAAACTATAAGTGTTAACAATTGGCTCCAGTTGGGGAATGAGACTAAAAGGATCATGAATGAACCTAGGGTCTAAGGTTTGCAGACTAACTCTAAAGACAATGACACAACACACTGAACACAACAAGAAAGGAAAGAAAGCCAAAAGACAATATTTACAATGAGACACGACATAGACCTAAAGATGGTACAGTTTGAGATCTTGCCCATTGAAGGACAAGGGAATTTCGTCACCATTTGGATATTGCAGCTTGAAGGCATTTGAACCTAGTTCCTCAAATATTTCAAATGGTCCTTTCCATAAGCTTTCGAACTTAGAATGAGCTCCCTTAGGTTCTTTCGTTTTATCCCATAGCAGGACTTGATCTCCTTTCATGAGTTTTTGGGGTCTTTCTTTTTGATCAAAAATCTTTTTGACTCTTGCCTGGTGATTTTTGATATGATCTACTAGCTCCCTCCTCTCCTCTTCTATCTTTTGGAGATATAATATCCTCTTCTCAATGGAAGACTGAAATACTTCTCCTTTAATTGCCTTCTATAAATTCAAAGTGGCTAATTCCAGAGGCAGGGATAGTTGTGCTTCAACTCCATATATCAGTTCAAAAGGTGTCATACCTATGGCTCTTTTAGGAGAGGTTCTGTCAGCCCAAACTACTTCATACAACTTCTTGTGCCAGTCTTTTCCTTTTTCATCCACCAATTTCTTCATAATGTTGACCAAGTTTTTATTTGTGGACTCTGCTTGTCCATTACCTTGAGGAAAGTAATTTGAAGAATGTGACAAATGGATTCCATGATCATAGCAACATAACTGGATTTCTTTGGATGAAAAATTTTGCGCATTATCTGTCACTATTTTGCTGGGAGTGCCAAAACGGGTCAAAATATTTTCAATCAAAAATTTGCACACTATTTGTGAAGTTTTTACTTTAACAGGAATGGCCTCTACCCATTTAGTAAAATAATCGGTAACAGTGAGTATGTGTGTATGTCCCACACTTGAAGCTGGATTAATGGGTCCTATAAAATCCAACCCCCACTGTTGAAATGGTTCTTCTATGATTACTGGTTTCAAAGGAAGAGCAACTAACTAAGGTTTCCCTGTGAACAATTAGCATTTTTCACAATTTCTAACCCAATGGTAAGCAGCTTTAAACATACCTAGCCAATAATATCCACTTCTTAGGATCTTGAATGCTGTCACTATTGACAAAAAATGGCCTCCACAAGCTCCATCATGGTAAGTTCTCAGCAACTTATCCTGTTGATCAGTGTCAACGCATCTTAAAAACATGCCATCTAGCCCTCTCTTATATAAGGTATCATCAATTATAACAAATTTAGTTTCTCTAAGTTGAAGTGTGCACCGATCATTCCCTTTGAGGTGATCAGGGCACCTTCCGTATGTCAGGAAATAGGCAATATCTGAATACTATTCATCCTTGAGACCTATAAACAAACAAGAGGGATATGATTCTTCTTTCTCTCCTTCTGCAATAAGTTTACATAGGCCTTGTCCTCAGACTAATTTAGTTGGATGGATATCCAAGTCAAATTCCTGGACTATTGCTACCCATGTCACTCGATTGTTGACTGCTACATCTTGTTGTGTGAGAATGCTTTTGACTGCTGTGGATGGCACATATACTACATAATGAGAGTGCGAAATGTAATATCTGAAGTACTTTACTACTTTTACTATAGAGAATGCTTTTTTTTTAGATAATGAGTAGTTAAGCTTGTGTTTCTTCAGAGGTATGCTCATAAAAGAGATGGGTGTCTCTTCCCCTTTATCGTTCTTCTGAAGTAGCATGCCTAACAGTGTGTTCTCAGAAGCACAACAGTATATTATAAAATCTTTTTTAAAAATAGGATGGAATAGCGTTGGGGCTTTCGCAATAGCTTCTTTTACTTCTTTGAATGCTTTCGACGTTGGTTCATCCCATTTGAAGTTTTTCTTTTCTCTGAGCAGCTTGGCCATGGGTTTAACAGTTTCTGCAAAATCAGGTACAAACTTTCTCAGGAAATTTATTTGTCCAAAGAAGGATTTTACACCATTTCTATTGATAGGGAGGCATAATTGTTGAATGGATTTCACTCTCTCTGGGTTGATTTTGATTCCTTCTTTTGAGACCATGTGTCCAAGTAACTTCCCTTTGGTCACAACAAAAATTGATTTCTTGGGGTTTAATGAGATTCCATGATCTCTGCATTTTTGGAGCACTTTCGTCAAGTCTTTCAGGTGTTTCTTCGATCTCCTAGAAAACACTGTCATATCATCCAGATATACTGTAATACATCTGTCCAATAAATTACCAAAGGTTGAACTCATAGCTCGTTGGAAAGTGGCACCAGCGTTTATCAAGCCGAAAGGCATTCTTTTTTAAGCAAAGGTTCCCCATGGTGTTGTAAACGCCATTTTGTGTTGATCTTCTTCAACAACTTCTATCTAGTTATAACCTAAGAAGCCATCTAGGAAAGATATCATTTCTAAACCAACAATTTTTTGAAGAACTTGATCCATTATTGGTAAGGCGAAGTTGTCTTTCAAACTAGCTTGATTACGATTTCTGAAATCAACACAAATCCTTATTTCTTCGTTTTGCTTTTTGATTGGCACTATGTTCGCCACCCATGTGGAATGGTGGATGGGAGAAATAATTTGAGCTTTAAGCATCTTATCTATTTCCCTAAATATGGCATCAGAAACCTTTGGATTATATGTTCTCAATTTTTTCCTAAAAGGAGAAGTTCTTGGTTTCAGAGTAATATGGTGTTTGTATTTACCGTTTCTAAAAGTTTTCAAATCATCATAAGACCGAGCAAAAATGTCTATATATTCTGATAGGAGCTTTATGAACCTAGCTTTCTCACCTTCATCACAATAGGTTCCCAGATTAATGATTTTGGGGTTATGCTTATCACCCAGATTCACCTTTTCATAGTCAACATTTGGATCTTCTCTAGGTGTTAAATCTTGAGCTAGGAAGGTATCTTTCCTATTGAAAATATTTTCAAGCTTGACTAAGCCTTTAGCTATAACATTTGCTTTTAATTGCACCACGTCACCTTCTTCAGGTGGATCAGAACAAAACTCTCTGCATCCCACATCTGAACCTTCAAAGTAATTCATAGAAAATTTTTCAACACTTTGCAAGAAGGCATTAATATGAGCATCATCTTTGAATACTTGCCAATTGCTATTATTATCAGGAACACTTGGCCTATGAATGATCTCCACTAAATACTTCTGGTCTATAAAATCAGGATGGGGAATTAACAAGGAAGCTGAAACTGTTAAGGAGTCTGCTTTTTCATTTAGTTCTCGAGGAATGGCTTCAATTCCGAAGGCATCAAAACCTTCAATTTCATCCCATACTCAATTTTTATAATGCTTGAGCCTTGAGTTTTTGACTAAAAATATGCCTTTAATTTGTTTCACTATTAACTCGACATCTCCTCTCGCCTTTAATAGCTTGATGTTCATTCTTTTTTCTTCCTCTATGCCTAAAAGTAGGGCCTTATACTTAGCTGTATTGTTAGTATTTTCAAAGGAAAGCTTATAAGAAAAAGGGAATTTATGATCCTTAGGGGATATGAGAACTATACCAGCTCTAGATCCATTCGAAGAACAACTTCCATCAAACTTGAGAGTCCATAACAAATCTTCACCCAATGGCTTCTCACCTGTTTTCTCATCTTTAGATAGAATTAAATAGTTAGCAAAATCTATTTCCTGATAAAGGATTTGAGATTTGGGGTCATCAGATGGGAAGACTATATATTTAGATTTTGCTTCAAGTAATAGGGTTACTTTCTCTTTCCCAATAGGTACCATAGCTTGAGACCAATCCATCTTAACTTCACCTCCCAGATCCTGACAGAAAGTTCTACTGAGAAGCATGCCATAGTTGGTGAGAATATTAGCTACTAATATGGTGAGTTCGATCCTTTTTTGAGGATAAGAAGCCAATGATACTTGAGCATCTTTAATTTGACCCACTAAAGGTACTTGTTTTGAATCCATGGAATCACATTTACCAAATGTTTTAGTTAACGGGAGATCCAAAGCTTTTGCTACAACAGCTAGCATTATATTATCTGAAGCTCCTGAATCTATAATGCAGTTACTCAATTTAAACCCATGTAGAAAGAGGGAAACATAAAATGGATCAGGCTTGCGGTTATAAGAAGGTTAAGGACTAATGGAGTCTGGTTGAATTACCTCCTCCTGATCATGAGACTTTTGTGCTTCTAGTTTCTTTCCATTGGAGAGATCTTTTTTGTGTTCAGAAACTACTTCCCTACCTTGTGAGACTTTGAATTCATTGATTTTCTTGGCTACTTTATCAAGGGATGACTGGTTAACATATTCAATCAACTTATCAAGTTCACTGGGATTCATTCTCAAATATTCTGCAGGAGAAATTTGTATCTTGGATGTCTTACAAAACTCAACAATGTCAAATGAGGAATCAAGATCAGATACCCTTTTTAAGATTTGAGGAGTAGTTGTAGAGACAGGTGATGACTTACTTTCATTTCCCCCTTTTACCTTTTGCTCTTTAGCCTGAGTTGGAATTGAAATACCTTTCCCATGAATATCAGTTGCTGCAGTTCGTTGCCCTTGGGTTAAGACCGAACATGAAGCTTCTTCTAAGGTTAATAAGATATCATCACCTCTGTCAGAATCAAATTCATACTCAAGGTAATAATTTACGGAGTTGCCAAGTTCCTCAAAAGATTCTTCTTCTATTATCACATTAGTAGAAGCCACCTTTTCTACTTCTAGTTTCTGATATCTAATATTTTCAAGACAGGAAGTTCCCTCATGGTCATTTGTAAGATGGAAGACACACATGTTGTTTTTGCCTGGTGGAGCTTCAATCTGTAATCTTTGTTGACTTGAGGGTAATGCAAATTGTTTTCCCTAATAACTACTTTGGCCTAGATATTCTCTTGGGATATCTTGGTATGGGGTGTTCATTTTAAGAAGTTGTTTCTTGAGAGTCATCACATCGTTGATTAACTTTTGAACTAATGGGTCTGACTTTTCTAAGGAAGGTGATTGAGTTTTAGAACCTTGCATTTCTTTCTTCCATTTTCCTACAGCTAAAAGATCATCTTCTAGTTCAACAGCTAGTCTTTGAGCTACCTCAACATCTGCTACTCTGTTTCTCCTCAAATGAAAACTAATGTCTGGAGGCATTGCATTAACAAAGAATCCTTTACGATTTTCATCATTTGGTCTCTTGGTAGCAAGAATCTTATGAATTATCTTATTGAATTTTGCTACAAAATCCCTCATGGGTTCGTGTACCTCCTTTCTCAATTGAGTCAGCTGAAGTAGCAAGGTATGTTTTTCTTTAGAGGATTTGAATCTATCTTCGAAAGTAGTATGCATATGATTCCATTTGATAATAGAACCCTGAGGTAGATGATGAAACCAATTTGCTGCATCATCGATCAGAGTCTGCACAAATAATCTCATGGCTACATCTTCATGAGCCACAACAAGGATAGCACATGAGGTATTAAAGGCATTAAGGTGCTCATCGATTGATTTCTTTCCATCACCATAAAATTTAGGCAATACATCTTTCGCACCTTTAGGAAGTGGGTGTAGGTTACCTCCAAGAGCTAAGGGGCCCACTTGCGCGCCCCAAGGATTAGCAGCCATCATAGGGAAAATGAGGTTCAAAGGCTGGATGTTTAAATGAGAAGGTATTAATGTTCCAAGTAATATTAAGGCTTGGAGGTTCACAGCTATGGGAGTTGATTTCTTAGGGGAGGTTGGTCTACTTTTACTTTGGGTAGGTTTCTTCCTTTTCTGGGAGAGATCAGGAGCAAAATTGAGTTTTCTTACTAATTCATAAGCTTCATCAATGAATCCTTTTCTCTCTTCACTTCAAGTATATTTCCTACTAGCTAGTTTATCACAATATAGACCAACGTTCAACACTCAGTGAGGCCTTGGGACTAATCTATCAACTATTGCTTCTTCATTAGCAATAGGTACACCCCGAATGAGTTTGGCCCTTTCTTCTTCTCTTTCAAGCACTTGATTAACTTATGTAAATTGCTCTACGCTTGTTCTAAGTTTCCAAGCTAGTGCACTTAAGTCAAAAATAATATCTTCTTGTGTATTATCAAACACTAAGCCTAGTTGAAGTACTAGGAAAACTTCATGATGCGGTAACACCATTTTATCAATTCCCCAGTGGAGTTGCCAAAACTGTTAGTGAACAATTTTTCCCATGAAAGTTTACATATATAAATAGAGAAAAGAATGTAAACTAACAAATGAATTCCTATCTGAGAGGCTTAGGAATTCTCTACTTAATATTTCCTCAATGAAAACAGGCGCAGCTACCTTTATTGCAATCGGAGTTTTCAGTTTAAAGGATTCAATAGAAAGATCTTTACAATGAAAAATGATCCGTTGAAAGTGCTGAAACAACTTATTTCATTTCATGAATATGAAAAAAAATTTAATGCAAAAGAACCACTTGATTTTAACTATCAAAATGATCCACATAATTGAGAATTAAAACATCGAGCAGGCAATAAAAGCACTAGTTTCTCACAGGATTCCCAATACTCAGAATTCACAAATTTAGAATCGATGACCGGCATAGCTAAAAGCTTTAACTAGAATTTATAGAAATACTAAATGAAATAAGCAGATAATAGTATCTACTCACAAAAACCTTCAGCCAAGATTCAAACTATAGAGTTTCAATATGTCTGCATAAATTCTGAGTTGCTACCTCTAAACTGGAAATAAAACCATAACAAAAATAGTTCTGTCTATCGATCTACCGAAGAAATCCCCCCTAAAAAAATACAAATTATTACATTTATAGGCATGGGGCTGGACCAAAGCCAAAATTACCCTACCAGGAGTTAATCGTCTTTTTTTGCCAAGAAAACTGTCATTCTTGCAAAGAAACTGAAATTGAAAATGTCAAAGGAAAGATAACAAAAACACTATCAAGTGTAATCGCTTGCAGTACTGTCTCCACTAGCCATTCCTTTAGCCATTTTCCATGTTTCATACGTAGCTGAAAAGGCTGAGATAACCGACTGATGTGGCAAGCCGATGTAGGCAAATCTCTGCTTCTAGACTTCCTTTATCTTCTTCAGCTCGGTGACCTTTTCCTCGTGCATCTCTAGGTGCTTTAAGTTAATGATCAACATTGCCTCGGTATGCACCATGTTGGAGAAGTCCTACTTAGCCGACGTCTTTTTACCCTGCTACTCCTGAAATTTCCTTTGCACTTCTTTAATTATTTCTTCTAATTGGGCAACGGAGTCATCATCCTTTTCCATGAACTACTTGGCAAACCATTTGAGATCATTCTGAATAATTTGCTGAATGACTCTGAGTTCTTGTAGAGCTTCTTTGATCTTAGATATTCCCTGCATCAACACTTCATTTCTCCACTCAATACAATCTTTAATGACATACAAGGCTTTTTCATCAAGACCGGCTACAGGGCATTCAGCTTGAAACTTTTGTAGATCGAGCTCCTGCACGTCTTCCAACCACATAACTATTTTGGACCAGTTATTCCTCTCCTTTTCATACCCATCATTGCTTGTTTCCACCTTCTTGGAGATATTCAATATTTCTTTTGATGCCTGATCTAAGTGACCTATGTGTTTGATAGTGTTATCCAGAACATCCAGCACCCACTCACCTGTTATTTTTGCCATCGCCTTACACTTGTGAAAATTTTCCAGTGACTACTGGTTGGTTAGGGAAGACACGTCAATGATCATTGACATCTCACTGACTGGCTTAGCCTGGGGATGAAGGATAGTGTTGATATACTGAGCCATGCTTTTAATCATTTCCTTCATCTCTTGCTTATCTTGCCTATCTTTCCACACCCTTTCTGCGATCTTCTTGTTGGATACTTTGAAGAATTTCATATCTGTCTTGCGGTTTGCCTTTTTGAGGTTGACCTTGGTTATCTGGTAATCCTGAGAAGCTACAGAGTCATGAGCACTTCCATCAGGTGGTGTGGCTATTTGTACTGCCCACCACCCTAAAGTTTTGTCAAAGTTGATCCTCAACTCTATTCTCGCTTTCTTCACTTTAGGCATCTTACCAAGGCACTTGCTAACTAGGTCATCAATTGGCATGGATATGGGAACAATGCTTCTCTTCTTTTCCATTGATGTCTCCAGCCATTTGGGAGTTGTCTATTCTTTTTCTATAGTGGAGGAAATATTGACTAGAGTGAGGTTACCCTGTTGATTGTCGACAGTCATTGACAAGCTTTGAGGCTTTGGTAAATTGTCTGCCATGGGTGGGTCTTTCGCTACCTTGAGGTCCATAGTTATGGTGCTCTTGCTTTTAGCGATTAGTGCCTTCTTCATACTCGAGCGAGTTATCCTTTTACTTTTCGAAGTCTCCTCTTGAACTTGAAGTTGAAGTGTTTTTGAAACTGCTTCAAGTTCGACTTCAAGTGGACCTACAACAAATTCAGGGACACTTTGATTAGTTCGCTTCTAGGCAACCCTTTTATCTCTGCTCTTTGAAGATTTCTCAAAAAATCTTGGAGTAACTGCCGCCTTTGACTTTATCCATTTGGCACTCATGTGAGACAAAAAGCTATGTAGGAACAATAGGGTGATCTCTTCTCCAACTAAGTACATCAGCAGAATTTGTAAACACGTGGAAAACACTAGAATTAAACAATCACTCAATCAAAATAACACAATAAAACTATTGGCTCCATTACACTCAATGAACATACATTCACAAAATATAACATACTCAAGCAAGAATAACTACACTTTAAATGAGAGAACCAATAGCATATATTATTCAATCATAATAATAGCCTAGAATACATATTAGATTCCTAAATTTATAAGAAATCATCTCCTCAATTTGTGTTGAGAGTGAGAGCTGATCTCTTTATGTGAGCATATGCTTCTAAACTAATAAAACAAATCTATTTATGTACAAACTAGCTTTGTAACTGATGCTAAGTAGGACTCCACCCTTATTTATATCATTTAATGGGTGCATGAGCCTTTACATGTCTTCAAAAAAAGAAGGCATGAGAAAATAAGAAGAAGAAAGCCATTAGACAATGTAGAAGTCTCTGGAGATGCCAAAAATAAAAGCTCAACCTTCTCTGGATGTTTGTAAGAGTATATTGCCATTAGAATGCATTTTTGACGCATGGAAAGCTCTAAATTTGGAAGTAGTAGTTAATTGTTAGCACACCTCTAAATTCTTCAAAAACCTCTGGAACATCTTGGGAGAAGTGCACCTTGTGCACCTAGCACAACTCAGAAGACAAGTCCAAAAAATGCAAAATTTTACGAAGTGTCAAAATTGAAATTCTAGCTTCTGGGTTTTGTTCCCTTTCATACCAGAACTATGTTTGGGTATTTTTTCTTGAATTTCTCTATAATCTTTCTCACTTGGATTGTATCTAAAAAATATAAAGAATCATATTTATCATTTAATTTTTGCCTATAATTTCCCACCTCTATTCTAGTCTCTGCAAAATCTCCCAATTTCACATCCAATTCCAACAATGCCTCTTCGATCTTAAATGCCTATATGATATCCTCATCAATGGAATATTTTTGAAAATTCTTCCAAAATTGTTCAAAAACTGCTTGTATAGTCATTAATTTATCCCCTGAATCATCTTCAAAAATGTCCAAGCAAGCATCACTATAATGTCTCTCTGCCTCCAAAATTTGCTCTTGGGTTTGATCCTTGAGCTTATGAATATCTACATGTAATGTTTCCATTTCTTTATTACTATCCATAATCTTCTCTATCCAATCAGCTATCTTATCTAACTCATTTACAGTATATACATCCATCAACATCTGATACCTCTGACCCTTTATTGATTATAACACTTGCAAGTATTGACCCCAGGTATCTACTTCATCCATTAACCCAAAATCCTAGTTTAATATAGCCACCAACTTATCTGCATTATTCTACATATGGTGTAGTAGTTTAAGATTTCCTTGTATGATTTGCACACCTTTCTCTTTAAAACTTTCTCACCATTGCTGACAAGCCTTCAAAAATGGATCTAATTGTACAGTCTCCTTATCCCTCTTATCATGTGCTACATTTAGAGTCTCCTCAAGATTGTGTGGATCCAATGGACCAAATAATTCATTCAATTACCCTTTTAGGATTTCATTCTACTTCTAGAGGTTTAACAATTTAGTCTCATCCTGTTCTAAGTACCTAAACACTTCTTTGATTCCCATAGTAACCATCAATTTGGTAGTATCCATAGTGGGTTTTCCAAGAAAGACCTCCTTGATTTGATAATCTTTTGTGGTTAAATCCTCAATATCTATATGTGGAGGAGGGATAGCAACATGGGTGAACAAGTCCTAATTTTGATCACTCATAACAAAGGCCAATGTTTGTGCATCACCTAGGGGTGGCTCAAGTTTCTTGAGAGTTTCAATTAATTCTCCCATTCCATCTTCCTCAATACAATAAAACTACCATTTGTGTCTAACCATCACCTCTTTTATCAACCATCTCAGAGTATCTTCCATCAGAGATTTACCCTTAGATGAAGAAGAAGCATGTATCGCTAGGCTTTTTCCCTTATCACTTCTTTTTGGAGTCTTCTACTTTTGTGAGAGATCCAACTTAGGCATCACTATGTCTGTCGAGTCCATAGTCCTCACCTCTGTATCTTAGGAAGTTTGTTGAGGTTCTTCATATATTTGTCCCTACTTTGATACTTCATTGACGGGTTTTTTTTGGCTCTTCTTCCTATTTAGCTTGTACTTGTTCTTCATTAGCTAGAGGGAGAGGAGTAACTAAACCTTTATCCAAGCAATATAAATCTTGACTTGACGATGGTGGAGCAATTAAAGGTCCTAGTGACTAAAATAGAAATTGACTCCAATCCTCTTAAGGAGGTTGATTTTTTGGGGTATCCCTTATCTTGTCGCCTACTAATTCAGTGCCTACTAGCATGAAATGAAAATCTAACATCTTAAAGACATTAGCCCCTTCATCCTCTTGCTCATCAATCCATTCTTGTAATTCATCCTCCAAATTTGTAGCTTGAATAGGCTATGAAGGAATTGATGGTGGTGTTATAGTAGAGCTTCTTCTCCATTCTACCTCTATAGTCCTAGCAAGACAAGTCCTTTGACTCAAGGGAAGGTTATCTTCTTCATCTCCATCATCCTCTTCTTCCCCTTCTAGAATAACTTCTGGGACTAATGGAAAAGGAATAACCTTTCTTATCACCTTTTATCTCCTTTTAACTAGAGTTTTAATCTTTCTTTTCTTGGTAGCCAACAAATATTCTTCTTCTTCTTGTGTAGGCAGAGACACTTCCTATGCTTCTATTTCATCTCCTTTCCCTTGTTCTAATAGTGGCACTAATAGATAATCTTGAGTCTAGATTGTTTTTACATTTTTTTCCCCTTGTACATTCTCTACTACTTGGTGTTTTGGTGATTGAGTTGCCTCTTCTCCAGGCTTAGCTTTTTGAGGGGAAGTTCTTTTCCTTTTATTTTTACCCTTCTGTGCCTTGAAGTATCTAACTTCTCTATCAAGTTGATGCACTATTTCTAGCCTTACTGGAGACTAAGCTGTGAATGTTGGTGCTATCACCTTGGCTCCTCTACCTTTCACTGGGTAGGCTGTAGCTTGGAAAACTACAATTTGCGGGATTAGATCTAGCTTGAATGGTCTCTTGATCCTTGGTTAATTAGATGACATGCCTTTTGCTATGATTAATATCTGCATTTTCTTCTCTATCAATTTTTGCATTCATGATAGGCCAATCAGATATCTTATCTTTGTTATACAAGGGATCTAAGACCTCTTCAATTTCCTATTGTATGATCTTTAATGGGACCTTCATTTTCAAGGCACTACCTTCCAAATAAAGAGTCATCCTACAATAATCCCTTATTTAGAATTCATAGTCATCCACTACATTCATCCAATGATCCTCTATGGCATGTTCATGTTGGAATTGTTTCCCTACCAAGTACTAAACTTTTCCAATGTTATCAAAACAAAAATGGGGAGATTTATAATCCTCCAAGGGATACTGATCCCACTCAGACTCAAAAGTCACAATATTCTACTTCCAATTAGCACTAAATGGACATATAGTGATGGGCCATACCCAAGTCTTCTTTTGTTGCTTCCTTACTCTCTCATATGCAAATGAGAATTTTCATGCAATCTCCAACAATATGAGTGTGCACATGAATACCTAGGGAGATTCTTTGGATTAACAATCATACCCACTACCCTTAAATAGATGAACATTTTAAATTGGATGTAATAGTTGCCAATTTATGTGATTTTTGTCACAGCCTCTTCTGACATCCTTTTTGCATAATCTCCCTCAATGAACCAAATGATTGTGAAAATGAAGGCATCATTCACTATTCTATATTCCTTACTATGTTTTGAAAGCTTTTTCCCTACCAATAAGGGGTATACCACATAAGTCCGTGCATTTGCATCTTGGAAGTTTCCCTTTTTGAACAATCCCAAATAATTTGTTGTTCTTGTAGCTAAAAGGTACACCAAATAGGATGTCATATAGAATCTTTGGTTGTGCTTAACTACCACCAATTGTTCATCTAAATTATCACTAAGAATTGAAGCCCAATCAGTTGGCATCTTCACTGTTTTGATGGTCTCAATAAAGTGTACCATCCATATATTCAAATGTCCTATTGCTGGTAATCCCATGAATCTACTCAAGAGCACTATAGAATGTCTGATATCATCTTTCATATATCCCCTCATCATATCTACTTTGCCTTTTTTTCATCTAAGAGGAGTCTTATTAATGAGATATGAAGATTGGATAATTTTTGATGCTTCCTCTCCATGCTCTCTATACCACTTTTCTACTTGATGATATGTTAACCTAATATACTGATCTAATTTTAGAAGATGGAATACCTTCTCTATATTCTTAGGCCTCAGATCTAGGATGATCTCTCCAGTTATGCTTTTTACAACTCTTTCCTCTAAAACATAGTTCTCTACTAATGTCATAATCAACTCCAAAGACTGTACTGAAACTGGGTGTGACACTATGTTTACTAGTCCTGATCTTATACAGGGATAACTTTAAGGAACCCCCCCCTCCAAAAATTTATAAAATTGTGGCAAATCACATGTCATTTGGGTAAAAAAAAATTAATAGAGTTGGCGAATTATGCGTCAATCGATGGATATTTGGTGGCAAATTTTTTAATAGTTAGACAATTTTTATAAAATAATGGCGATTATAATTTTTGTTTTTAATAAAATTATTAATATTTATGGAAAATTATGTTTTGAAATGTAATTATGTTAAATGTATTATTTGAGAACTCAGACCATCTGATGATCCAAGATTAATGGCTGAGGTTTAATTTCGGCCAACATTTCTTGAAGGAAGAAGAATTGTCGAGGTAGTCACTGGAATGTTGACACATATAGAGGTAAGTTGTCTGTGGAGTACAGTGTCACTCATAAAAAATAAATTCACATAGGAAAATGTGAATTTGGTGAATGATGATCATTGAAATAGACACTCAATTAATTTTGTAGTGAATAAGAGTAAACATTAAAGAGAAATATGGGCGAAGAACCTGACTACCAAACTGAAATTACATAATAATAGTGGCGAACATTCCGACCACTATATGAGTATTTTATAAAATTTGGGCGAACCGGTCAACTAGTATATAGTGGTTTTTTTAGCCAATTTCTATAGCCCAATCTGGACATATTAGCCAATTGGCGAATAATAGCCACTAAAAAAATCCCTAATCTTATAAGTGTAGATACCATAGGGGACCTTTCATTTGGATTATTTCATAATACCATGAATGTGTTCTAGTCAATATGAACTAGCTCAGTATCTCAGATCTCTGAATATTCATCCTAGAAGCGTGACTTTGATGAAACACCTTGGAATTTGAAGACCACTAGTTTTAGAGCCATATTTGTAGCAAGGGGGGATGTTTAAGAAGCCATTTTATCTACCCAATAAAAATCCATTAGTCCAAAGCTAAAAAACTAATTCAACTAAACCCTAATTACTAAAAAATTGTGACCTAGAATCCCTAAAACTTCTTCAAACTACTAAAAACACCTAAAACACGTCTAGAAGACAAGTATTTGGTGCACCTTGCACACCTTGTGGGGTGCAGTAGGTGCATCTTTCCCCTTTTTTATACTATTAACACTAAGGGTGTACACCTAACACACCTTATGGGGTGCGCTAGGTGCACACCGTTATAGTACAAAGCCTCATGTCAAGTGTGAAAGGAAGGGTGTGCACATAACAGACCTTGTGGGGTGTGCTAAGTGCACACCATTTCAATACTTAGGGAATGTTTTAGCTTATTTAAAGGTGTGCATGTGTGCACCTTGGATAGGTGCATAGCTACACACCTTTATCTTGGGTGAAGGCTTTGTTCTTTGTTATGTTTTATTAAAGTTTTTTTTTTGGTTTGTTAGTTTTGCAAAAAAACGTGCACACCTTGCACATCTTTTCCTTGGTTATTATTTTTTTAAAAATGCTTTTATGTGTGTGTATAGGTGATGAAGTGCTTTGGTGCAACTTACTAAGTGTGGATGTGCGACATGAGTTCAAGAGGAGGGGAGAATGAGTGAATGAACAAGAGGGTATCCTAGGCTTTTATAGACCCAAGGTAGAGTACACCCTTTGGGGTATGCAACTATGCATGTGCACAGGTGCACATTCCCATAAGGGAAGCATTCCACACTAGTGCAACTAGCACACTAGCACACCTCTAAGGGTGCACTAGGTACACTAGTGTACCCTATTTACTCATAAAAATCAAACTTTACCCAAAATCTCTAATTTCTAGCCACCTAGTTTCTTAGGTAGAGGGCCGGGGTTGACTTTGACTCTAGGTAAAACCATAAGAAAGACTAAGACCCTAGACTAGGGATCTAAAAAACTAAAAAATAAACTAGGGAGTCCCCATTTCTAAGAAAAATGGGATGTGCATTCTGAAACCAAAAAAAATAGCCCCGACAAAAATTGAAGATATGACAAAGGAATTTCTTCATCAACAAACATTCTTCTAATATGTGTCAAACACCAAATGAATCCTATATACTCCAAGTGTATTTTAACTCACTTTGTAGTCAAAACCTTAGAATCTTGAATCTCCAAGTTCAATGTGTGTTTAATGTATCAATTTTCTTTGACACCTTACAATGCAATCTATTAGAAGCTTCTAACAACTTGGAAACAATCTTACACCCTTTTGGTCTATTCATTATGAATCCTCATGAAAGGTGTTTATCAATCCCTTATCTTTCCAAATGAGAGAATCAGTCCTGAGGGCTCTTAATGGGTTATCACTTTTTATTTAGATTTTTGGGTAATCTTCTAGATATTTTCTTTATGTAGCTCGCATGTCGCCATTTGATTCTTCAATAAAGCAATTGTTTTGATACTGGATAGCTTTTTTGGAGTGCATATCCCTATAGTCAAATTACCTTCTTACATTTTGTAGAATCTTTCATTCTTAACACCATTTTTTCCTTTTTTATTTTCTTTCTATACCTTGACCACAATTAGATTGTGTGGCCAAGAGATTAGTGTCATTTCTCAGATTCAATTTTTTAGTGAACATCCCTTGCATTACTCTTTTAAGAACTTTTTGGAAACTCTCACGCTAAACAATGATCTTAGCAATTCCTTCGAGAAGACCCTTTTGTTTGAACAGGTAGGGTTTGAACTATCACTTGCTATCATTGACCTTGGTTTGAAAACACCTAAGATAATCAATCCTTAAATTTGCAAAGTGTTAAAAACTTGTTGATCTACAATTTTGAATTCAAGATGGAAAGTCCTCTATTACTACAAGTAACATCTGATCCTTAGTTGGTATAAGAAACAAAATCATTTAAACATTTTGATAAAGAAATACCTTTTTCCCAAAAGTCAAAACCAAAAATGGTTTAATGAGATACATCAAGATAAAATATTGAGTGCACCTAACCCCCAAAATGATGTAACTTTGAAAATAAACACACAACCAAAAAAAAACTGCCTCAAAGTAATGTTTCAGGAATTGCCCATTGACTGGAAATGGAACCAATTCCCCTTGTAAGGAACTTAGCCTAGAATTATTTTCTCCCAAAATTTTCATAATTTGATAAGGACCAATCCACAAGTGTTGAAACTTAGTGTGGCTACCTGAATTTTCTTTTGCCTTGTCCCAAAGTAAAACAAGGTCAGATATTCTGAAAGATTTTATCATGGCCCTTTTGTCAAACCACCTCTTGATGATAGCTTGATGTTTGGCCATATGCTCCAAAGTAGCTATTCATTTCTCATCCATCTCCAAAATATTCATTAGTCTAATTTGAACAAACCCTATCAGCATCTTCAACATACCCACTCATGAATTTCAAAATAGGAATCTTGAGGTTAAGTGGGAATACTGGCTTTTGTCTATAGATGAGTAGATATGGAGATGTCCCCAAAGCATTCTTGACCCTAACCCACTCTGTCCATAGGGCATTTTTGAGTTGAGTATGCCAATGTTTAGGATTTTCCTTCAACAAACATCTTATTACCATGATCAGGTTCTTATTTGTAGATTCAGCCACACCATTTTCTTGTGGATAATAATTTGAAGAGAACTTTATAATAACCCAATTTTCTAGTGCCCATTGATTAAGGAATACTAATGCAATTGATGATCTATTATTGCACACTAGAAAGAATGGCATCCAAATATGGTAACAATGTGTTCTTCCAAAAAGTTTATAACCACCTTTGTTGTGCAATTTCTAAAAGTCTCTACTTTTTTCTAGTGCATACAATAATCAGTAGCTGTGAGAACAAAAGTATTTCCAATTGATGATGGTGGGTTCACTAAACCAATGAAATCTAGCACCCACTTTGCAAAGGGGCATACCTCGAACACTGGTTGTAATGGCATTACAAGATGTCTTTCTCTATTAGCACTAGTTTGACAAATGTGGCAAGTATGCACATGTTCAAAAGTATCATTGAAGATCGTAGGCTAGAAATAACCTGATCTTAAAATCATATGGGTCATAGCCTCTGCTAAACCATGTCCTATACCATACCTATCATGAAATTGTTCCAAAACTTCTTTTACTTCTTCATGCCCCAAACACTTTAGATAAATCCCTTAATAGTTTCTTTTATATAATTTTCTATCATGTAGCATGTAGGATTCATACTTCATTTTGAGCCCCCTATGTTGTGAACTATTCATCCAATCGGGGTACTAATTTTGTAAAAGATAGTTAACAATATCTTGATACCAAACATCAGTTATTATACCTTGGTCAATATCAACTTGAGATACTATAATTTTCTTTTGATCTTCCATCTCTATTTCACCATCAAACCAGAAATTCTTCTCATCCTTGATTTGGTTATCCGCTATCATTTTTGATAATCCTTGGCCTCTTACAAACTTCATGGGTTGAATCTCTAAATAAAATTCTTGAAGGATCACCATCCATTTTCCTCACCTTTCACCTAGTTCATTATGCATTAGTAATATCTTAACCATAAGACCAGACACAATTGCACATACTTTGTTGCTGAGTATATAATGGTAGAATTTCTTTACCACTTTGATTAAAGAAAAAGACTATTTATCAAGGTTAGAATAATTTAGCTCAACATTTTTCAAAGGGAAACTCATAAAGGCAATGGGCCTTTCATCTTCTTTTTCCTTCTTATGCATAAAAATCTCAACACATGAATGTTCTAAAGAAAAAGAGTATATTTTGAAAGGTAGTCCATAATCTAGACTCACCGGTACTGGGGCCATGGAAATAACCAATTTGATATCCTCAAATGATATTAACTATCTTTGCAAATCCACTTATAAAATTTTGCACAAAATTTATCTTTCCAAAGAAAGACTTAAGTTCTTTTCAACTATGAGGAGGTGACAACTTCAGAATGACTTCAATTCTATCAAGAGCAATGGAAATTTTGACTTTAGAGATGATGAGGCCAAGGAGCTTTCCTTTAGTAACCCCAAATTAACATTTCTTGGGATTGAGTGATATGCCATATTTATGACATCTATTGAGTACCTATCTTAAATAAAAAATGTGAGTGCTTTGATCCTTTGAAAAGACAGTTAAGTCATCCATGTAAATGACTATACACTTGTTTGTTAATCCCTTAAAATCTTTGTCCATGGCTCATTCAAATGTATCCCTACATTGATTAGCCCAAAAGGCATCCTTCTATAAGCAAAAGTTCTCCATTTGGTCATGAAGGCTATCTTTAGCCTATCCTCTTCATCAACCATTACCTAGTTATATCCCAAATATCCATCTAAGAAAGACATCATCTTGGAACCATTGAGAATTTACTGAACTTTATCCTATGAGGGAAAAGGGTAGTTGTCCTTTTTAGATGTAAGGTTCAAGTTATGAAAATCCACATGAAGACAAATCTCTCCAGTATTTTTTTGTACAATAACCCAGTTAGCCACCCACGTAGAATGGCAAATGGGAAAGATGATCTTGTCATCAAGCAACTTCTTAACTTCTTTCATTATCAATAGTTCAATAATGGGATTAACATGTCTTTTCCTTTGACAGAAGGGTTTGGCATCTAGTTTCAATAGAATGTCATGTGTAATGATTTTAGGATCATATGTTTTAAGCTCTTCATAGCTCCATTTTTGCACACCTTTCTTATGTGTTGCACACCTTTTTGACCCTTACCATTTTAGGATCTTTATCAATACCCAAATTATATGATTCACATTCCTCGATCCCCTTTTCGTTGACCATTCTTTTGTTAAGCACTGATTTATCACGATAAAAAATGCACTCCAACTCAACCATCCCCTTAGGAATAGTGTTGGTTTTCAAATTGAGAATCCCATCTTCATCTTCAAGTTCATCATCTTTAGGTTTTTCATCTAAAGTGTCATCAATCTCTTTCCCTTTAAAGTGGCCATTGCACATGATAAATTTGAGTATATGTTGATCATCCTGAAAGACTTGGAAGTTTTTAATATTGTTTGGGATAGATGGGGCAACAACCAATTCTACTAAAAATCTTTTCAATTTTGTTCTCTCAACTGGTTGTAATGCACTGGCTAAAATGGCAAGGGCATCTGCTACCATTTTTTTCCTCCTTGGAATTGACTTTATATTCAAAGCTTCAAAATCGTTCATTAGATCCCATACTCTTTTCTTTTAAGCAAGCAACCTCCTATCATTGCAAGACTATACTGATTTCACTTGTATTATAACCAACTAAGAATCTCCCTCAATTACAAGAGCTATGATTCCTTTTCCAATGCAAAAATAAGTCCTCAGATCAATGCTTCATACTCTACAACATTATTATTACATCTAAACTATAATTGATATGTTGCATAGAAAGACTTACCTTTTGGGTTGATTAACTCAATACCTATGCCAACTCCTAATTTGCATTTGGAACCATCAAAGCGGAGTGTCCAAATTGGATCTTCTTTGGGCTTTCTAGATTTATGCTTATTCATCCTTAGCTTTTCCTTTACTTGGGCCTAAAAGAATTATTTCTTGGGGATCCACAATAGTCTTTTGTGGGGTGGACTTAATGATTTTCCATTATTACTTGATATGGGAAGTGTATGTTTGTCTTGTTTGTCCTAAATTTCCCCAATTAGTTTTGTAATTTCATGCACTTTGGGTTTAGGATGAATGACTACTAAAGTCCATCCTTGACCTTTTACATAACATCTCCTTCTTTGGACTTTGATCTTTCCTAGTGGAGGAGAAGACAAACCTCCACCATCTAAAGAGGTATCATTGTATGGTGCATTAAGATCTTCAATTTCCTCTTCAAAATTTTCCACAGATTTAGATATGTTTGCAGAATTTTGACTTCTTGTGGGTTCATCTTTTGGAATGTTACCACTCTTTATTTCCATTATCTATGTTAATACCTTAGCAAATGCTTCTTGGCAAAGTGAACATTCTAACTCTAAATGAGTAACTTTATACAATCTGCAAAATCCTGGGAGAAGTAGAATACTGGGGTCAACTTATTCTCCTAAACATTACAAGTTAGCCACCATGTTGTCTATGAACTATGTTATGATCTCATCCTTTAGGTTAGAAACTGTGGATCTTCCATCTTGATCATCTAATATTTTGGTTGAAGTTGTATCAAAAGCCATCACTTTGTAATAAGAGCCCAAATCAGATTGTAAGAATGCAACCTCATTCAGTGCATTTTATTCTATAATCATTATTTTTAACTTTGGCTTTGCATCTATCTTGATTTGATTATTCAACCCTTTCCATGGTAACCATAATTGAGTAAAATCTATAGAAAACAATCCTCTCAAGCATTTTGTCCATTCTCTACTTAGTAGTAATTTCTAGGTCTTAGGAATCTCAACCACATGTATGCTAATGATGTCTCTAATTTAGGGGTCAACTGTCAACTATATCCAAACATTTTTTAATACACCAATAATTTTTACTTCCATTTTATCCAATTGTATGACTATTTGATTAGAGGGCTAAGGAGTGACTCCCAAACTTTGTGCTATTGATAGTGGCATAACATTACAAGAAGCTCCTAAATCAATTAGGCAATTATGAAGATTCTTTCCATATATCTTGATGCTAAGAAAACATGGGGGTACCTCAACCTTGTCTTTAAACATAGTTGGCAATGCCTTTGAAGCATTGACTTGTTGAGATACTATCTTTTGAGGAACAATACTTGTATTATGGGGTACCTTTGTATGATCAAGAGTTTTCATTACTGCTTCTCATTGATGAGGACAATTTTGTAAAATGTTGAACATGGACATGTTGGCCTTTGTTTGTTTCAAATCTTTCACTGCACTATACTTTTCAGTAGACTAGGTAGGATTTTTCAAGATTGTAGGCACATTTCCTTGATTTTGATTTTGATGTATAAATATAGGGGTCTAGTTTTGTTAGAAATTCTTTAGAATAACTAAGAAGGGGGGTGAATTAGTTATTCAAGGTCCAAATGTCCAATTGAAACAGTGTGCCTATTAAACTGTTCATTCATCCAAGCTTAGACTTTCTTACTTAGCAAGTTACTATAAATCAACATGCAAGCATAACACATGAAGAATCAACACATAACACAATGATTTACATGGAAACCCAATTTGGGAAAAACCACCAATAACATGCTACTCAATTCTCACTCTTCTGAAGTGATGCCCTGTGAAAGGCCTGCCCTATTAAAGGCTACAACACACTATTAAATGTGACTTGGTTAAAGGATTTAACCACCCTTTTAGAAGTGGGCCTAGTTAGAGGACTTTAGAATATTCACTTGGAATGCCACGTGTTAGTGAAAAGATTTTCCTTTGAAGAAATGTATGCAAATCTGACCCTGAATGCCTGAGTGAAAGGACAAACTAACACCAACCGTTGGATAGGTTATCATGGGATTGATAAATTTTCTCTAAATTTTTAACGATTATAGCTCCCCATATAAGATATCCAATGAATCAAATGTGGATGCTTTTAACCAGAAATCATGAAAGGATATCAAGCATCTACCCATAACAACATAGTAGACATACAAATTTATACTACTCCATGAAAAGAAAGCAAAGAATAATAGGTGACACAAATTTCATTTGCTAAACACTACATTGTGTAATGAAAATGAAAACATGTTTTCTATTCTCTTGAGAGAAATAAAAAAATAGAGCCTTTAAATGTATCTGAATAGATAATGTGACAAGGAAACAATGGTATTGAAATGTAACTTAGAGAAAATTGAAAATGACTCAAGGTTCATTACCAATGGAAGGAAAATACACCATAATCAAAGTTTTGATATTATTAACCTCTAGTCTCCCTTCCATAATTGTAAAAGATTCACAAAGTACCTTCTACACATTACAACCAAATCATTATTTCAATAAAGATAGAAACTCCCTTCACCATGTTACATCAACTATCAAAATCCTAACTCTATCTCAAACACCCAGTTTTGAAAAGAGGAAAGAAAAGAAATAACCCATGCTCTACCTCTCACAACCTCTCAAGAAAATAAAACAATCTTGCAAAACTCTCCTCCCTGCCTATAGCTCCAAGTCTATAGTCTAGAAGAAGGAAGCACAAAACCCTAGTTGTCTTTGACATTGGCATATTTAACCTGCTCTTTCCTGTGGCTTTTTGGTTTTCATAACTGATTCTTGGAAGTCTCTTTTTCGCTTCCCCTTTCTTTTTCTCTCACCCTTTATATGTGCACCCTATTTTAATTTATAATAAAACACTTTATTACAAGCTCCTTTTAGCATCGTATTGGTTTCTTTCATATGGTGTGGATAGCTGTCTCCAGATTTGCATTTGGTTAGGAAATAAGAAATAATGCTTATTTGAAAGGAGGAGGCCTCCACATGCTATTATTTACCAACATCACACCTCATATCTCTTGAGTTTTTCATGACTATCACTTGCACTTAGTTTGTCTTGATCATACATATATATTTTCCAATGCTCAAGTCGAGAAGTTGTAACATGTGACATTCATTTTTATCAAAATGACTGCAATCAAACTATAGTGCCAGCTGTTGCTTGCTTATTTGCAAAAGTAGTTCCCTTCTCAATGTTACCCTTTAAATAAGGGCTTAAGAGCTTCTTGAACTTTCTATTAATATTTGATCTAGCCCTTAAGAACATCTAGTAACACACCTTCAACACCTTCCTTTCCAAATTTAATCTTTAATGCAAAGAATGACAACTTAGTTAATTTGGATTGAACATAAGAGCATTCATAAACATCTCAATCACCATTAGGAGCATGGAGAGAAGATTCGACAAATCTTGCCGTAGCATGAGCCATGGATTATTCGAATAAATTTAACCTTATAACCCTACATATAGAAAATTGAATTCTCTTTGGAAAATGTAGTGCGATCATAGCCCATATACACACTGAGAAATTATTCTGATCATTGTAAAACATGGTAGTTTCAAAACCTTGATTCCAATATTTCCAATTCAAAGTTCAAACTAGAAGGACACATTCTCAATCTGATTTACAAAGCCTTGGGGAAGTATGAATAGAGGATACTACTGAATGTTGTATTTTTCTTTCTTTGTTCAGTAACCAACCAAAATGTCACCACCTCCATCTTAATGATTTACTAATACCACCTCACGTTTTGCTAAACTTCTGATGAAAAGATCACTGAAGAACTAGCTCGCCAACAAATCCAACAAGAAATGTCAAAGACATGACAAATCAAATTTTATCTAGATACTTATCACATAATTGATCATGAGGAAGATAAATTTAGGTGGAATCCCTTGGACTTGGTCAACCCTATAGATCACTAATGGGCAATACTTAGCTTAGATAAACTTTCCAATGAAGCCCAAGAGCATGCTAGACATCAAAAGCTTCAACGCATATCCTAGGTAATGATAACAACAAATTTGATTCATTACTAAAAGTGACTTCCTTAAACTTAAGGACCTCGACCAAAGAATTTCTTAGACCACAATGATTGTTCTTGACTCCTCCTATTATATGGAAGATGTTGCTATCGTTCTTTGTACAACTTCATATTTGGAACCTGTCTACCTGGAAAAGGAAATTTTGTAGCAGCATTAATTACACTAGCATTCATTGGCAACAAGTAGTAAGCTGGGTGAGGCACAAGAGATTCTTCTCTCCCTCTTTTATTTAATGGTGTATATCCATCTAACCAGCTATAGTCATCTAGTTAGAGTTGCTCATTCCTTTGAGTCACCTTATCACTTACATTTGATGTAGCAGAACCCCGTATTATATCAACTTTACCATCTAGTGGTCTTGAACGTACAGGGCCAAAGCTAGGTGTAGGTACAAAATGTTGAATAGGTCTACTCATGAGCCCCTTCTTAGAGCTTCCTATAGGGATGCTTGAAGCCTTTAAAGTGTCACTTGTAGTTGATGGTGTTAATGTACCAATCTCAGAGTGTGGTAGTAAAATTGATGTGGTACCAATGTGTCAAGAGGAGGCACAACCTCTATATTTCATGACAACCCGACAATGCAGATCTATGCATAGAAAATGCCACCTTCTTTGAGATAACTATTTGAGGCATGTGTAAATGGTAGTAACCTGAATGTGACCTTCACATCCTAGCTTGGTAGTGCTTTCTAATTCATTCTGCCCATTCATTTGGAATAGTTGCATTGTGGAAAGAAGCATCCAAAGCCATTATGCAGAATTGATATTCAAATAATAGAACTCGTGCAAGATAAACTTGACCATATCTTACATCAATTATGTAGTGTACTCCAATATTAGGGGTTTTAGTTCTTCTATGTTTCTTAATAAAGGTTGACCATTCAATGCACATACGTTCTACCTTTCCTGAGATGTATCTCTTATATGCCGATTACTCATAATCATTTATGAGCTTTATCATTCTTGAGATGGGAGAGGAAAATGGTAGACATTCTTCTATATAGCAATCCCAATGGTGCAAATTATTAATATTTCTCATCACATGGCTTGATAATGAAACAAATGTATTAGAATAAGCAATATCATGGGATTCACTCTATATATTTAACCTTGGGGTGCTTTCTTATGTATCTGCCCAACCAATATTTGATTTCAAGCTAACGTTGTGGCGAACATTTTGATTCTCCTTTTCAACAACTCAAACTTCCTTTTAATGCTGTCTTACATGTAATGGCATCTTGAAGCTGGCCATGAACCTTCCAAATCATATATTAATTTTGAGTTAGTATGGACCAGAACTCTCCTGAACTTCTTAATTTGATCCAAAAGAAAGCTTCTTTTCATATTTAGAGTTAAATCCCAAAATGAAGTCTGATTTGCCTTTCATCTTTTCCCTTTTTATGAATGGGTCATCTTTAATCAAATGTCTCCACATTTACAATTTGATAATGACATCACCAAACACCTAGACTAAATTTTGCACCTGTGACTTCAAACAAATTGAACCAACTCTGAACCACTAAAGAGAACTCTAAAGCTACACTATGATGATATTTTATTCTTTAGCTGAGGAATGTCTGCAAATTAAGACCCCTGAACTTTTGTGCTAAAAAAAAATGAATTTGGCAATTTGAGCCTGGATATGGATTTGCATGATAAACTAGTGAACCACCATGTGTTTTTGAACAATTCAACCACTTCAAACTACTTTGAACTGAGGTTCAAAGTGGTTCAAAGCTATGAATTACAAGTTTTAAAACTGTGGCTGTGTCGGGTACTAACAGGGGCTCTAACTGCGAGACTAATTTTGATGCAAAATCAGAGAACTCCAACAATCTCTAGGAGAAGAATAGTGCCTTATCCGTGGGCAAATAGAGTCAACAAGAAGAGAAGACCAGGAGTTTCTTGTAGAGAGGGTGGAGGGGAGTAGGGAAAAACTAGCAAACAAAACAAACAACCAGCACCTAAACTACCAGCAAGCACGAGGCTTGCGCATTATTCCAACTACACTATGCACAACAAAAACCTATTTACAGTATTTACAAAGGTAGGAAAAGAACCTACCTTAAAGACCAGAAGAAAGAAGAAGTTAAGTGAATCCATTTATCGGTTAAGAGAAATAGGAGGCTTTTCGAATCAGAAAAGTGTACCTCAACAGACCAGCTCCAAACCATTGCCTGATGATGACTCCTTCAATGCCAAACTTTAGACTGATAGAGCACATGCACATGTTGATCCAACTTTCTTTTGCAAAGAGCCATAACTCATCATGGTATTCATCTCCACCTAAGAATTGATCCTTCACACTGTTAGGGTTAGACTCCACTTCAAGCTAAAAAATATGAAATGAAAGAGCCTCAGCAAAAGATGATTTACAATCTTTAGGAACATTGTCATGTAGATTCAATTCATGTGCATGGTTATGATCAATTCATAGCCATGATGATGCTTCCTTCAGCATAGGATCAGACCTCAGATATATGTCTTCTTCATTTCTTTCAAGGAACCAACTATCATCAAATATATCATAAATCCCATCCCCTTCTCTTCTCGGAGTGCCATCACATATCTCAGCGTTACTCAAATCGGCAACATCATGCTTAGATGAGTGAGAAGGAAAGTTTTTAATAAATGCCTCATTCTAGAACTGATTCAAACAGGTCTCTAAGGCAATGTCAAAGAAATGATCTAGCTTGAGTGATGAGAAAAACATACCTATGATTTCATCTTCTTCATTAAAAATTTATTTCTCCAACACATCAGCTGAATCACCTTCAAATTGGAAGTCAGCTTCATATTTCCTTGTCTCAACTAGGAATTCAACTAGGGCATCTTTGTCTAGAGGCATCTTTGTCTCTTCTCCATGAAGAGCTGAATCACCACCAGAATGACTTGTTTGAGAGACATCTTTAGGCTGAAAACATAGCAAAAATTCAGCAATCACCTTTTCTTGTTGATCAAATGATATTTCTTTCCATGCTTCAGCTGGATAGTTTATAGGCTGATTGCTGATTTCAGCATTTTCAGAATGAGAAAGAAACTCTTCTTCATGCACTTTCACCTTCTCATAATTACATATCTCATCATCAAATGGAAAAAGTTTTTGCGAGGGCTGATCACTAGTTTGTAAGCATAAGGGATCATCTTCTTTCTTCATAGAAATAAGAAGTTTAGTTTTAGGCTGCATGCTAGCCTGAATCTCTTCATCAAGAAGGTTTTCCAAGGAAAAATGATCAACATCAAAAGTGAAATATTGAAAATCCGAAGGCAAGTTATCAACTTTCTCATTAATAGGAACTTCTGAAATAGGGAGATTATCAACATAGTTAAAATTGAAACTCTTAGTATGTGGAGAAAAAGATTTGAATACACCTCCACTAAAAGCAACATCATCTACAAGGTTCATTGTTGCAACATATTCAGGATGAAAAGATTCAAGTAAAGACTCTTTTTCTACATTCTCCTTCAAAGGATTAATACCCTCACAATCTTTTGTGGTATTTAAAGATTCATTTTTAGACAAGGACCTGGAGAAAGTATCTCCACAGAATCTTCAGGAAAAGAACAATCACCATGATCTTCTACTGTACAATTTTCAGCGTGAGAAGAAGAAAAACCTTGAGACAAGATTTCACCATTATTGCTTACCTTTTGTCCATTATTGGCAAGAATATTCTCATCTACTGAAGTTGGATTGACTGGAGGTTGGAGTATTTTTGACTGTACTTCTTGGTCACTCATGACAAACAGATTGAGATATGTGGGTGAAACTGTGATAATGCGAGGTTTATAATCATCATCTTCCCTCAAATGTTCCTTCAACTGAGCCACTTCCTCTTCAAGATTTTGCAAGTGTTTCAGCTTATGAAATCTTCCGCAAAGGCTTCTCCAAATTAGGACAGATGTACTATCATCTTCAAAGCTTAACTTTTTCTTCATGCCTTTAGACATACTTTCTCTGAAATGGCCTACAAAGTCACGCAACACTTTATCATCGATCTGAAAAATTTCCAAAAGAGAAGGATCTGGCCTAGATCTTTTCATGGCTCCTATATCTGGCATGATCTTTGTATAGAGTCACCAAATCTCCTGCACATGGAGATAATCATAAAACTAAGGAAATAAAAGATAGGCACTTAAATCTTTGCTTTAGAATCCCTACTAGAGTTGCCAAAAATATGTTAGTGAATAGATTGTCCTTTGAAGAAATGCATGCAAATTCGACCTTGAATGCTTGAGGTAAAGGACAAACTAACACTAACAGTTGGATAGGTTATCATGGGATTGATAACTTTCCTCTAAATTTTTATCAGGTACAACTCCTTGTATAAGATATCCAATGAATCAAATGTGGATGCTTTTAACCAGAAAGCATGAAAGGATATCAAGCATCTACCCATAAACACAGAGTAGACATACAAACTTATACTACTCCATGAAAAGAAAGCAAAGAACAACAGGTGACACAAAGTTTATTTGCTGAACACTACGTTGTGTAATGAAAATGAAAATATGCTTTCTGTTCTCTTTAGAGAAATAAAAAAATAGAGCCTTTAAAGGTATTTGAATAGATAATGTGACAAGTAAACAAGAGTATTGAAATGTAACTCAGAGAAAACTGAAAATGACTCAAGGTTCATTACTAGTGGAAGGAAAATACACCATAATAAAAGTTCTAATATTATTAACCTCCAGTCTCCCTTCCACAACTGTAAAAGATTCACAAAGTACCTTCTACACATTACAACCAAATCATTATTTCAATAAAGACAAAAACTCCCTTCACCATTTTACATCAACTATCAAAATCCTAACTCTATCTCAAACACCCAATTTTGAAAAGAGGAAAGAAAATAAATAACCCATGCTCTGCCTCTCATAACATCTCAAGAAAATGGAATAGTTTTACCAAAATCTCCTCCTTGCCTGTAGCTCCAAGTTTGTAGTCTGGAAGAAGGAAGCACAAAACCCCAGCTGTCTTTGACGTTGGCATATTTAACCTGCTCTTTTCTGTGGCTTTTTGGTTTTCATAACTGATTCTTGGAAGTCTCTTTTTTTACTTCCCCTTTCTTTTTCTCTCACCCTTTATATGTGCACCCTATTTTAATTTATAATAAAACAATTTATTACAAGCTCCTTTTAGCATCATATTGGTTTCTTTCATATGGAGTGAATAACTATCTCCAGATTTGCATTTGGTTAGGAAATAAGAAATAATGCCTATTTGAAAGGAGGAGACCTCCACATGCTATTATTTACCAACATCACACCTCATATCTCTTGAGTTTTTCATGACTATCACTTGCACTTATTTTTTTTTGTTCATACATATATATTTTCCAATGCTCGAGTCGAGAAGCTGTAACATGTGACATTCATTTTTATCAAAATGACTGCAATCAAACTGTAGTGCCAGTTGTTGCTTGATTATTTGCAAAATTAGTTCCCTTCTCAATGTTACCCTTTAATTGTGGGCTTAAGAGCTTCTCGAGCTTTCTATTCATATTCAATCTAGCCCTCAAGAACATCTGGTAACACACCTTCAACGCCTTCCTTTCCAAATTTAATCTTTGATGCAAAGAATGACAACTCAATTAATTTGGATTGAACATAAGAGAATTCATAAACATCTCAATCACCATCAAGAGCATGGAGAGAAGATTTGAAAAATATTGCTATAGCATAAGCCATGGATTATTCGAATAAATTTAACCTTATAACCCTACATATAGAAAATTGAATTCTCTTTGGCAAATGTAGTGCGATCACAACCCATATGCACACTGAGAAATTCTTCTGATCATTGTAAAACATGGCAATTTCAAAACTTCTATTCCCATATTTCCAATTCAAAGTTCAAACTGGAAGGACACATTCTCGATCTGATTTACAAAGCCTTGGGAAAGTATGAATAGAGGATACTATTGAACATTGTATTTTTCTTTCTTTGTTTAATAACCAACCAAAATGTCACTACCTCCAGCTTAATAATTTACTAAGCCACATAAACTTTCTTTGGAGGTAATGTACCACCTCACATTTTGCTAAGCTTTTGATGAAAAGATCATTGAAGAACTAGCTGGGTAGCAAATCCAAGAAGGAATTTCAAAGACATGACAAATCAAATTTTATCTAGATACTTATCACATAATTGATCGTGAGGAAGATAAATTCAGGTGGAATCCCTTGGACTTGGTCGACCCTATAGATCACTGATGGGCAATACTTAGCTCAGATATCCTTTCCAATGAAGCCACAGAGCATGCTAGACATCAAACTTCAACGTATGTCCCAGGTAATGATAATAGAAAATCTGATTCATTACTAAAAGTGACTTCGTTGAACTTAAGGACCTTGACCAAAGAATTTCTCAGACCACAATGATTGTTCTTGGCTCCTCCTATTATATGGAAGATGTTGCTATCGTTCTTTGCACAACTTCATATTTGGAATCTGTCTACCTGGAAAACCAAATGTTGTAGCAGCATTGATCAGACTAGCATTCATTGGCAATGGGTAGTAAGCTAGGTGAGGCACAAGAGATTCTTCTCTCCCTCCTTTATTTAATGGTGTATATCCATCTAACTAGTTGTAGTCATCTAGTTGGAGTTTCTCATTCCTTTGAGTCACCTTATCACTTACATTTGATGTAGCAGAACCCTGTATTATATGAACTTTACCATCTAGTGGTCTTGAAGGTACAAGGCCAAGGCTAGGTGGACATACAAAATGTCAAACAGTTCTACTCATGGGCCCCTTCTTAGAGCTTCCTGTAGGGATGCTTGAAGCCTTCAAAGTGGCACTTGTAGTTGATGGTGTTAATGTACCAATCTCAGAGTGTGATAGTAAAATTGATGTGGTACCAACGTATTGAGAGGAGGCACAACCTTTATATTTCATGACAACCTGACAATGTAGATCTATGCGTAGAAAATGCCACCTTGTTTGAGATAACTGTTTGAGGCACGTATAGATAGTAGTAACCTGAATGTGACTTTCACATCCTAACTTTGTAGTGTTTTCCAATTCATTCTACCCATTCATTTGGAACAATTGCATGGTGGAGAGAAGCATCCAAAGCCATTATGAGAAATTGATATTCAAATAATAGAACTCATGCAAGATAAAATTTTCCATTTCTTACATCAATTATGTAGCGCGCTCCAATATTAGGAGTTTTAGTTCTTCTATGTTTCTTAATAAAGGTTGACCAATCAATGCACATACATTCTGCCTTTTCTGAGACATCCATTATATGCCGATTACTCATAATCATTTATGAGCTTTATCATTCTTGCAATGGGAGTGGAAAATGGTAGACATTCTTCTATATAGCAGTCCCAATGGCACAAATTATTAATATTTCCCAGGGCATGACTTGATAATGAAATAGATCTATTAGAATAAGCAATATCATGGGATTCACTCTATATATTTAAACTTCGGGTGTTGTCTTATGTATCTTCCCAACCAAGATTTGATTTCAGGCTAATGCAGTGGTGAACATTTTGATTCTCCTTTTCAACAACTCAAACTTCCCTTTAATGCTGTCATATATGTAATGGCATATTGAAGCTGGCCATGAACCTTCCAAATCATATATTACTTTTGAGTTAGTATGGACCAGAACTCTCTTGAACTTCTGAATTTGATCCAAAAGAAAGCTCCTCTTCATATTTAGAGTTAAATCCCAAAATGAAGTCTGATTGCCTTTCATCTTTTCCTTTTTTATGAATGGGTCATCTTTAATCAAATGTCTCCACATTTACAATTTGATAATGACATCACTAAACACCCAAATTGAATTCTACACCTATGACTTCAAACAAATTGAACCACTAAAGAGAACTCTGAAGCTACACTATGATGATATTTTATTCTTTAGCTGATGAATGTCTCCAAATTAGGACCCCTAAACTTCTGCGCTGAAAACAATGAATTTGGTAATTTGAGCCTAGATCTGTATTTGCATGATAAACTAGTGAACCACCATGTGTTTTTGAACAATTGAACCACTTTGAACTACTTTGAACTGAGGTTCAAAGTGGTCCGAAGCTATGAATTACAAGTTTTAAAACCATAGCTGTGTCAGGTACTAACACCACCCTATTAAAGGATTTACAAATGGTTGTAAAACCAACCTAAGTCCATAGGATTTTCACCGTAACTGATATAATTACTAGAGAGTAACAATAAGAGGGTTTGATTTGATTACAACTTACAACTTATCTTTTAGATTTTAGATCACTCTTTAGCTCATAACATTTCCTGGATTTTAGTCTCTATAGCTCTAACAGCTTGTCCTCCTCTCAAGCTTTGTCTCCTTGAGTATCCATGCTCAATGTATCAATGTAATCTCCTTTATAACCACTTACAAAGTAGAGTCTCAATGCTCTATTCTTCCTTCTCCTCTCGATGCCTTCTCCTTAACACCCTGCAATCACTTTGCAATTTTGGCATACTAGCAACTCTTGCTTATTGGTCTATGACTCCTTAGATAGAAGTCTGGAATTATTTTTCCCACTTGATTCTTCCCTCCTTTAATTTCAATTTGAATGGATTAGGTAGGATTCATTAAATCTAACCCATATCTTGCTCCTAGAAACATCTTGAAGAATCCTTTTGAATTTGCTCAAAAATGGTTTACATAAAATTTTGTACTTCTAGCTCATCATCCTTATCCTCCAATTGGTTCACAAAATTCAAGGTAACAAACTTGTCGGCTCAAATTTGGTGAATCTTTGACTTTTTAAATATTGTAGCAGCTTGGCACTATTGAAATTCTAGTGCTCGACACATACTATGCTACTCAACACCAACTACATTTTACTGATGCTCGACACTTACTGTGGATTCACTTGGCATCCACTAAGATTTTATAAGACTCGACACTTGTTACTTTTCTTGGCACTTGAATACATTCAGCTCCTTCTATATCACTCAACACATACTAGATTTTTCATTTGCTCGGCTCTAATTGAAAATTTTCTCAGCTTGAACTAGCTTGCTCGACACTCACTAACGAACTTAGTTAAGCTTTGCAGTCAACCTTGTTCCAACTTATTCTTCTAGAATTTCTAAGTACAGCCAACCTCTATATCTTCAAGTATATAATCTACATCATTTTATCATTGTCTTAACTGATCCTTGCACTTCATTGCAGAACCATAACTCAACCTTTCCCTTAGGTGCTTTTGTTACATCTTGTTGATTAAATCCTCTTTATCAATCAACTAAGTGATAGTACTTGGATCTTATAAGAAATTTTCATTCCATCAAATAGAAGGTTTGACATCAATGGAAAAAAAATGATTGAAAACATTCTTTATTAATAATCCCCCTCTTTGCAATCAATCTTCTTCTCACAATGGTCTTTTTCAATCAGATTTCCAACAATCTCCCTCTTTGGCATTGATGACAAACCAAACTATTTAACCAAGTTATCAAAATGCTAACTAGGTTAGAATAGTAAGTCATATGCCAAAAAGAAATATTTGTTACCATCAGTTTTCACATCTCCCTCTTCAATCTGCTATCTTGATTATTTTACTTCTGCTTCTCCCTCTTAGTTGTTGTATCCTTTTTCTTTCCTTTCTCTTATGTCTTTTTTGAACATCCTTTGATCTTGTACTATTCACTTTGATCTTGTACTATTCTTGACTTCTTACATTATCTCTCCCTCTACATGCATTGATCATTTTCTCCTTCATTGTTATCAACTACTTCTTCCTCTTTCCAATTGAATGTTGCTGATCAGTTTTTTTTATTTCTCCCTCTTTGACTACAATGCCAAAGACATATTATCTCAGCATCTTAACATGCAAGTGTAGCATTTGTAGGTACTTCCAATTTCTCCCTCTATCACCTTGCTTGTGACTAATTTGGAACTTTAGCACTTTAATTACTTCAGGAAAGGTCCTAAAGTAAGTATCCTCTACATCAATGTAATATTTGAACAATCAACTCATTTGATGCAAGACAATCTTTTCTATTACTTAAGTAACCTTGGCTAGGGGTTATCACCCCTAACTTAACTCTAAGATACTCAAAAGAATCTTTGGGTAATGCTTTCATAAAGATGTCAGCAATCTATTCCTTTGAACTGATATATTCCATCCTTGTTTGTCTTCCACCAATTCTCTTACATAGTGATACTTAATTGCAATATGCTTTATTTTGGCATGCATTATAGGATTCTTTGATATGTTGATGGCACTTGTGTTATCACAATAGAGTATCATAGGATCAATTACTTCTTCCTTCATACCTTACAATAGATGTTTGATCTATACAATATTAGTACAATTTATAGCAGCAACAACATATCCAACTTCTGTTATGGACTGTGAGGTACAACTTTTCTTTTTTCTGGTCTAAGTGATCAATCCTTTCCCTAAGAAAAGTGCTCCTCCACTGGTGCTTTTTCTGTCATCACTATTACCTCCCCAATTTGCATCAGTGTAAGCTCTCAACTTAAACTTTTCACTCCTCTCGTAGTATAAACCAAAGTTATATGTTCCTTTTAGATACCTTAGTATTCTTTTTACTGCCATCAAATGATTTTTTGTTGGATTTGCAAAAAATCTTACCACTATTCCAAATACTAATGTAATGTTTGGTCTACTGTGCACAACATACTACAACTTTTCAATCATTGATCCGTACATTGTCTAATTCACTTTAGCTAACTCATCATTCTTGGATAACTTATGTTCTATTACTATTGGTGTGTTGATTGGTTTTGAGTCTTCTAATCCAAATGTTTTGAGTATCTCCTTGATATATTTAGATTGGGTCACAAATATGCCATGCTTTAGTTGATGTACTTGCAATCCAACAAAGAATTTCATTTCTCCAAACATTGATATCTCAAACTCATGTTTCATTTGATCAACAAAAATTTACATAGAGCATCTTTTCCTCCAAATATTATATCATCAACAAAGATTCCAGATATCAAAATGTCTTTACCTTTTTCTACCTTGATATACAAGTTGTTGTTGTCATCTGTTCTCTCAAAGCCTATCTTCACAAGGTATTTGTGTAATCTCTCATACCATGCTCTAGGTTCTTGCTTCAAACCATAAAGTGCTTTATGCAATTTGCAAACCATATCCTTGTTGTTGTCATCAACAAATCCCTCTAGTTGTTCTATGTAGACTTCCTCTTCTAGTATACCATTCAAAAAAATAGACTTTACATCCATTTGGTGGACCTTGAAATTTTTATAGGAAGCATATGCAAGTAGTGTTCTTAATCCTTCCATTCTTGCAATAGGGGCAAATGTTTCTCCATAGTCCAATCCTTCTTCTTGTGCATAGCCTTTGCAAACTAGTCTAGCCTTATTTCTTGTTATCTCACCATTCTCATCAAATTTGTTCTTGAATACCCATTTGGAACCAATTACATTCTTATTACTTGGTCTAGGAACTAGGGTCTAGGTTTTGCTCTTCTCAATCTAGTCTATCTCCTCTTCCATACCTTTATACTAGTCACCATATTGTAGCGCATCTTTCACTATTTTGGGCTTAATCTTGCTTAGTAGACATGATTCATTCTTTAGTCTACTCCTTGTCATTGGTCTAGCATCCTTGTCACCAATGATTTTTTTTGCAAGGTGATGTCTTCTCACATACTTGGCTAGTCTTGATTTTTTCCATCTTTCCATGTTTGGATCTTCAACTTCAGGATCACTTTGCACATCACTATCTAGTATTTCATCATCTCTCCCATGTGTACTATTTTTAGAGTTAGAATGTGCATTTTCTTCATTCTGTAACTCAACTTCTAAATGCAGCTCGACATTCACTGGTTGTGACTCGACTGATACTAACATTTGTTGTTGATCTCCAACTTGATTGGTAGCATCATCTTCAATAGACATTCCTTCATAGAAGCATACAAAAGATCTATAATCTTCTAATTTCTTGGATTCAACAACTTGGACTTCTGCATGCTCATCAAAATTTACAGTTGCACTCTCTACAATCTTGTTAATGTTAGTGTTCAAACACTTATAAGCCTTACTTCTAGTGGAGTATCCAAGGAATATGCCTTTATCACTCTTTGCATCAAACTTGCCATTTCTAGTATCTTTAAGAATATAGCATTTACAACCAAATACTTTGAAATATTTTAAATTAGGTGAGTGACCATACCATAGTTCAAAAGGTGTTGCATTTGTACCTTTCTTGACTTGTACTCTATTTAGGGTGTAGATTGTAGTACTTATAGCTTCTCTCTAGTACTTTAGAGCAACATCTTTCTCCATCATCAATGTTCTAGCACAATCTATCATGGATCTATTTCTCTTCTCAGCAATGCCATTCTGAGGTGGAGTTCTTGGTGCTGATGTTTGTCTCTTGAGTCCTTTATCATTACAAAATATCTCAAATTATTTTCATGTAAACTCTCCTCCTCTGTGTGATCTCAGGCGCTTCAAAATCTTTCCCGTTTTCTTCTCAACATTGGCCAAATACTACTTAAACATTTGAAATGCATCAAATTTTTGCTTTAAAAACATGGCAGCCATCATCCTAGAGTAGTCATCCACAAATAACAATACATATATGTCTCCTTGGTAACCTTGTACTTCTATTGGACCACATAAGTTTGTGTGGACTAGTTCTAGTACTTCTTTGGAAGTGTATGTTTTGTTTTTGAAACTAGACTTAGTCATCTTTCCTAGTTGACATTGTTTGCACATTGTGTTTTTAGGCTTCTTTAGCTTAGGCAAACCTTTGATTTTCATCTTTTTGCTGATGCTAATTAGATTGTCAAAGTTAACATGACACAACATTTTATGCCATAGCCAAATGTTGTGGTGTCCACAACACATGCTCCATTCCTCACTAGGATTGGAGACCTCCCAACTTTTTTTCAACTCCCAAACTCATAGTTCGAGAGTTAGGAAAATAAAATTCGGTTAGAGTTAGAATTTTAGAGTAAAAAAGTTAAAAATTTTCAAAAAAAAATTAGAAAAAAAATCACAAAAAAATTGAAAAAACTCAAAAACTTGAAAAATTGAAAAAATCAAAAAATTGGGAATTTTTTTTTTTAATTATAAAATTTGGAGGAAGTGCACATGCCCATTTTCACATGGGCACTATGCCACGAGCATTGTGTGCACATCTACATCACATCATGCCACTGCGCATGCGCCCATGACATGCCATGCATCTATGTCATGCCACTATGTGTGTGTGCATGCCACGCCATTGTGTACGTGCACACAATGCACCAATGTGCATGTGCCTCGTTTGTGATGCTCTATGTGTGCCCATGAGGTGTCACGCACTACAATCTATGAGCATGCCATGCCAAACACTTTTTGCACCACTTCACACATGTGCTGTGCATTGCGCACACCCCCATTCACCTGGCCAAAAATAAAATAAAATAAAAGGACGTGCCTAACAAACCTCCGAGGTGCACAAGGTGCACTAAAATTTGTCTTTTAGAGGTTTTTGTCTTAATTAAGCATTTTTATCCATTCAGACTAATGTTTGGTTCTTTTTGTAGGTAAAAAAGGCATCCTCAACTTGTTGGGGTCATAACTTTTGACCTAGAGCTCAAAATTTGAATCTGTTTACACCGTTGGAAAGAAGAATTGAAGATCTAATTTCAATCCCTCAAATAGTGAGCCTTTAGCTACCTTTTTTTAGGGACCAAGGAAGGTTTCAACTTGAAATTTTGAGTAGAAGACCTCTGAAAAAGCCATTTTAAAATGCCTAGAAAAACTTGTGAAAAAACATGAAAAAGTTTCAAACATTTGATCATTGGATAATCTAGAGCACTTGGTTTCTCGTCGGGAAGGATAGGAAAGTTGGAGAGAAGACAAAGGTCAAAGATATAGAGGTTGAATAGATGAAGCAAAATAAGTTCCTCATCTTATGCAACTATTAATGACAAGATTCAATGCGGGTGCCTTGGGATTTTAGATTGAAGAAGTAGAAGTTCAAGTTTATGAAAGTGATTGGCTATAAAGAGGGTATAAATCATCAAAAAGGGGCAAAGAATGTACACCAAAAGTGATCTAAAACCCCATTTGAGCAAAACCTAGAAATCATTTTCAAAATTGAGAACTTTGATTTTTTGGTGAATTGAGCTTCCGAGGTGCGTAGGTTCACAGGTCTACATTTTCATGCAGGTGCACAGCTCCATAGGATCAAATTTTTATGTAGGTGCATAGGTCTACAACTCTACAATTTAGAGGTGCACCAACAGTTAACTGCTAGTTCCAAAAATAGTGCCTTCCATGCATTGGGAACGCATTTTGACGATAGTTTAACTTTGACACACACCTAGCAAAGGACTAGCTTCTATTTTTGGCACCTCCAGACACTCCTACTTCAACTAATGGCTTCCTCCTACTTTCTCTCTCATGCTTTCTTTGTTTTTGACATGTAAAGGGCTCATGCATCCAATTAATGAATAAATATGGATGGAGTCCCTCTAAGAACCAGACTAATTGTTAGTTTGTATATATTTAGTTTGTTTTAATGTTTTAAAAGCATTTTATTGCATGAAGATATCTCTCACTCTCAACACAAATTGAGTAAATGATTTCTTATAAATACCCCATTGTAAAGTGTAACAAGGGTCGCCGTTATTATGCAATAAAATTATGCTTTTTGTGCTCGCATTTGGAGTGTAGTCATTCTTGGCTAAATGTGTCATTGTTTTGTGGATTTTATTCATGAGATTGTGATTGAGCCAAAGGTTTATTGCATTGTTTCTAGTTGTGTGATCTTTTAGTTCTAGTGTTTGCTACAGATTTATGAATTTTGTTGATGTAACGAGCTTGAGGAGAGATCATCAAATTGTGCTTGCATAACTCTCTATCTCGCATGAGCACACTTTTTGTGGCCTTGTGATTTGATGAAGAGATAAATATTATTCAATTATTAAAGTTTCTCACCGATGATTGCATCAGTAGATTCTAGGAAGTGTTGCTCCTGTTTTCATTGGTTTCCTACCAATTTCTTTGAAAGTTTAACCCATAGCATGTTATTTTCTATAGCTTATGTCCATTTAGGATATTAATTTCATGTTATTTTCTTTCAGTCTCGTTATTTTCTTTGCTAACCCCTTGTTAGAATAGGAACTCATTTTAGTTGCACTGTTAGATTGTATTCATTGAAAAAACCAAAAAATACAAAAATATTGTTCTTTTGTGTGTGATTTTGAGATAGCAAATAGATTTACTTCATTTTGAGATCATAGTAGAACCAGCAAAGGCCTCCTCATGAACAATCACATTTATCTTCAACTGAGTAGATTTTGGTACATCACAAGATGAATACTAAATCTTGGAGTTGATCCCAAATGGATTAGCTTTTCAAGAGAGGAATTACGGAATGGATTCCTACCGTTGACCTCATGTAAAATGACTGCCCAATAGAAGTGGCGCTAGAAGGAGGGCCCCTTTTTACTCTTGGAAAGGAAGAAAATTTGTTAAAGTTTTAGAATTTTACACTTCTACAATAATTTGTGCTTCACAAAAGTTCAAAAAATTTCTTGAGTTTTTGACAAATTCATGTCCGCAACTCTGTAGGTACATAGGTTTGCAAATTTGCAGGTACACAGGTTTATAAGTTAGCAGTTACATAGGTGCATAGGTGTACAAAATTTAGAAACGTGAGAAAATGTACTTCTGTAAAGCTGCACTTTTTCTAGAATTGATGCAAATTGGAGGGTTTTGATCTAGAATCCCCATTTTAGCAAGCATTAAGATCTTCACCAAGTGCACATGAGTTTCTTGAACTTATCCACTTTCACAAACTGCACATTGATAAAGGGATACCAAGAACTCCACCCATTGACATTACACATCCTAGCATCATCATTCGCTTTACATCCTACTTCACACATTCCCATCATTATGCACCATGTCTTTCTTCAATGCCCAAAGTTCACCTTTGAATCTAACTGGACCATTACATCAATTGCCCAAAAATCCTAATTTTTTTTTATCCCACAGTTCATCTATGGAGAATCACGAACAATAGAGGATCATCTTAAAATTTTCAAGGAGATTTGCAATCGAAATCAAATTCAGCATATGGGCATGGTATGCCGCCTTTTTCCTTACATGTTGGGAGAAATGGCATTCAATTGGTACCTCAATCTACCACCAGCATCAATAAGGGATTGAAACTCTTTTAAGAGCAAGTTTTTGGAACAATTCAAGATCTATATCGATCTAGCTCTCCTACATCATTAGTTCATCTCAATTAAGAGGGATCCTCATGAGACTATTTCACAGTTTAATCATTGCTTCTATAGGATGTATCAAAGAATGGAGTTTCCTTACATTATACCACAAGAGGCTGCCATCTAGGTCTATTTTGGAACAATGGATTCATTAACTTCTATTTTTCCAAGAAGGCTTCCACCCAGAGACATTGATACCATTGAAAAGGTCTTCAAAGAGGCTGTTACATTCACAAAGTAGGTTAGTGCTACTCCAATGTCAACAATTACATATTCAAGATATGAGCCCCAAAAGACTATATTCTTTGAGCAAAAGATGTCTCCACTTGCTAAACTTGAGAACAATATGGATATAAAATTTAAGACCATGAAGGAGATGATGTCTCTTTTGTCCAATGAACTCATAAAAATAAAGTCAAATTCCTCAAGAGACCAAGGTAATCATCCAAGACAACTTGCTACTCAAAGCAATTATTCTCAAAATTAGAGAAAAATTTTTGGCCTTTATAGTAATGTCAACAATGAGAATAATGGTATTACAAGTATGAGACCAAGTGAAAATGGATACGGGCACAATGATATTTTGGATCAGCCTCCCCAAATCATGGAGGAACAACCTTTACAGTTTAGTACAATGATGTTTGAATCATATGATAAATCTATAGGAGGACTAAATGATGAAGATGATCAAGAGGAGTTTGTGTTCCCATTTAATGAAGAAATTCTTCCAAGTGTTGATGTCCCAATAAGTGTGGATATGCCAACAAATTTTGAGGATAGGGGAAATTTTGAAGTTCCAAAATTCCTTGAAGTTTCAAAAAGTGATGGAAATGCAAAAGATCCCGAGGTTGGTGAGATTTTTGAATCACAAAGTCATCAAGAAGAAGATAGCAATTCTTCCTACTATGATATTGATTTCCCATTGGATAAAGATAAGATACCTCCTTCAAAACAATATTTTTCATTAGAAGAGATGGATAGAGTGCTCAACTTGGTCTCAAGCTTGACTGAGGAAATGTCTATTTGTGGGTATTCTACACATATATCAAACCATGCAATGACTAATTCATGTAGAATCCATCCATTTGGGTTCCATTCAAAAGAAAGTTGTCCTAATTTCTTGTTAGCTTGGGAGATCACAATGGAGGGAAAATATGATTTTGAACTGGCTTCTTTAGGACATGAGGGAGAAAACATTTTGATCGATGATAGTAATGAATCTTGTAATTTGAAAGGAAAGCTGGTGATTGATTTTTCTAGTCCAAAGTAATCTAAAGTGTTTCCATGTGTGAGTGGAGTTGTGAACCATGAGATAAGACAACTAGAAGGAGAAATTACAATCTGTGATTGTACCCTTATGGTAGGGGACTCACTGGATCAGGTGATATCTTTCCATTATCCCTCTCACTTTGATGATTTTCAATTTGAATATGATGCTAAAGGTAAGAGAACTTGTTTATGGATTAATCATGGTCATAAGGAGTTACCACAACTTTTGATTTTGTGTGATTTGTGCCTAAAATTTGAACCAAGATTGTCCATAATTTATTTTTCTGAGTACAAAGACAAGTTGGCATTTTTGAGAACTATATGGGGTGGTTCATCACTATTGCACATAATGAGAAATCTACTGACAACTACCCCACTTTCTTATTATTCAAGGTTTTCCATAGATAATTTTTTGTTTTTTTTTTTGTTATTATTTTTCTTAGTCTTTTTAGTCTTTCTAGTTAGGTGTTAGTTTGCTTTGAGTTGAGTCTTTTTGTTTGGGTTTCATTTATTTCTTCTTCTTTTCTTTTTTTGAGTTTTGTTAGTCCTGGGGGGTAAGTTGTACTTGAGATTTCCTCTTAAGATTTCACTAACCACTCTTTGTTTTCGATTTTAGGAAGAGGTATTTTTTTGTCAAAACATTTTGATGATTTTGTGTCTTATACCAACCAAGAAATCAACATTTTTTGTGGAAATAGGAGACTTTCAGTCTAGAAATTAGAAGCCTAGGCCACCAAGTTCTCGACACTTTGAAAATTTAAAAGATTTGATTGTTTTAGGTGCTATTGAATTAAAGTCAAAGCTAACAAGAGATGATCTAAACTTCAACTAGTTCAAACAGGAGGAGTCTCCTTGAAAGGTTGCTAAGATCATTGTTTGGCATGAGAGTCTCTAAAGTTCTAAAAGAGGAATGCAAGGGATGTTTGCAAGAGATCAAATCTGAGAAATGACACCGATGTTCTGGCTACATAGTCTAAGCATAGTCAAGATACAATTTTTTTTTAAAAAGAAAAAGAAAAAAAGAAGAAGAAAAAAGAGAGAAAATATGGTGTTAAGTTTGAAGGATTTTAAATATCTAAAATGGCAAAAGATACATTCTCAAAATAGAGTATCCTGTATCCAAATTATTGTTTCATCAAAAGTAACATTTTGAATGACATGGAGCAATTAATCAAAAGCCAAAAATTTAAAAGAATGTGACATCCCATCAAGAGCCATTGAACTAATTCTCTCATCTAGTCAAGCAACCAATTAACAAAAAGCCTTCGTTGAGATTTTGAATGATAGAGCTGGGAAGAGTGGAAGATTTTTTTCTAATTTTAAAAAAACTTTGATTGACTACATCCTGACACATCAAAGGAAATGAATACATAATGCACACACTAAGTTTGAAGGTTTCAAATTTTGAGATTTTGATTGAAGAGTCATCTGAAAGACCCTCAAGATTTTCAAAGTCTGGTTGCTGTTTGACACACATTGGAAGAATGTTTAGTGATGAAAAAAATGCCTTGGTCATTTCTTCCTTTTCAGGGCTATTTGTTGTGGTGTCCACAACACACGCCCCATTCCTCACTAGGAATGTGGACCCCCCTACTTTTTTCAACTCCCGGACTCACAGTTTGAGAGTTGGGAAAAAAAATTTGGTTAGAGTTAGAATTTTAGAGTCAAAAAGTTGAAAAATTTCAAAAAAAAAAATCAAAAAAAAAAAACACAAAAAAATCAAAAAAACTCAAAAACTTGAAAAATCAAAAAAATTAAAAAATTGGGAATTTCTTTTTTAAAATAAAAAATTATAAAATTTGGAGGAAGCGCGCACGCCCATTTTCATGTGTGCGATGTACCATGAGCACTGCGTGCACATCTACATTGTGCTGCATCACTATGCGTGAATCCATGATAATTTTTGTGCCTCATGCGCAATGCGCCATGCATCCCCATTGCACCGCTGCACATGCTCGTGTCGTGCCACTGCACACACACCCACAATGAGCTGCATGCGATATGTTGCGTGCCATGTTGCTCCAATGCTTGTGTGCCCCATGCATGATGCATCGGACGTGCCCACGAGATGCCATGCACCATGATCCATGAGCATACCATGCCAAACACTTTTTGCACCACTTCACGCGCGCTCCATGCACCACACACACCCCTGCTCACCTTGCCAAAATAAAATAAAATAAATAAATAAATTAAAAAAAAAAAAAAGATGCACCTAACACACCACCAATGTGTGCAAGGTGCACTAAAATTTGTCTTTCAAAGGTGTTTATTTTAATTAAGCATTTTCATCTCTCTGGACTAATGTTTGGTTCTTTTTATAGGTAGAAAAGGTATCCTTGACTTGCCAGGGTCATAACTTTTGACCTAGAGCTCAAAATTTGAATATATTTACACCGTAGGAAAGAAGAATTGAAGATCTAATTTTAGTCCCTAAAATAGTGAGCCTTTGGCTACCCAATTTTAGGGACCAATGAAGGTTTTTACTTGAAATTTTGAGCTGAAGACCTCCAAAAAAGCTATTTAAAAATGCCTAGAAAAACTTGTGAAAAAATATGAAAAAGTTTCAAACATTTGATCATTTTGGATAATCTAGATCACTTGGTTTCTCATCGGGAAGGATAGGATAGTTGGAGAGAAGACAAAGGTCAAAGATACAGAGGTTGGACACATGAAGCAAAACAGGTTCCTCATCTTATGCAACTATTAATGACAAGATTCAACGCAGGTGCCTTAGGATTTTAGATTGAAGAAGCAGAAGAAGTTCAAGGTTATGAAAGTGATTGGCTATAAAGAGGGTATAAATCATCAAAAAGGGGCAAAGAATATACACAAAAAGTGATCTAAAACCCCATTTGAGCGAAACCTAGAAACTATTTTCAAAATTGAGAACTTTGATTTTTTGGTGAATTGAGCTTCTGAGGTGCATAGGTTTGTAGGTCCACAACTCCGCATTTTCATGCAGGTGCATAGCTCCATAGGTCTCCATTTTCATGCAGGTCTGTAGGTGCATAGGTCCATAGCTCCACAATTCAGAGGTGCATCGACAGTTAACTGCCAATTCCAAAAATAACACCTTCCATGCATCGGGAATGCATTTTGATGGCATCTTAACTTTGACACACACCTAGTAAATGACTAGCTTGTATTTTTGGCACCTCTAGACACTCCTACTTTGACTGATGGCTTCCTCCTACTTTCTCTCTCATGCTTTATTTGTTTTTAACATGTAAAGGGATCATGCATCCAATTAAGGAATAAAATATGGATGGAGTCCCTCTAAGCACCAGACTAATTGTTAGTTTGTATATATTTAGTTTGTTTTAATGTTTTAAAAGCATTTTATTGCATTAAGATATCTCTCACTCTCAACATAAGTTGAGGAGATTATTTCTTATAAATACTCCATTGTAAAATGTAACAAGGGCCACTGTTATTATGCAATAAAATTATGCTTTTGGTGCTCGCATTTGGAGTGTAGTCATTCTTTCCTAAATGTGTCATTGTTTTGTAGATTTTATTCATGAGACTGTGATTGAGCCAAAGGTTTATTGCGTTATTTCTAGTTGTGCGATCTTTTACTTCTAGTGTTTGCTATAGATTTATGAATTTCATTGACATAATGAGCTTGAGGAGAGATCATCAAATTATGCCTGTATAACTCTCTATCTCGCATGAGTGCACTTTCTGTGGCCTTGTGATTTGATGAAGAGCAAAACATCATTCAATTATTAAAGTTTCTCACCAATGATTGCATAAATGGATTCTAGGAAGTGTTGCTCCTATTTTCATTGGTTTCCTACCGATTTCTTTGAAAGTTTAAATTGCAGTGTGTTGTTTTCTATAGCTTATGTCCATTTAGGATTTCAATTTCATGTTATTTGTTTTTTGTCTTGTTATTTGCTTTGCTAACCCCTTGTCAGAATATGAACTCATTTTAGTTGCATTGTTAGATTGCATTCATTGAAAAAACTAAAAAATACAAAAATATTGTCCTTTTGTGTGTGATTTTGAGATAGCAAATAGATTTACTTCATTCTAAGATCATAGTAGAACTAGCAAAGGCCTCCTCATGAACAATCACATTTATCTTCAACTGAGTAGATTTTGGTATGTCACAAGATGGATACTGAACCTTGGAGTTGATCCCGAAAGGATTAGCTTTTCAAGAGAGGAATTATGTAATGGATTCCTACTGTTGACCTTGTGCAAAATGATCACACAACACCACACATCATCAAATCTAACAACAAGATAGGTTGCATCTTTCATATCTAGGTAAAACAAGTTATTCCTAGTTTTTTCACCTTTTCCTATAAGATTTCCACCAGTGTCATAGATTTTGGTAGTTTTATTTCCAAATTCTACTTTGCAACCTATATTGCCTAACTGTGATACACTTAGTGAATTGTAGTTCAATCCTTCAGCATAGTATGCATTATCACATTATATTTTCTCTGTAAATTTAATGGAACCTTTTCCTTTGATCTGACATGGAGCATCATTGCCAAATCTAACACTATTTCCATCATATTGAGTAAAGGTAATAAACTTACTTTTGTCTCTTTTCATATGATGAGAGTATTGATTGTCTATGATCCACTCGTCATTTTTGTTCACACAGGTTACCAATGTTGTTGCCTCATCTTCATCTGATTCATCCTTCACTTTTACATAGTCTACTTCATCATCATTCTCATTAGAATCCTCTTCAACAATGTAGCATATTTTGCCTTTGTCCTTGTAATCTCTTCTATCATCTTCTCTTTTGTTCTTGTACTTGTTTCCTTCTTTGTATTTCTTCTTCTGTGTACATCTTGCAGCTATATGTCCTCCTTCATTGCAATTAAAACAAATGATAGACATCTTACCTTTGAATTTACCTTTTCCTCTATGAAATCTTCTAGCCAATAATGCTTCCAATTGTTCCACATCTTCCTCATCTGTGTTGCTATCACTAGATGCATGTTTTCCTTTTCTACTCTTCTTCTTGATTTCACCTCCTTAGTGTTTTTTAATGTTAGCTTGGCCTTGAAAGAAAATTCAAGATTCTCAAGTCTGTAGTTATTGAAATTGGACAATTCAAATGTAGTAAGTCTTCCCACTATACCTTCAAAGGTTAGTGTGTTTCCTTGTACACACCTTAGTTTTTGGATGGCTGAAACTCTAATAACATAGATAAGGAGCAAAGTTCTTAAGTATTTTCTATTAATAGTGTCATCTTCCAATTGACCACCCAAAATTCTTATTGCACTTACTACTTCTTTCATTCTAGCAACATATTAAGCAACATTCTCACCTTCCTCCATTTTCATGTCATCAAACTTTTCTCTAAGGCTTTCTTTTTTTGCTCTTTTAACATTCTAATCTCCTCCATAGATATCTAACAGGGCTTTCCACATCTTGAATGCAGAGTCACATCCCTTGATTTCATCAAATTTAGCATAGCTAAGTGTAGAGGCAATCTCCAACATTGCCTAATTGTGCTCCTTCCTTTTGTTCAAATCATCTATAGAAAGGGTTCTAGCTAGATCTACATGTTCCACTCCAATTGAGATTTTTTCATAATCACTTATTGATCCAAGGTGTAGTTTCATTAGGCTTTTCCATGCAACAAAGTTATCTCTATTGAGCTTGGGAACTTCTCTCTTAGACATCTTGATATACCTGCTTATAGTACTTTTAAACTAAATCAGCAGATGGCTTTGATACCAATTGTTAGAAATGGATTAGAATAACTGAGAGGGGGTGTGAATTAGTTATTCAAGGTTCAAATGTCCAATTCAAACTTTTCCATCAAGTAAAATGTGCCTATTAAACTATTCATTCATCCAAGCTTAGACTTTCTTACTTAGCAAGTTATTGTAAATATACATGCAAGCATAACACATGAAGAATCAACACATAACATAGTGATTTACATGGAAACCCAATTTGGGAAAAACCACCAGTAACATGCTACTCAATTCTCACTCTTCTAAAGTAATTCCCTATGAAAGACCTACCCTATTAAAGGCTACAACATACTATTAAATGTGACTTGGTTAAAGGATTTAACCACTCTATTAGAAGTGGGCCTGGTTAGAGGACTTTAGAACATTCACTTGGAATGCCACCCTATTAAAGGATTTACAAATGGTTGTTAAACCAACCTAATTCCATAGGATTTTTACCCTAACTAATACAATTACTAAAGAGTAACAATAAGGGGTTTTGATTTGATTACAGCTTACAACTTATCTTGTAGATTTTAGATCACTCTTCAACTCATAACATTGCCTAGCTTTTAGTCTTTGCAACTCTAACAGCTTGTCCTCCTCTCAAGATTTGTCTCCTTAAGTATCCATGCTCAATGTACCAGTGCAATCTCCTTTCTAACCACTTATCGAAGCAAAGTCTCAGTGCTCTATTCTTCCTTCTCCTCTTGATGCCTTCTCCTTGACACCCTTCAACCACTTCACAATTTTGGCACACTAGCAAATCTTGCTTCTTGGTCTATGACTCCTTAAATAGAATTCTAGAATTTTTTTTCCTCCTTGATTATTTCCTCCTTTAATTTCAATTCAAATGGATTAGGTAGGATTCATTGAATCTAACCCATATCTTGCTCCTAGAAACATCTTGAAGAATCCTCTTGAATTTTCTCAAAAATTGTTTACATAAAAATTTGTGCTTCTAGCTCATCATCTTTATCCTCCAACTGGTTCACAAAATTCAAGGTAACAAACTTGTCAACTCAGATTTGGGAAATATTTCTCTTTTCAAATAATGCAGTAGCTCGACACTATTAAAATTCTAGTGCTTGGCACATACTGTGTTACTCGGCACCAACTACGTTTTACTAATGCTATACATCTACTATGGATTCACTTAGAATCCACTAAGAATTTTTGATGCTCAACACTTGTTACTTTGCTTGGCACCTAAACACACTCAGCTCCTTTTGCATCAATTGTCACATACTAGATTTTTCATTTTCTCGGCTCTAACTAAAAATTTGCTTAGATTGAATTAGCTTGCTTGACACTCACTAATGAACTTAGTTAAGCTTTGCAGTCAACCTTGTTCCAACTTATTCTTCTAGAGTTTCTAAGTATGGCCAACCTCTATATCTTCAAGTATATTATCAATACATCATTTTATCATTGTCTTAATTGATCCTTGCACTTTATTACAAAAACATAACTCAACCTTTCCCTTAGGTGCTTTTGTTACATCCTGTTGATTAAATCCTCTTCATCAATCGACTAAGTGATAGTACTTGGATCTTATAAGAAATTATCATTCCATCAAATAGTAGGTTTGACATCGAAGGCAAAATAATGATTGAAAATAATCTTTATCAATAATCTCCCTCTTTGCAATCAATCTTCTTTTCACAATGATCTTTTTCAATCATATTTTCAACAGATTGATATTGAGTTGTTATTCACTCTTAGATCAGAAGTAGTCAATTGTAATGCTAGATTAATTCCATCTGTCATAGTTTCTTTTTGAATTGATAGATTGTAAGTAGTCTCATTATCATTTTGAAAAGCAAGCATCTCTTCTAGTTGTGTATCTAGTTCTTGACTGAATGGAAAAGAGAATTTTTTATTGGTTGGTTGTTCCACTTGTGTGTTTTGTGTAGAATCGTAGGATTCTAGTAGCATAGCATTAAATTTCATGAGAGGCACATTATCATTTGCTTGTGAATTCTGATTGAGTTCTTGATTTCCATTATAATATGAACCATCATTGTTAGGTGCATTTTGACCATCATCATATTGATTGATGTCCACATACTGAGCATTATTGTTATTGTTATCTATATGAATTCTTTCATTGTTTGGAAGAGAGTACGATACTCAATTTTGTCTTTGGAAGCCATTTTTGTGATCAGGAAGCATTATTATTCCTAGCTATGTTGTTCCCACTAAAATTACTATTGTAGTTCTGACTGTAATTGTTGTTGTTATAAGGATCAACATTATTTCTCTAAAAGTTATTATTCTGTCCTTGCAAAAACCTCAAGAGAGTCAGTTCATTATTCATTTGAGACACAGTCTTCTTCATTTGACCAAACTCAAAGGCAAAACTGTTGTTTGGTTCAACAAAAGGTGCTACCTTTTTCTCAAAGAAAGAAACTTTTGGAGGTTCATATCTTGAATATGTTATAGCCAAGGTTTGCAGAGTGGGTGCTTGCTATAATGGAACTGGATTCATTGGTATGAAGTGGCTAGGCATCACAGGTGCTTCGATAGGATATGTTGGTATTGTTGTAATAGCTTGAGTTGGAAGCATCAATCATGCTCCATTAGGATTGGCTTGCTTGGTAAAGGTAATTTCTTTTGAGAATAATTTTTCCAATGTGCCAATATTTTTTGGAGGAAGTCTTCTTAGGAAAATAGTAGTCAAATGGTCCATAGCATTTAGATGAATATGAATTGTAGCTTCAACTGGTATAGTGTATGCAATTTCTAGCTTGTGGTATGCCATATGAAAGTGATGGTTGAAGCGTGAAACCATCTTAGCTAGGTCCCTTTTTATTGATATGAAATGTTGATGTATCACAACTAGGTTGATAAAAGTTTTGAATTGTTCCAAGAACAATTTTTTGAAAGTATCCCAGTCTCTAATACATCTAGGTAGAAAATTAACATACTAATTAAAGCAAACTTATCCCAAAGAGTAGGGGAATAAGTGAAGAACCACATTCTTGTTAGCAATCTTCTTTTGGTTGCAAGTTTCCTTGAATACCCTTATGTGATTTTCAGCAATTCTCATCTCTCCATAGATAAACCTTGGGCACAACTTCATAGGATTCTTAGGAAGGTCATTGAGTACACTTGCCAAGTTAATTAGTGAGTCTACAACATTTGCGAAAAAGGCCATTGGAGGATTTGGTGGAATAATAGGTGGTTGTTGTGGAGGAAAAATTGATGAAGATGATGAAATGTTGAATGGAAGTGGTAGAATTTGAGGGAATCCCTTGTCACTATGAGGCTTACAAAAGTGGGTAAGTTCAAGGAACTCATGTGTACTAGGTAAAGATCTTAAAGCTCATTGAAATGGAGATGACAGATCAGGATCTTCTAGTTTACATCAATTCTGGAAAAATTGCACCTTTGCAAATGTACACTCTCTCAAAAATTTGGTGCACCTTGGAACCTTGCACACCTTGGAAGCTTGTGCACCTTGAAATCCCAGTAGTTCATAAAATTTTCTCAACTTGTAAAAAAATGCAAAATTTTGAAATTGTAAGTTGTTTTCTTTTATTTCGAATGGTTGGGGCCCTCCTTTTTGTGCCACTTCTATTGAGTTGTAGTTTTGCATGATGCTTAATGGCAAGAATCCTTTTGAACTCCTCTCTTGAAAAGCTTATCTAGGATCAACTCCAAGGTTCTAGGAGATCTTACAATCTACTAGAATCTGCTCAGTAGATGATAAATGTGAGTGTTCAGGAGGAGGCCTTTGTTGGTTTGACCAATTGTGGATAAGATGTTGAATTTTCTTGCTATCTCAAAAAAGTAACCACACAAAAAGAGATATATTTTTATATTTTTCTATTTATAATGAATGTAATTTTAACTATGCAACTACATGAATTCCTAAATTAACCAAGTGTTTGTAAAAGAAAATAACAAAGATAGGGTAATAAGAAGTTTAAGAAAATGAATTGAAAAGTAAATCCCTAATAGACATAAGCCATAGAAATAACACATCTATAAGTTAAGCCTTTAAAAAAATCAGTACGTAACAAATGAAAATAGGAGTAGTGCTTCCTTAATTACACTATTGCAATTGTTGATGGGAATTCAGTAATTGCAAGATGTTTCACTTTTCATTAGCTTGCAAGGCCACAGAAAGTGTGCTCATGTGAGACAAAAAACTATTCAAGAACAATAGGGTGATCTCTTCTCCAACTAAGTATGTCATCAAAATTTGTAAACACATGGCAAACACTAGAATTAAAATATCACTCAATCAAAATAACAAAATAAAACTAGTTGTGTTATAGTAAAGCTTCTTCTTCATTCCACCTCTGTAGCCCTAGCAAGATGAGTTCTTTGACTCAAGGGAAGGTTATCTTCTTCATCTTCATCATCCTCTTCTTCCTCTTCTAGAATAACTTCTAGGATTGATGGAAAAGGAATAACCTTTCTTATCACCTTTTGTCTCCTTTTAACTGGAGTTTTCATCTTTCTTTTCTTGGGAGTTGATGAAGATGCTTCTTTCTCTTGTGCAAGAAAAGACACTTCCTATTATTCTATTTCAGCTCCTTGCCCATGTTTTTGTAGTAACACTAGTAGATTATCCTGAGTCTGGATTATTTCTACAGTTTTTGCCCCTTGTACATTCTCTGCCCCTTGGTGTTATAGTGCTTGAGTTGCCTATTCTCTAGGCTCGGCTTGTTGAGGGAAATTTCTTTTCCTCTTATTTTTACCCTTCTATGTCATAAAGAATCCAACTTCTCTATCAAATTGATGCACTATTTTTGGCCTTATTAGAGATTGAGTTGTGAATGTTGGCATTATCACCTTGGCTCCTCTACCTTTCAATAGGTGGGCTATAGCTTGGAAAACTATAGTTTGCAAGATTAGATCTAGCTTGGATGATCTCTTGATCCAATTCTTTGCTAATTAGATGACATGCCTCTCCCTATGATTAATATCCATTTTTCTTCTCTATCAATTTCTGCATTCATGATACGTTGATTAGATATCTTATCTTTGTTATACAAGGAATCTAAGACCTCTTCAATGTCTTGCTATACAATCTTTAATGGGACCTTCACTTTCAAGGCACTATCTTCCAAATAGAGAATCATCCTACAATAATCCCTTATTCAAATTTTGTAGTCATCCACTGCATCCATCTAATGATCCTCTATGGCATCTTCATGTTGGAATTGTTTCCCTACCAAGTACTAAACTCTACCAATGTTATCAAAATAGGGACAAGGAGAGTTATAATCCTCCAAGGGATACTGATCCCACTCAGACTCAAAAGTCACAATATCCTACTTTTAGTTAACACTAAATAGACCTATAGTGATGGGCCATACCTAGGTCTTCTTATGTTTCTTCCTTTATCTCTCATATGTGGATGAGAGTTGTCATGAAATCTCTAGAAATATGAGTCTATCACTTAGATACCTAGGGAGCTTCTTTGGATTAATAGTTGTACCCATTACCCTTAAATAGGTGAATATTTTAAATTGTATGTAATAGGTGCCAATTTTTATAATCTTTGTTGTTGCCTCTTCTGACATCCTTTTTGCATAATCTCCCTCAATGAACTAGATGATTGCAAAAATGAAGGCATCATTCACTATTCTGTATTCCTTACTATGTTTTGAAAGCTTTTTCCTTACCAACTAGGGGTATACAACATAAGGCCATGCATTTGCATCTTGCAAGTTTCCCTTTTTGAAAAATCCTGAATAATCTATTGTTCTTGTAGCTAAAAGGTACACCAAATAGGATGTCATATAGAACATTTGGTTGTTCTTAACTACCACTAGTTGTTCATCTAAACTCTCACTAAGAATTGAAGCCCAATTAATTGGCATCTTCACTGTTTTGATGGTCTCAATAAAGTGTACCATCCATATATTCAAATGCACTACTGCTAGTAATCCCATGAATCTACTTAGGAGAACTATAGAATGTTCGATATCATCTTTCATAAATCCCCTTGTCATATGTACTTTCCTATTTTTCATCCAAGAGAAGTCTCATCAATGAGATATGAAGATTAGATCATTTTTGATGCTTCCTCTCCATGCTCTCTATACCACCTTTCTGCTTAATGATATGTTAACCTAATGTACTAATCTACTCTCAAAAGATGGAATACCTTCTCTATATTCTTAGGCATAAAATCCTAGATGATCTCTCTAGTTATGCTTTTTACAACTCTTTCCTTTGAAACATAGTTCTTTGCTAATGCCATAATCAATTTTGAAGACTGTACTAAAACTGGGCGTGACACTGTGTTTAGTAGTCTCAATTTGATAAGTGCAGATACCATAGGGGGCCTTTCATTTGGCTTATTGCATAAGATCATGAATGCATTCTAGTCAATATGACCTAGCTCAATGTCCCAAATATCTGAATATTCATCCTAGAAGCGTGACTTTGATGGAACACCTTGGAATTTGAAGACCATTCATTTTGGAGCCATCTTTACAATGAGGGAGGATGATGAAGAATCCATTTTATCTAACCAAAAAAAACATTCATTAGTTTGGAGGTGGAAACAACTAATTCAACTAAACCCTAATTACTAAAAAATTATGACCCAAGAAACCCTAAAACTTTTAAAAATAGCTAAAAACACATAAAAACCCCTAAAACACCTATAGAAGACAAGTATTTGGCACACCTTGCACACCTTGTGGGGTGCACTAGGTACACCTTTCCCCTTGGTTATACCTTCAACACTAAGGTTGTACACCATGAGTACCTTGTGCGGTGCGCTAGGTGTGCACCCTTATAGTGCAAAGCCCCATGTCAAGTGTGAAAGGAAGGGTGCACACATAGTGCACCTTATGGGGTGTGCTAAGTGCACACCCTTTCAATACTCAAGGAATGTTTTAGCTTATTGAATGGTGCACACGTGTGCACCTTGGATAGGTGCACACCTACATACCTTTATCTTGGGTGAAGGATTTTTTCATTATTATGTTTTATTAAAGTTTTTTTTTGGTGTATTGGGTTTTGCAAAAAAAGGTGCGCACCTTTGCTTTGGTTATTATTATTTTTTTAATTTTTTGTGTGTGTGTGAAAGTGATGAAGCACTTTGGCACACCTTACCAAGTGCAGATGTGTGCCACGAGTTCAAGTAGAGTGGAGAATGAGTGAATGAACATGGGGGTATCCTAGGATTTTATAGACCCGAGGTAGAGCACACCCTTTAGGATGCGCACCTCCACATGTGTGCAGGTGCACATTCCCAAAGGGAAGCATTCCACACTAGTGCAACTAGCACACTAGCACACCTCCAAGGGTGTGGTAGGTGCACTAGGTGCACTAGTGTACCTTATTTACTCATAAAAATCAAACTTTACACAAAATCTCTAATTTTTGGCCACCCAATTTCTTAGGCAAAGGGCCAGTGTTGACTTTGAATCTAGATAAAACCCTAAGAAAGACTCAGATCCTAGACCAGGGATTTGAAAAGCTAAAAAATAAACTAGGGATTCCCCATTTCTAAGCAAAATGGGGTGTGCATTGTGAAACCATAATAATTCTCTTGGATGTGATTATGCAACTTGGTATGTTTGTACCTCTTCTTTTTTCCTTTAATTGGATATAGTATCATTCAAGATAGTATGATTTTGGTAGAGAATCCTCCTTCCTTGTATTTTAAGGGTGAGTTAGTGAGATTTTGGTTAGATTTATGAATGTTGATGTGTTTAATGTTAGTGTTCTTGGATGTTTTGGGATGGTTATCCCCCATGGTTCTAATTATATTTAGGAATGGTTTGTATTTTGACCTTATATTTGATCATTTGGTAGGTGCATGTTGTAGTTGGGCACCTACGATGAGGTATAGTGGTAGGTTACTTGCCTTGTAGAGTTGAGTTGATGGATACATGGGTTTTACGAGTGCATATGGGAAGTTCATTGTTGATGGATTTTGTGTCAATATGACACCTTTTCTCATGTGGTTGATTCATATGGGGGGTTGAAGAGGTGGCTTGTTAGTGTTGGATTAATTTGATTCGACTTGTGGAGAATTCAGTGAGTCATCCTTGTTTTAATAGTTTTGATTTCGCACTTAGTGTGCTCAATTTCTATTCTTGGATTGCACGCTTCCAGGAGTAAGCCTAGTATTTGGAGAGGATGATGTAGTGCCTCTCCCATTTAATTTCTATAAGTAATCCTAATGAATGCAATATTGATGATCTTACCTTGTGAGTGATCATGATTGGGACCCATGAGTGGTCTATGCCCTTGGGGTGATTTTATTATGATATTTGATGAACATGATTAATTATGCTTATGCTTGATTTTTGAGATTATGATGTATATGATAGTTTTACTAAGGTTGTGCCAATGGTAACCTAGATTTATATGGTATAACTATGTTGTTCCATGATTACCTGAGATGTGTGCAGTGATCACATTGTCTATTATTTATCCTATTTCACTTGATTAGGTTCCTAGACTAGTGTTTACTCATGTGTTTGACCATGTTGACTTATATGTTTATAGTGTCATTTATGCTACTGGGTAATTGTAATTAATTCCATTATTAAATGCTTAAATAATTAGAGAATGAGCTTGTAAGAAATGATAATGTTGAGCAAGGAACGAGAAACAATCCAAGTAAGTTAAGTGTGAAACAATGTTACCATAAGATAAGAAACTCCAAGAGCATACACCAAGATGGTTCAACAATGGAGACAAGGATTTATAAGGGGAAAGCAAAGAAAACCCCTTGTGAGTTATTATGAATGAAGGCAAATGCCTAAAGAAGAGAGAGAGAGAGTGTTGGAGCAAAAGTAGCTCAATACAATAACATTAAGTGCTTAGAGTGGTGTGTAGTTGTGAAGAAAGAAGGAGGAGCATCTCTTATATAGAGATGAGAGAGGAGTTGCATTTGTAACTCCCATTTCTATGAATGCCACATTCATAATAGGTGTGTGCAAAGTGTCACAATCCTCTTAAGGAGGATAAACTAAATAAAGAAATAAACAAGAGTTGTCCTTACATGTGGAATAAAGGACAAACAATGACATGTCCTCCACATGTGTACAAGTGGAAAAACTACATGTAGGGACCCTTGGAATATCCCAATTAAAATATATCCAAGGAAAGATTAACCTTTCTAACACCCCCCCTTAATCTTTACTTGGGGAGTTTACTTCAATGGGTTGTAAACCCAAATTTTTACAATGGAACTGAAATCTCTCTTTAGAAAGTGGTTTGGTTAAAATATCAGCCACTTGATCTTCTCCTTTACAATAAAGAAGAATAATTTGATTGTCTTCAACTTGTTCTCGAATGAAGTGATGTTGAAGTGAAATATGTTTGGTGCGGGCATGATACACTGGATTCTTTGCCAAGGCAATAGCACTTTGATTGTCACAATGTATAGGTGTAGGTAATTGTTGAGGTAGACCCAAATCATCAAGAAGTCTTCGAATCCACAAAGCTTCCTTAGCTACATTGGTACAACCTTTGTATTCAGCTTCAGTTGAGCATAGGGAAATAGAGTGTTCCTTTTTGCTTTTCCAAGAAATTGGACCTGAACCAACAAAGAAAAAATAACCACAAGTGGATTTCCCATCATTGGGATCTCCACCTAGATCGGAATCAATATAGCCATGTAAAATAAATTTAGAGTTTGGATCATAAAATAAGCCTATATTAATAGTTCCTTTAATATACCTTAAGATGCGTTTAGCAACTTTAAAATGAGTTTGTTGAGGTTTAGACATAAAGAGAGAAACTAATCCAACACTATAAGCAATATCAGGTCTAGTAAGAGTTAAATAATTTAAACTTCCTACTAACTGTCTATACAAAGTTTCATCAACAAAAGGAGTATTCATATCATTCATTAATTTAGTTCCTAATTCACATGGAATTGAAACATGGTTAGAGTCATTCATCTTAAATTTTTCTAAAAGATCATAAGCATACTTGCTTTGAGAAACAAAGATACCTTTAGGAGTTTGAAAAATTTGCATACCTAAGAAGTAATGTAAGATACCTAAGTCTGTCATTTGAAATTTTTGTTTAAGTTGGAATTTAATATCAGAAATCAAAATGTCTAAACTAGAAGTGAGAATTAAATCATCTACATAAACAATAACAATGATAATATCATCGTTAGTATGTTTAATATACAAATTAGGATCATTTTTTCTTCTAGTAAAACCTTGAGAAATGAAGAAAGAATTAATTTGAGAATACCATTCTCTAGGTGATTGTTTAAGACCATAAATAGATTTGTTCAATTTGCAAACTAGATTTTCAGTACCTTTCTTAACAAATCCAGGAGGTTGAGCCATATAGATTTCTTCATGTAACTCACCATTTAAGAAGGCACTTTTAACATCCATTTGATGAATGGGCCAATTCATTTTAGATGCTAAAGCAAGAACTAATTTGATAGTAGGCATTTTAGCAACAGGTGCAAAGGTTTCATTATAGTCTAAGCCTTCAATTTGGGAAAAACCTCTAGCAACTAGTCTAGCTTTAAATTTACTAATTTCATTATTAGTATTCAATTTTGTTTTATATAACCATTTACATGAAACTAGATTTTTGCCAGGAGGTAATGTGACTAAGTCCCAAGTGTGATTAGCAAGTAATGAATCATATTCCTCTTGCATGGCTTTCTGCCAATGAGGTTGAGAGTTAGCTTGATCAAAAGACTTAGGATCATTAGAATTCATAATAGTAGTCATCAAAGCCTAATTACAATAATTAATCCTTCTATGTTTAATTCCACTAGATTTGGAAATATAATCATCAGCTTCATTGATGAGGTTTTGAGCCCATTTAGGTTTACGTTTAGTTGTAATGGAATTATCACTAGAGGAAGAATCATGAGTAAGAAAAGTATCATTAGTATCTATTTGAGTATCATGAGATGTAGGAGTAGAAATAACCGGTGGTACTTGATTAAGAGAAAGAGTAGGGTTAAGAGAAGGAGGTTGGTCCTCCACTAGCACAATTTTAGTGCCACTGAATTCTTCATCCGTTGTAGTAGAGCAATCATGAACTCCATTTTCTGCAAAGCAAACATCTCTAGCAACTTGAACTTTGTTAGTAGTGGAATCATAAACACGATAACCCTTAGTGTTTTCATCATAGCCAACAAACATATAAGAAGATGACTTAGCATCTAATTTATGCCTTTTCTGTTTAGGCGTATGAACATAAGCAATAGAACCAAATATCCGTAAATGATGTAAATTTGGTTTCCTACCAGACCAAGCCTCTTCTGGAGTGATTGCCTTGAGAGCTTTGGTAGGAGTCCGATTAAGAATATAGGTTGCACAAAACATGGCTTTAGCCCAAAATTTATAATATAAATTCTTAGCATGCAACATGCTTCGAGCCATTTCAACAATGGTCCAATGCTTTCTTTCCGCTACACCATTTTGTTGTGGTGTATAAGGAATAGTAAGCTCATGCTTAATTCCACACGATTTCAAATAAGAATGAAAAGCATTATTCACATATTCCTTCCCATTATCAGTTCTAAGAATTTTAAGTTTACACCCAGATTGCCTTTCAACATATAACTGAAATTCAATAAATATATCAAGAACTTGATCCTTGCTATGCAAAAAATAGATCCAAGTTCGTCTAGAAAAATCATCAACAAAGGTAAGTGCATACCGAGAACCTTGGATGGAGGTATTCTCCATGGGACCCAAAAGATCACTATGGACAAGATGCAACTTATGAGTTGCTCGACATGATTTTCCACTTGGAAAGGGCTCCCTATGCATTTTACCACTCATACAACCTGTACAGGCAATCTTGGAAGGAATAATGTTAGGCAAGCCATCAACCATATTATGCTTTTGCATGAAAGTAATATAATCAGAATTTAAATGACCCAGTCTTTCATGCCATATATTGAAATCAATAGAAGTATGTAAAGAATATCGTGAACTAGAAAATTCATGGAATTTAAACAAATGGTCATTATCCATTTTAGCATGAGCAATCACTTTGAGGGTTTGAGGATCTATAATATAACATGTATCTTTGTAGAACTCAACTTTATAGTTCTGACATAGCTGTGAAATAGAAAGTAGATTAGTTTTCAAGTCAGGTACATATAAAAAATCATGCAATTTACCATTAGGAATAGTAACATCACCTAGTCCTTCAACTTTACAAGTCTGATTATTAGCTAACTGAATAGGAATGTTAGCAATATCAGGTTGTAAGGAATCAAAAATTTCTTTATGAGAAGTGACATGTTGTGATGCACCGCTATCAACAATCCATTCTAAAGGTTTACAAAGATTAAAGCTACAAGTAAAAGCATGACGAGGATTAGAACTAGTCGAATTACCTTTTTTATGGTTTGAGGTTTGATGATTGGTACTATGATTCATAGGTTTTTTATCATTTTGTTTTTTAAAACAGTTATTGACAAGGTGACCATCTTTGCCACAATAAGAACAATGAGGTTTGGAATTGGAATGGTTCCTTTGATTATTAGTATTACGAGTATTATTAGGATGATGGGTATTATTATATTTGGGATGAAATTTATTGTTGGTGTTATTTGAATTAAAATTAGATTGTTTGTAATTATTATTATTGGAACGAAAATTATTAGTTGAATTTTTAGAGACAAATGCATGTTCAGTTGATTTGAGAGTACCAAACTGAATTAGCTTAGCTTCTTCCTGTCTTAATAAAGTTTGAAAAATAACATAAGTTAACTGAGAACTTAAAGTAGGAATAGCAAGCTGTGCATGAATATTAGTTATAAACTGTTGAAACTGTCTAGGAGGACATTTTTTAAGAATAAGATGGATTAAACGAATGTCCTCTAATTGAACACCTAAAGCCATAATTTGACTTTTAAGAGAATCAAATTTTAAGAGGAATTCATCCATACCTTTAAAATCTGTATACCTGAGATCTTCGAGTTGATCTTGCAATTGTATTTTGCGGTATTCATCGCCACTATCATACTTGGTTTTCAAGATGGACCATGCATCATGAGCTTTAGAACAGTGAGCAATTAAAACATTTAAATTGAGAATAATAGAAATACCAATTAACCCTAAAGCTTCTTCGTTTTTAGCTTTCCAAGTATCTTTCTCGTCTTGAGTAGCCGCTGAACTGGGCTCAAGAGAAGGGTCAGTGGCTATTTCAAAGAGATGTTTAAAACGAAAAATAAATGAGATATGAGTTTTCCAAGAATGATAATTAGAATAATTAAGTTTGATTTCTGGAATTAATGTTGACATGATTAGGAAAAAAAATTCTTCGCTTTTTTTTTTGAAGAAAAAAAATAAATGCCCTAATTTGAAAATCAGAGGAATTGAAAAAAAATTGTTGTTAAATGAGAGAAAAAAAAAAATTAAATTTTATTAATTGAAAAAAAATTGGATTTTTTGTTTTTTTTTTATAAGATTAAGAATATTTTCTTTTAATTTTAACTAATTGTGACAGAGAGAATTAAAAATTAATTTATTAAACAAATAAAAACATTAATATAATACAAGTTGTATTAGTTTGAGTTAAAACAAAATTTTAAAAACATAAAAGGTTTAAAATTAGCAAAGAGGGGGAAATTTTTTTTAAAAATTTGAAAGTGGAGCGGAGCTGTCGGTGGCTGCCGCGTGGCGAAAGGAGGGTCGAGGTCGGTGGTTGCCGCGTGGCGAAAGGAGGGGCCGAGGTTGGTGGTTTCCGGAGTAATGGGAGCGACGGAAGCGGTGGTTGAGGTTTAAAATGCAAGCAGAGTTGCAGAGTTGGGAGTGGCGCAAGAGTGTCGCGCAGCGGTTGCGCACGACAGCGTTTGGGGAGGCGATGGTTGCGCACGGCGACGCGAGGTCTGCAACGGCGGCAGCGTTTATGCGTGGCGGCGCAAGTCTGGACCGGCGGCAGTGTTTGCGCATGGCGGCGCGAGTCTGGACTGGCAACAGTGTTTGCGCGCGGCGGCGCGAGGCTGGATGGGCGGCATTTGCGCGCGGAGATATGGGGACTGTGCCGTTGGCGGCGGTAGCGCGCGGTGGCACGAGGTGGCGCACGGGTGGCGTGGCCGCCCAAAAAAAATATATAGATTTTTTTTTTATATATAAAAGAAGCTTTGCACTATGTTTTTTTAAAAACACAATATAGTAAAATATATATTTTTTTTTCTAAAGAAATTTTTTTTTTTTTTAAATTTTTATAAATGAAGTAAGAAAAAGTAGAGAGTTAGAAAGCTTTACTATTGTTTTTTTATAAAAAGCTTTACCAATGTAATATGTTTTGTTTTGGCGGCATGCCGTCCAAAACAAACCAAAAAAAAAAATTTAAAAAAAAATTAAAATTTACTAAGAAAACCCTTTGGCGGCAAGCCTTCCAAAGAGGGTTAGTGAAAAATATGAAGTTTTACAAGAAAACCCTTTGGCGGCAAGCCTTCCAAAGAGGGTTAGTAAAAAATATGAAGCTTTGCAAGAAAACCCTTTGGCGGCAAGCCTTCCAAAGAGGGTTAGTAAAAAATGAAGCTTGCATGCACAAGATTAGTTAAAAAGAGCTAAAATCACAACACAAACTTCTTCTCTCAATAACGTCTCCAAATAAGGTGTGCTCCAATGAATGGCAACCTTCACCACAAAACTTAAAACAAGGATTAGATAACCAAGCTCTGATACCATGTAAGAAATGATAATGTTGAGCAAGGAACGAGAAACAATCCAAGTAAGTTAAGTGTGAAACAATGTTACCATAAGATAAGCAACTCCAAGAGCATACACCAAGATGGTTCAACAATGGAGACAAGGATTTATAAGGGGAAAGCAAAGAAAACCCCTTGTGAGTTATTATGAATGAAGGCAAATGCCTAAAGAAGAGAGAGAGAGAGTGTTGGAGCAAAAGTAGCTCAATACAATAACATTAAGTGCTTAGAGTGGTGTGTAGTTGTGAAGAAAGAAGGAGGAGCATCTCTTATATAGAGATGAGAGAGGAGTTGCATTTGTAACTCCCATTTCTATGAATGCCACATTCATAATAGGTGTGTGCAAAGTGTCACAATCCTCTTAAGGAGGATAAACTAAATAAAGAAATAAACAAGAGTTGTCCTTACATGTGGAATAAAGGACAAACAATGACATGTCCTCCACATGTGTACAAGTGGACAAACTACATGTAGGGACCCTTGGAATATCCCAATTAAAATATATCCAAGGAAAGATTAACCTTTCTAACAGAGCTATCCATATTAGGTTCATGGAATTATGTGCTATAGATATTTAGCTTGTCCATTTTAGTAATTTCTGCAAATGGGTTATTTAAATGAAATTAATTAGATTCTTTAATTACGTGATTTATGTTGCTTTTTCTATTATTATTATGCATCTACAATTGATTGTGTTTGTTTATTGCGCAGGACTTATGTTCTTGCCAGTGGCACATGGATTTAGTTATCAAACCTTTCATGTTGAGCCAATATTGTCCCTATATAGGTGATGTGTCTTTATTATTATTTTAACCCTCTAGTAATTGGTAAATTCAGATTCATTATGCATATGTGTCTATACCTATGAGTGTGTCTGTACATTTAGGAATCCACAGTTGTCATAGAAAATATTAATTAAATGTTGGTTTAAAGGGTTAAAATGATTTTATTTAATTGTTTATTTATTTTATTTACCTACTAATTTGTCATATTTGAATTTCAATTTAATTGGAATTACCTAATTTTACTTGGGTTAAGGGAGCTAATTAGATTAATTTAATTTATATGTCACTTTGTAAAAGTGCAAATATTGGCTAAAAGTGAGTTTATTCTCACTTCTCACTTTTGGAAATTTAGGACTTTGGAGCAAATCCTCTAAAACCTTCTTGTGAGCATTTGGAAATTTGTTCGTTGTGAGAGCTATGCTCATGGGATCATCACAAGGATAGGCTTGTTTCATTTAGAGTGGGAAAATACTTCTGTGTCAAGCGTTTCATCACTGTTGGTAGTCCCATTATTTTGTGGCAACCATTCTTGTTTTAGCACCTTTGCTGCAAGGTAGGGCTCTCATTTTATTGTTTTGGCTTCATTTTAGTTCTTGTTTTTTATAGTAAATTTATTGGAGGTTGAGAACTAGTGTTCCCCTCTATTTTGGTATTCTACTTCTACCCAGTTGAGCAAGTACAAGCATTTAAGTGTTTTTGTGGGTTCTAGTTTGAAGTTTTGAGAATTTATGCTAGTCATTTTTGTAAATGATAGAACTCATTTTTTTTAATTTTTTTTAGAGTTTGGAAACCATTTGGATAATGGGTTTTATTTTCATCGATTTTTAACAATGTTGATTTTTGGGCGATTTTCACATTGCCTTGTTTTTCATACCACCCAATTTTCTTGTGTGTTTCTTGGAATTTGTTTTGGTTGTGGATCTAGAATGTATATTAGTTTCCAATCTGATCATAGTCTTAATTTGCATCATTGGGATTTGTGTAGAATCCATACTCTTGAATTTAAGTCAGTTGAGTGAGTTTGTGATGTTTGGTATTTTATTGCCTCATTGGGATTCCTATTGAATCTATACTCATGGATATAGGCCAGTTGAGTGAGCTTGTTATGCTTGTATCATTGTTGCATTTCTCATATTGAACCTTTGCATTGGTATTATGTGATTACTTTTGTGATGTTGGCTGTGCCCACACACGAGCACATGCACATGCATATGTTAGGATCTTGTGAGACCCAAACTCCAAAATATAGGCTGGTTGTGGGATTGTTCATTTGGGGGTCCTTTGGGTACACATCATCTGATGAGCATGGGTATGCAGGGTAGATGTGTGGAGTGACTTCTCTTGTGTACCTTGACCCGAAAGTGTTTGACAAGGTAACATGAAGAGATTTTAAACAAGTGATAACGAAATTAACTAATGGAAAATAAAACTTAATGATAAGATAAGAGAACACTTAAATGGTTATGCCGAGGGTGTGCGCTTGAATGACTAAGCCGAGGGTATGTTTCTAAATGTATAAGTTGAAGATATGGTGCATGGACTCCTGATTGGAGTTGATATTACCGCATAGATGTAGCTTGGGCTTTTTGATACCAAGCGAATTACACTCTACTAGAGTCCCTACATAGTTATCTCATTGAGTGTCTAACTAGTGACTTGATGTACTATATTGCCTTCATCAGCATATAGATGTTGGTATCATACTTAATTGGCATGAGTGTCAGCCATGGGTGACTTTCTTATGTGATTGTTGTCTGGTCATTATCTCCCTTAGCACAACATAGGTGGTTCAATGGTTACCATGTGGTTGGGAGGTGTAGCTACCTATACAGTTGTTAGGGACTGGTCATGTATAGAGATGGTCTTCTTCTTGTTTAAGGCCAGTGATAGATGTTGACTTGGTACTTCAGTGTAGCTGGAGTATGTTTCCTTGTGATTTATGTTTTACATTGGGATGCATGGATATCATGTTTTAGATGATTCTTAATATGTTTACTTATTGCATTTCCTTATCGTGATGTTAGATATTTTTTCTTTGATGATGTTTCTTACCATTTCTTTGGATTAGTGATGCTATTGGTAGATTAACATGTCGGTTGTACTTGTGTCTTATGATGTTAAATGATTATTATTGGTAAGAAAGATCTAATGAGACAACTCCAATGATCTTGTTGAAAAATTGGGTATGGTTAGGATCCTTGATATCTCATGATGCCATTATGGTAGGGAAGAATCAAGTAGGATTGATTTGAGTTGGTTATTTCACATGTGTGTTCTTCATTTTCCACTATGATGTTGCTTACGTTCATTTTGTATATTGATGATGTATATTAGATGGATGTATGTTATTGTAATGTGTATTTTAGCTTCATTCAAGTTCTTAGATTTACTTTTATTCTCTCAACTGATCACTCCTTGATTCACATGGATTTGGTACTCCTTGGTGTGGAGGTTTCATGTTTTCACTCTTCCCTTCTTGCATTTTTGTGTTGTTGTTAGAATTCTATAGCTTGAGAGGAGCATTCTCTCGTGTGACTAAGAGAAGTATTGCATGAGTATGTACTCCTCCCATGGTAGTGCAAAGTCTCATGAGAGTATGTACCTACTCACATGGCAAAGTAATGTCTCACATAAGCCTAGTAGGTAAATTCCCCTGGGTCATGGGGAATACTTGCACTATTATTCTAGCTTGCATGATAATTGAGGCTATTTTATTGCTTGAAAAACAAGTGTTTGCACACAATTTGAAAAGATGTATCATATACTTTTAGAGAGCCTTTTGAGTCTTGCATCTTCTTGGATCAAAACAAATCATTTATAGAGTGTATAAAATTTATCATTTAAGTATAATTTCTTATACTTAAGATATATTTTATACATGTGACAATTTATTTGAGATAGGTTCTATCCCTCCAGGAGTTATGATAAAGATTCTAGAAAATTTCAAGGTTTTAGGTTTTCAGACTTAGCTAAATTTTGGGGTTCAACATTTGTCTTTCAACAAGTTGTCTAATAGATGAGTGGTTGTAACCTTGAACCCTCATTTCATGCATGACTATTTGGGGTATCTACTTGTTATTCTTAATTATGTTATGGTTAGCTAGAAATGGACTTGTATATTTAACCATGCTAGGAACTTTTACTTTGGCCTTAAAAAGAACATCTTCTTTGGGAATTCTCATGATGTGTGTGATCCTTGGTTTGTAAGTTATCGTTTAGTGCTTGGGGATCTTTGGAAGTATTTGTAAGAATTCCTCTTGTGTAAGTGAACATGTGAGTTTAACCATGTTCCCTATTTTATTATCTTGATTAGATGTTTCATTCCTGTACTTAGTTACTTTATGTTTTTGCTAAGTAACTTATCTTTAAAAAAATTAATATTTAGTGCATGATCTATCCTTGTGTTCCAAGGACCTTTGGTCAGGGCATTAAAAAAAAATGTTATTGGCACTAAGTGGGTATTCAAAAATAAGATGAATAAATAAGGTGAGGTTGTGAGAAACAAAACAAGATGGGTATGTAAAGGTTATTCATAGTAAGAAGGTATTGATTTTGAGGAAACATTTGCACTTGTTGCTGAAATAGAAGCAATTATCATTTTTTTGGCATATGTAGCTAACAAGAATTTCAAAGCATATTAGATGGATGTCAAATCAACATTTTTAAATGGAGAACTAGAAGAAGAGGTATACATTGAGCATCCTAATGGTTTTCCTTTGATAGATCAAGAAGATGGTCCGTAAGTTGAAGAAAGAATTGTATGGATTGAAACAAATACCTAGAGCATGGAATGTGAGATTGGATAGTGCTGATAGTAATTTATATTTGAAGGAGATTATGAATTACTTACTAATTGTTAAAGTTTTTATGGATGACATAATCTTTGGAGGTGATGGTGAAGCAAGTGAAGCATTTGTAGCAAAAATGAAGAAAGAATTTGAGATGAATATGATTGGTGAGATGAAGTATTTCTTGGGATTACAAATTTTTTAGAATAGATATGGTATCTTCATATCACAAGCTATGTATTTGAAAGATTTGTTGAAAATATTTTGTATGAAAAGTTGTAAACCTATTGGAACAACTCTAGTTACTAGTCACAAATTGTCTAGCAAAGATGAAACACACAATTATGAGTAGAGAAAGTATAGATCTATGATTGGAGGTTTGAGATACTTGAAACACTATAGACTTGATATAGCTAATGTAGTTGGTATTATGGAAATATTTCAATCTGATCCAAAAGAGTCACATTATGCAATAGTGAAAAGAATTTTCAGATACTTGAAGGGTATACCCAATTTCAGATTATGGTATGATAGATCAAATGGCATTACCTTATGTGCATACACTGATGAAAATTGGGAAGGTAGTGTGGATGAAAGAAAGAGCACAAGTGGTGGAGCATTCTTCTTGGGAGGAAGATTGGTTTCTTGGCTATTTCTTGCCTAAGCAAGAAACATGACTATATTTCACAGAGCATGACAAAAGTAGAGTATGTAGCATCAACAAATAATTTTAATCAGATTATATTGATGAAAAAATGTTGAAGGACATTGAAATCAAGTTCCCAGAACCTATTATCATACAATATGACAACACAAGTACAATGGGTATGTCAAAGAATATATTTTTACATTCTAAGGCAAAGCATATATCTATTCAGTATCACTTTTTGAGAGAGAAAGCTATAGAGAAAGAGTTTAGACTAGAGTATATTAGTACAAAGGAGCTGATAGCATACATATTTACAAAACCTTTTCATAAGGATAAATTTGAGTAATTTAGAGGTATGCTTGGGGTTATGCCCCAACCTACTTTTGAGTAGTTGATGAAGAGATTGCAATAGTTTAGTGATAATAGAGTACTATTTATATTATCTAGACTAGATTCTTGATGCTTCCTCTATGGGGGAGTATATGTATCTAAGTTGAGTCATGAAGGACTCTTGGTCACTCATAATTAACAATTTCTTTGGACACTTGAGCTTATTCCATATCTTATGTAGTGAACTGACATAATGATACCTTTTTCATTGATGTCAATAGGGGAGAGGTACACATGAAAAACATTGTTATGTATTGGGGGAGAGCAAAACATGAAAGATATGTAGCAATTGATTTCAATGGGAGAAAATATTTGATTGATGAAGAGGATTTAAAAATATATTGTTGTATGGGGGAAATTAACACATTGCTTATGCATAATGGTTACAATATAGTTGACATTCATGTTCAGCATGAATGGGGAGAAGATGCAATAGAGATGCATTTGGTATTCATGGAACTTAGATATTTTTCATCTATGTTGCCATCAATGCTAAAGAGGGATATTGTTAAGCATGAATGTTTATGGTATTCCTATGGGGGAGTATCATAGCATTTATAGATACATGATTCAACGGTTGTGTACTGCATTCATGACAGAGTTTGTCATTGATGTCAACATACTAGTTATTCTATAAGATTGGTAGTACAATATGTAGAGTTCGGTTTCATGAGGTTTGAGAAATGAAGTTGAGCTTATGAAAATTTGGGATAATGTTATATAGGGTGTTGGGATGTTACATTTAAGATCATGTACAAAAATATAAAGATAACACATAGTTAATGAAGATTTAGTAAAGGTAGCATTCAAATATAATTCCTTTTCTATAAGATTGGTAGTACAACAAGCAGAGTTTGGTTTCACGAGGTTTGAGAAATGAAGTTGAGCTTATGAAAATTTGGTATAATTTTATATAGGGTGTTGTGATGTTACATTTGAGATCATGTACAAAAATATGAAGATAGCACATAGTTATTGAAGATTTAGTAAAGGCAACATTCAAACATAATTCCTTTGTAGCAGTTATTAATGTTTGGATTATATCTCCTAATAGAGATGGAATCTAGTCATGCAAACTTGGATAGAGGTACACAAAATGATGAGTATGTGGTGGCCAAATTCACACAACCAAATGAGCATCGAGTGAAGAGTTATGAAGAATGTGAGGTGACACTTTTTTGTAATTGTGAAAAGTGTAAAGATGTAATATAACGTGCAAATGTAGTATCTTAAGTTGGTCCTATATTTTTATTGTAAATTGGGAAAGCCTCAAGGCTGAATCCATAATTATTTTTTTATGAAGGAAATATGTTTTCCTTGTAGTAGAGCATGGTTTTTGTGTAATGCAAGTATGCAACTTGTATGTGACATCCAATGAACCTAATAAAGAATATCGTTTGATTAGAGAAGTGGTGTAGTGAGGCACGTTACTATATTTGGCAAGAAGTTATCATTGGATAGTTGTATTTTGGTATTATTTTGATAAGGATAATAATAAGGCCAATTGGATAGTGAGTTCGGTGGTCTTGTTCTGAAGGTGTTTTGATAGTGGGTCCTTCTGCATTCCTCAAATCCTAACAAGATTGGAATCTCCTAACAGGGATTCAAAGTCTCCTAATAGGGACTAATATGTACTAAATTTATTTCATTGACTCCTAATATGGTCCATCCTCTTACAAGGAACTTATATACCAGTACATTATTTTGTGGATACCATCCCCACTCAGGTTTTCCCTCTAATCAAGGGTTTTCCTAGTTAACATATATGGTGTTATTGTGTATGGTGATCTTTCCATGGTTGTTGCATCTAATATTTACATGCTTTGAAGTTAATAAAGATATTAATTGCATAACTGATTCAACCTTCCTACCCCCCTCTCAGTGATCTTGGTGGACTTTACTTTCTAATAGTTTAATCCATTTTCCCAAGTTTTGATGAGAATAATCAGTTCTAAGCCAATATAAGCTTGTTTAGGCCTAATTTGGGGTTAAATCTTTGTACAAAAAATTGGAACTTCTACAAAATCTTTTAGACCATCCAAATGGGTATTTGGAATGATAATTATTTTAGGGGGTTCTTTTAAAAGTTTTTGATAAAAGGCCCAAAAACACAAAACCTAGGCCTGATTGAGATCTAATTCTAGTAGGCCTAAAAATTGCTAAAGAATGAGATCGATGGGAAATTGCTTTGAAGGAATACCAAATTGGATTGAGCTATGGGTTTTTTGGTAAGTTTTGAGTCTTTTCACGCTTGCAAGGTGATCTTGAAGAATTTGAGAAGTGATGGAATAAGCTTGAAGAGTTAGGCTTACACAAAAGGTTGACTATGCTTAATTGATTGAGAAGCACTAGGAGAAGGTTGTTAGGAAGATCAAACCCAAATTAAACTTGATTATTTGAGTGCTTAGGAGAGAAAGAGAGAGTCCAAGACCATGTTTTTGAAAGAATGGGGCTAATTGTGAAGGAATATTAGTGCCTTCCTATCACCATACTCAAAAAACCAAAACTGATGTAGGAGCATCCTGGGTGTAATAGCAATCTTGCATCACCCAAAAAAATAAATTATTTTCAACCTTTTCTATTTTAATAATGACTAGTAGATAAGGGGGTTACTATTTTTGGGAACTTGCTATTTTTAATAAGTTTATCATATGAACTCAGATTGTTCTCATTTTCTACCTGAAGGTTCATTTCAGAATTATAAGCCTACCATAAATATCTCATTGCTCTGGCTTAACTATTAGAGAAGTTATTGCAGATTTTTGATGGAAAATTTTGGAGAAAATCTTTGAACTCGGTTTTGAAGGCCTTAGAGGCCCCATTTAAGGTTTGAAAACTCAATGGAAGGGTGCTTGCGTAGTTTCGATCCTATAAATCAGAAGTTGGCATTTCTAAAAAGTGGCTATAATAGCCAATCAGAGCATCAGTTTGAGAGTTATGGGCTTCCGAAGTTGGGCTACCCAAAACTTCTAAAATAATTTGTTAAAGGTGTCTTTGGTCGACTCTATATGTTTTGTTAGGGTCTTTCGGCCCTATGTATTAAGTTTGAGTGTCTAGAACCTTCTCGGGTAGCATAAAATTGCCTATTTAAGAAAGGCCTAAACAATGTCTAGAATAGCTCTGGGTGATATTTCGCAGGATTGTCTTGTAGATTACTATAACGAAGGTGCCCATGTGGTTTATCATATTCTACTTGTGAATTCTATAATTCCACATTTGCGAAAATAATAAGTTCATATTTTTTTCTCGAATTTGCTATTGTCTCTTTGTTTTTGTTATGTGTTTATGATATTAAGGGGAGCACCCTTCATCAAGTGGTATCAGAGCTAGATTTCTTGAGTGTGTGGACAGATCACCGACTATGAGGTAGTTTGCACTAAGATCGTGGTTTAGGCTAAGCATGTAGATAGATCACTGATTGTGAGGTAGTCTGCACTAGGGTTTCAGCAAAAGCATGAAATGCCTTAATGAAGAGAGCATTGTGGAAGAGCTATAGGTGTTACACCTGAGGGTTTTAGAACCCTCCAAAGAAAAATGAAAGCATTAGAAGAACAAATGCATAGAGGAATAAATATTTCCATAAGGGATGAAAGTGAGGATGAGGACAAAGAAGAAGAAAATGTTGAAGTAGAGGTAGTTCTAAACCTAGAGGAAGAGAGGCTTTTTAAGGCCATCTCCAAGATTGGAAAAAGACCTAAGTTTGAGGTTCCCACATTTTGGAAAATCTTAACCTAAAGGAGCTGATCAATTGGATCAATGAACTGGAGGAGTACTTTGAGTATGAAGATATTGAGGATCCTAATAGGGTCAAGTTTGCAAAGGCAAAACTAAAGGGACATGCAAAGATCTGGTGGCAAGAGGTTCAGTTGGAGCAAAATAGAAAGGGAAGGGACAAAATCACTAGATGGGATCGGATGATAGCTAAACTAAAGTGATAATTCGTTCTTGTGGATTATTAGCTTGATCTGTTGAAGAAAATGCAAGGGTTGAAGCAAGCATGAAAATCTATTCAAGCATATATTGAATAGTTATACTGAGTTTGCATTAGAACCATCCATGTAGAAGTTGATAACCAAGTATTCAAGATGAGCTGAGTTTGGTTTGAATGAATAGTATTGAGGAGGCATACCAGCTTTCCCTAAGAGTTGAGGAGAAACTAAGCAAGAAGTTTGACAACAAGAATAGTGGAAGAGGTCACGGTAGAAGATCTGGCGAACGATCTTATGGAAGCCAAAATAATGATCAAAAGAATAAGGGTGAGGCTAGAAGTAGTAGTCAGAACCAAAGGGGAAACAATTCCAATCACTTTCGTGATCAAAAAAATAGAGATCAGAGAGGAAGAGGTAGAGGACAAGGATCTGGAAGATGAGTTTTCTATGGGAAATGTTTTCACTATGGAGAAGAAGGGTATAAAGCATTTAAATATTCCCAATGCTAAGGAAGAACAAATCAAAGAACCAAAGGCTAGGCTAGAGTTGCACATATTGATGAAGATGCCAGATCATCACATTCTAAAGATATTGAAAGAGGAGAATTCCTAGTTAACAAAAGATTCCTATTGAGTGGTGAGAATGAACCTGATCAAAGAAGGAGCTTGTTTCCCACAACGTGCAAATGTGAAGATAACTATTGTGATGTGATCATTAATGGTGAAAGCACTAACAATCTGGTATCAAAAATCATTGTGACAAAGATAATACTAAAGAGGTAGAAACACCCATGTCTATACCATATTTCTTGGGTGTAAGATAACCACAAGGTCATGGCCAATGAACAATGCTCAGTGAAGTTCAAAATCAGAAGCTACCAAGATGACGTACTTTGTAATATCATACCTATGGACATATGTCATATGTTGCTAAGTAGGCTATGGTAATTTGATAGGCATGTTGTACACAATGGGAGGGAAAACACCTACACTTTGACCAAGGATGGAGTGAAACATAAGCTAAAGCCATTGGAGGAGTAAGAAGAAAAGGTATGTAGTGCTACTAGAATATGTTTTGTTGATGGAAAAGAGTTTCTTAAAGGTATGAAGCATGAGCATATGTGTTTTTCTATAATTCCAAAAGATAGTAAAGAAGAAGTAGAGGAGGTACCTATAGAAGCTGAAGATATGTTGGGAGAATTTTTTATTATTGTTTCAAATAATGTATCTAATGGATCAACCCCAATGAGGAAGATCAGTCACTAGATGGATTTGTTTCCAGGAGCCATTTTTCCAAACAAGGAAGCACACAAAATGACACTAGGAAAAAGTGAGGATTTGAATAGATGAGTTCATGATTTTTTGTAGAAGGGATTGATTCAAGAGAGTCAGAGTCCATGTACTATACCAGCTATATTAGCACCAAAGAAACATGGAGAATGGAGAATGTGCACAAATTATTGTGCTATCAACAAGATCATAATCAAGTATAGATTTCTATTGGAAAGGATGGATGATATTATGGAATGTTTGAAAGGGGCTGAGTACTGAAGGAGTTTATGGGTATGTTTGTCTTTGTTTACCTAGATGGTATTTTGATCTTTATTAAGACATTGGAAGAGAATTTGATCAATATTTGCATGGTGTTTGATAAGTTGAGGGAAGAAAAGTTGTTGATAAACCTGAATAAGTGCAGTTTTGTAAAGGAGTTGGTGTACCTGGGATTTTTAGTCCTAGCAGGAGGTTTAAAAATGGATCCAAAGAAAGGGAAGGCTATCCTAGAATGACCTACTCCAAAGAGTGCAACAAACGTAAGATATTTTCATGGATTGGCTAGTTTTTATAGAAATTTCATAAGAGGTTTTAGTAGTATTTTTGGACCCTTGACTAAAACAATGAGGGTATAGGAAAGAATTTTTAAGTGGACTATATGAGTAGATAAGAGTCTTAATCTATTGAAATAGAAAGTTACTAAGCAGCCTATTTTAGCACTTCCAGATTTTAACAAGGTTTTTCAAGTAGATTATGATGCTAGTGGTACTACAATGGGAGTTTTTTTTAGCCAAGAAGGTAGACCTGTTGCCTATTTAAATGAGAAATTGAATGATGTAAAAAGAAAATATTTTGTTTATGATCATGAATTTTATGCTATAATTCAAGCATTAAAGAAGTGGAGACACTATCTTCTTCCTAAGGAGTTTATTTTTTATACTGATCATCAAGATTTTCAATATTTGAATTCTCGAGGAAAATTAAACCAAAGGAATTTGAAGTAGTTTGAATTTTTGCAAAGTTATACATTTGTTTTGAAACATAGGAGTGGGAAGTCTAACAGAGTTGCAGATGCTCTTAGTAGAAGACAAATTTTGTTGACAAAAATGTAGATAGAGGTTTTTGGGTTCAAGGAACATAGTAATTTGCATCTAGAGGATCCTGATTTTGGTGAAGTGTGGAAGGCTTGTACAAAAAATGTTACACTTGATAGGAAAAAATGTTTGGATTTCATGATCCAAGATAATATGTTGTTCAGAGGAAGCTAACTATGCATTCCTAGAAGTTAAATGAGAGAGAATCTCATCAAAGAGAAGCATAGTGTAGGATTGGCTGGACATTTGGCAAAGATAAAACCATAGCTTTGGTTGCTGAGAATTATTATTGGCCATAGTTGTAGCAAGATGTGAAGAAGTTTGTATAGAGTTATAGAGTATGTTAGATGGTGAAAGGAGTGATGCATAATATAGGGTTGTATTAGCCATTACCTATACTAGAGAAGTTGTGGGAGGATGTCAGCATGAGATTTTTTCTTGGATTCCCGAGGATGCACTATGGGCATGATTCTATTTTTGTAGTGGTTGATAGGTTTTCAAAGATAGCACATTTCATTCCTTATAAGAAAACTAGTGATGTTGTTCATGTGGTAGAGTTGTTTTTAAGAGAAGTGGTGAGACTACATAGTCTATTGAAGAGTAGAGTTTCAGACTGAGATACCAAATTTGTTGGGTATTTTTGCCGTACATTATGGAAGAAATTGAAGATAGATTTGAAGTTTAGTTCATCACATCATCCATAGACTGATGGAAAAATAGAAGTGGTGAATAGGAGTTTGGAAAATTTAGTGAGATGTTTGGTTGGAGACAAACCAAAAGGAAGGGATTTGATTTTACCATAGGCATGATTTTCATATAATAATTCTATCAATAGGAGTACTAGTAAATCACCATTCTAGATTGTATATGGGTGTAGTCTTAGAAATGTTTTTGAATTGTGGTAGTTTGATAAAGGAGAGATAGGTAGTGCTAAAGCAGAAGAATTTGTTGAAAATTTGAAGAACATCCATGAGGAGGTGAGGAAGCACATCATAAAGATGAATATACAGTACAAGGCTAAGGAAGATGTGAAATGGAGGTATAAGAAATTTCATATTGGAGATGAAATCATGGTTCATTTGAGAAAAGAGCATTTTCCAGTGGGTACATATAATAAGCTAAAGATGAAGAAGTTTGGACCATGCAAGATAGTGAAAAGGCATGATTCTAGAAATTCTTATGAAGTAGAGTTGCCTACTAAATTAAATATTTCACCAGTATTTAATATTTTAGATTTGATAGAGTATTATGAAGGAGGTGATAGAGATGAAGTTGCAGAAGAACAGTGGAGTATTCTAGCAACTAGTTTGGCTACAAAGGAGATTGAGGAGATATTGGACAGTCATGTTGGAAAAAGTACAAGAAACAAAACTTATGAGGAATACCTAGTCAAATGGAAAGAAAGACCAATAGAGGATTCATCATGGCTAACAAGGGAGGAGGTTAACCATCTTGGTTTTCCTATAAACACCTAAGACATGACAGAGTTACTTCTCAAATTACCCTAGGTGTCTAATGGAGGAGCATCCTGGGTGTAAGAGCAATCTTGCATCACCCAAAAATATTTTATTTTCAGCCTTTTCTAGTTTAATAAGGATAGTAGATAGGAGGTGGGTACTTGTTATTTTTAGTAATTTTTTCATATGAGCTTGAAATATAGTCATTTTCTACATGAAGGTTCATTTCAGAATTATAAGCCTACCATAAAAATCTAATTCCTCCAGCTTAAGTATCAAAGAAGTTATTGTAGATTTTTGGTGGAATATTTTGGAGAAAAATATTTGAACTTAGTTTTGAAGGCCTTAGAGGCCTTGGTTGAGGTCCAAAAACATGATGGAAGGGTGCTTGTGTAATTTCATGTTTAAAGATCAGAAGCTAGTGTTTCTGAAAAGTGGTTATAATAGCCAATTAGAGTAATGGTTCAAGAATTATGGCCTTCCAAAATTGGGTTACCCAAAATTTCTAAAATAATTTTTCAAAGGTGTTTTTTGCTGACTCTATATCTTTTGTTAGGGTCTTTTAGCCCTGGGTATTAATTTTGAGTGTCTAGAACCTTCTCGGGCAGCATAAAATTGCTTATTTAAGAAAGGCCTGAACATTGTCTAGAACAACTCTAGGTGATAGTTCATAGAATTGTCTTACAAATTACTATAATGAAGTTGCATATGTGGGTTAGCATATTGTACTTTTGAATTCTATAATTTTGCATTTGTGACAATAATAAGAAGTCCATGTTTTGTTCTTGCATTTGTTGTTTTTTCTTTATTTTTGTTATGTGTTTATGGTATTAAGGGGAGAACCCTTCATCAAGAACATATCCCATTGGTTTGATTTCAATATCATCTTTTGAGATATCTACTCCTTGAAAGTGTATTTGATATTTACTTTGGGTCATAAATTGTAATTGTGCAAGCTCAATGGTGATGATACTTCAATTTATAGTAAGATTGTGAGAATGGCAACTAATGTAGGCATCTGTATGAATTTAATCAACTTATCTTCTACACAGTAGAATGGGAAGTTATCATGCAATGAGAATCTAAATAGCTAGGGCCATATGTACACCTAACTATCTAGTAACCTTACCGAGTAAACACAATGGAAGCAAAAAACATAGAGAATGAAACCAAGAAGAGAAGGAACAATATAATTTTTTATCAATTCATCAAATTATCAACATACATGCCTAGTTGTAAGGCCTTCTGGGTTATGTCCAATAAGATTTACAAAATATCAAACTTGAATTTTCATAGTCCTTCATTCTAGTTCTTCTAGCTTCCTAGGCTCCACACCTTATCATATTCCTAAACTAGACCTAAATGCCCCTATTTATGCTTTCCAAAATGGCATATATCAAGACAAGATCCCCACATTAAAATCATGACCCAAATTAAATAGATAAGTAAACTCACACTAGGAACCAATTGTAGACAAAATTGGTCAAATAAAAGACCCAGCATCAATAAAAATTAGGATCACTTGGCACATAAAGGAAAACTTGGCCACCAAAGAACTTGACCAGCATTGAACAAATTGACCAACATTGAACAACTTAGTCAATACTAAACAACTCAGTCAAAATTGAACAACTTGATAGAAACTACAACTCAACAACCACTAGAGCTTGGAAACCATTGGAACTCAACATTATGAAAAAAGATAAGTTGGATAGAAAATAAACCTAGGATGCTCTTATATCAAACAACTGCGGTTAAAAGAAATGATTCCCTTGAATCATTAAGATGTCACAACCCAAACTAAATCCAACTCAGATTAAGAAATCCATGTAGCATCTTCAACATGTCTATTCTTCCACTTCACCAAATATTCATAGTAATATTTTCCTCTTGTGCTTCTACCATCTCTCTGATCCAATATTCATTCAACATTTCCTATCTTCTTCTTAGGATAATCATCTAGCATTACAACTTCGTCATCTAACTCATGATGCTTATGTAAATCAACAACATTGAATATCTAGGTGATATATCCATGTCATTAGGTAACTCAACTTTGTATGCATTACCACTATCAAACTTCCTCAAAACTCTACAAGGACCAAACTTCTTCATCCTCAGCTTACTATATGTTCCAATAGGAAATCCTCCCTTCTTCAAATGAACCATCACCTCATCACCAAATTCAAAAATATGATGTCTCATAGACTTATTAAAATTCTCCTGGTACTTCTGATTACTTTGTTCCAAGCTCAACTTCACTTCCTCATGCAAATAATTCATAAAACTAGAAAATTCTTCCCCTTCAACACTTCTCTTCTTTTCACCATCAACATCCCTCAAATCTAATATACCTCTGGGCTGCATTCCAATAACAATCTCAAAATGTGTTTTCCTTGTACTTCTATTCAAAGAATTTTTGTATGCAAACTCACCTTGTGCTAATACCATATCCTAATTACTTGACTTATCTCCAACTAAACATCTCAAAACATTACCCAAGCTTTTATTCACAACCTCTATCTATCCATCTATCTATAGATGGAATGTAGAACTAAACTTCAATTTATTATCCATTTTGTTCCAAAAATTCCTCCAAAAGTAACCAACAAACTTGTTGTCTCTGTTATAAATAATACTTCTTGGTAATCCATGCAATCTAACAATTTCTTTGAAGAAAATATCAACAACATGCACATCATCTGATGTCTTCTTACTATTGAAAATATAAGAAGAGTAACTGAGAGTGGAGGGGTGAATCAATTACCACTAAAATAATTCCAAATCCCTTATATGTCAATACAAAATTCTTTCTAAGCCAAAACCTTGCACTGCTGGGCTAGAACTAGATATATACTATAACTTAGTTAAAAAAACATTCTTAAGATATTAAATTTGTATTAACCTTTAGTAACTTAGTTGCAAAAATATAAAGAAGTAAGAAAATAACATTAACACATGAGACACCAAGATTTAATGTGGAAATCCAATTTGAGAAAATGACCAATGCAACTAGTTACAACTTTTCACTCTTCTAAAATGGGCCCTGTTAGGAGCCAACCCTATTAAAGGTTACAAAACACCTATTAGCTATGATCCTATTAAAGGACTTGAATCACCCTGTTAGGAGTTTCCTTGTTAGAGGTATTAAGACACTTCAATCTATAAATGCCACCTTGTTAAAGGATTTACAAAATGATTGTTAAGTCAACTCTGTTAAGAGATTTCTTCACAACTACAATTGTTAGAGAGTAAAAATTACTGACCTGATTGATGAAGCAACTGATCTACAAATTCATATCACTATTTTGGCTTATCCTTTGGATCCTCCCTAATTAGAATATTCTTTGCATCTCCTTGGATATTTTTCCCTTAATCAAATATCCCTTTTAATTTGCATCTTATTATCTTCTTCATACTTCCATATTTCAATCCACAACTTGGCCTTTCATATATATAAAACCTGATGTCAATTTGGCTTGAAGACCCTTTCAAATAAACAATTAACATCCACTAGGTCGGCTAGCAATAATTACATAATTGACAAAAAGATTTTGTTGTTACTTGACTGAGACTAAAATTGAGTCACTTGGTTAACATTGAGTTCCTTTGCTAACTGACCTAACTCAGTTAACACAAGAATCCTTCATTGACTGACCTAAATCGATTTACACTAGTTCTTTGAACTTGGTACCTTTTGAATCCTTCTCAGCTAATACTAGAGTCTTTTGAGCTTGGTTACTACTAGCAATAGAGTGTGACATTTTTGTAACATTAATGATAATAAATAATTGATTTCAACACTTACATGATATGAAATGTGCTATCTTATAAAATCTATCCATAATAAAAAAATATGGAATCATACCCTCTTGCTATCTTAGGTAATCCAAGAACAACACATAAATAAGTGTATACAATCCAATATTCTAACTCACTCCTTTTGCAACTTGACAAATTCCACAACTCCTTACAAACTTCTAAACATCCTTATACATATGTTACCAATAACACTTATCCTTAAGAAAACTTAATGTCTTATCAATCCCAAAATGTCCAACCAATCTACCACAATGTTTTTCCTTAATAAAATTCACTCTCATAGAACTTATTGGTATACACAACTGAATTCCTTTGAATAACATACCTTCTTGAATGAAACACTCATCAAAATCACTCAATTGATTTGATAGATTTGGTGCTATGCACTCTCTCCAAGCCTCAAAAAAATTAGGGTTAGTAGCATACAACTCCTTCATCTCATCAAAACCAATAACATCAACCTTCATCTCGATCAAGAAAGAACATCTTCTACTCAATGCATATGCAACTCAGTTAGTAACTCCACTTTTATGCTTTATCACAAATGTGAAACTCTGCAAGAACTCAACCCACTTCATATGTCTCTGATTCAACTAATGTTGACTTCCTAAATACTATAAAGATTTATGGTTACTACACAAACTCCTTAGGAATCAAATAATGTCTCCACTTCCTTAAGGCTTGAATAATAACATAAAACTCTTGATCATACAAAAAATACTTCCTTTTAGCATCATTCAAGTTCTCACTAAAGAAAGCAACATGTTTACCTTCTTGAATCAACACAATTTGTATTGCACTTCCACTTGCATCACATTCAACTTGAAATACCTATTGAAATCAAGAAAAGCCAATACAGGTAACTCAACAACCTTTTGTTTCAAAGTCTCAAAACTCTTATCAGCTCCATGTGTCCACCTAAAATCATTTCTATATTTTCTCATAGTCTCAGTCATAGTATTACAAACAAAATTGAAATTCTTTATAAATTTTCTGTAGAAAATAGAAAAACCATGAGATGATCTTACCTCACCTACATTCTCATTTGTAGGCCATTCCAAAATTTCATTAACCTTCTTAGGATCCATTCTCAAACCATCAATTAAAATCACAAATCCCAAATAAAGGAACACTTTTTCAAATTAATCAACAAATTCTCCTCTTTCAATCTCTACAACACTTCCCTAACATGCTCAAGATGTTCTTCCTTAGTCTTACTGAATATTAGAATATTGTCCAAATAAAAAATCACAAACATACCCAAATTAATTTTTAAGACCTCATTTTTCAACCTCATGAAAGTACTTGGTGCATTAATCAAACCAAAAGGCATAACCAACCACTCATGAAAATCATATTTTGTCTTGAAATTAATCTTCCATTCATCACCTTCTCTGATTCTGATATAATGATAACCACTTTTCAAATCAATCTTGGTAAAATACTTTGAGACAACAATACACATTCTCATATTAGTACAATTTATCTCATCAAGAGACTTAATCAAAGGAATTGATGTATCTATAAATCCATTCATCCAAATAGTATATTGATTCAATCTTCCATTGTACACAACATGTCTATCATTTTGCCAAGGTCTACCCAACAAAATATTACAACAATCCATAGGCATAATTGTTGATTTATGGAGGAATTAACTAGATACTAAGAGGGGGGGGGGGGGGGTGGGGGGGTGGGGTGGGGGTGGGGGGTGAATCAGAATATATAACAATTTATACCTTTTCAAAGATTCATCCACTTCCAATAATAACTTATGCATGAAAATCTATAAATGTAAACTTGTTGTAACATGTAAATCAATTCAATCACATACATGAAAGTAATAACACATAACACAATATTTGTTACCCACAAACCCTCCAAGGTGAAGGTAAAAATGGACTGTGGATGACACCTACAAATATTCACTACTACAGTAATAAAGTTAACCAATTAAGGTTACAATGTTTCACCATAACATATGATCTACTCTATGAGGAGTTTGTCCTGTTAAAGATTGCATAAACTATTAGGTATCACTTTGTTAGAGGATTTGACATTTACAACTAAGTAAGGACTCTATTAGAAGATTTACAAAGATTTGTTAAGACCACTTTGTTAAGAGATTTATCCTTATTCAAGTCTATTAAAATTGACTCAGTACCTGACTCTTAGTTTTCTCTATAAGCTAATTTCAAGTCTTCTCCTTTCTAAATGATCCTCTCCTCTGATATGATACTCTTGTCTTTCCCTTCCACTTTCATTGCTTATGAATAGGTCACTTGTTCTATTAGATGATAGCAAAACCCTTGAATGAATTCTTATATTCTCCTCTCTAATCTTCACACACATGCATACGATCACTTATGATCTAGGTTAAGGTCATCTCTATATAAAGATTCCATGCAAAATCTTCTAGATGGTTCCATGTTTCACCTCTTCATCCTGATTGTTGAACATACACATGAAGATATGTGATCCACGCCATGTAAATGTTCTATAATAACCTCTTCAAGTATTAACTATTCTATAACAACCTCTTGAAAACTTCAATAAACCTTTCAAATCAGCCTGATAATCATTTTTTCTGAAACTCTATTCCATTTCTGACTTTTATGTCAACTTTGTATTGCTTAACCTCTACTATTACTAGTGCTCAACATTGCTATTGCTTGGCCTTTATTAACTTCCTAATGCTTGATATATATTTTACTTGACACATAATATATCACTCAGTACTTATATACTTGGAATTTCACTCGATCACTGATGACTTGCTTGGTACATATAAAAAATTGCTTTGTGGCCACAATTACTTGACTTCTATACAATTACTTGGTACATACTATCATATGTACATGACTCAGCCTATGTAGATTAGCTTAGTCATAGTGATCACCATCTAATTCTACCTTGTAAATGACTAAGTGTTTGAAACTAATAGACAATAGTGATTAGAGATACCAACAATATCTGCCTTCAACATTATTTGCACTTTATCAGTTCAATACTAAAATGAGCTCTCCCCCTAAGTCTTATGACTTGTGAAAAATGAATACAAAAATACATTACAACCTTAATTACCTATACATGATACTCCTTCTATATACATTTATCCCTTGTATAAATCTCCCCCTTTTTTTTGAACACTTGATGTCACTATTGTTGGGGTTGAAAGAGTTGAAGTAATCCATATGCTTCAATGAATTCCTTGTGAACTCTAGTAATCATGGCAAGTGCATGATTCCATGTGGTTCTTGCTACCTCAAAAATTTGATTCTCAACCACTGATTAGTTATGATCTTGTATAATAAGATCCTGGACTATTTTCAATTCTCTTAGCATGACCTCCAAATGAGGTATCAAAATTGCTAACATGGAGATCAATTTGGATCGCATGGTGTTGTCAGCTGCCTAAAGTTCAACAATTTTACCTTGAGCATTTAGTAGAATATTGTAGGGATCTATGGTAGATCCTATTGGCTCTAAGATAACATTTTTGGATTTCTTCATCTTAGCTTGAGTCTTATCTACTTGTGCCTAAATATTTTCTGTAAATCTTGGCACATATGAAAAAATTGTGTACACCTTTTGTACCCTCTAATAAGATTCATCATTACTTGTGCTTTATCTTATAATAGCACTTTCTACTCAGCTATAGTTATGAAAAATTTGTCCATTACCTTGGTCTCAACTCTTCTTGTTGACCAATCCATTAACTTTTCATTGGCTTCAAAATTTTTAGCACTCACTTGACCAATGGCATGTACAAGTTGATCAATGATTAGTATCTCTTCATCTGCATTCTGTATGTAAAAATATTCAACAAAAATATACTTTACATCTTGTAGTGTTTGTTGCTACTTTAGCTATCTCCTAAGCCCTTCTTGCCTCTTTTTCTCCTTCAAAATTTCTTGTAGAAAATTTTTTTGCTGTAAGGTGAGATTTGCAAGATCAAAGTGTGGCATCCCAATATGTTCATCGAAACTAACTTCACTATCTGGTGAAATATCCTTTATTTTTTTTCTCTTCCTTTTCAATGAAAGGTTTTTGCTACTTGACACTACCTTAGGAGTAGGTGAGGGGGTGTCACCACTCGGTCTTTCTTGTTTATCAGTGCTTGAGACAAAAATAGTAGCACTTGGTTCAGCCTTATTTAATTCTTTATTTCCCTAGATTTGAGGTGCTGAAATAGTCTTATCATTTCCATCTTCATCATCTTTTTCTTCATTTGTAAGCCTTGACTACTCAACTTCTAGAGTTTCAAGAGTGTCGACATGTATAAGGGACATGTTTCCTTGTGGACTTAGCAAACCTAATCTTTCTCCACTACTATGTTCATCATCAATATTCATAGTTTCTACCTTATTTGTTGTAAGCCCAAAAATGCTCTTCCACAACAATTCACTCTACTATTGTATAACTTCCTCTTTATTTTGTAGTATGAAGAATATTTTGTATTTAGGAACAAATATGATCCTATGTTGTTTAAAAATGTCCTTTTGTTTTTGAGATAGATCAAGCATAACTCTTACTAGTGTGTCAGTTCTTATCTAATTTTATGTTACTTCAGTCTATTGCCATTTCCTCTCTAATATATCATATAGATCCTTGTGTATTTTCTTCTCTATTATACTAGGATCTAGCTTTTGATTTGAAATCATTTCTACCATAGCTTCCTTGAATTTATTTTTATCATCATTATCTAGTGTATCATATCTCACATATTTGAAACTAGATAAACCTACAAATCTTCTTAGGCTATCACATACCTCTTCAATAGTCTTTATCTTCTTGATAGGTGGTCCTCTGACCAATCTCCTTCTCCTAATTTGAGGTTCACTTGACTCAATAGTCTCTACAACTTTTAGCTTCATAGACTACTCAACAATAATAGTCACCCTCGTCATTGGCTTAGTTGGTAGTGGAGGTGTTACTACCTTCTTCTTCTTTGATCTTTGAGTCTTCTTTCTTGGTGGCAGGACAACAACTAGGGCTTTACCCTTCTCATCTTATTTTTCTTCCTCTTCCTCACAACCACTCTCTTGTTATTCATCTTCACCAAGACCTTGAGTCAATTGCAATGGTTCTTGTCCCTTGCATAGGGTGCCTAATTTAGCTTCCATGTGTTTAATCATCTTCTTCCTTTTCTTTTATTTGGAAGCTGTTGGGACTCAAAATTGAAGCCCTAATTTTGAGTACCATTGAAAAAATCAAGCCCTATAAGCACTTTTTAATGCATGTGTACTTGGTTGTCTGTTTGAGGCCTAAGAGGTGTTTAATATTTCTAACACCTTGCATTTAGTATACCCACTCATCCCATGAAGATAAATTTTCATTTTGAGTCATTCCGTGAAGTCCCATTTTGAGCAATGTCCAAATTCTCATTCACCTAAGTGTCAAACAATGACATGAGGCCATGTTTGCATTTGAATATCTTGCACCCAATAACCTTTCATGACTCACTACTTTGGGAGTGTGTAGTGTCCATACCAAAGAGCCTATATTTTAGATTTTAAATCATTTCAAATCTATTTGACTAGGTTTTGAATCCCTAAGTTGGTCATTTATTGTTATCATGCTAATATGAATTGTTCAAAATTCTAGGAGGCCCTATTTGACTTGTTATAACTTCGACCCAATTGCCCAAAATGCTAAAATTCCTTTTGCATTACATTCTAGAGGTGAGAGACTTATTATTTTTTTGATTTAAGCTTCTGATGAATCCATTTGATAAGTTTTTGAATGCGATTCCATATGCAATTTGTAACTTTTTATTGGTGTCAGTAAATGTAGATTGGTCGATACCCCTGTTCATGATGTCATATCTTTGAATCCATGATAGGTGAGATTGAATGGATTATACCACTATATTCTACTCTTAAAATTCTTTAAGTATGCCAATTTTCAAATCTTGATGAATCTGTCAGCACACTTTCCCAGGTCCATTCTGTTTGTAAAAAAACATTTTTTTGCCATTATTTCTAGTTCTGCAAATCCAAGTAGCCCACTTTGATTGCTCACCAATTTTTCCCAATTATTCATCATGAGCCCCAATCCTAGATTTATGTTGTCCTCATGAAAATGAACCAATGCCCTAGTTCTTGTTTCCCAAGTGTCAATTTGCCCAATTTTTAAAACTGAATCTGAACGCGATTTATGATTTTGACATGTTTTCTTGTAGGCAATTCTGAGAAGGCAACTTTGATAGTCAATATCTTTTGACAAAGAATTTTTCATGAGAAAAGATTTAATAGGGTGCAAGAATGTGGAACAAATAATTAGTGTGTTAGATCCTTGAGCTCAATTACCTATTTGGGTCAATTTTTAAAGCCAGCCGATAGGCCCTGTTAGCTAAAAATCACAGTTTACAGATTAATGATAAAATGAGTTTTTAATGACAGAGCAGTGCTTGAATTTGTTTCCAGTCAGTATCCAGAAGTCAATGGATCAATTTGAAGGATCAGGTGTTTGAAAATGAGTTTTTTTTTTAGTTAGACCCACTTTGGAGCTCGATTGATGCTAGACCGATAAGGCATTGTGGATTAAATTTTAGAGGAAACTTTATAATTATTTTCAATCATTATAATTTATTGTATATTGAAAATAAAGATTATTGACTTAGATGGCTCTATTAATCTAAAAACAAGTTATTGTCATGAGTGATAACATTATCAATACAATGTCATGCCAAGTATACAAGACAGTCAAGCAGTAGCAAGTTCTTCTTCACCATCTGTCACATGAAGCATACCATTAGAAAATGGATATGGTGGTGATTATAGTGGATACATATTATCATACCCAAATGCCTACAATCACTATCCATATGGGAATTCAAGTTATCTGGGTTGCATATGGGAATCCAAGTTATCTGGGTTGCAATTATGGTTATCAATAGCAAGAACTATGAAGAACACCTTCATGAAATATAATGGCGCATGGACCAAGAGGAGCGCATGGGAGTATGCTAGCTTGGCATTTAATTTTTAGGAATAGTGTTTGAGGGATATAAGGGAAAGGAGAATGAACCCCACCATCCTAGATGCCGCACTCCACCTTCCCATCTAAAACAATGTGCTGACTCATATAAAGATGTTTGGATAAAGGATGCACGAAAGAACACAGAGGATTTTGAGAGTTTTTAAATTGTTTGTTGCCACCTTTGAAAGAAAGCGCAACAATATGGAGCATGGGTTTTGCAATTATAATGCACCATGGAAGATGAAATACTTGGTGAAGAGGAGGTGTCTCAATTTTTTTTTAAAAAGTGGCAAGAGGACTAAGAAGCCATGGGGGAAGACACGTTGAAGGCTTGGCAAAAGCATAATCCACACCAAACCAAGATGAAAACACAACTAGTTTAGAGACAAGAAAGTTAAAACTTCTTTCTAGAGATGTTTGAAAGATGGTAGGAATCTAAAATGTGTATTCAACAATCCCAATGCTGGTATTTGCACTGAATATGGTCCATAGTTTGCAATTGTATTTAAGATGGAGGATGGAAGTGATCTTATTCTTCCTATACTTTTTGTAGAGTCATCATGTGTGATGTTGATAGCAACATTGCATAGTGTACATGTTGCTAGACCTATTGTATATCATATTTTGAAAGACATGATTAACAAGATGGGATATGAAGTGAGGCTTGTAACATAGAGAGTGAATGAGGCCTACCTCACACAATTATACTTGAATAAGATAGAAGATGAAACACAACAAGTAAGCTTTGACCTTTACCCTTTGAATGCCATTAATATATTAGTGCAATGCAAGGTCCCAAAACAAGTAAAAAAATACATAGCATACTCTGATGGAATAAAAATAATTGATGGTTTTGCTAAAGTATCTTCACAAACTTATAGATCATAGGATTTAATAACTAGATAACTAAACAAGCTTGATGGTAATCCCTATTTTGCTACCATGGAATTTGATCTTGTTTAGAACATGACAGTTGTTGCTAACAAAGAAAGATATGTTAATGTAGAGAATCCATGTGAAGAGATGCCATCATAAGGGAAGAAGTCACAGAGTTTCATTTTCTGCCTTTTTGCAAAGAGGGGAAAGGTCTGATGGCCATAAGGGCCCATGCTTAGGCCGCGATAGAGGAGGAACGGTGGACAGAGCACTCTCAGGGAAATTGGTTCATTATTTTAGTCCCACATGCCTTGTGAGGGAATTTTTTAAAGAATTTAAATGTACGAACACACCCATAGCAAGTGTCTAAAAAGGCACGCCTTTTCAAAGAAAAAGCTAGTGTGCATGGGTCCTAGCCAGCTAGCTTGGATGTTAAAGAGTTAAATTTTGAACAAATATACAAAATGGGGTGTTGATATCATCTGATGATGTGGAGATCCATGAAATAGTTGGAGATCAGCAAGTGGTAGAAAACCTTCCAGCATGGCATAAGATTCAAGATGTTGATGTGGCACAAGGGACAAATGTCATGAAGGCACTTCCTGCTAGCACAGTTAGCAACTACTGACTGTAATGTGGGGAAGCACCTAGCTGACACATGTTAGTGGGCCCTGGTCAGAGGTGATATGGTGATCCAGTTAGCATAGTGACTGGGTGCTAACATGGCAATCATGGTGGCATAGGTGAATCAAGCATGGACATGTGGCAATGAGGTGTTGAGACTAGACCAATAGTATGGAGTATGGTGCCACGTGGCACATATCTGGCACCCGGGTGGACTTAGGTGTAAATTTGAAAATTAATAAAATATTTTTGTTTTAATATTTTATTAAATGAGTAAAGTGGGTATTCATATTAAAATCAAAGTTAAAAATTTAAAAACCTATAGTTTATACTATAGTGGTTTTTAATTTTTTTAAAATTTTATTGCATTTTAATGTGTAAGGCCATTGTTGGAGCCAAATTTTCAAATGCATACTAGAGGCATGATTTTTGCCCAAAATATGGACTCTAATATACTGTTGGAACTGGAAAGAGATAAGCTATCCATTTTTGGAGCTGGTTTTTACATAGGTGGTCACTGGTGCATGCTACAGGGGGATTTGTAATTCTTTTGAATCCATGGTTTTTGATAGGTGTTTCATGTTTTTAGTTATAGAATTTAGTTGTGATACACTTGAAATGCTTGGTTGGCTTATTTTATTCAAAATTTGATACCTAATGATGTATTTCACCTTGAGTATTTCACAATTTGCTTGCTTTTTGATGGAACTTTTTGGAGATTGTTATTTCTTGCCAAATCTGCTATGTTGTTCCATCAAATATTTCAGATATTTTATGCTTTTGGGAGGAAAAATGATTAAGGATTTGATTCACCAGTTATAGAGAGAGAGTAGAAAGATGTTTTGCATCTACAAATGGAAGTTTTCCAAGTGGATACATGTTAGACACAAAACAGATCTATGAATTCATCCTCTTCTATATCATTCTCTTTCTTTCTCATTTGGTTGTTGTTGGTAGTTTAGACTATGAAGCCACATTTTTGGTTCCAATTTTGGAGAAAAATTACTCACTGTTGTGATACCATGTGTGTTCCAATCTTGAGTGTTCTCAGATGTGTGAAACCAGGGTTCCAATTTTGATGTGTTCTCATCACTATGACATCGCATTCTTCAGCATAATTCTCTTGTATGATCAGCAGTAGTTAAGATAATTTAGAATTTTTTGATCTATTATGCATTTCTATGTTTTAATTGCATGCATCTAAATGTATAGTTTCAAAGAAATGAATACAAATGAGTAGGAATCTCTTAGTTTCATTTTGATTCTCATCTCCTATCTTTGTAATCTACAATCTTATGTGGTTTAAGGACAAAGAACTGAGACCCATTTGCATCCCCTTAAGGTTGTATGTTTGATGTATTTTATTGTTTGAATAAAGGGCCAAGTAAATACTTGATGTGTTTGAAAAGGTTGTTGATTATTTAAGAAGGATAATTCATAAGAATGAGGTCTTTATGAACACTGATGTCTGATTCACAAAGTGACAAGATAGATCTGATATTTGGATGTATGAAATATATCATTGATATCATAGATGTATGTGTTTGATTCAAGTAATTGCCCAATAAATAAGGAATTCATCAGCTATAGGGTCACTTGTTCTTACTACTACATATTTGGGGTTTCTTCTAAACTCAACATCATTAATCAAATGTTTTTTCCCTTTATTGTTGAATGAACTGAAAAGAATGCCCTCACTCAGCTTGTGAATTTCATAGAGTTGCAATTTGCTACTGCATATCTTTGTCATTGCATGAGTATAGGAGAAATAAGGATTTTATTTGCTTTGTTTAGATTCAGTGTATGCTTTGACAATTGGCGCCATATAAAGAATCTATAGGTACACCCAACTAGGTTTTGCAGAGCCTGAAGTAGAAGAAGGGTCTAGCCTTATAGTTGGCCTAATGTTTGAAAGGATATTTTAAGGATGGAAAGTAGCTACCCCTAGATGTATCTTGTTCTCATCGGGGTAATTTGGAGCTATGTTGTTTTAAAACACCAATAGAAGCTATCTTTATGCTCACTATTATCCTTGTCTTTGCTTCTTCATATATTCCAAATGGTTCTTCCTCGACATCTATCTCTTCTTTTAATAATGTGTCAATGTTTGCACTAACATCATCACTCTCTATTTCATATCCAAAACTTTGTATCCATGCCTTCCTAGGCCTTACTGCTATGTGTGTCAATTTGGGGTATGGTTAGTTCACCAGGAGGATCACCCTCCCAATTCAAGGGAGTAGGGTCTTTCTCTTCACTATTGGGTGCCAATTCCTGTATCAAGAAGGCCAATACAAATGTGTTGTCCGTATCAACAAGAAAAAAAATGTCATTATAGTATTTCGTGACCAATTCCCCTTGAATTCTCATTCTCAACTTGAATTCACCAAAATACGTATTCATTGCATTATCAAAATTGTCTCCCAACTAAGTAATAAACAAATTGATTTTCCTTGTAACTAGTTTTTCTTGTTCCCATACAACATTACCTATGCTAGGAAAATACTTTTGAATATAAAAGAATGTACAAACAATTAGTGGACCAAACTTACACATTGAATTCTTTGCCTTTCTTATGGATGATAGGTTTTTTGCCAATTGTAACATTTTGTAGCTTATGGGCAAGATCATACTTACAATCTTTCATCACAATCTTCTATGTTTTGTCCACAACCATACTTGAAACATTGTTTAATATGCTAGATTAATAGAGTTTGTGAGGAATGTCTCTCACTAAAAATTCTATAAGTGGATCAAAAATTCTTGTAATGGACAGACTGCGTCCATTCCACTCGACTCCAATATTAGCCTCAACTTCTCCTTAGCTCAAGCATCATATAATTTTTTTTCCTATCTAGGGTTGGATAGCCAGTAACCCTATGCATTATCATCTTTGTGATTTCTACTAGTCCATTGCATAGCCAATACTTCATATCATGAATTCTGTTTAAAACAAATTTGATCCATTCCATTCTAAAATTTCTCAAAAATTCTAGGGCTTGAGTTAACCCTTTCCTTTCAACAATCTTAAACTCATCCTTCAAGGTTCATGTTGGAAAAATGTTCAACGCTTCCCTTGGGATTCATGATAAGGTCTTAACTACCTCCTATGTACTATAAGTTGAGTGGTTGTATCAGGCATTAAAAGATCAAACATTTGGTGCAATGGCAACCATACTCTAACAATTGGTTTCAGAGCTTGGTCATAGGTTTGAATCCTCAGACCCTTGGGTAGCGCTAAGGGGAAGATTTGGAAAAATGTTCAACGCTCCCCTAACGATTCATGATAAGGTATTAACCACCTCTTATGTACTATAAGTTGAGTGGTTGTATTAGGCATTAAAATATTAGTCTTTTGGTGCAATGTAAACCCCACTCTAATTGTTCCTTCATCACACAACTTCTCATAAGCTTCTCTAATCTCATAGTCTCCTACTTCTCCAATTTTTCACATGTAACAACTTCTAACATTGTGAATCATGATGAATTTAGGTGGTATCGAGGATAACACATCCATTGAGTCTCCTTTAACATCAATTTTTGGAATAACACAAAATTTAGGTGGAGGACAAGTGTCACTCATCACCAATTTAACTTTACTAACCTTTTGGCTTGTTCTAGTTTCCTTCTCTAGATACTCAGCACTCGATCACATTCTCATTCAATCATTTTGTTCAATTCACTCCTTGAAATATTTGTTGGTTTCTTGTATTCACTCACTCGATTGCTTAATCAATTAGAGCTCTTCAAAAATTTGGATGCAAGGTATGAAATAATGTATTTGAAATATGTTATATACCTCATCTTTAGATTAATTAGGTTTTCTATTAATGTTGTGTCTTTCATTGAGTGGAAGCCAACTAGCACAATAGCTTGGTCTCTTCCATAGCCTTCGGTCTTTATTAGAATGCTTGATCAATGTTACAATGCTTGACCAACACAGACAATATACTAATACTTGAAAACCTTTCATAAAATTTGTTCTCATGCATATTATATATGCAGATATAAATTTTTGGCACACATTTATGTAAGGAACTGTTGTATGATGTATCATTTAAGAATACAGTTCCATACATACTTCTTTTTCTTAGTTAGATATGACATGATCACCTTCTCCATTGGATTGGGTGACCTCATCTCCATTAACTCCACTTTTCCATTTTTGGTTCAGTTCATTCCTGACTTGCTCAATATCTACTTTGCCTTTTCCTTTGTCCTTTGTCTAATTGTCTAAATGTACTTGAGTATTACAATTCTTGCTTTGATGTCCAAACTTGTGACATTTGGAAGATGCATTGTTAGGTGCATAATTCTTCTTTCTCTAATTTGACTAGTAGGATTTTATCTCTGATCTACATTCAAATTCTCTATGCCCATATTTTTGATAGTTGTTGCAGTGTCCTTGAAATCTACATGTAGTAGATGTATTTCTCAATTGTGACCTACACTCGCGTATTTGATGTCCTTGTTTCTTACAGTAAAAATAGCAACCAATAAACTTAGGTTTATAATTTTGCATACCATGCTTGCTTCAACCGATATTTGTAGTATGACCAATTTTTCCACAATGATAGCAAGTTGTCTTGTCTTTTGGCTTTGCATTTCTGATTTCTCCATTCCTAGATGATTCTCATTTCTTAGTGCATGAATGTCCTAATCCATTAGAATAGTTTGATGATTTCATAAGTTCTTCAAATTACTTCATTTCTTTCTTTGGTTTGTTGAATTTATCCATAGATTCCTTCTCATTCTTTAGTATCTCATTGTGAGATTTTAGATTTGCTATATCCATATCCTTGTAATTCAATATGTCATTTGTAGTCATTATTTGATTCATTAGATCCATTTTTTTATTTGTGAGCTTTTTCACATTTGATATCCTTTCTTCTAGTCTAGTAGCCATTACCCTCTTGTCATTTTTTGTCATAGTTATGTCTTATTCAAATTTCTTTCTCTGTTCAGTCACTTCACATAGTCTCATTGATTGGATTTCATGTTCTCTTTTTAGTGCTCTTATCTCTTCATTGAGGATTTTGTTCCTTTCAAGTAGTTCAACATATGCTTTGTCGTTAGGATTGATTATTTCAAATTTTCCTTTAGTTTTAACTTCTTCTTAAGAGAATACCTTTATCTAGATGAAAATTTCCTTTCACCTTTTTAGGGAATCCTTCAGATGTTGTCTTTCTTGTTCTAGTTTTTGTAGTGTGAGTTGGATGTTAATCACCTAATTCTCAATAGACTTGTCTAGTTTTAAAGACTCCATATATAACAATTTATACCTTTTCATAGATTCATCCACATCCAATAATAACTTGTGCATCCAAATCTATAAACATAAACTTGTTGTAACATGTAAATCAATTCAATCACATGCATTTATACCTTTTCACAAATTCATCCACATCCAATAATAACTTGTGCATCCAAATCTATAAATATAAACTTGTTGTAACATGTAAATCAATTCAATCACATGCATGAAAGTAATAAAATATAACATAGTATTTGTTACCCAAAAACCCTCCAAGGTGAAGGTAAAACTAGGGTGGGGATGACACCCACAAATCTTCACTGCTGTAGTAATAAAGTTAACCAGTTAAGGTTATAATGTTTGACCATTACATATGATTTACTCTATAAGGAGTCTTTCCTATTAAAGACTTCAAAAACTATTAGGTTTCACCTTGTTAGAGGATTTGACACTTACAACTAAGTAAGGACTTTTTTAGGAGATTTACAAAGATCTATTGAGACCACTATGTTAAAAGATTTACCCTGATTCAAGTTTTTTAAAACTGACTCAATACCTGACTCTTAGCTTTATTTGTAAGCCTAATTTTGAGTTTTCTCCTTTTTAACTAATCCTATCCTCTAATCTGATACTCTTATCTTTCCCTTCCACTTTCACTTCTTATGAATAGGTCACTTGCTCTATTAGATGATAATAAAACCCTTGAATGACTTCTAATCTTCTCCTCTCTAATCTTCAAATGTATGCATATGATCACTTATGATCTAGGTTAAGATCGTTTCTATACAAAGATTTCATGAAGAGTCTTCTAGATGGTTCCATGTTTTTCCTCTTCATCCTGATCATTGAACATACACATGGGGATATGTGATCCACGCCATGTAAATGTTCTATAACAACCTCTTCAAGTATTAAGTGTTCTATAAAAACCTCTTTATAACTTAAATAAACCTTCCAAGTCAACTTGATAACTATTTTGCCTAAAACTTTGTTCCATTCCTAACTTTTATGTAAACTTTGTTCCATTCTTGACTGTTATGTAAACTCTGTATTGCTTGGCCTCTACTATTATTGGTGCTCAAGATTGTTGTTTCTAGACCTTTATTAACTTTGTAATGCTTAGAATATACTGTTCTTGACACATAATGTATTGGTTAGTCATTGATGATTTTCTTAGTACATATAGAAAATTTCTCTATGGCCATACTTACTCAACTTCTATACAATTACTTGGTACATACTATCTTATGTACATGACTTGGCCGATGTAGAGTAGCTAATTCACAGTGATGATTTTTTGACTTTGCCTTATAAATGACTAAGTGTTTGACACTAATAGATAACACTTTTCCACTTGGTCTTACTTTTATCCTCATTTTTCCATTTATATTTCCCCTTATCTTGCATAAAATTGTCAGATCTTCCACTTTATGAATAGGATCTACCTCTTTAGAATCTACCTCCTCTACCTCTCTTCCTTTTCTCATGCTTCTTTTTTAAGATTTCCTTAGCCTTTAAGGCATATTGATATGTTTCTTCCACACTCTCCAATTTCACAAGACTTATCTCATCTTGAATTCTAGATCTCAATCCATTTAAATACCTTACAACTTTCTCATCCTCATCATCCACATGTTTGGATTTGAAGTCTAATCTATATAATTTCTCAATATAGTCATGTCCTCTTGTCTCAAATTTTTCATTTTTCTCAACAAGATAACTTGGCAATCATTAGGAAAGAACTTTTGCTTCACCTTTTTCACCATTTTCAACTAGATCCTAATCTTCTTTTTCCCTCTTCTCTATCTATTAGTTTGTAAATGCTCCCACCATAGTGAGGCATGACCTTTCAACCTAATGACTACAATATTCACCTTCCTATTATGAGGAGTGCATTCAAACTCAAAGAACTTCTCCATCTCAGAGATGCAATCCAATATAGTATTTGTGTCAAACTTTCCATCATAAGGAACAACTTCCACAATAGACTTTGAATGTGCCCTAGACAACACCCTCAACAATATTTTCTCATCTTGATTTTCCTCAGGTTATGGATTAAGGTTTAGTTTCATTGCTTCATCATCACTCACATCATATAGATGCACTCCTCTCCTCTGGGATGTCTCCACAACATCTAATTTGGCTCCAATTTATCTCAACATGTCCATAATAGTCATGTCAACATTTCCTCTACCCCAAACCATCTTGACAAACAAGTTCTTGGAAGATTGTAACCCTCTGCAAGTTATAGGTCAAATCTATGGATCTTCCACCCTACAACCAATTCCAAATTAGGGTTTTACATGATCTAATCTCATCATGTACAAACCTTAAGCTCTAATACCACTTGATGTATGGAGAATCTAAATAGCTAGGGCCAAAGACACACCTAACTATCCAATCACCTTGTTGAGTAAACACAATAGAAGATAACAACATAGAGAACAACACCAAAGAGAGAAGGAATAACAAATACTTTATTGATTCATCAAATTATCAGCATACATACCCAACTTTAAGGCCTTCTGGGTTATGACCAATAAGATTTACAAAATCCTAGACTTAGAATTTTCATAGATCCTTCATTCTAGTTATTCTAGCCTCCTAGGCTCCACACCTTCTCGCATTCCCTAACCTAGACCTAAATACCCATATTTATTCTTGCCAAAACAACTTATAGAAGTTTCTAGATCCTTACATAATAGAAGGCTAACCTCAAAGTGGTCTACACATATCTCAAGACAAGATCCAAATATTAAATTCACAACCCAAATTAAATACATAAGTTGGCTCACACTAGGAATGAATCATAGACAAACTTGGTCAAATAAGTAATCGAGCATCAAAAAACACTAGGGTCACTCAACACATAAAGGAAAACTCAACCACAAGAGGACCTAGCCAACATGGAACAACTTGACCAACGCTAAAAAAATTGTCCAATACTAAACAACTTGGTAAACATTAAACAACTCGACAAAAACTACAACTTGTAAACTATTGGAACTTGAAAACAATAGGTAGAATGAAAAACTATGAGCAGGATAGAAAGGAAACCTAGGATACTCTTGTATCAAGTTATCACAGATAATGACTTTCATGGTAGCATCTTTAGAGGTTGTTCCTAGTAACTATCCAATAAAAATGAATGGTGTGCATGAGATGACACTAGAGATTCTTTATTGGGATCAGCATCAAGTGCCTGATAGTTTTCTTACATGGTTCACATCAATGCTTATTCCTCACATAGGTATATTCAATATCTCCTACTATACAACTGTGAGTGATATCAATAAATTCTCTAAAGATTCAAATGATTGGTATTGAATAGTCTTGAATGCATCACATGAGTTACATAAGGAATATCTTTCAAAACATAATTTTCATGAAGTAATTTTCATTATTCATCATATCACCTACCTATCCGACTGCATAATCACTCTATATTCTTCATATCATAGATTGATATACCAAGATAAATTTACCCCAATCCACAAGTCATAGGAGTATACTTGATTTCCACTGTGATACCAAATGTAAGTGATAATAAAGAAGATAAAACATTCAATATATTATTCAATAGAACTAAGGAGATTTTAAACAATGTTATCAATTGTTCTATTTTAGTCAGTTACTATAGACAGTTAGCAGTTACACCAAATAATGTCATATACATTTATGCCAACAGTAATAAGATTCTCCAAAATGAATATTCCTTTAGAAAAACCTATTTGAGAGAGGGAGATTACAAATGAAAAGATATTATGAATCCTCAATGCTAAGAGTTTAGCCAATATTTTGTATGAGACATTTAGAAGGGTTACGAGTCTTTAGTCCTCGAGAATAGTTTTATCTCCATCCTTAGGGATAATTCAATAAGTTTGGAGTTAATATCAACTCCCAAATACTTATTATTCATGGCTTCATCATAATCTTGAAGAACCTCTTCCTCTATGCATTTAATGTTGATGTGCACCATCCTATATGATGCACATCAATGCTTATTCTTCACACAGGGATATTCAATATCTCCTACCATACAACCACGAGTGATATCAATAAATTCTCTAAAGATTCAAAAAATTGGCATTCAATAGTATTGAATGTATCACATGAGTTACACAATGAATATCTTTCAAAACATAATAGTCATGAAGTAATTTCCATTATTCATATCATCATATCACCTTCCTACCCGATTGCATAATCACTCTTTATTCTTCATATCATAGATTGATATACCAAGATAAATTTACCACAATTCACAATCATAGGAGTATTCTTGATTTGTACTCTAATACCAAATTTAAGTGATAATAAATAAGACAAAACATTCAATATATTATTCTATAGCACTGAGGAGATTTTATACAACACTATCAATTGTTCAATTTTAGTCAGTTACTATAGACAGTTAGTAGCTATATCAAATAATGTAATATAAATTTATGCCAACAATAATAAGATTCTCCAAAATCAATCTTCTCTTAACAAAAGCTATTTGAGAGGGGTAGATTACCAACGACAAGATATTATCAATCCTCAATGCTAAGATTTTAGCCAATATTTTGTATGAGACATTTAGAAGGGTTATGAGTCTTAAGTCCTTGATAATACTTTTATCTCCATCCTTAGGAATAAGATTAATAAGTATAGAATTAATATCAGCTCCCAAATATTTATTATCCATGGCTTCCTCATAATCTTGAAGAACCTCTTCCCCTATACATTCAATGTTGGTTTTGTAGAACTCTACTGGAAGCCCATCCAGCCTCGAGGCTTTATCATTTCTCATTTTGAGGATAGAATTTTTGATATCCTCAACTATAATTCTCAAATAAAGGTATCCAACATATTAATTAGAGAAATTATTGAGAATAATATATTTTATTTTTTTCCTAGCTACCTCCATTGATTTATGAACATCCTCATAAATGAAGAGCTTTTGGTAGTAAGAGACAAAAGTATGTAGGTTCTAATCTTGTTTCCATTGTATTGTCTTCTATACAAATGCAATCAATCCTACCTATAGATTCCTTTTTTCTTAGAATTAAAGAAGAGTTTGGAGCCTCTATCTCCAAGATTGACCCATTTAATCCTAAACCATGTTTCAACCCCCTCAATCTTATGATTTTTCAATCTTCTGAGGGCATCCCTTGATTAGGTTGAGGTTTCAATAAGAAGAAAATTAGTAGGGTCTCCTTGAACCATCCTCCATAACTCATATAATGTATTTTGAATTTAATACTCCTCTGTCCTAGAGTCTTTATATCTCTTCTTCCCAATAGTTTAAAACATTTCCTTCCAAGTGAAAGTATTTTGTGACCATTTTCTGATAACACTATTATGTTTTACAATGGAATATTTAAACCAATTAATGATGTTCCTCATAGCTATGATTTTGTCATCTATCAAAAGGGAGGTGTTGAGAGTGAAATGGTTAATTTCCCTATTACAAGAGTTGACCTATCTATAATGAATATAGTGGTAAGGATGGGGTGGTGATCAAATAAGGAAAAGGGTATAACTTACTAACCCACTAGAGTCTTTCATGTAGAAAAAAACTTTTTTGAGATAAAACCTATCAAATTTGTAGTAGCTCCTCTTCTCCCCTTTTTGAAAATCATACCATGTATGGAAAATGCCATTATATTATGCTCCTAAACCATCCAACGGATCAAAAATCTAAATTTTATTCACCATATTATACTAACTAAAATTTTCATTACCCTTACATTCAAACTTAACCCCACGTGCTTTATCATGAGGTTTTTTAATCATGTTGAAATCTCTAGCAATAACCCAAGGAATATCTTTGAGGTTTCAAATCCACTTCCAAAGTTTAATCCTCTCTTTATAGCCATTAGAGGCATAAATGAAGCATATCCCATATTACATATTCACATAGTCAAATGAGACCCACATGACACTATTACAAGGTGAAATGACCCAATTACTTGAAATGTGTTTCCTTCATTTAGGACTAATGAGGATGGAAGCACCTCCATTTCCTCTCTAGTGGTTAGTGGAAAAGGTCATTAAGTCTTTCTAATTACATTTAAGTGAAATATCTAGAGTGAACCTAACTTCTTTAACCTCTTGAAGGAGGAGGATATCAAAATAATTATTCATTATATGGAATCTCTTAATAATGTATTTCCTATCAGGGAATTCCACACCCTTAACATTCTAGGATGCACATCTTAGATCCATAAGTACACATTCAACAATATTAATCTATGGGAAATCGAAAGCTTTTGAAGTAATTTGGTGACTTTATTTGGGAATCTTGGACAGATTCACAATACTATTGTAGTTGGGTTGTCTCTCTCTCTTCCTTCTCACAACCAACTCTCCATTATCTTCAAGATGAGAGATAACAACCATGTTCTCCCTGCACCATTGATTTTCTTACTAAAACCTTTCCATTTGCAATTGAAAATGAAAGGGTCAAAGGAAATTTCCTTGGCTAAAAAGTGGATAATGGCCAACTCATATTTTTTCTCTCATAGCATAGTCCTTGTCACCAAGAGCCATAGAACCAACCTCCAATCCACACCCCTAGGAGAAGAAGGATTCTCAAGCACCATTGGATCATTTATTAGGTGTGCAATGTCACATATTAGGGGGAAATGGGGGTGGAGGAGCTGGAATAATAGTCAAAGTATAATTATTTAGTCTATCTTTATGCCCATTGGCATTTGTGGTATTGTTGGATCATTAACAGAAACATGGGAGTCCACAATATCCACTTTCAACTTGAACCTCTCCTTATTGGTTGGTATTTCTTGGCCAATAACAAATACAGTGGAGCTAAGTAATGCTTCCCCTCCTAGTCTCATGGGTGAGAGGTTTGAGACATTTGGTTGATTATAGATGGGGGAAAGAAATAGTGCTTGACCTAGATTACCTAATCTTATTAAGGGGTTTCCTTCTTAGTCTCTCAAGAGTAACTTGTTGTGCATTAATTATTTGATGTTTATTCTTTGTATTGTTTTATAATTTAAGCTAAAGTATAGGGTATGGTATTGAGCAACCTCCTTTAGGGTATAGTCAATTGTATTAACCCTAGCGAGTGGAGTAGAGCCTTTTGAAGGTCATCATAAGGGCATCTAGAGAGATCTCAAAATTTTCTGGTGGAAGAATAGTTTAGGTTCTACTAAGGTGAAACACTAGTATTAGGATTAGGTTTTTGAGGAGTGGTGGTAACAAAGGGTGAAGGTTCCTTGACCAATTTGGGTGGGGATACCTTTTTCTTTAGAAGATGGTAAGCGTTTCTATGATTTCCTTTAATCTAACATAGATAGAAATCATTCACAGCACCAAGGAAAGTGAGGGGATGGTAAATTGTATGATCTACAAGTTCAAAAATAATCTTTTTGGGTAATTCAATCCATGGGGTGATAAAGTTCAAAATTTGAGGATCTTTCTTCAGAAATAGGGTATTCAATTGGTCAACTCTAAGGACTTTAACAATGGGATCCATAACTTAGGGGAGAAGTTTTTATAGGAGCAGGGGTAGGTTTCTAATTTTCAGCCATCTAGGGCTTGATATGGTCAAGATTTCACATTAGGTTGCATTGATGAATCAAGAAAAGACACTTAATATAGAAGAGACAATATTCCAGAACATCTTATTTACAATTTCTTTTTGTAATTTAGTATTTTGAAAGACAACAAAAAATAGACCTTTGTAAAGAATTCAAATATAGGTAAAATAAAAAAAAACTAGGTTTTTTTCTCCCAAACTTTTTATAACCAATCATTTAGTTAGTTTCCCAAGGGACTTTTTGAAACATCTTGAAAAACTAAGAAAACTATAGAATATTTAAGACTAGCATTTTCTCTCTCAATAGAAACAATCATCTATGCATTAGGTTTAATAAAAAATTTAGAACGAGAAGACACATTATCTCTATCTCCTCTTTGGAGTAGCTTGACAATAGTCTTGATAGAGTTAAGATTGAATACCACACCATATGGAAGTTCATGTTCACTAACAATTACTAGTCTAAATGATTGAAAAGCCATAGAAGCATCAATGATTAAAACCCTAGTTTTCCCTTCCTCCTCTATAGAAGGTTACTCAACTTTGAGGGTCTTGTAATCATCTATGGGCCAATTATTTGGACAAGCTATAAATATTTTTGACCCACCAGATACCTTAGAAGGAAAGATGCCTATTAGATTTCTCTTGATAAAAGAAGATTTTGTAGATTTGGAACCTTTTGTTTCACCAACTACCAATTTTATAGAGCCTTCCAAACAAGTGATCCCTTCTCAAAGTAATTTTGAATCCATAAAGATGATTTGAAAAGGGAACCAAATGTGATTACAATGGTAATTAAGAGGATGACCTTCTAGCCATGGAAAGACCTCCTCATGAATAGAGTGAGTACAACTCTTCCCAAGTTGTAGAGTGACAATTTCTCTATTATATATTAGTTTGTTGGTGAAATTTTTGTAGTTTGAAAGGAAAAAATATTAATTTGTACTAGCAATATTTTTCAATCATATGAAAGTTCTATAATTTTTTTGTGAATCTGTCATTATTGTGTCGAGAAAATATATAATGTATGAGGAGAATGTTTTTCCTTTGAAGGGAATAATATTTAAGTATATTAGCAAATTGTATTACTATAAATGAAAAAGTATTTAATTTTTTTGGAAATTATTTTTGATTTTTTGAAAATTACAAAGTTTTTTGGCTAATCTTTCATTATTTAATATGGCAAAATATAATTTTTTGACAATTTTTCAATCCCTTGAAAATTGGAATGTGGATTTTTTTAAATCCAAAATTTATTAATAATCACTTTCTATGAGTTGCATCATTAATCTTCATGATGAGCCAATTCCAAATGGTAATTAATCTAATTAAGGAAACATCACATTGAGAGAATAACATCTCAATTTATTGCCAACTTGTCTACAAACACTACATGATGGTCTCGATAAGTGCAACCACATTCATGCATACCTAACAACCATCATTTCACCATTTAAAATTTATTATTTATGATTTTTGGATGTTCCTAGATCAATAACTTAAATTTTATTTCAGCCCAAAACTTTGGAAAGGAAACTTAGTTCTCTAGAAAATTTACAAAATGGAGACGTGTCAAATCTTAACCTAGTTCCCTAACCTTAAACATTAATCATAATTGGTTAGTAGGCTATGTGGATTGATGATAATGTTGAATTTTTTCGATGGACATCAAATAATAAAGAAATGACTTGTCCCTAACATTCTTAAGTATGATCCATGCACAATGTCTAATGTAGTACTAACAGAATGATGATATTATAAATTTTGCACACTCTTCCATTTATGGAAAATATTTGAAGAGAGATATCAAAGTTATTTTTTTTAAATTAAAGGAAAAAGGAAATAATAAGGTTAAAAAGGAATTATTAAGTATCAAGGGATTATAGATTATTATTTGTTTTCCCTTCTTCAATTCTCCTTGGGTCAACAAAGAGCAGGAGTTTTCATTGGTTGAAATTTTGGTTTAGGCCTTTTCTAATTTTCACTTTATTTCTCTTTGGATAGATAGTCACATATTATGATTGTGGAAGCTAGGTCTATGATGTATAATCTAATATTTTGAAGATGGAGAATCCTCTCTAGTTCACAAGTACATATGTGGAGGACCAGAAGGTCTTTTTTGGCAGGATCCAAAACCCAACACTAGCATCATTTGTGGATAGGTTGGAATGTATACAAATCTAGATGTAAGAAAGGTGATGGGTTATACTGAGTGCATATAAACAACACATCCTAGTTTTGGCATCTCTTTTGGACCTTGGAGGAGACAAGGTAGATATGCTAATATTTTTAGGGTAGGTTTTCGAAGAGAAATTCTTTGGGGATCATTCTCAATTTATCATCCTAGTAGAAATAGGGGTGGGGATCCAATGCCCAAGGCATACCCAATCTCTTCCATCTAGACCAAAATGTGGCCAAGAAACCATTTATTATGAGCTTGAATGATGAGAAATTGACATGATACATGAAATGTGCAAATATTTGTAGGGATTTCCTCTGAAAATGGCTTCTCCTTGATGAAATTCCACACAAAAAATAGCTAGTTGAATTTTTAGAGATTCTCATCTTTGAATAATTCTACTTAAAAAAAATGGAAGTAGAGCACCTACAACCATGACCCTATTGGCTCCTAATTTAACAATTTTGGAAATAACCAAGAAACCAAACCAATACATCTAAGGTTAGAAAATTCCTATGGTGGATGCACTTGACTACAATCTTGGGCAACCTATAAGGATAAATCCTTCTTTTTCTTCAAGCTCTATTAGACCTAGGTGGGTGGACCTCAGACTCTTTATATGGTATCAGTGTAAAGGCATACAACTGAATCTAGAAAATAGATAAAATCCCTTAATCTTCTATGTTTATGCAAGCATTCATGGGTGAAATAGCTGATAATAGAGCACATGAACCTGATAAACCAAGTGAGGGAAAACTCTTTTAATTCTTAAACACAAAGGAAATATATTTGATTAAGATTTGTATCTCAGCATAACCCAGGTATGCAACAATAGAGAACATGCATCCCTCAAGCTGAGCAATCCCTTATCCATTGGGCATCAACTAAACCTTAACATACAGATGGATACCTAAGTTATACTCATATATTTAGATATCTAATCTATCTATTTGACTTGTAAATAGACATTAGTCTTCATAACAATTCTTGTACTTATTGTAAAATCCTTCTAGTGTAACCTACAACCCTATCAATATAAACAAGCATTTACTTGGCTTCTTTGTTCCAACAACAAATTTATCCTGATATGCAACCTTAAGGGATTACAACTAAGTTCAAGCTCTTTGTTCTCAAACATAAAACATTATAGATAACAAAAGAAGGAGATGAGAATCAGAATGAAACTAAGAAGGTTAAACTCTTTGCATTAATTTCCTTGAAACCAATACATCATTTGCATATCAAAATTCATAAATTACACAAAGAATGACTGTGTAATATGGAATGCCTCAAAAGGAATACAATATGTTGTTCATAACTAAAGAATACTAAAAAAAATTGGTATCACAACTATGAGAAAACTCAGGAAATTGGAACCAAACCGGTCTCGCAATCCACCTAAAATCTTCAAAGAATTGGAATGCTTACAAACAACAGAAAAGGAAGATATATAGGAGAGAATATCTTTCTGGGTCTTTAACCTAAACTTGACATGTGTCCCACTAAAAGAGTCTTCAATCTAGAGTTGTTAAAACTGAACTTCCTCATCTACTCGCACTTTGAAAACCATAAATGATGCCAAAATATCTGATATACCCCCACTTAAAATATGCAAATATCTCATGAAGGAATATCAAGAAATCAACACAATCTATACTAAGGCTCCAAAAATCTGATCTCAATCATGCCGCATTTTTTTTTCCATGAAGATCAACTTGTGCTGATGAACTGCCAAAAACATAACTACTTCCAACTACATTTACAATTGCTAGAGAAGTCAAATCAGATGAAAATATATCTATATTTGATTGCAATTTCATCTGCAACATTAAATTTGCACTTCTTCACTATGAATCCCCCAAAATCAAAAAACTTCCTGTAGCTACTACCGACTAAGACCTGCACAAAATCTAACTGTAAAAATGGAAAATTCACTCTTTTTCTATTTCAACGATATACTATACATTTTGGACAAAAATCACCCCTAAAACCATTTTGAAAAATTCAGACCTGGATTGTGTCTTTGCATGAAAAATTTAAAAATTTACATAGTCTGCACTATATAAAAATTGAAAATATTTCAATTTTTCATTCAAATGATTTTCATGCATTTGAAGCATCTTCTGAATTTTCACTTTATGTTCAATACTCTCCCTCCTGTGATGCCACATGGTAGGTCCCTATTGGCTTGGACCCATCTTGAAATATTTTTAATTAATAAATTAATATTAATTAATTCCTTCTCATAGCACCGGAGGCTCTCATTTCTCCATTTACACTCACATGTGAATGATATTTTATTAATATCTCATTCTGGTAGCCTGAACCCCTTTACATTTTCATTTATGCCTATACGTTGCCTTTGAAATGTAAGACCAAAGGTTTTGGAAAATTCTTTTACATTCTCACGCTTGGCCATCCATTTACATCTTTATGACCTCAGCATAAGACCGAGTCCTTTCAAATTTTCATTCGCGACCATATGATGAATGAAGCACTTTACGCTCTTACGAGCACTCATAGCACCTGAAATCTCAAAAATGTTGTTTACAACCATGCGAGATGCTTGCTTTAGCGTATCATCAAAAGCATTAACATTTCAACCTCCAATCTCATGGGTTGAGCATAAGATCGGGCACCTTCAAACTTTCCTTTCCTGATTTCATGTGTCCTTGCCACGTGGCCTCTATGTTCTCTAAATCTTGGGTCAAAATAAGTGCAGTCTTCGTGCCCAGCCTTTCAATCTGTGTCAAAGCTAGTTTGACCATCCTTGACACATGGCGAGTTCTAATTGGGTGACTTGATCTGCATCATCTTCCATGTCAGCACCACCTCACTTCTAGCTAGCCCTGCCACCTAGGCACTTGCTATGTCACTATACTAACTTCCCTACAACTTTCCTATAGCAAGTTAATGACAACCATTGATTGTTCTTTGAATTTGTGGATGACATTTGATACAACCCAATGAGAACAATGGCAGGTCCCTTACTCACTACCTCACTATACATAACCTCCAAAAAACTCTTCATGGCAAGATAGTGATGGTCATCGATTCAAGCTTGATCTGACAATCAGAATCAATTACATGTTCTATGCATGGGGGTGGGTCCAAGATACTACTATTGCTGAGCTGGCCTAACATGCTAGCACACATATATATTTTTAAATTTCCAATGACATCACTTTTCCCTGACTCTGCCATGTTTGTCATTTTCAAGCATGTTGCTACCTTGCTGTTGACAAAAATCACAACATCCTAGTAGCGACATAGCGAGCTCCGGCAGAGTCAAAACTTTTGATCTATAAATGCTGAGTAGGATGCCAATGTGTCATCTAATCTACAAAACTCACTTGAACCTACATGTTTCTACCACATCATTGCCAGTCAAGACCCGCACCCGCACTCCCAATTTGTTTAACTAGCGAGCATCTTCTTCTTGCAAAATTATGTTGGCCGTTGGATCCAAACATGTGGCAACATCTCAAGCCTCCCTTTTTTATGTTCCACATCATCATCACCAACTTGCCTTGACTATCCAATGAGCAAGTTCTCTTTGTGAGATATTAAGGATCGTCAGATCGTCCACGTGGAGCAATTTGAGAACATCTCAAGATTTGGAACCATGTCATTAGGGTTCAATCTTTTGAAATTTTTTATTATATTACAAGCTTTTGACTAGTCACTACCTCGCTACTAAAAAAAACACCAACTCCTCGACTAGCGAGATAGTGACTCCTGACAAAGTCAAAACTCTAGTGATGAAGAACACAAAACACATTGATTGAAAATTCATCAATTAAAACTGGTGTCAGAGAAGGTAGTCATGCATATTTTTAAGACTACATGGGAATTTTTGTAGTCAGATCAACCTTAAATAGGTTACTGGCTTTTGCAAAATTTGGGCACTTGCTATGTCACCACTGGCAAGTTGCATGGATTTTCTAATAGCGACATAGTGAATGGCCAAAGAAACTTGAACTCTGGTGACACCATTTGCGAGTTTTTCCACGTACGTTCTTCTTAATACTGACAAGCATGAGACATAGCACGTGACCCTAATGCACCTTTTTTCTTGTTCCAGACTTCACTTTTTAGCACCGAGACATAATTCTCTAATGGTCGCTACATCGCTATAGGAAACAACCTCGCAACTTTTAATAGTGAGTACGTGACATCCGTTGATCCAAAGAAGATCCAATGGTGGGATATGATTTTTCAAAAAGACTTAACAATGACCTCAACATAGGTAGGAAAGAATATTCAGTTGCTATTAAGTTTTTCATGTCAGAATAAGATTTAAAAGGTAAGACCTAGGGTTTACTAAAAATGAAAAGATGATCCCAACCCTACCAAAAAAAATTTGAAAACTCCACCATACAATGCAAAAAATTTTGATGCTCAAAAGGAGCTATCAGTGGCTCTGGCTGGGGATGATAGACAACTTGTGTCTATGCAAGGATTCAAAATTTTTGGTTTCAGTAGACCACACACAAAACTTTGAGGAACCAAAGAATATTAACAAGAATGTACATACATACAAAGACTATACAAATTTGTACAAGCATTCAAAAAGAAAAAACCTTTAATCAAAAATATCTTTTCAAAAATTTCCCATGAACTAGCAATTCTTAAAGGCTTCCTAATAATTCCTTAATGAAATATGAATTTTGACCCCAAAAAGAGTCAACCAAATAAGGTCCCAACCAAATGGGATCAAATTTTCCATGTTTACCTTTCTCTTGTAGCCTTGCATTCCACATTAAAACAAGATCCTCAGGCTGGAACTTCCTAATTACTGCTCTTTTGTCATACAAATGTTTTTTTTCCAACTATAATTTCATGTTTCTTGTAGAGGATTCTTTCCTTATTTTTGCTAATCCAGCCAATTCATTAATTCTTTGATGCATATCATCAATGATATCATCATCATGCATCTGAATAAAGTTATATAAACCTATCATATTATTTTGAGGGATTCTAGCTTGAATCCCATATACAAGGTCAAAAGGTGATACATCTATTGCCTTCTTGACTATCACTATATCAACCCAAATAGCAAATTACAACTTTGAATCCTAGGCCTTCTTCTTGTCATCCAAAGTTCTCTTAATGATTTTCAATAAACTTTTATTGGTAGATTCTGCTTGTCCATTCCCTTGTGGATGATAAGGTGAAGAAACTAACCTAGTGATGCCATATTTTTCACATAACTTAATGAATTCTTTAGACCTAAAGCACATAGAATTATCAATCACTATTCTTTCATAGCATCCAAATCTGGTGATGATGTTGCTAAGTAGGAAATTATTTACTACTTTACTGGTTGAATTCCTAGTAGGGATTGCCTCAACCCATTTTGTGAAGTAATCAGTTGCAACTAGTATCCAAGAAAAACCACTACTAGAGCTAGGTGAAATCTCTCCTAGAAAATCCATTCCCCATTTTTGAAAAGGTGCCTGAACCTCAACTGATTTCAAAGGTGTGTTTCCTAAGAAGTTCAACTTTCCCACAAATCTCTGGCATGAAACACACTTTCTCACCAGAACTTGGGCATCCTTAAACAAATTAGGCTAGCAAAAACTTGCCCTCATAAAATTATGGGCTGTATTTTTTTCCATATAATGTCCTCCACATATACCTGAATGCATCTCACTTAATATTTTTTCAGAGTTCTACTGATCAATGTACTTTAATAATATACCTTCAAAATTTCTCCACCATAAGGGTCCATTCACAATAATATATCTCACTAAATGCAATTTTATAGTTCTCCTTTCATTTTCTGTTAGGTGAGGTGGAGACTGCATGTACTAGAGGTAATATATTACATATTTGTACCAATCACAGTAATCCATGTCACATGTGCTAAGGCTAAGATCCTAATCTTCAACATTGATTTGATTAGCATCTCAATTTGCTTATGCCATGAGCTTAGCTAATCCCTGACCTCTTACTAACTTAGTTATCTGGATAGCTATATTAAATTCTTGGATTCTATTAATCCATTTGCATCTTCTACCAGATACCTCTTGCTGAGAGAAAATATCCTTCACTGCTGCACTTGGTACAAAAGCAATAACAATAGCCCTTACAAGATAACATCTAAAATCCTTAACAGCTTTAACTAGAGCATATGCATGTTTCTCATTGACATCATATTTCAATTCTGCAGGTTGTAGGGACCTACTAAAAAATGCTATAGGTTGTTCATGTTCATTTTTATTAGGGGTCCTAAGCACTGGAGCATTCTTAATAGCACTTTTTATTTCTTGGAAGGCAATAGAAGCCTTCCCAATTTATTGTAGCACCTTTCTTGAGCATTTTTGAGATTGGTCTACTGACTTCAACAAAGTTAGTCACAAACCTTCTTAAGAAATTAACTTGTCCAAAGAAAGATTGTATACCTTTAACATTTTTTGGTTTTTGGACCTTGTCAATTGCTGCTACCCTCTCAGGATCAATCTTAACACCCTCTTTTGAAACTATATGACCTAAAAGTTTGCCTTCTGTGACTCCAAAAGTACATTTTCTTGGGTTCAAAGATACTCCATATTCCAAAGCTTTGAGAAAAATCTTTTCAACATGCCTACAATGATCTTCAGCTTTCTTTGAATATGCAGTCAAATCATCTTGATACACTACCATGAATTTGTCAATATAATCTTTGAAAGCCACATCCATAGCTCTCTGAAAAGTTGCCTTTGCATTTATGAGGCCAAAAGGCATTCTCATATATACATAGGTTCCCCAAGGGGTGGTGAGGGCTATGTTGAATTACTCTTTTTCATCAACCAAGACCTAGTTAAAACCTAAAAAATCATCCATCATGGACATCAACTCTGAACCAGTGACTTGTTGAAGCATGGCCTCCATATTGGGCAATCTATAATTATCTTTTAAAGATGCAATATATAGGTTTCTAAAATCAACACAAAGCCTAATGTCACCATTCTTTTTTCTTTCTAACAGGTACAAGATTAGACACCCAAGAAGAATGTCTGATTGGCTTAATTATTCCTCCATCTCTAAGCTTTAACAATTCTTCCTACATCTTTGGGGCCAAGGTGGGATTCACAGGTCATTGCTTCTACCTAAAAGGTTTTACATCATCTTTAAGTGGTATAACATGTTGAAATAGATCTTGCCTACAAGCTTTGAGGTCATCATAGGACCATGTAAACACATGTCTAAATCTTCTTAATAGATTAATCAAAGATTTTCTGATCTTAGGATTTAAAGTTTTTCCAATATACACCTTTTTTGGGGTGTCCAGTGTACTCAAATTAATCTCCTCTAGTTCTTGTGGGTTATCATTTTTTGCATTTGAAAGTATCCTATCTTGATTGTCAAAAGCACTTTCCAATACAACCAAACCCTTAGGTACCTTGTTATTTTTCAATTGCAGAATCTCTTGTCCAAAATTTTTTTCCTTCCCATCAACTGTTTCTACCCATGCACTGCAATCAAGTTCCTGTCCATGATATTTATCCTCATTGAGTAGAAAATTTAGAATGTCTTTGTCATCCTCAAAAACTTGCCAACTATGGACATTGTCTGGAACTGAAGGCCTATTTTGTACTTCTATGGTGGATACACTAGCAAATGATATATCATCGGGCTTTATGGCCACATTTGCCAAAAGATCTGCCATTTTATTGTTACTTCTATCCTTCCACATTATCCCAAAAGCATCAAAAGACTCAATAATATCCTAGACAACATTCCTATATTGCTTCAGTCTTTTATTTTTTGACACAGAAACACCCCTAACTTGGGAAATAATTAACTCAAAATCACCAATAACATGTATTTTCTTGATTCCATGATGTGTTGCAAATTTTAATCCTAGCAATAGGGCCTCATACTTTGCAACATTATTGGTACATGTAAAATTTAGAGAAAAGGAATATCTGAATGTATTCTTGTCTAGAGAAACAAAGACAATTCTAGCTCTTGATCCCTCCTTTGAGCTTGCTCCATCAAAATACATGCTGCAAAGACATGGAGAATCTAAGCAACATGTGACCTCTTGCTCAATTAAGGCAGGAAACTTTTCCACCTCTTGGATGATCAGTTCGGCTCTAAATGCATTCACATCTGTGTCTATGAAACAAGTTGCATCATTGTCAATACCTTCCTCAAAGATATGAGTCACTCTAGGTTCTTTATTAACCTTGATGGCTTTTTCTTTTACTTTGAAGGTGGCATATGACAGATCACATTGCATGCTTCCTCCCATTGCAACACTCCACTTTCTTGAAAGTAACATTCCATAGTGGGGGGGAATATCTACTACTAGAACTAACATGGTTAGCTCCTCATCAAGATATGCAGCAAGTCTGAAAGGTAAAGCATTAATAGTACCTATGACAGGTACTTCTCTAGCATCCATTGCCCTACACTTGCCTTGTCTAGTATCAACTCCTAGACCAAGGGCCTACATCACTTTAAAATGCATTATATTATTTGAAGCTCCTAAGTCAATCATGCAATTTTTTAATGTTCTGCCTTTTATGATCAAACTTAAGAAAAAAGGATCAATATCCTACAAATATTCTACTGATGAGTTGTCTAGATACATTTGGGATATCTGAGACATGACCCCTATATCTTCCTTTTCTTTATCAATCACTGGAATCTACAATGTACTAGTTGGTGCTTGTGTAACCACATCACTATCTTGTATCCCTCCCAACCAAGACAAAGCCTTTCTCTTATGTTCCTCTATCCTAAACATTTCTACCAAAGGGACCTTAACAATAATTTGTGACAACATTGAGACCATATCAATTGGATCATAGGCAGTATCCTTTGTATTAACATCTAAAGGTGTAGGAGTTTGAACAGTAGATGAAAACTTCTAATTTAAATTATTAGAACTTGTTTCCTTTCCCAAGATAGTTAGCTTACCAACCTCCTCATTTTGGAAATGCACCCTTTTCTTTGGTTCCCATCTCTTATTCTTGTTTTCTTTAATCTTAGGGGTCTCAAGGAAAATCTTCTTATTTTCATGGGTAACCTTTTCCGTATTTTCCTTGATGAAAATGCCAGATGACTTAGGAGGGGCACCATCTACAACCCTATTTTTCAGATTGTAAGTACTCTAGACTTGTGCCACTAACTCTAAAGTAATTCTATCAATTTCCTCAATGGAAGGTTTCTTCAAAGTGACATGATTAGTAGGAGCTAAAGTGTTACATATAACATTTTCATCTTGGTCTTCATTGTCAGAAAAGACTTGTTGCTGATGTATGTGATATACCATTCTCTAATTTATAACATCTTGGTTAGGCTCATCAATATCTAACTCTCCCTCACTATCATAAAGATGAATCATATTGCAAGTGATATCCTCTTGATCCTTGTCAATCATGTCTTCATTATTCTGCAACTACTGATTATCACAAAAAGACTGAGCAATGACACAAAAATCAGGAGAGTGTGGTGATTGAAAAATATGACACCAGGGAATGTCATCATTCATATTTACTAAATTTCTTTGTAGAGGATCTAGTGTCCCTTTGCCTAAGTTCCCTTGTGTAGGATTAGGAATTGGCTTTCCATCTTTCCATTGAGTAGTGTAGGGATAGTTTTGCATTCTAGGCTACCTATTAAAATTATTATTGAAAGGAGCCCTCTCTGGGATATTTGGTTTATTGGCTAAGAGAGTTGGGGAATTTAATTGTTTTAACAATTTTAAAACCTATCCCATTTGGTCATCTTCTAGTTTCTTTCCTGGAACAGGTTTGTCATTATCTTTCTTTCCCCTAGTATTGAATAACTTAGGGTCATCCCTTTTCCCAAGCTTTCTTGCATCTCTTCTATTATTTTCAATGTTAACAGCCATTTTGTATACCTCCCTTAATGTTTTTTGGTTCTTTATCCCTAAGGACATAGGCCATCTTACTATCAAAGGCATTGAAATAAGTAGTAAGACACACATATTCATTCAATCTCATTATTTGGAAAAGCCTGTACATACCTTTTTGGAATTTGACATTGAAGTCAAAGGTTGATTCATTTGGATTCTTCTTGATATTATTGAATTCATTCAACATAAAACTAGCATTTTTCTTGTCACCATATTGCTATTTGAATAGGGTCTCAAGATCACTCCATGAGTTGATACTATCATCAGGTAGTCTTCTGAACCAATCTCTTGCATCCTCAATTAGTGAGTGAACAAAAAGCTTCATCACTACATCTTCATGTTCAACCTCATAATCATTTATCATATTAATGAACTTTATGAGATGCTCTTCACCAGTAACAACATTATTTCCAGCAAGCTTGGTAACCTTGTCCCTAAGGTCATTTGGAATAGGATGAGGAAAACCAAGGATTCCCAAGAAAGATATCTACTTATATCTTTTCATATAAATTGGTTTTCTTTGAGAGACTGGGATACTTGAGGAACTTTCTCCACTAGCTTGAGTTTGGAAAGGGACTTGAGTTTGATGGGGAAGCTAGAGAAGGGGAAACTGACCAGTAGTGGCAAGAGTTGTAAAAGGGGGTAAGAGTGGTGCACTTTGACCTATTGTAAAAGTATCGGTACCAAGTGCTAAGGGTAAAACTTGTGCAGGCTGACTAGTTTGAAATGTTAAAGTAGAGTTTGACTTGATAAACTAGATTTTCCTTATGGCCTCAGCAACTTGAGCTTCATTTTCTACTCTCTCAAATTCCTTAGTTAGGTCTTCTTTTTCTTTTCTCAATTTTTCCAGATCTAGGTAAAGTTTTGTCATGACACAAGGAGTGGACTTACTAGGGGGATATGGCTTGTTGATTTGTACTTTAATAGCCTTATGTTTACCCTTGTCTAGATCTCTCTTTTGAGGCTCCTCAATTGTAGTACTTGTCTTTGAACATCAGTTCTTAAAGCACCCACATCCCCAAAGATGTCAGAGTATAGATTAGAAGATCTCTCTTCCAATTTTTTATTTTGTTCTTGCAATGAAGCCATTCTCCTAAGCAAGTAATCCCTTTCTATGATAGTATTCATAATAACCTTTTCTTTCTCCTTTTCTAAATTTAGGTGCATGGCTTCCTCATCAAAAACTTTCCTTCTAAGGAGCACAAGCTATGGAAACAATTCCTCATGATCTATAGTAGCAGCCTTAGAATCAACTGGGTCAAAATCCATAAGATTTTCTACATATAGTTCTTATCTAGGACTAAAACCCATTTCCATGTTTTCCTTGAAACCCAAACTACGGTTTATCTCATTTATCATGTTTGATCTATGTGGAAAATTGACCACAGGGGACACACCTTTATCTTGGAAAACCTCTGATGGGGTTGAGAAAGTCTCTCCCAAGAGCATAACTCCTTCTGACTCAGTACTCTTAGAGGAAAATTCCTTCTCCTCAATAGGATTATATGATGACTAGGGTGAGAGATTACTTCTAGGGACCCATGTAGAATTAAAATCAGATCTCTTCTTATTTTGATTTCTTTTTACCCTAGGGGATAAATCAGTTAACAATGGTATCTCAAGATGATTCTTGGTAAAAGCACGTGTATTCTTCTTTTTCTCAGCCATTGATTATAGGGCTTTCTCACAACCCTTTAGCACTAGTTATAAAACCTTGACTTGAGTCACCACCCAATATTTGAGAAATATGAAATGAAAATAGAAAAGAAGCAACAAATAGTATCCTTGAAACTTTAACACTTTATGAACCAGTTTGATAATAACTTCTTGTTAAATCCCCAGTAGAGTCACCATTTTGTTGGCTCCTGATTTAACAATTTTGGAAATAACCAAGAAACTAGACCAATACATCTAAGGTTAGAAAATTCCTATGGTGGATGCACTTGACTATAGTCTTGGGCAAACTATAAGGATAAATCCTTCTTCTTCTTCAAGCTCTGTTAGACCTAGGTGGGTGGACCTCAGACTCTTTATATGGTATCATTGTAAAGGCATACAACTGAATCTAGAAAATAGATAAAATCCCTTAATCTTCTATGTTTATGCAAGCATTCATGGGTGAAATAGCTAATAACAAAGCACATGAACTTGATAAACCAAGTGAGGGAAAACTCTTTTAATTCTTAAACACAAAGGAAAGATATTTGATTAAGATTTGTATCTCAGCATAACCCAGGTATGCAACAACATAGAACATGCATCCCTCAAGCTAACTATTCCCTTATCCATTGGGCATCAACTAAACCTTAACATGTAGATGGATACCTAAGTTATATTCATATATTTAGATATCTAATCTATCTATTTGACTTGCAAACAGACATTAGTCTTCATAACAATTCTTGTACTTATTGTAAAATCCTTCTGGTGTAACTTGTAACCCTATCAATATAAACAAGCATTTACTTGGCTTCTTTGTTCCAAAAACATTTTTTTTCCTAATATGCAACCTTAAGGGATTGCAACTAAGTTCAAGCTCTTTGTTCTCAAACACAAAACATTATAGATAATAGAAGAAGGAGATGAGAATCAGAATGAAACTAAGAAGGTTAAAATCTTTGCATTAATTTCCTTGAAACCAATACATCATCTGCATATCAAAACTTAGAAAATACACAAAGAATGATTGTGTAATATGAAATTCCTCAAAAGGAATAAAATATGATGTTCATAACTGAAGAATACTGAGAAAAATTGGTATCAAGAAAACTTAGGAAATTGGAACCAAACTGGTCTTGCAATCCACCTAAAATCTTCAAAGAATTAGAATGCTTACAAATAGAAAAAAAGGAAGATATATAGGAGAGAAGATCTTTCTAGGTCTATAACCTGAATTTGACATGTGTCCCACTAAAAGAGTCTTCAATCTAGAGTTGTTGAAACTGAACTTCCTCATCTACCTGCACTTTGAAAACCATAAATGATGCCAAAATATCTAATATATCCCCACTTAAAATATGCAAATATCTCATGAAGGAATATCAAGAAATCAACACAATCTATACTGAGGCTCCAAAAATTTGATCTCAATCATGCCACATTTGCTTTGCCATGAAGATCAACTTGTGCTGATGTTGCCAAAAACATAACTACTTCCAACTGCATTTACAATTGCTGGAGAAGTCAAATTAGATGAAAATATATCTATATTTGATTGCAATTTCATCTGCAACATTAAATTTGCACTTCTTCACTGTGAAGCCCCAAAAATCAAAAAACCTCCTATAGCCACTACCAACTAAGACCTGCACAAAATCTAATTGCAAAAATGAAAAATTCACTCTTTTCTAGTTCCGACGGTATAGTACACTATACATTTTGGACAAAAATCAACCTTGAAACCATTTTCAAAAATTTAGACCTGGATTGTGTCTTTGCATGAAAAATTTAAAAATTTATATAGTTTGCACTATATAAAAATTCAAAATATTTCAATTTTTCATTCAAATGATTTTCATGCATTTGAAGCATCTTCTGAATTTTCACTTTATGTTCAATACTCTACCTCCTATGATGCCACATGGTAGGTCCCTATTGGCTTAGACCCATCTTGAAATATTTTTAAATAATAAATTAATATTAATTAATTCCTACTCATAGCACTAAAGGCTCTTGTTTCTCCATTTACGTTCATACATGAATGATATTTTATTAATATCTCATTTTAGTAGCCCCGAACCCCTTTACATTTTCATTTATGCTTATACGTTGCCTTAGAAATGTAAGACCAAAGGTTCTAGAAAATTCTTTTACATTCTCATGCTTGGCCATCCATTTACGTCTTTATGACCTCAGCATAAGATCGAGCCCTTTCAAATTTTCATTCGCGACCATACAATGAACGCTACACTTTACACTCTTACGAGCACTCGTAGCACCAAAAATCTCAAAAATTGTGTTTGTCCATGCGGGATGCTTGCTTTAGTGTATCACCAAAAGCATTAATATTTCAACCTCTGATCTCACGGGTTGAGCATAAGATTGGGCACCTTCAAACTTGCCTTTCCTGACTTCATGCATCATTGCCACATGGCCTCTATGTTCTCCGAAGCTTGGGTCAAAATAATTGTAGTCTTCGTGTCCAGCCTTTCAATCCAGGTCGAAGCTAGTTTGACCATCCTTGACACATGGAAAGTTCTGATTGGTCAACTTGATTTGCATCATCTTCCATGTCAGCACCACCTCACTTCCAGCTGGCCCCGCCACCTAGGCACTTGCTATGTTGCTATACTAACTTCCCTACAACTTTCCTATAGCGAGTTAACAACTACCATTGATTTTTCTTTGATCCTATGGATGACATTTGATACAACCCAATGAGAAAAATGGTGGGTCCCTCACTCGCTACCTTGCTATACATAACCTTTGAGCAACTCTTCATGGTGAGATAGCGACAATTATCAATTCTAGCTTGATCCAACGATTAGAATCAATTAAATGTTCTATGCATGGGGGTGGGTCCAAGATACTATTGTCTCTGAGCTGGCCTAACATGCTGGCACACATATATATTTTTTAATTTCCAATGACATCAATTTTCCCTAACATTATCATGTTTGTCATTTTCAACCATGTCACTACCTCGCTACCGATGAAATTGACAACATCCCAGTAGTGACATAGCAAGCTCTAGTGGAGTCAAAACTTTCAGCCTATAAATGCTGAGTAGGATGCCAGTGTGTCATTTGATTTGCACAACTCACTTGAACCTACATGTTTCTGCCACATCACTGCCAGTTGGGACCCATGCCACATGTCATGTACCCACACTCCTTCTTTGTTTAACTGGTGAGCATCTTCTTCTTGCAGAATTATGCCGACCACTAGATTTGGACACGTGGTAACATCTCAAGCCTCCCTATTTTATATGCCACATCATCATCACTAACTCGCCTTGACTAACTAGTGAGCAACTTCTCTTCATGAGATATTGAGGACCGTCAGATCGTCTACGTGGAGCAATCTAAGCACATCTTGGGATTTGGCACCATCTCATTAGGGTTCAATCTTTTGAAAATTTCTATTATATCACAACCTTCTGACTAGTTGCTACCTCACTACTAGAAAAAACACCAACTCCCTGGCTAGCTAGATAGCAACTCCCGATGAAGTCAAAACTCTGATGATGAAGAACACAAAACACATTGATAAAAAAATTTTCAATTAAAATTGGTCTCAGAGAAGGTAGTCATGCATATTTTTTAAGACTGCATGGGAATTTCCACAGTCACATCAACCTTAAACAGGTTACTGCCTTTTGCAAAATTTGGGCACTCGCTACATTGCCACCGGCAATTTGCATGGATTTTTTGATAACGACATAGCGAATGGCCGAAGAAACTTGAACTTCGGTGACACCATTTGTGATTTTTTCCATTTGCATTCTTCTTAATATTGGCAAGCCTAGGACATAGCACGTGACCCTAATGCACCCTTTTTTCAGGCACCAGACTTCACTTTTTAGCATCGGGACATAATTCTCCAATGGTCGCTACATCGCTATAGGAAACAACCTCACAACTTTTCATAACGAGTATGTGACATCCATTGATCCAAACAAGATCCAACGACAGGATAAGATTTTTCAAAAAGACTTAGCAATGACCTCAACATAGGCGGGAAAGAATATTCAGTTGTTGTTAAGCTTTTCGCACCAGAATAAGATTTAAAAGGTAAGACCTAGGGTTTACTAAAAATGAAAAGATGATCCCAACCCTACCAAAACAAGTTTGAAAACTCCACCATACAATGCAAAAATTTTCCATGCTCAAAAGGAGCTATCAAACCCTATGGCCCAATTTTTCTAAATGAAGGGTTTTTTGTGTGAAGAACACCACCCTAGTGCCTAGTAACCTACCCCCTTTTGGATTTGAATTTTTGAAGGGACTATTCTAAATTTTTGGTAGATTTAGAGCTATTATGACTTTGAAGACCAATAAAAATTATTTGGGAATCCAATATTACATAAGTCTTAGTACTTACAATAACCAGTTGCTCTTCAATGTAAATATTCAAAGAGAAACTCATAAAACATATTAATGAAAAAATTTCAACTTTATTTACCTTTTATCGATTTAAACAATGCTTTCATTCTTTTGCACTAGGTAGATTTTAAAATCTAAAAAAAATAGATTAAATTATGTGTGTGAGTTTATGAGTCGTCAACAAATTGAAATTACAATACACTACCAAGTAGATAATTTTAAAATGAACCAAACAAAATTATTTGTGTGATTTTGTGAATTCCTAACAAATTAAAATTATAATATTGTACTGGGTTGATAATTTATTAATCTTAAAATGAACCAATGCATTATTTTTCCATTATCCATCAACCTTTAAATTACTTTTCACTTCAATAATTATAGTAAAATAGAGGAAAATTCATACGATGTACAATAAAGATTAGGTCTTGAAATATATGATATGAACCTAACCAATCTAATAGTTTTTAGTTACAGACCCTAAGACCCCATTTTAATTTCCAATATTTAACCCTTCATACCAATTTATAAAAACAAATAGGTTTCTCATCAAGTGATAAGTGATTTCCAAAATCAAAAAAATATAAAATTTGGACCAAATTATAGAGAGTGGTCTATTTAGGAATTATTTAAAACCTATCAACACCTTTGAGTCTTCCTTGATGCACTAACAACCCCTTATTATTTCCTCTCTTTGGACTGCTTGGATCTCTTGATTATATGGATGATCAGGTAGTCTACTCCACAATTGGAATAGGCTTCTCATCTTGTCATCTCCTCCAAGTCTTGCTTCCCTCTAGAAATCTATCTTTTTCTTGTTTCGAGCTCTAGCTCCCCAACCATATCTTTTGCATCCTCTTTATTTAATAAATGTTCACCAAACAATATATGATCTATTAGATAGTCCCAGTACTAATCATCCAAGTCACATTCCTTTATCTTAGCCACACATAATATAAAATCAATGTTATTGTTTAAACAAAAATATAAGCGAAAAATAAATATATTCCAAGTATGTTAATTGAAGTAATTTTACCAAAGTATAGATAAACTTGAGAGAAACCACCCAAACCCTAAAGAGGAGGCATGAGAGATTCTGGAAAGGGGAAAAAATGAAGAAAAAAATATTATGTATTGTGAATGAAAGAAAATCCAAAAGAGAAAAAGAGAGAGATAATGATAGAAAGACTATCATTACATTAATATATTTCAAGAATAAATGAGAGGATAAACGTCTCTTAAATAAATATTAGAAGAGGAGTTACAAAGTAACTCCAATAACTAGGAATTTCCACAATTAACAATATGTGCAACATGTTATCATCCTCAAAAGGAGGTTAAAACAATATTCCTTAATAAAAGAAAATGAAGAATCCCACATGTACAAGAGGATAAATTATATGTGGGTATTCCAAAATAAATACAAACAAATAAATCTAAGCCAAGTAAAGATTAAATATTTTAATGCCCCCTCTGAATTTTTTATTGGGAGTTTACTTTTGGAATTCTTTAGAATAACTGAGGGGGAGATGAATAAGTTATCCAAGGAAATAAAAAATTTCAATGCTTAGTAGACCCATATCCATAAAAATACAATATACATGCATCCATCAGATCATACAATACTTACAGTTTGTACATTACTATCCTAGGTCAAAACAACTTAAAAAAAAATGTAAGTTCATGAAACAACATAAGAACATTCACACAATTTGACACAAGGATTTTACATGGAAACCCAATTTGGGAAAAACCACCAGCAACATGCTACCAATTCTCACTCTTCTGAAGTGATGCCTTGTGAAAGGCCAATTCTATTAAAGGTTATAATACACAATGTTAAATGTGACCCAGTTAAAGGATTTCAATCACCCTATTAGGAGTGAGCCTTGTTAGAGGACTTTAGACCATTCTATTATAATTTCACCCAGTTAAAGGATTTACAAATGACTATTAGGTCAACCTTAACCCAAAGGATTTACCCTAAACTAATGCAATGATTAGATAGTAACAATAAGGATTGATCTGATAAAAAATTATAACTCACTTGCAAATTATAGATCTCTATTTCAATCTTCCATTCTTCTTGGCATTCATACTCTTCAACTCTAATAGCTTGTCCACCTTTCAAGCATTTATACTCTTAAGCCTTCTTTCTTTGCATGCCAACTGCAGTCATCTCTATTCGGCCACTGAATAAAGAAATACCTTAGACTCCTTTTCTTCCTTAGGTTCTCACACATGACAACCTTTGCTTCTAACTAGCTATCTCTATAAATAGCTAATTTAGATCTTTTTCCACTTAACCACAATCATCCATTTTAGGGTTACATAGGATTAGGTAGGATTCAATGAATCTACCCACTATTCCATTTGGTTCTTCTAGAAACTTTATCTACAATCTTCCTTGTATTTGCCACAAAATGATTTACCTTGAATTTTGTGCCACTAGCTGATCATGGTTATCTTCCACACACTTCACACAATTCAAGAAAAAAATAGTTGGCTTAGATTCATCAAATTGTTGATTGAACACTATTTTTTGTGACTCGACATGTATATTTTTTGGTCACTTGGCCAACACTAGTTCATTTAGAAAATACTAAAGTTTATTGATGCTCAACACCAACTAAACTTTGCTCGGCATATACTAATAATCACTTGGCTTGCATTGTTTTTCATCTTTGCACGACACCTCTTGTTTTTCACTCAGCTTCTACTAATTTTTTCTTGGCTTGCACTGATTTCTTGGCAAGGCTTGGCAAACACTTTTCTTACTTGATCTTCTTCTAGTCTCAACTTGAGTAATCTTTCATTTTAGAATTTAAGGAGATAAACAATACAATAGTATCAATGTCTTACTTGGTCTTAGTACTTCGTTTACATACCAAATAACTCAACCTTTCTCTAGGTGCTATTGTTATCTCCTCTTTTCAAATCCTCTTCATCAATCAACTAAATGATAGCTTTCAGACCAAAAAGTTATTGTCTCAGCAGTAGGTAGCAAGTTTGACATCATTAACAAAATAATGATTGTTCCATTACAAATTGTCCACTTCAAAATAATCTTATATCAATAGTTTACATCAAATCTTTCAATGAGTTGCAAGCCAAGACTATTACAATGGGATAGAAATATATCTTTCCAATATATACATTTTTATCTCCAAATTTACAATAAATAAGAGAATATGTGTTCAATTTGAGCTAAGTCCAAATGTTCAAGTAGTCTTCTTAACTATAGGGTTTCTTTGGATGCAAGAAATAAAACTTTATATTTAACTTTGGTAGAGCCAAGAGAGGTGGATTGTTTCTTTTCAATGTTCCATGAGATTTCACCTGATCGAGCAAAGAAAAAGTATCCACCGTTAGATTTTCCACCATTGGGATCTCCCCCTAGATAAAAATTAGTATATCCTTTTAAAATTAACTCACAAATTATGCTATAAAAATAAAAAGCCATTAATAGAATGCATAAAATATTTAAATTTTTTTCATCTTGAAAATAAGATTGATGAAGTTTAGTCATGAATCCCTAAACTAAACTAACACTAAGAGAAATTTCAACAATACATTTTTTTTTTTCATTGTACACTATATTTGATAATGTGCATAGGGAATGGATAACTCATTCTTAATACCAAATGATTTTGATCAGCCATTTAAAATACTATTCATATATGCTATCTTATAATCTATTTTAAGAATTATGAGTGTTAAAATTATATTTCCCTTCAAAGATATCATAAATATAATTTATTTTAAGAACTCCATCCTTACTAAGAGGAAAATAAATTGAGTTGATAAACATCAATTAAAGTAAATGAATACCAAATTATTGGATGGAGAGATTCTCTATGGGTCCCAAACAGTTACTATAAGTGAGGTGTAAGTAAACTTCCCTCCATACACAACTTACCAAAAATAAGACATGCAACTAAGTGCATACAAATAGATGGTATAAAACCAAACTAAAATTGATAGAAATTCATGATAATCGATGATGTAGAGACATCTTGGGTTAATTGGCAATCTTGCATCAACCAAAATCAATTTTCTTTGTTTTTTGTTTCTAGTCTTTTGATCATGTGAACAATCTTGTTATTCTTGCTTTATTTCATCTGCCAGCATGGGGTCATCGAGTGGTCCTTTTTTGTATCATGTCTCTTTGATCATATTTCTTAATTTTTTATCATTGGTGTATTCTCATTATTCATTCTTGTGTCATGTTCTTTTTTGGAACCTTGTATAATGTGTAGGATTTCACTTACATGATGTTCATTTGTGTATGTGATCTTTCATGATTCACATATTGATTCTTGGATCTCATGTGATGTATCTCAAAGCTTGAAAATCTTCTTATGTTTAATTATATGTTCGCTCATTTATCCTTGAGGGATGAGACCTATATGTTTTAATGTGTTTCTTGAATTTGGAAATTTTAATCTTATGAATGACTTATGTGTCTTGATGACAATATTAAGGGGTCATTTATCTAGAGGGGGTATAATTTTTAGAGAGAATATCTAGAGGGGTTAAGCTCTTGATAAATTGAGCTCATGAGTAATATTTGTGTTATAATTCAAGGTTACAATCAGGTAGGCCTTATGCCCAACATGTTTTAAGATAATTACATTGTAACTACATTGAATCAATCAAAAAAACTTCCTCTCTATTTTTTCTTGTGATTCTATGTGTTTCATGTTGCTACTTGGTTTGGAAATCCTTTTCGAGCTTCTTCTACCAAAGAAATTTTTCATTCCTTGAGGCAATTTGGATTGTGGGAACCTTGTTTGGTTTTGGTTGTAGGGTGGGAAATATGAAATCTTACCAATAACTTGAAGAGGGTTGTGATCTTTTTGAAATTGTTACAAGGATAGTTTATGGAAGAGGAAATATAGATCCTGATATCGTAGATATGTTGAGACATATTGCAGCTAGGACTTAAGGTGTTGAGATAACCCAAAGAAGAGGTAGACCTATTAAAGATGTTAGTAAAGATGAAGCTGAGTAAATTTTAGAACAAGTTCCTTCTTTAGAACAAGGTGATGAAATAATTTTGAGAGCTTTGACAAGAGTGAATGCTAAGACACAATTTAATACTTTTGATTACCATGGTAAGCTTCATACTAATGAATTATTATATTGGATATCTAAAATAAAATATATATTTTGACCATAAAAGTACATTAGTTGATATGAAGATGAATATTATGTCATCTAAAAATTTGAAAGGAAATGCATCTCTTTGTTGGGAACATTTGCGAATTGATAGAAAAAGAAGAGGAAAAAAAAAAGATCAAGACTTGAGATAAGATGATTGGTAAGTTGAAGGATAAATTCTTTCTTGGTGATTATCAAGTTAGTTTTTAAAGAAAATGCAAAATTTGAAGCAGAAGGACATGATTGTGAAAGAGTATACTGAAGAATTTTACAAGTTAGATATAAAATATGGGTATATTGACGATGAAGTGGAAATGATTTTAAGAAATGTAAATTATTTAAGGGTTTCTATTCAAGATGATAAAGATAGATGGTATGGAAGAAGCATATCAATTTTCACTAAAGGCAGAAGAAAAGTTGAACAAAAGGCATGAACAAAGGTAGAGAGGAGAGGTAATAGATTCAAAGGAGAAGAGGTAGATCTTAGTTAGAAAGTAGTAGTAAAGACAAAGGAAAATTAAAATGGAAGAATAAAAGCTCATACAATGGAAGAGGTAACTATTCAACAGGTAATTATACTGGCTACTCTAGAAATAATAATAGTAAGAGGGAAGATACAACTTGGTTTAAAGGCACTTGTTTTAAATATGGAGAAGAAGGTCAAAGCATTTGAATTCCCTAATTCCAACAAGAAGACATGTAGTAGTAGTATAAATTCTTTGGTACAATAAGATGCACCAAATGGGCCTGAAGAAGGAGAAAATTTGATGACCATAAAAATCTTATGGAATGAAGAAATGATTGAAGATCCAATATTGAGGAAAAGTCTTTTTAAGACTAGATCTAAGGTCACTAGTAAATATTACAAAGTAATCATTAACAATAGAAGTATTGATTTAATATGGCATCAGAAGAATTGGTTGCAAATATTACAAAGTTACAATTACCAAGATTGAAATACCCTAAGTCTTATCACATTGCTTAGATCAAGGATGAACATGAATCATTGGTAAGTGAACAATGTCATGTGAAACTTAAGATTGGATCATATTATGATGAATTCTTTTGTGATATTATGCCTATGGATTATTGTCACATCCTATTGGGTAGACCATGGAAGTATGATAGAAAAGCTTTGCATAATGGTAGATTGAATTATTGTACTATTTGGGATAATGAAAATAGATAAGTTTTGTTTCCTTTGATAGAATAACCTAAAGATGATCAATGTATTACTATTAGAATATATTTCATTGAAGAAAATTAGTTCATTAGGGATTTGAGGAAGGAAAGTATATGTTTTGCCTTGACTCCTAGAAAGTTAAAAAATAAAGTTGAGAATGAGAAAGCACTAGAAATTAAAGCATTATTATTAGATTTCTAAGATATTATCTTAGACAATGTTCCTAATGGATTACCACAAGTTGTATGCACCCTAAAATGGCCACCTAGACTATGAGCCCCCATTCTTCAATTTATCAATTTCTTGAATCAATGTCTTACAATATTTTCAAATCAAATCAATTTTCTTGATCAAATCGTAATTAATTCAATTATTTCAGTATTTCCTAAGGTTTGTTCATTTCATCAATAATCTTATTTAATTAAAAATATGCATTTTAAATAAATAAAATAATCTTATTTAGTCAAAAGAAAATATCTCTTTTAATTAAATAATTTTATCTTATTTAATTAAAAGAAAATCCCTCTTTTAATTAAATAAGTAAATCCCCACTTAAAGCTCTCTTTTTGATAAAAAAAAAGAAATAAATTAAATAAATCAAATAAAAATAAAGAAAGATTCTTTTTCTGCACATATTTCTAAGTGGTGGGATTTTTCCTCTCACTTGCCTTTTTAGGGATTTATCCTGCATTTCTCTTGAGCATGCATTCCTCTCCACACTTTCCTTTGTAAGAAGCAATCTCCTTCTCATTTTCATAGATCAAGATTTTATTGTTATGATGCAAGTTTGGAGAGAGATTTTGGAGGAGAGCTTGAGCACTTGAGCTTGGACATTGCAACATCTCTTTTAATTGTCTTCTTCTCTCATGCATCCATGGAAATCCATTTAGATTACTCTTTTACTTTTATGCTAGATTAGATTTATATTTCATTTCATAGAATAATCTTGCATTTGCATTTCCTTTCATAGATTAGTTTGCTTTCATGTGTTGTTATCATATAGAATAGCTTCCATTTTCATTTGCATCCATATTTGATGATCATGGATTTTAAGACTCTTGCTTTTCCTCTTTTCCTCTTTTTTTTATGGTGTACTTGCATGGGTGCAAACTAGGTCTAAATTGAGGGCCTCCATTGTAAACCCTTGCACTCCATGAATAAAGAGCTATGAGTCACCAATTGAGACCTCATTCTTGAGCAATCTTGGATATAATGATTCATAGAAGTGTGTCAACATTTTAGCACACATTTTTGGTGCCCACCGTGGGGCAACCCACCTGTACATGTTGGTTTTGATTATTTTTGGAGCTGATCCCCTTGTGTAGATTTGTTTGGAGATGAAAACCCCAATTTTTCAAAGATTTGATCATATCTACCAAATGGATTGGAGGTTTGGCCTGAATTGATTTTTTGTAAGTTGGGGACATATCACAGAAGCTTTAGTAAAAAAATCATAACTTTCTAAGGTATTGTGAATTTTTTATAAATTTTTCTTTATTTTTCCTTAAAAAATTATTTTTGGCACAAATCAGCTTTTTTTTCAGAAATTTTTACATTTTCAAAAAGGTCTTTAAATTCTATAGGGGGCATGTTCTTTGTGTTTTAAATTTAAATACAATATTATAGCTCATTTGGTCGTTTTATGAGAACTAGTCTATTTTGAGAAAATGGCTACCTAGGGCACAAATGAAAATATATTTTTAAAAATTATGACATTTTTGGAAAGTTACCTATTTTTTAATAGGGGTCTCTTTTCTACATTTAGGGTTTGGGATCCGAGTTCATGTCATATAGGTCCAATCTTGTTGACTAGGTCAAAAATCAAAATTTAAAAAAGGGCATTTAATGATTAGCTTGCACTTATTTTTCACATGGTTCAATGCATGATATGAATTGTCATTTGGATTATTTGCTAGTTATTATTGCCCGTAACAATTAATTTTTAGATCTAACCCTAGGGTTTGCATAAGTTGAGTATACATTGCATATATTTTTTTCTTATTTGCTTGTCTTGCTTGTTGGAGAGTTCGTGGCTTGCTTGTGTGGAAAAGCTCAGAAAAATAAAAATGAGGTAAAATCTAATAAGTGCATTGCATGGATTAATAGTTATTCTATTTAAATCTCTATAACATTTAGTTTCCTTTCATTAAAACTAACCCCTTGCATGTTTTACTTAGTGATTTCCTACCTTCATAGATCACATTTCAATTTCTGCTCTAAAAGACTGAACATAGATTTATTTTCTCGCATATCTATTACACATAGTAATTAGGCCCTATGAACACTATTTGTGAATCTTGAGAGAGTGGGCTTCAAGCTCTTCTTGATGAGGAAACCACTTGTAGGTAGGGAAGGTGTTGAACAACTCTAGGTTCAAACATTGTCGAGTCTTTGGCAACTAATAGTATGTTATCTCTTGAGAGAAATAGAAATCATTGTCAATAGATAGACTTTGTTGTGTTGGTATCAGCAATTTAGCAGGTTAATTAATTTGTTAGTTGTATTTTGGTGAGTTGAAGAGGCTAGAGGATTATGCTCTATTTTCTTTGGAAGCATCAAAAACTTGGAATGCTTTAATTTGCCCCAAGTCCCCATGTGGTCCATCTTGTGAGTCTTCCTTGTTAGAGAGGGTTAACCATAGTGGACACTTCCTTTATTAGGTAAACCACATAGATAGAACCTCAAGTGGTATTAGCCATTCCTTTTGTGGAGTAATAATCACTATATAAATGTCCTTGTGGAAGAAATCTCCATAGGTGTGGTCTCTTGTTGGGTTGTTAGATCTCCTCAATAGCTCCTAATAGATTAAATTCTCAAACTATGTCAAAACCTTGGTGCACCGGGATTGGATTTTGCCCACTTGAGACTGCAAGAGTTGTAGATTTGACCATTACTACAAACCATAGTGCAATCAAATTTTTCTTTTCTGGGACTATGTGTGTGACTGAAAAACATTTTGAGAACATAAACAAGTAGAGTCCTTAGGGAGTAGAATACTACATCACTATTCTCATTCATGTGCAAGGTTGCTCTATCCCTTACTCATTGTTTGAAGACAATTATTTTCTTGAACTCCCTGATTGATGTCTTGCATGTTTGATTCATGCTAAAAATCTCTTAATGCATATAGTTAGTCAATTAAAATGAACAAAAATTGAGTTCTCAAGTTAAAAACCAACTTTTTAATTGGCTCGATTTGTTATCCTATCAGTTTGGGTCTTCCTTAGTTGATCTAGGTCAGATCAAGTTACTTACCAAGTTGTTAAAAGCCTGTTTACACTTTAGATTATTGCATTTTGACCTCTTGAACTAGTAATCTTTGGTTTCACAAGTGACCTTGCTTGGAGTTGGTGAGCTAGAAACTCTCCTTGTTGAGAAGATAAACCTTTGGATCCTTTGATAACATGCTTGAAGAGTCTTAGTAATCTCTTGTCCATTCACTTTCATATAAATTCAAATTCAATCAATATAACTTGGGTAAATTATCCTCCTAATCCATATGTGTTAGGGTATTCATGTGTTTAGTGGGCATCTCTATGGTAGTGTTGGTTTATGCCTCTTAAAATATTCTATATTATCACCTCTCTTTTGGACAAGTGAATGATTTTACTAACCTAGTTTGGTACCAATGTTTCTTAGGGTCATCCTATCACCTGGTACCTATTCTTTCATGTTGGTTACAACAATATATCAAGTAGATCAAGGAAATTGACCTCAAGTAGTCTTTAACCAATTACTATTAGTTCAAACTCGCTAAAAACATAAAGGAAAAGAACTCGTATTTGATCAATCACCCAGGAACAACTTAGAAGTTTGGTTTGATCCCAAGAGTAACCTTAGTGAGTTGAGTACATGCTTATCATCTTGTCACTTAGATATGGATATGAGTTACAAAATGACTCGACGAGAGAGGGAAGAAATGGATAAACACCTTGATGACATATTTGAAAAACATAGAGATACTATTTTGTTTGGTAGTCCCTCCCATGAAAATCAATCAGTATCACACCTTATCTCAACTAGATATCTAGATGCACACCAAAGGGAGGAAAGAGATAAGAGGAAAGACTATCAAGAAGAACAATCACAACATGAAGACCAAGATGATGAACCTTATGGAACTCATGTGAATGCAACATACACCAATGATTTTTTAAGACATTCAAGACCAAGTTCACTGCTCAAAACAACTTCAAGATACATGAGTGAAAGACTTAAGAAAATTGAGCATGAAAACAAAGCCTTCCTAGATGAACAAGATAAAAAGAAAAAGAAAAATTAGACTCCTAGAGTTGGAGAGAAAAACCTTGTTGGAGATAGAAAGGAAAGCCTACCAAGAGGAGAAAGATAGACTCTTGGCTCAACAACTTATGAATCAATTTAACAATATGTGTATTGGTGGTGGAAACAACTCTCCTCCATCCACCCCTCTTAAGACTCCATGAAGTGTAAGATTTTCAAGAACACCTTCATGATCTCCTATCCCTAAAGGAAGGAGGGCTTCAAGAAATGATCATTATAGGAGACGAACACCTATTAGGAATTCAAGACAATCTTCACAATGTGCTCATCATGATTCACAATAAGGGGATAGTAGCTCAAGCTTTGATCTCAAATCCCAAGACTTCATGAAGATACAACAAGAACCACTCTTCTAGAAATATATGGAGAGATACTTAGAGAAAAACAAAGACAAGTTCCTAGATAGTTTAATCAACAAGGATGCAGGTCCATCTCAAGAAGAAGAGATCAACCAAATTAAGAGTATGATGGAAAAGATGTTGGCACCCAAGAGTTCATTCTCACTTGATTCAATTTTTCCTAATCCTTTTGACAAAAGTGTTAACATGAAAGACTTCTCTAGAAAGGTTGAGATCCCTCAATATGACAAGTATGATGGGAATAGAGATCCACATGATCATGTGCATCAATTATCTATCATGAGTTTTGAGTTCCATCAAGATGGTTTGTACCTCATGAGATTGTTCCCAATGAGTCTTAGAGGTCAAGCGGTGGAATGGTTCACCAACATAACTCCCCCCATTAAGATTTTCAAAGAGCACATTCATAGATTTATCCAACACTTTGCATACAACCTTTCAACATCTATCACCATGTTGGACTTATGCAACTTAAAGAAAAATCAAGGGGAATCCTTTGTCACTTTGTTACAAAGGTGGAGATGAAAATGTCCTCACTACTCTAGGACCATCCCTGAAATTGAGAAGAGTGACATCCTTGTTAGTAGCTTGGTTCCCAAAATGAGATATGAAGTTAGGAAGATGGTTTTTGATCCCTTTGACACCATGGTTGAAACCACATGTAGGATTGAGGATGTTTTGAAAGAACAAGGAATTTTGACCAAACATGGAAACAACAACAACAACTATGGTCAAAATAATAACAACCCTAACAAGGATAAAGGAAAGAACTCACATTGGAATAGGAAAAAACAAGTGGTCAATGATGGAGTTGTGGACTCCTCCAAACCCAAAAATAAAGTTGTTCTCCACTTGTCTAGTGTTATTCAAGCCATGAAACTCAATGCATCTAATCAACAAGAGAACAAACCAAGATAGGCCTAAGAAAGAGAGACATCAAGTTTCAAAACATGGTGATTCATATGAGGATTTCTTGAAAACACTCATTTCTAAAAACCTTGCGCATCCTCAAGATCCCACAAAGCATTATATACCTGATGTTAAGCCACATTGGTGGGATGAGAAAGTCTTTTGTAAGTTTCACAATGGAATTGGACATGATATTGAAAAATGTTGGAAACTTAAACATATCATCCAAGATCTCATTAAGAATGGAAAATTTAAGGTAGATAGATTGAAAACTAATGCCAATCATAAGGAATTTAAAGAACCTTTTCCCAAGTATGAGAAAGATAAGGGTGAAACCTCTAAAACTAAGAATGGCAAGGTTGAGGTCAATTACACTTACACATATGCATAGAATACTATAAACATGCTTGAAGTTGTAGAATAAAATATCAACATGACGAGGGGTATAGATCCATATGGTTATGATTTAGACATAGACTCTTCTCCTATCTTTGATGAAAACTTGTTGTAGTGCTAAGGGGTCCTAACTCTAGAATGTCATCTCAAACTCGCAATGCTATCACACGAAGTCAAGGTCCCATTTTCATTAGAGGACCTTGTTTAGGTCAACCAAGTAAACCAAAGAAAGTGGCATCCAAGAATGTCACCTCAAAACCAATGTTCAATCCTAATTCAAGCTACAATCTTGTTGATTAGTTGCAAATGACTCCAACTTAGATTTTGATCTTTGATCTCTTAGAGTTGTCCCTAAGACACAAGCAAGTCTTGGAGGATGATTTGCACATAGTGAATGTCCCCAACAACTTAGACATTGATCAATTCCAAAACATGGTTATCCATATTGCTAGCCCTCATTACCTTACCTTTTCAGAGGATGGTGATAGAGCTTTCAGCCACCCATACAATTGAGCTCTTCATATTGAGGTCATGATCCACAAAACCCATGCTAGGTGTGTGTTGATAGATGGGGGTGTTGGGCTTAATATTTGTTCCTTGAGTCTTTTTAAGGAGTTGGTTTATTCTAAAAAAAGTCACTGATAATAGAAAAAATAAGTTCTAAAGGGTTGGTCGTCCTTCTAGTTAGGATTGGCCTTGTTGAAAAAGATATTTTATTCCAAGTGGTTGACATTGGTCCCCTTGCATACAATATCTTACTTAGTAGACCGTGGATTCATGATATGAAAGCAGTGCCATCTACCTATCATTAGTGTCTTAAGTTCCCTTACAATAGAATAGAGATTTGTATACCTAGGGATAACACTTTATCTATTAACTCAATTTCAGTGAGTCCACATGTTCCCCTAAATATAGAAGCAAAAGACTTTGATGCAACCTTAGCTGAATGTAAAGACAAGTTCATGTCAGTATACCTTGGCATAGGGGGGTATTAACTCAACTTTATTACAACACTACTAGTTTCACCTAGATCTTATGGCAAGCCTTTATAAGAAATGAGACCTTCCTCTTTAGCTATGACTTTATTTAGCATGTTTGTAAAGTCTTCAGTGCCTATTCAAGATGAGAAAGAAGAGACATCTATTAGAGACTAGATTTTAGAGAAGAGAAATACATGTACAATGAGAACTTTTCTCTTGGTTTGGAGTCATCTCATTATGGTGCCATTTACTCATACCTTCATGGTGGCATTATAACTTAAACCTTTAACTAATCTAAATCTAGAAACCTTACTTGAAATGCCTCTTGCCATTCTCTTATCTCTGGTGATTTGTACAAGAGGGGTCTACATAAAACACTTTGTAGATGCTTAGAAAATGAAGAATCCAACCAATCATAAGTTGACATCCACAAGGGCATTTTTGGGGTACATTCCAATGGTCTTTCCATGTCCTGAAGGTTGCTTAAGGAGGGGTACTATTGGCCTATGATGTAGATTGATGCAATAGCTTTTGCAAATTCATATGAAAAGTTTCAAAGACATGGTAATTGAATACATGCTCCGGGAAAGGAGCTCATTCCTTCTATATCTCAATGGCCATTTCAATGCTAGGCCTTTGATCTTGTTGGGAAGATTCATCCCAACTCATCAAGTGGACACAAGTTTATTATCACTACTACTGATTACTTCACTAAATGGATAGAAATTGTCCCACTATCTATTGCCTTAGGAAAGATAGTCTCTCTATTCATCTTAACCATATCGTCTGTCGATATGGACAGTCTTCCAAGATTATCACTAATAATGGAGGCTAGTTTAAAAATAAAAACCTTAAATAACTCTGCAAGAAATTCAAGATTAAAAAACATTGGTCCTCCATTTACTTCCCATAAGGAAATGGTCAAGCAGAGGCATCAAAAAAACCATTCTAAAAATCCTACATAAAACAATTTGTAAGAGTGGTAGAGATTGGAACTTATAGATAAATCTGGCTTTGTGGGGCTATAGAATGAGAATTTACTCCTACTAGGGCTACTCCTTTTTCCCTTACATATGGCATTGAGGTAATATTACCTTTAGAGGTTGAGATTCCTTCACTTAGAGCTGCCCTTAAAGGTCTAGTTATAGATGAAGACTACCACACCATGAGACTTCAAGAGTTAGAAATTCTAGATGAGAAACATCAAGCATCATTTGACCATATGAGGGTTTATTAAAAGTGCATTACCAAAGCCTTCAACAAGAGAGTTTTCCTTAGAGAATTCCAAGTGGGAGATCTTTTCCTATGTGAGAATATTAAGAATCAATAGGATAGAGATCAAAAAGGCAAACTTGAACCTAATTGGCCGGGACCTTACATCATTACAACAACTTTTAGGTCAGGTGCTTATTTACTATGTACAGTAGTAGGAGAGCAGCTACTTGATCCTATCAATTTCTTGCACCTAAAAAAGTTATATCCATGATGCCCATTCTATCTAGGGGAATCCTTTGTACATACTTATTGATCCTAAAAAAGTCCAAAAAAATGATATATTGTCAAAAATTCTAAAAATTAGAAAATGTCCTGAAAAAATGACCATCTTAGTGAAAACCTAGCAATAGGTACTTTAATGTATCTCCAAAAACATTATATATTCCAAAAAAAATAAAAAAATAAATTGTAATAAAATCCAAGTGGTGAAAACCTAGAAATAGACACTACTTGAGGCTTTTGCACCCTTGTTTCTTAGTGCATGTCCTCAACACTTAGCCTTTCTTCCATCATGCCTTGTCCTTATTGTCTTGGTTTGGAGTTGGTATTTGTCTTTGTCTAGGGGGCATAATTGTGTTAGCTTTAGTCTCTTGGATGTGTTAGTCTTTAGGACACCTCACAAAGGGTGTTTTTTTAAACACCACCCCAATTATATTTTTCAATACAACGCCTGACATCGAGTATTTTTCAGCACTTATCTGTTTGGTCTTACCCAGTTTTGTCACATGATTTTACCTACTTGCAAGCATTTGATCCTTATCCTCAAAACTTAGTATCAGTTAACACACTTCAATTTTTAAACACAACACTTAATTCTTTAGCTATGTCATGATCTTTTCTTTGTGTACTAACTATTATTGATTTTAGTTGAGTGTCCTTGTTTAATAAGTCTCTCTAGTATGCATAGCTAGAGGAATTGGGACATGGGGCATGTTTTTATTTGCATTCTTCTTGTGGGTGTGGTCTTGAAACTCTAGAGTATCTCTTGTTTTCAGCTTGAAACACTTAGGAGATTTGAAGCATCATCCTTAATTGGCTTTGCACAATCATTCTTATGGTCATCCTAACATCTATGCCTTGATGCAAGCATGATTTTGCTACATTACATTTGGTAATCTAGATCAAAGTAATCTTGACCTTTATGCCTTTGATTCTTATGTTAGAATATTTCCACAGTCCAATCCAATATAAATCACATTCATATCTTCATAGTTGTGCTTGTGACTAGTGATGATTGTGTGATTTTTTGATGTTCGTTAATAATGACCCAATGCTGAAAATAAGTTCCTTAACTTTCTCTAATGAATGATGGACACAAAATACTATGTTATAGTTACTCTATTGCAAGTACACCTTTTCATTTTCATGTAGCTCATTGTTAGACTTCATGTTAATTTGCATTTTTAGGCTGCATTATGAGTTTGAGAGGGTTTTTTTTCCTTCATCTTTCTTGTGGACTTTTAATCAACCGTGGTCATGTTTTTATTTTCATTTCCTTATATTCTTTTGTGATCTTAATCAAAATTTTGTATCTTAAATAGTTCATTGATTTTGTGGCATTCTCTTTCTTAAGGAAAATTCTATTTCTTGTATCCATTTCTTTCCACCTCTTCCAAAATTTTATCTTCCATTCACTTTCACCCCCACTTCTTTCCTTATAATTCAACCTTGGGGAATAATATTTCATGCTTGATGATCTAACTTGGTTCTGTGATCCTTATATCTATCATCTTACATCAAGAACCTTATCTTTAGTTTGATTTGATCAAATTTATCAGTTTTCCATTTCTACTCTATCTCATTTCAATTTTGATCAAGAGGGGGCAATACCTATCAAACTTCAATCCTTGATCTAGCTTTACCAATCCTATCAATTACTTTGCTTCAGGCAACCTTGCTTGATATTCTTATCTTGGACATGTCAATTACCTATTTACGGGGATGTTGACCTTATCTTTTTCAATTAGCTTATCTTTGTCCTAATGTGTTCTCATTCATCAATTACACTTCTAGGTTTTCTTGTGATCCCAAATCAATCTCACACTTCAACTCCATTCTTTGATTGCATGTGTTCCCATAAAGATCATTCATTAGTCAAAGAAGGGCAAATGTATGCACCCTAAAATAGTCACCTAGACTATGGGCCCCCATTCTTCAATTTATCAAATGATGGAATCAATTTATCAATTTCCTAAATCAATGCCTTACAATTTTTTCAATTCAAATCAATTTTCTTGATCAAATTGTAATTAATTCAATTATTTCAGTATTTCCCAAGGTTTGATCATTTCATCAATAATTTTATTTAATTAAAAGAAAATATCCCTTTTTAAATAAATTTTTTTATCTTATTTAATTAAAAAATATCTATTTTAATTAAATAATTTAATCTTATTTAACTTAAATTTCTCTTTTAATTAAATAATTTTATCTTATTTAATTAAAATCTCTCTTTTAATTAAATAATTTAATCTTATTTAATTAAAATATCTCTTTTAAATTAAAAATCTTATCTTATTTAATTAAAAGAAAATCCCTCTTTTAATTAAATAAATAAATCCCCACTTAAAGTTCTCTTTTTAATGAAAAAGGAAATAAATCAAATAAAAATAAATAAAGCTTCCTTTTTTGCACACATTTCTAAGTGGTGGGCTTTTTCCTCTTACTTGCCTTTTTAGGGATTTATCCCACATTTCTCTTGAGGCTGCATTCCTCTCCACACTTTCCTTTATAAGGAGTACTCTCCTCATTTTCATAGATCAAGATTTTATTGTTATGTTGCAAGTTTGGAGAGCAATTTTGGAGGAGAGCTTGAGCACTTGAGCTTGGACATTGCAATTATCTTTTCTTGTCTTCTTCTCTCATGCATCCATGGAAATACATTTAGATTACTCTTACACTTTCATATTAGATTATATTTATATTTTCCTTCATTAAATAATCTTTCATTTGCATTTCCTTTAATAGATTAGTTTGATTTCATTCATTGTTATCATATAGAATAGCTTTCATTCTTATTTGCATGCATATTTGATGATCATGGAGACTAGCACTCTTGCTTTTCCTCTTTGAATCTCTTGTTTTATAGTGTACTTGCATAGTCATAAACTAGGTCTAAAATGAGGGCCTCCATTATAAACCCTTGCACTCCATGAATAGAGAGTTACGAGTCACCATTTGAGACCTCATTCTTGAACAATCTTGGATATAATTTTTCATAGAAGTGTGTCAACATTTTAGCACACATAAGTTAGAAGTATCAGTCATTGTATGGATCTTATAAATGGAGCTAGTTTCACTAAAAAATCACCACATAGATTAACACCTACTAAAATTGAGGAATTGAATAGACAAGTCTAAGAATTATTGTAGAAAGATCTAATTAGATAAAGTTTTAGTCCTTGTGTAGTACCTAAAATATTGGTACCTAAGATGAATGTGTTAGCATGAATATTGATGATACTACATTGGGGGAGTATCCTAAGCATTGGAGAGTATTGACATGTTGTATTCATGACTATGTTTATTATTTATGTTAACATAGCAATAAGTCTATAAAGAATGACAAAGTAGCATACATAGATCTTAGTTGTATGGACAATGTTTTGATTGTCTAGTGTTGCACATTCATAGACATATTTAATACTATGTCCTAATGTTAAGGTTCAATGCATAGTACCTAAGTCAAAGATGTACGGAAGATATACCTAATTCACAAAGAGTAGCACAGAGACAAAGTACCTAAGAAGCAATTTATGATGTTTGTATTATATTGTCTGATAGAGATATAATTTGGAGATGCATGGTTAGCCAGTGACAAAAGACAATTTGATGATGATGTCAATGAATGTGCAGGCCCTAGTGTCACACATGTGAGAAGTTACATAGATTGTGAGCTGATAGTGCTATTGTAATTATCAATTAATTAATTATCTTATTATAATTAATTGGGAATGCCTCATAGCTAACTCAAGGAATTATTTTATAGATATAGTATAAAGGAAATATGCATTCCTTTTTTGTAATGTGTATTGAAAGGTGTTGTGATCATTGTATTGAATGCAAAGTGTGAAAAGGAGCAGAATGTTTGGTGAATGTAAGCGATCCAAGAGATTATTGGATGCAAGACTTGTGATTTAATTACAAGATCAGAAGGAGTAGAAGTCTAGTTAATAGGAAAAAGAAAGAGGAAGGAGCAATACTATTCATTTCTATTATTCTACAAGGAATAATACAGAGATCATTTAGATAGTGGGTTCATTGGTTTTCCCCTAAAGTTGTTTGGATAGTAGGTCCATATATCTTCTACAACTCCTAACAAGGTTGGAATCTCCTAATAGGGATTCAAAGTCTCCTAATAGGGACTGATATGTACTGAATATTTATATTAGTAAAAAATTGTATGGAACAAGGCTAGACTTGTGTGCATAGGATACTCATAGAAATAAGGAATAGACTATGAGGAGATGTATGCCCTTGCAGCCAAAATGGAATCAGTAAGAATGTCCTTGGCTTATGCAATGAATAAGAAGCTCAAAGTATATCATATGGATGTTAAATCAGCTTTCTTGAATGGAGAACTTGAAGAAGAGGTATACATTGAGTAGCCTGAAGGTTTCCCTCTAACAGAAGACAAAGATATGGTATGCAGACTAAAGAAAGCTCTATATAGTTTGAAGCAAGCACCTAGAACCTAGTATGCAAGGTTGGACAACTACTTGGAAAAACCTGGATTTGCTAAAGGTATGGCAGATAGTAACTTGTATTTAAAATAAATTGAGAATGGTTTGTTGATAATAGTAATATTTATTGATGACATAATATTCAGAGGTAATGATGAAGCAAGTGATAAGTTTGCTAAAGAAATGAAGAATGAGTTTGAGGTGAGTATGATAGGATAAATGAAGTTTTTCCTAGGTTTTCAAATTGTATAGAATAGTAATGGCATTTTCATTTCACAAGCTAAGTACTTGAAAGATTTTTGAAAAGGTTTGGATTGGAAAGTTGTAAGCCTATTGGTACACCAATGATAACTACTCACAAGTTATCTAGAAAAGATGAGACACTATAGTTGAGTAGAAGAAGTAAAAATCCATGATTGGAGGTTTGGAATATCTAACTCACACTAGACCAAATATGGAAAATGCAGTTGGGATTGTAGCTAGATTTCTAGCTGATCCCAAGGAGTATCATTATGCACTACTAAAGAGGATATTCAAATATTTGAAAGGAATATCTGATTATGGAATATGGTATGGAAGATCTAGTAATTTCACTCTATGTGCATATAGTGATGTGGATTGGCAGGTAGTATGAATGAAAGAAAGAGCACAAGTGGTGGAGCATTCTTTCTTGGAGGAAGATTGGGTTCTTGGCTAAGCATGAAACAAGATTGTATTTCACAAAGTATGGCTAAGGCAGAATTGTTAGAAATATTATGAAAGACTAAGTTACTAAGAGGGGAGGGGTGAATTAGTAACCAATAAAACTTAATCCTTAATTAGTAATTAATCCTTCATGTGAATTCTGATCTAACTACATGTATGAAAAACTAAAAACATTAAAACATTCATAACACATTTGACACACAATTTGGTGACCGAAAAACCTTCCAAATAGAAAGTAAAGCTAGGGTGGGCATGATACCCACAAGATTTAATACGACAATCTAAAGTTGGCCTGTTAAGGCTTACAATGATCACTTCTGATGATTTTCCCTATTAGGAGCAATAAGGACTACTAGGTCAACCTTGCAAAAGGATTTACAAACATACAATGAAGTACGCACTCAGTAAAGAGATTTATACAAGACTACTAGGTCTACCTTGTTAAAGGATTTGACTGATCCACCTGTTGAGATGATATAGTAGCTAATCTTTGATTTGTAATTAGTTTGCTGAATGAGATTCCTCTAAGTGTAGAAAACACCATGCTGTGATAGATAAATCTTTTCTGCTCCTTATACTATTGTAGCCTTTTTAATTCACTCTCCTCTACTTAATATATTTGATCTATTTACCATTACATTGGATGTGATACAATACATTACATATATACCAATCCAATTACAAAATTAAAAAGTTGGCCACAATACAAGTTTACACAAAATCAAAAAGTCAGCCAAAGTGTAGAAACTTAGGTTCTAAATATTGGCTCGGTGAGGTTCTGATACTTGGCATCCATTGTCAATGCTTGGCATCATCATGCACTTGATAGACATAGAAGCTCGGTCTATACTAATCACTTCCAAGTAGTCTTGAACTCAATCTACACTGGTGACTTGGTGAATATTGTGAAACTCATCACATAAACTAAATCATTTGATTCTAGCTGCATAGCTCGGTCAACACTAGATTCTCTGTGAGCTTGGTATAAACTAAGTCACTTGATTAACACTGAGTAGCTCGGTTAACACTAGAATTGCATCACATCAAATATGAACTCAATAAGAATTGCAAGACTTAGTTTTCACTGGTAAACTTAGCATACACTAAGATTCTTGGTTTACACTACTTATCAACAACTTTGAAGTAACTGCTTGGCACAAACTTAAATCTATCCAAAGGACTTAGTAGCAATTGTAGAGTGCGGTAGCAATTGAAATGCTTGGTTAACATTGTTAACTATACAATATGCTTCATATAAGCTTATAATCTAAATAAGTGTATGTCAGTAATAACAAAGATGACTGTAATGTCAACAATCTCCCCCTTTGGCATTAGTGACAAAAACACTTATTAGTCAAAACTAAATTCAAAAATGTTCAAGAACATTTTTATCCATCACCTTATGTCTCTAACTTAGTAGAATATATTGTTTTTGAGATTTTTCAAATTTTCTTTTGTAAAAGATATATTTTTGTACATGGTAATGCTCCCCCATATATAATATATAGTATACTATACAACTTTTCACAATACATCTTCTCCGCTTTATACAATATACATTTTTAGAATCTACAATTTTCTCAATAATCTCCTCCTTTCTCCTTACATCTTCTCCAATCTTCTTCTCCCCCTTTTTGACATTAATGCCAAAGATTTATGAAATATATATTTACATAGTAATGCAAAAATGTGATAAGAAATTTGAATCTACCTTTAAGATAAGCTTCAAAGTCTTGTCCCAATTCTCTTGCAACACCTTGCATGTGTGCAATGCAACCTATACTTTTGCTAACAATTCTATCATGTGATATGCAATAGAGAAGTTGTCATGGATGAGCATTTTTGAATGTGTAATGTGTTTCTGCAATGCATCCGTGTTTGGGAGAATCATACCCTAAATATCAATCAATGTTGATCTTATTCTTGCCTCTTTTCTTAACAATCTTGCTTTCTTTTTTTGTCAAAAATCTGATCTTGTTAAAGTGGGCAGATCTTGAACTTAGGTCAAGTTGCAATTGTTGTGCACTTGCCTTTAGATCCTCGTCAATTTTTAATGATTTATTTCTTATTTCCTTAGTGAAAATTTATGTGTCACATAGTTTCCAAAAATTAAACATACATTGATATAAGAGGTCTCTAGAGAGCCTAAAATAGTAGATAGTTCTACTTGATAAATGGAAATTAGTTGAGCAATAAATTCTCAAAGTTTTTCTAGGCTTTCTGCAATAATTTGTCCTATCCATCCAAATCTTCATTGTATTTATGGACTGCCTCTGCCAACTGATACAAAATTGGTTGAGAAGTATCAACCTCTATGGCTAAAGCCTCTACTAGAATATTCTTAGCATCCTCAATGATCTTAAATTCCTTTTTTCTCTCCTCTCCAAGCCTTTTCTTCTTGGCATTCTTTTGAAGAAGTTCTCCAAAAGTTTGCATATGATCTAGATTTAGATTTGAGATGTCCCATTTAGGAATGACAATATTTCCTTCAAGATTTGTATCCTCTTCCTTCTCTTTTCCTTTTCCCAAAAATTTTGTGCTCGGTTGATGCTCGGTCTCAACTATCCTTGCACTTATTACTTGTATACTAGGAATGGAAATAATTGTAGATATGGTAGAACTTTTTGAAAAAGTGAAAACTACACTCATTGAAATACTAGTAGAAATACTTGATTTAGCCAAAATTGATGTAGAGGGAAGAGTTTTCTATTTGGTAGATGAAGTACTTGGCACTTCTATCAATGAGGTATTGAGCTAGACTAGTGCAAAGATTGATTGAGTGCTTGTGCTTTCAGTGCTAGTGACAATCAATCCTGCTGAAGCTATCACTGGGCTTATTATTTTCAATGATTTGCTGGGAGAATGAGGAAGTGAGGTTATGACCACTATAGCAATATTTACTAGGTTAGTCTCCTCAACATCTTGTACATCTTCCTTGGTAGCTTCCTATCCTTGTTCCTCTTTATCATCTATATTATCAAAATGAGTCACCTCTTCATCATCTTTCTCTTCATCTTTTGCCTAATCATCATCATCATTCTTATCACTTATACTAACTACAAAATCACTTAGTTTGTGAAGAAGATAGACATTCTTCCATGTGATTGTAGCATTCTTCACAATGTGCTCAATTTCTTTCAAAAGTATAAGACAAGTATTGAATCTTAAAGTTAACTTTTCCTCATTTTTCTTCAAAAATTCCTTCACCTCCTTGTCATCCAAATTTGGCATGAGTTTCCTTAAGGTTTTCTCATATATATCTTTTTTAGTTTGCATGGCATGCTCCCATCTTGGCTTGATCTTTTTCATCAAAGCATCCATAATCTATTGAGCTAGTTAGTTAGGTGAGTACTTCCACTTACCCATCTTGGATATTAACATATCTTCTATTTTCTTTTTCTCCTCTGTAGTCCTGATCTCATATTTCAATTCCTTGAAATTCATAATGCCAGATCTTGATTCTAACTCTTTCATTCTTTCCTCAAAAGTGGGTGGAGACCTCTTGAAGATTATGTCTCCTCTTTTGTCTTCTTTCTTCCTTGATGATCTCCTTGCGAACACATTAGCAGGTTTGGTAATGATTACCTTAAGTTTCTTTTTTAGTGGCTCTTCTTCCTTTGATTTTTCTTCATCTTCTACTTCTGCATCCTCACCTTTTCCTTCAGTAATAGAAGAGTCGAACTAGTTTTCAGTTTAGCAATCCTCTTCTTTGCCTTGTTAACTACTTGAGGGAGTTTGATTTCTAGTTCTATCCTAGCCTTTGCCTCATCACAGGTTCCAAAGTAAGTAGCCTTACGATCAATAGGCTCATTTATCAATGCCTCAATTATGTCTTTGGTTTCATCAATGTTTACATCATATCTTAGAGGTTTTACCCAAGCTATTCTTGGCCTAACTACTGAAATGTACACCTTGTCACTATCAACCATGAAACAAACATCATCTTTGTAATCTTCAACTAACTTCTTTGGAATCTAGAATCTATTATGCATCTTTTCCTTAAATGCATCAAAGTAGTTGTCCATAATGCTTGCATAATTCTCTCCCATTTCACCAATATACTCATTAGTCTGATAAAGGATTGGTAAATCTTTTCTCCAAAGCATAGTACTTTTTGATGGGTAGAATTTCTAAACATAGAAAAATAAATAGGTCAAGAGTGAACCGAACTTACATGGATTATTTTTTAAATTTTTGATGCTCCCCATGTTTTTATTAAACTGGTCAACAGTAACTTGACAAGGTTAAGAGAAAGGTCATTCTTGACCACCTTATATGCTAAGTCAATTGCTTTGCAAGATACATTGTTTAATCTACTCGAACTATAGATTTTGTGGGTGATAACATGAATACCAAACTTCAATTCCATTTCAGTTACACAAATTATCTTCATTCTCCTTCCATCTCACTTGGCAAGTTTTTTCTTCTTCGGTTCAACTTGACCTAGGGTTTTAGTCATTTTTTCTTTTGCCAACATTGGAAGACTAGTGATCCTATGGATCATCTTTTTGGTTATCAAAATTGGTTGATCCAACCATATCTAACCATTGTGCACTTGATTGAGGATAAACCTTATCCATTTTACTTGGAAATCTCATGGCATCTAAGGAATATGAGTTAAACCTTTTGTCTCGAGATGTTGATGTTAAGGTTTCAACACACCATCAACACATAACTTCTTCAAACATTCATGCATCTCTAGTGTATTGATATCTTGTATAAAACATTTGAAATGTGAACAGGTATCATTAACTAATAGTACCTTGGGAGGGATTTGAGACTATGCTTCACTCAGATATAGGGTTTTTGCAACTATAGGAGTCAACTTGAAATCTTGTGTCTTCCATTCCACTCCATGAACCAACATGTCTGAACCTCTTTTTGCTTTGCTACTACTAGATGCCATCTCCATTCGGTAGGGTTTGAGAGAATAGGAAAACTTTTAGTAACAATTCACTCAAATCACTTGAATTCTCTAAAGATCGCTTTTGCACAAATAGCTCTCAAAAATTCACATTGGGAAATGACTTCAATTTCAACCTTTTTATCAATTTTTTTCATTAATGCCCAATATGATTGTTTACTCAAATTGATAGACTATCATCCACTTCACTTGTATTGAATACTTGGTAGTCTACCATGACTTGGTAACCATATAAGACTTAGTTCCTCCAAACCTTGCTTAGTAGAGTCTGCAACCCAACCTCGCTTAGTAAGGATAGTAACTCGGTAGTGACTGCCATCTCTTACTTGGTAATCCCTTTACATCTTGAATGTTGATATGGATCTTTCATCCTATCAACTGGAACTGATGTTAGATGTCTTCTTCAATATCCTAGTTCTAGTTCTCCTTTGAGAAATCAAGTGGAAATGGTGGAGTCACCCAATTCTTAAGTGACTTGATCATCATTGCTTGGACTTGCATTTTCAGTAGACTTTGGAACCCATTGCTGTCTCATCTACTTTCTGATGTTATCAACTTTTGCCTTCTTTTCATCTTCAATCCTTCCAATATTCATATAGTTCCTGGCAAGATGACCAAGTTTTGAAAAAATGAAACATCTTCTGGTAGTATCTCTTTTCCTCATATGATGTTTCTCACAATTTATTCCAATGTGTGCAAATTATCTATAGTAATGACATCTGCACCAAGTGTTATAGTCCCAACCAAATATAGCTTTTAAAATTTGTTCTATTGGATTCAATACCTTTGTTTTGCATTATGATGACTTGTGCCCATGCTTCTTACATTTGTGACATTTTCCTTGAAATTTTGGTTTCTCTTTCAATTCATTAGCCCTATGACCATGCTAATTACAATTGATAGCCTTTTCCATTGAATTTTTCTTTCCCGTTGCTCCAACATTTGTTTGATGTATGACCTATCTTACCATAGTGACTACAAGTAGGTTTTTGATTCTTTTGAGCTCCTTTCTTGGATGATTCACCTTCTTCTGTATATAAAATTCTTCCTTTTCCTTTTTGTCTGTAATGACTTTTCTCATTCAACTAATTCATGTTTGCTTGACATTTTATCATCCTTTCATTATTTTGCTTTGTAGTGTTTAAATCATTCTACAATCTTTCATTTTCTAATCTTTGATTCATGATTTTTTCATTTGCATTGGTGAGCTAATCAATGAAGTTTTCTTCTTGAAAGGATAGGTGTTGAATTTCATTGTTCTTTCCTTCTATTTCTTCTCGTATCTTGTTTTTCTCTTCCATGACTTCACACAATCTTACTGATTGAATTTCTTGCTCTCTTCTTAGTTTTCTTACTTCTTCTTGAAAAGTACTATTCTTTTCCAATAGTTCTTTGATTACTTCATCAGCTTCATCTGAATTTCTTGATTGGATGTCATCAATTCTTTCTTCAATGTAGAGTTGATCATTAATTAGAATTCCAAGATCTTATCTTCTTTTCAAGGATTGAGAGAGTTGCTCTTTTGCTTTCTTGAGTTGACAAATAGCCAATTCCAAATCTAGCTTCTCATTGTCAATATCCTTGTCAAGTCTGAATACCTCCATTTCCTTTGATCTTTTCTCGAGTTGTTAAAATTTTCTCTAAGAAGAACAAAGCTCTAATATCAATTGTTGGAAATATTATGAAAGGCTAAGTTACTAAGAGGGGAGGGGTGAATTAGTAACCAATAAAACTTAATCCTTAATTAGCAATTAATCCTTCATGTGAATTCTGATCTAACTACATGCATGAGAAACTAAAAACATTAAAGCATTCATAACACATTTGACACACAATTTGGTGACCCAAAAGCCTTCCAAATAGAAAGTAAAACTAGGGTGGGGATGATACCCACAAGCTTTAGTACTACAGTATAAATTTGGTCTATTAAGGCTTACTGTTAGTGTAAATAATTAATTATTATTACACTTTGCTTAAGTTTACTTAGGAATATGCATAGTCATATGAGTTGTGTTGGTGACAACATGGTAGTTAACAACTTATTAGAGCACATGGTGTCTACAAAATCTCTTTATGAGATAAACCTATGTAAACTTATTTTCTCATCATCACACAAACTCCTATGCTCAGTGGAGGATAATCCACCTTTGGTGGACATGTGTTGAGTTGTAATCCTTATCTCTTGTGTGACTTCAAGACATATTGGTTGCTCTTATATAAAGGCACCCTCTATGATTTAATTATCCAATTACCCAATTATCTAATATCCAATCATCTGATATCCATTCTCATTTGATCATAATTTGTCTCTCTTGTGCTATCTACTGAGCTTCTTGAACTTGGCATTGAATTATTGCCTTAGGAAAAATCTTACATGGTATCAGAACTATACCAAATTCTTACATGGTATCAAAGCTATACCAAATTCTTACATGATATCAGAGTTATACCAAATTCTTACATGGTACTAGAGCCATAGGAGTTTCATTGCATAGCCATTGGAGATTTTTTTTTTTTGCAGGTCAGGATTGAAACTTGCTGGTGCAAATTAGATATTGGTATCACATTCAAAAGGTCAAAAAACCCCCAAATCAACTTTTGTTTCATCAAAATTAGGCATTTGAGGTGAAATATAGAGTCATTTTATTTTTTGAGGTGCAACCGTGGTGATTCAGGAAAAATAATTACAGAGGTGATTTTCAAACAATGACATCTCCCTCATATGGACTCCTTTTTTCGAGCAATTATTTTTGTTTTGGGGTAGAATTTCATGATCTACACATTGTTGTTGGTTGTTTGCAATCCCTATTCCTATTTTTTTCTACAAGTCACAAATCTTTATTTTTGCAATTTCAAAGGCTTAGTTTGGGCTCATTTGGACACATTCAAGTGCTATCTTTTTTGAGAGTGCATTATTTTTTGTGTACTTTTTAGATCTAGTATTGGTTTGGAGTAATTTTGAGTAGATATAGTACTTTCAAAATTTGGTCTTATTTTGGCCTATTGGCACTTGTAATTAATTAGATCCTTGAGAGATCTTGTGTCTTATCTTGTTGAGTCCAATATAGCTTCATATTTGTTGTTGTAACCATCAAAATTAGAGGTCCACTTATGCCCAAAATTGGCAAGTGGCCATTGTAATCACACTAAATATAAAGTGTTTCTTTGATTTTTTTTTTCATTTTTGGGATTCATATATTATTTGATCTCATGGAGTCATGTCAAAAGTGTTACTTTTGTTTAAGATTCAAATTGACAAAAAAGAACTATCAGAAATGGAGTGCTTTGATGATTGATCATCTAAGAGAACATAAGGAAGTGTTTCCTTATGTATATTCGAAGATATTTCCACCTAATACTAATTGGGGACATCTTTCTCTTCTTCTTTTCTTTATGTATAATAGTATGAGTAAGGAATCTTTTTCTCCTCTTAGTAAGGTAAGTAGTCCTCATGACGTTTGGATGTGTCTTTGGGAAGCATATGGAGATCCACAAGTCCCTCCATTACTAGAGGATATCCTACCTCTAGTCACTCTAGTTGTGGTAAGTACAACTCCAATTGAGATCATACCTCCTAATGCTCTTGTTTCTTCTATTGATCTAGTTCTAGCCACAGATGCTCCTAACTCAGTGCAACAAGAAACACAATGTCTTCCTATTTCAGCTTCATGGGATGACTTCCTTCTAGACATTGCAATGTTGTTTGTGGAGTCTTACATTGAATGTGGGAGACATTATTGATGACATCCATCTTCTCTTTGTTGAGGAGAATTCTTCTTCACTTGTTGTGAGGGAACACTCTGATCCTCAACCACTTGATCTTTATTTTGAGACTGACATGATTGTGGACACTTCGTTTCAACATTTGGAGGAGGACCCTTTTACTTCAAAGGAGACATATCAGTCTTTGGAGATTGTATTTGATTTTCCTCATATATCATATCTTTTAAGGATTCTTCCTACTAGTTTGAGAGCATTCTCTACTACACCTATTGCACCACTTCTTCCTACAAGGAAGAACATCATTTAGCTTTCATGGTGCAACTTCTTCAATCATCAAGGAGCTTCTTTCATGGGTGTGCATTCATCATTGAGGGAAGGATACATTGCTTCTCTTCCCATATCTTCCTATAAGGATGATTCCTTGTCTTTGGAGTTTGATTCACTTTCATATATGGACATGTTACCTTGTTTTCCACCTTCTTTTGGGCATCCACCAGATTGGCTTGTGGCATCTACATTCATCAAGGACTTGTCAACATATGAGTTGACTTCAGAGGCAACATCCATAGCATACTACATATGGATTCCTCATCCATCTTCCTATCCATAATGGGAAGTATACTTGCACCTATAGTTGGTGTATCTTATTCCTAAAGGGAGAAATGTCATTTGTAGGCATTGGATACTTTTTTTCCTTCATGACATCCTTGCAAGAGATTATTCAATATGGGGGGATACCATCATGTATTTTTTCTTATGGGGGATATGTGCTTGTACATGCATGATGTATGTCATACTAGGGGGGTCTTGATTACTCCATCCTTGCATGCATCTTGTATTTCTTCATCTCTCTTTTTGGAGGAGGTTTTTCCCAATAGGTTTTCCCTTTTTCTCCATTTTCAGAGAGATTGCATTGCATCACATTGTATATAGAGCATTGCATTTGTATATGGGTACCTAACATGGCCTAGTAGCTAGGACCCACATTGCATCTTGCATTTAGCTTTGTGAGCTTAAGTGCATTCCCCTAAGTTGCACTTAGGGGGGGTGTTAGTGTAAATAATTAATTATTATTACACTTTACTTAAGTTTACTTAGGAATATGCATAGTCATATGAGCTGTCTTGGTGACAACACAAGAGTTAGCAACTTATTAGAGCACATGGTGTCTACAACATCTCTTTATGAGATACACCTATGTAGACTTATCCTCTCATCATCGCACAAACTCCTATGCTCAATGGAAGATAATCTACCTTTGGTGGACATGTGCTAAGTTGTAATTCTTATCTCTTGTGTGACTTCTAGACATACCAGTTGCCCTTATATACAGGCACCCTCTATGATGTAATTAGCCAATTATTCAATTATCCAATTATTTGACATCTAATCATTTGATATCCATTCTCGTTTGATCATCATTTGTCTCTCTTGTGCTATCTACTGAGCTTCTTGATCTTGGCATTGAATTATTGCCTTAGGAAAATTCTTACATGGTATCAGAGCTATACCACAAGCTTTAGTATTGCAGTATAAAGTTGGCCTATTAAGGCTTGCAATGATCACTTATGATGATCTAACCTATTAGGAGCAATAAGGACTACTAGGTCTACTTTGCAAAAGGATTTATAAAAATACAATGAAGTATGCACTCGATAAAGAGATTTATACAAGACTATTAGGTCTACCTTGTTAAAGGATTTGACTAATCCACCTGTTAGGATGAAATAGTAGCTGATCTCTTATCTGCAACTTGGTTTGCTAAATGAGATTCCTCTAAGTGTAGAAATCACCTTACTGTGATAGATAAATCTTTTCTTCTCCTTATACTATTGTAACCTTTGTAATTTTCTCTTCTCTACTTAATATATTCGACCCTTTTACCATTACATTGGATGTGATACAATACATTACATATATATCTATCCAATTACAAAATTACAAATTCAACCACAATACAAGTTTACACAAAATCACAAAGTTAGCCAAAGTGTAGAAACTTGGGTTCTAAAGACTGGCTCAGTGAGGTTCTGATACTCGGCATCCACTATCAATGGTTGGCATCATCATGCACTTGATAGACATAGAAGCTTAGTCCATACTGATCACTTCCAAGTAGTCTTGAACTTGGTTTTCACTGGTGACTTAGCAAATACTATGAAACTCATCACATAAACCGAATCATTTGGTTCTAATGGCATAGCTTAGTCAACACTAGATTCTCTACAAGATCATTATAAATTGAGTCACTTGGTTAACGTTGAGTAGCTCAATTAACACTAGACTCACATTACATCAACCTCGAACTTAGTAAGCATTCCAAGACTCAATTTGCACTGGTAAACTCAACATACATTGAGATGCTCAATTTACAGTGTTGATCAACAATTTTAAAGTAATTGATCGGTGAAAATTGAAATCTTTCCAAAGGACTCAATAGCAACTATAGAGCTCGATAGCAATTGAAATGCTTAGTTCACATTATTGACTATACAATATACTCAGTATAGGCTTACAATCTAAATAAGTGTATGTCACTAATAACAAACATGACTGTAATATCAACAAGAATATGACGCAGTAGAAAACAATTGTAATCAAGTAATGTGGATGAAACAAATGTTGACGGATATCAGGATCGAGTTTATAGAACCTGTTATCATATATTGCAATAACACAAGTATAGTAAGTATGCCTAAGAATCATGTGTTTCATTCTAAGACTAAGCATATATCTATTAAGTATCATGTCTTGAGAGAGAAGGCAACATAAAAAGAATTTATATTAGAATATGTGAGTACTAAAGATTAGATTGCAGAGATTTTTATGAAGCCGTTACCTAAAGATACATTTGAGTACTTGAGAGGTATGCTTAGGGTTATGCCCCTACCTACTTTTGAGTAGATGATGTAGAGATTGCATCAATCTAGTGGTATAGAGCACTATTGCTTGATTGGACTGAATGTTGATGCTTCTTCTATGGGGGAGTATCTATGATGAGATGATTCATTAAGGACTCTTGGTAATTGGTCTTGAACAATGTCTTTGGACACTTGAGTTGGTTGAAGACTTGGAGAAGTAAATTGACATAATGAGGCCTTTTTTATTGATATGAATGGGGGAGAATATGCATGAAAAACACCTCCTAAGTATGTATAGGATGAAGATTCCATGAAAATATCTACTTTATTTGGGATATTTAGAAAGATCCATGTAAGAAAGGAGGAATATCTCTATGGGGGGATATGTAGCATGAGGAATTCTTGGGTATGGTGAGTTGTTTACTATGATTTTTTTTTTCCAATCCTAAGAAGATTCATAATAGTGTAGTGTTCTAAAGGATTTCAGATTTGATTGATCAAGATGATTTGAAAAGATGAGAACAATAGTAGCAACAACAGAGTACTATTTTGGTATTCTTGGAACTTAGATGTTGTTCATCTATGTTGTCATCAATGCCAAAGGGGGAGATTGTTAGCATGAATGTTGATGATACTACATTAGGGGAGTATCCTAAGCATTACAGAGTATCGACATGTTGCATTCATGACTATTTTTATCATTGATGTCAACATAGCAATAAGCTTGTGAAGACTGAAAAAGTAGTAGATAATGATCTTAGTTGTACGAACATTATTTTGATTGTCTGGTGATGTGCATTCATGGACATTTTTGATATTATGTCTTGATGTTAAGGTTCAATGTGTAGGACCTAAGTCAAGGATGTATCGAAGATATGTCTAATTTGCAGAGAGCAGTACAAAGACAGAGTGCCTAAGAAGCAGTTTCTAATGTTTGTATTATATCATCTAATAGATATATAATATGGAGATGCATGGTTAGCTAGTGACATAAGAATGTCTGATGATGATGTTAGAAAATGCACATGCTCTAGTGTCGCACATTTGAGAAGTTACATAGACTGTGAGTCGACAGTGCTATTGTAATTATGAATTAATTAATTATCTTATTATAGTTAATTGGAAAAGCCTCAAGACCAACTCAAGGAATTATTTTGAAGATATGGTATAAAGGAAAGATGTTTTCCTTGTTTGTAATGTGTATTGAAGATTTTTGTGATTATTGTATTAAGTACGAAGTGCAAAAAGGAGTAGAGTGTTTGGTGAATGTGAGTAAGCAATCCAAGGGATTATTGGATGTGAAACTTGTAATTTGGTTACAAGATCAAAAGGAGCATAATTCTGATTGACAAGATAGATAAAGAGGAAGGAGCAGTACTATTCATTTCTATTATTTTTCAAGGAATAATAAAGAGATCATTTGGATAGTGGGTTCATTGGTCTTGCCCTAAATTTGTTTTGACAATGGGTGCATCTATCTTCTACATCTCCTAACAGGGTTGGAATCTTCTAATAAGGATTCAAAGTCTCCTAACAAGGACTAATATATAGTAAATGTTGTTATAGACTCCTAATAGGGTCCATCCTCTAACTAGGAATATTTATATTAGTACATCATCTTGTGGGTACCATCCCCACTAGGGTTTTCCCTCTGATCAAGGGTTTCCATAGTTAACATATCTTGTGTTATTGTGCATGAGTATCTTGTTATGATTTTTGATTATATTGCTCATATGGTTAAAGTTTAATAAGGTTGATAATTGTGATATTAGTTGGATAACTAATTCACCCCCCCCCCCCCCCCCCCCTCTTAGTTATATTGGTGGAGTATATATCCTAAAAAAATGGAGAATGTGGCTATCATTAGATCAAAATCAGAGAAGGAGATGAATGGAAGACTACTCTCAAGATAAATGGATGTTTATATGAATGGTTGGTCATGTCATTTGGTTTAAATAATACACCTATTACTTTCATGAGGCTAATTAATGAAGTTCTAAAGAAATTAATTCGTAATTTTGTGATTGTCTACCTTGATGATATTATGATATTTAGAAAAACTAAAGAGGATTATTTAATGCACATAAGACAAGTGTTATAGAGGCTAAAGGAAGATAAGTTGTTGATTAACTTGAAGCAATATTCTTTTATGAAAGAGGAGATGATATATTTGGGTTTTGTTATTTCAATTGATGGTTTGAAGATGGAACCTAAGAAGTTAAAGGTTATTTTGGTTTGGCCCACAACTAAGAGTGTTTGTGAAGTTAGATCTTTTCAAGAATTGGCTATTTTTTATAGGAAGTTCATCAACAATTTTAGTTCAGTTTCTAATGCAATGAGAGAAACAATGAGAGGTGATAAAAAGGAATTTAAGTGGACACATGGAAGAAATAAAATATTTGAGACAAAAGGTTGTAGAATTATTAGTGTTAACTTTTCTTGATTTTACTAAGGTAGTTCAAGTTGAGTGCGATGCAATTGGAGTTATTTTGATTTTGGAAGGTAAACTTATTCCTTTCTACAATGAGAAATTAAATGGTGCAAAGAAAAAATATTCAATTTATGATTAGGATTTCTATGTTATTATTCAAGCTTCAAAGAGATGGAAAAATTATTTGATGCCTAAAGAATTTTTGTTGTATATTGATCATAAAGCATTGCAATACTTGGGTAGTCAGAATAAGTTAAAATAAAAGACATATGAAGTGGGTTGAGTACTTAAAAAATTTCACATTTGTGTTGAAACATAGGAATGGACAATCAAATAGAGTTGTAAATGCATTGAGAAAAACAGGACATTTATTAACTGAGATGAAGATTGAGGTACCTAGTTTTGATGATTTCAAGACTTTGTGTGAAACTAATCTTGACTTTGTAGAACATTGGAAATCTTGTAAAATACTAGTGATAGATAATCAAAATAAGTGGTTTGGTTATTTCATTCAAAAAGAAATGTTGTTAAAAGGAGTTCAATTATGTATACCAAGAGGATCAATGAGGGATAACGTGATAAAGGAGAAACATAGTGGAGAAATTGTAGGTCATTTTGGAATTGATACAACAATGAGTTTGATTTGTGAGAGGTAGTTTGGCCATAGGTGTACAAAGATGTTAAAAAATTTGTGAGAAGTTATAGAATTTGTCAAGTTGCAAAAGGAAAAAGTCACAATGTAGGATTGCACAAACCATTTCTTATTCCTAGTAAGCCTTGGGAAGATATTAGTATAGATTTTGTTCTTGGATTACCTAAAACTCATAAGGGTAATAATTCTATCTTTGGTTTTTCTGATATAATTTCTAAAATGGCTTACTTCATACTATGTGGAAAGACATCAGATTTGATACATTTAGAAAATTTGTTCTTCAAAGAGATTGTGAGGTTGCATGGATTACCAAAGACTACTTTTTGCTAGTTATTTCTACAAAACACTATGGAAAATATTGAATACTAAGTTGAAATTTGGTTCCACATTTCATCCACAAGCTAATCGACAAATTATTTTTGTTAATAGAATCTTGGGTAACCTATTAAGATGTTCAGTTGGAGACAAACTAGGAAATTGGGATTTGGTTTTGGCACAAGAAAAGTTTGCATTTAATAATCTATAAAATGAAGTACCAAGAAGACACGTTTTGAGATTTTTATAGGCATACATCCTATAAGAGTTATTTAATTAAGAAATCTTGGTCAAGAGGATATAATAAAAACTAAAGCATAGGGGTATACTGATTTCATGAGGAAGTACTCATAAGTATAATGATAAAGCAGATAAAGTACAAAGACATAATGATTTTACAATTGGTGATGGAGTAATAATTCATTTGAAGAATAATGGATTTCTTTTTGGAACTCATTGAAAGATGAAAATGAATAAAGTTAGACCTTGTAGGATCTTGAATAAGTTTGATAGTGGAAATGCTTTCAAGAGCTTGAACTGCCTGATGACATGGATATTTCACCAATAATCAATATTTCTAATATTTATGAATATTATGAGTCTGATGATGAAGCAACTAACACACCTAATTATCATAAGAATTAGAAAATTGACATTGAGATGATATTGGACAACAGAATTAGTATGAGCACCAGAGGAAAGGATTGCATAGAGTACATAGTTCAATGGAAGAATAAATCAGTTGAAGATAGTTTGTGGATTTCTTAGTCTAAGTTGGATCGTTATGATTTTTCTCAGAATTTTTAGGTTTCTTGATGTGGACATCAAGTGGACATCAATTTTATTTTTACCCAAGGTGCCTGATGTAGAAGGATCTTGGATTCATTGGAAATCTTGCATCAACCAAAATAAGTTTTCTTTGTTTTCTTTTTCCAGTTTATTGATCATGTGAAAAATATTTTTGTTCTTACTTTGTTTCATTTGTGAGCATAGGTTCATGGAGTGGATGTTTCATGGATCATATTTATCTTATCACAATTCTTAATGTTTCATTTTTGGTGCATTCTCATTCATTCTTGCCCATGACATGTTCTTTAGTGGCACCTTATATAATGTGCAAAATTTCACATATGTGATGTTTGTTTGTGTATGTGATATTTCATGGATTCTCATGTTGATTATTGGATCTTGTGTGGACCTATCTCTAAGCTCGCACATCTTCTTATGCTTGATAATGTGGTCACTCATTTCTCCTTGAGGGATGAGACCTATATTGTAATGCATTTCCTAAATTTGGAAATTGTATTTTTTTAGTTAACCTGTGTGTCTTGATGGCTATATTAAGTAAGGAATCATATATCTAGTGGGAGTATACTTTTTAGAGAGATCTAAAGGGGTTAAGGTCTTGAGCGATTGAGCTTACAAGTAATATGTATATTGTAATTCAAGGTTTAAAGTGGGTAGGCCTTATGTCTGACATATTTTAAGCAAATTGCATTGGATCTACATTGAATCAATTGAACTCTATCATTTCCTCTCTATTTTGTGTTGTGCTTATGTGTGTTTACTCTTGTTGCTTGGTTTGGACATCCCTTTGGGGTTTCTCCTACCTTACCCCCATCAATCAATTAAATCAATAATAATACTCATCAAGACAATATTAGTAGATAAGTTACAATACCTAAATAAATTATAATTTAGCATTAGCAATTACTTTATTTTCTTTGGATCAATCATTTGATACATAAATTTTTGTTCTATAAAATTAACATTATATTTAAAACATGATTAAAGGGAAAGGTTGGACAATGAAAACACTCTCTTAAGAATTAGCTTGAAATTTTAAAGAAAAATCTAATGTCTTTTTATTTAAAGTTTCAATTTGATCAATAGAACTTTTGAAAGAAAATTATTTAAAAACTTCACAAAAATAGATTTAGAAGTTATTTTTTAGAAAATAAAGTAATTTAAAAGAATACCAATTAGATTGTAAAAATAGACATCTCATATATAATAACAAGTGCCATGTCGTGGCATGTACTTGCCTAATAGTTATTAGACTAATTAGAAATTAAGATTTAATTTTTTTTTAAAAAGTTATTATACAAAAATTAGAAAAATAGAATTAGTATGGAGTGGCATGTACTTTAAGTTATAGTTTTTATACTAATTAAAAATTATAATTTAAATAATAAATTTAACACTTTTACTAAAATATTATGTCTTTATAGTAAATTGAAAAAAACTCTAAATTAGCATTACATTTATGAAGGGTATACAAAAATTCTAATATTGGTTAAAATAAAGACAAGAATTTACTAATTTTAACTTCAATTAAAATAAATTCTAATTAGGTACAAAATAATTTAAATATTTTATTAGAATATATATAATTATACAAATATACATTTAAAATGGTTTACTAAATTATTTAATTTTAATTTTTAAAAATGAAGTTAGTAAAGAAGGTTCTAACCAATCCTTCTCTAGATTTAAAATTGTATAATTTGTAGATTATTGCATATCAAAATGTTATCAAAATCACCTAGCTTAGGATTAACCCAATAAACTCTTTTTTCTTGAATTATTAATTTTTTTAATAATATAATGATTTCTTATTCAATTTACAAATCGTGATATTGAAATCTATGTAAAAGAAAATTTATGTCAAAAAGTATGCGAGAATCTAGCCGAAAATAAATGAACATGGAGGTAGCCTCCGAGAAAAGGGGTCTTATAACACCAAATAAAAAGAACCAATTATCATTCAGATAAATAGTATAGATAATATATGAGAATAATAAATTTATATAAAAACTTTAGAAATATTTGATAAAAAGAAAAATAGTTCATTTTCATTGGTTGGTTGATTTTAGACTAATTCACTTATTGTGCAAAAGTACTAGCCTACCGACAAGTACAATAAAGCTTTATAGAAAAGGTAAATAATAAAAGTTGAAAGATTTTCATTTACATAAAAAATTTAAAACACTTTCACAAATTTTTTTATCCGAAAGACGAAGCAAAGGAATTTTTAAAAAGTTTAAATCAACAAAATAAACACTTCTTTAATTAAATGGACTAGAAGGAATAAGTTACGAATTCAATTAAATTATCAAAATTTTACAATAAAATTTAAAACTAACAACTCAAATAAACAAAACAAATATTAACAAGTGCCACGTAGTGGCATGTACTCACCATAATAGATAAAGAATTAATTCTAATATAATTTTAGCTCTAACAATAATTATAAATTAATTTTAATAATTTATTTAATTTAAATTTTAATGTAAAGGATAAGTATAATAGCTCTTAATTATGATTAGTAAATTCTATTTATGCTAAGTATAGAAATATTTAAAATAACATTTGCATTATGTACAAATAAGTATCATAACTTTAAAAATATGTCAAGTGGGAAAAAATAAAAAATCTAAAGCATAAACATAAATCAAACATTAACATCATTTATGTTTTTTAATTTTATATATATATATATATATATATATATATATATATATATATATATATATATATATATATATATATATATATATATATATATATATATATATATATATATTATACTATATTAATAAGAATATAATGGATACATCCATTTTATATTAAAAACTCAACTTATAAAAAATTAAGGAAATATATAACAAATAAAAATTTTAAGTTAATACTATTTAATCTTCAAATTCAAAGTGCATTTAATAAATTGCAACCTAATATTTCAGCAAAAAAAATAGAAATATGGGGAAGCCTCCAAGAAAATGGCTCTTATAACACCAAATCAAACTAGCCTATCATAATTGAGAAAAAATATATATGTTATAATCTATTTAATTATAAAATATAGATAAACATTAGAAAACATTTTTTAATAGAAAAATCATTACTTTTTATTGGTTGATTGATTGAGAACTAATTACTAATTTTAGAGAAGTGAATGCAATAGTATTTGCCTACGACCACGTAGTGGCTAAGTACTTGCCTTTAGTAAAGTAACAATATAATTTAAATTTAATTTATGTATAAGAAAAATATTTTTTTTTAAAAAAAATATTTGAAAATTTTATTATAATTTTGAGTTAAATTATTTTAATCAATATTAAAAAGTAACATGTTAATCATCTTCATACAAATTAGTATGTTCAAAATGGTAGAGTGTAGATATTAATTTTAATTATATTTATAAAATAAGATTCAAATTCTTTAAATTGTAAACATTTAAAAATCTTAAAAATTAAATGACATTCTTTAGTGTTAACTTTATTAAAAATTATTTGGTTTTTCTAATATAGCACATCTAATTGATTATTAAATTTTTTCACATTGTACAATTATTTTATAATGTTGTAATATATATAAAAGTGTGTTGTATTTTAATATGAAAATTATTTGTAATTGTTCAAAAAAAATTGAAATATAAAGACAGAGAAAATAGTGGCGATAAATAAGGCTTAGAATTATAGTTTATAAAAAATCATATCTCCCAACTTCTACATATAAGATCCCAACTCATTCAACCAATTTAAACATAGAAAATTAATATGTAAAAATGTTAAAAATTTGTTATATAACTTTTTAAAATATAATATTTATATGAAAAAATCAAATAAAATGAATTATAATTGGTAGATTGAAGGTCATTTAATAACTTGTTAATGTCAAGAATCCATAAAATGTCACAATAGTACTTAGCCTATTCGAAAGTACTAATAATGGTTTTAGGAAATTCAAAACCAACAACTCAAACAAAATAGAAACTAACAAGTGTCACGTAGTGAAGTGTACTTGTTCTTATAGTACTAACTACAATTGTTATTAGAATTTTGATCATTTTGAAAAAATGAGATATATTATAGTTAAGAGTTTAGAACGCGTATGTGGAAATTTATTATAATTTTTTTTAATAAAGATGTGATTTATTATACTTGAGAGTTTAGTAGTCTTTGGAAATACAAAATTTATTGTAATTTTTTTTATAAAGATGTTTTTTTTCCATCTCAATTGCATTTGATTTTAGAATTTAATTATAAAATTTGATTTTATTTATAAGGATGTGATTTATCATAGTTAAGAGTGTAGTAATAATTGATATTATAAAATTATTGTAATTTATATTTTTATAAAGATGTAATCTTTTATACTTAAGAGTTTGACAAAGAATTTAGTTGCACAAATATATTGTGAATTTTAAATTTTTATACTAATATAAATATTATTTATTTAATTTATATTGAACTTCTTAGAATTTTCATTTAGTCTCAATTATATATATTTATATATTTATTTCAAAAGAACAAGCAATCTAATAATTAAATTTGTATTTTAAACCATAACATAAGTAAATCATTTTTAAATTTCTATTTTTTCACACATAACTTAAATCTTAAGAATCTTGCCAAAACAGAAGTAATACAGACGGAGCCCTTCAGAAAAAGGGGTCTTATAAGAGAAAACCAAATCAACCAATCATAATTGAGATAAGTAATTAATATAATATATTTAATAAATAAATAAATATATAAAGTCTAAAAATATTGAGAAAAATAGTTACTTATGATTGTTGCAAAAATAATTCACTAATTGTGCACCAGTGAATGCAATGTTCTAGCCTACGACAAGTACAATAATAATTTTATGAAAAAATAGAGATGAGCAGAGACTTAATACAAATGTGAAGAATAAAAGAAGTTATGAAGTGTAGAAAAAAATAAAGAAAAGAATGAACAATAGTGAGAAATTAATAGTTTTTTTTTTTAATATTACATGTTAAAACTACAAATAAAATGTAATGTGTGACCCTTAAAAAAGCATATCAGTGAAATATTCTTACAAGCATAATAAACTGAGGCAGTAATAAAAATCTATGGCACAAAATAGTGGAAAGAAATTTAAAATAAATATGATGCACACACAAGGAAAAGTGCACCATGAGTGAGAGTAGTGAATGAAAAAAGTGAGCATAGGTGTTATAAGTTTTTCCCTTGCCAAAAATTAGGGGGAACATTGTTGAAATTCTTTAGAATAACTGAGATGGTGAGGTGAATCAGTTATCCAAGGTCTAGATCTACAAATCAAACTTTTCAATACTTAGTAGACCCATATCCATAAAACCTTGTCATGCATGCATCCTTTAGATCATACAATACTTAAACTTTGTAGGTTATTGTCCTAGGTCAAAAATTTTTTGCAAAAATGTAAACATGAAACATAATAGATTCAATAACACATTTGACACAAGGATTTTACGTGGAAACCCAATTTGAGAAAAACCACCAGTAACATGCTACTAATTCTCACTCTTCTGAAGTGATGCCCTGTGAAAGGCCAACCCTATTAAAGGTTACAATACTTACTATTAAATGTGACCTGGTTAAAAGATTTCAATCACCCTATTAGGAGTGAGCTTTGTTAGAGGACTTTAGACCATTCCATTATAATGTCACCCGGTTAAAGGATTTACAAATAACTATTAGGTCAACCTTAATCCAAAAGATTTACCCTAGACTGATACAATGATTAGAAAGTAACAACAAGGCTTGATCTAATAAAAAATTACAACTCACTTGCAAATTATAGGTCTATGTTTTAGTCCTCCATTCCACATGGCATTCACACACTTCATCTCTAATAGCTTGTTCACCCTTCAAGAATTCATACACTTAAGTCTTGTTGCTTTGCATGCCAACTACATTCACTTCTGTTTAGCCACTGAATGAAGCAACACCCTAGACTCCTTGTCTTCATTAGGTTCTCACACTTGAAAACCTTTTCTTTTGACTAGCTATCTCTATAAATAGAGAATTTAGATCTTTTGCCGATAAACCATAATCATCCATTTTAGGGTTAGGTAGGATACAATGAGTCTACCCACTTTTCCATCTAGTTCCTCTAGAAAATTCTTCTACAATTATCCTTGAATTCACCTCAAAATGGCTTACCTTGAATTTTGTGCCACCAACTCATCATAGTTATCATTCAAATGCTTCACACAATTCAAGAAAAAAATAGTCAGCTCAAATTCATCAAATCTTTGATTTAACATATTTACTGGTACTTGACATCAATATATTGTCACTCAGCTTCTATATTGTTCTGTTACTCAACCATCACTATTTTACTCGGCGAACACTAAAGTTTATTGATGCTCAACATCAACTAAACTTTAATCAGCATGTATTGAAAATCACTCGACTTGTGTTGTTTTTCATCTTTGCTCGACACCTCTTGTTTTTCACTCAGCTTCCATTGATTTCTGCTTGGCTTGCATTGACTACTCAACAAGGCTCAGTAGACACTATTCATACTTGATCTTATTCCGGTCTTAACTTGAGTAATCTTTTATTTCAAACTTTAAGTAGATAAATAATATACTATAGTATCAATGTCTTACTTGGTCTTAGTGCTTCTTTTGCATACCAAATAACTCAATCTTTCTCTAGGTGTTATTGTTATCTCCTCTTTTCAAATCCTCTTCCAAAATCAACTAAATGAAGCTTTTAGACCAAAAAACAATTGTCTCACTAGTAGAAAGTAGGTTTGACATCATTAACAAAATAATGATTGTTCCATTATAGGTTTTTCACTTCAAAACAATCTCATATCAACAATCTCCCTCTTTGGCATTGATGGTAAACCAATACCAACAACAATACCAAAAAGAAAATAAATCTTTGAAATTTCTCCCTCTATCAGTGTAGTATATGTCCTTCCTTTGTGTAGGGTAATGTGAGCTTTGTCAAGTTCATTTACTACTTCTACTTTCTTATATCTCCCTTGTTAGATTATCACTCCCTCGTTTTGATATTCATGTATCTATCTCTCTACTCTGTTCTTATATCTCCCTCAGTATTTTCTCCCTCTTACTGGGCCGATTTATATTTCTTTCCCTTAGGCTTATATCTCCCTCTTTGACAATAATGCAAAAGAATTGACATCTCTGCATGCAGATATAATCAATTCTAGATTCTCCCTCTGTCACCTTTCATGTGACTGTAAGTCTTCTAATCTAGCTCCTACATTACTTTAAGCAACTCCTAAAGTAATATCTACTACATCAAGTTGTAAGATACAACATTCAACTTAGTTGATGTAGGGAACTACTTATGCTTCTTAAGTAGCTTTGGATAGGGGTATCACCCCTAGTTTACCTCTAAGATACTCATGAGCATCCTTAGGTAAACCTTTTGTGAAGATATCATCTATCTATTATTTTGTGCATATTCTATCCTCATTTCTTTGTCTTGAACTAACTCTCTCAAGTAATGATACTTGATTGCAATGTGCTTAGTCTTTGTGTGCATCACAGGGTTCTTTGATATATTTTTAGCACTTGTATTATCACAATAAAGTACCACATGTTTAGTGATTTCCTCCTTCATAGCTTTGAGTAGTTGTTTGATCCATACAATATTTGTACAATTGATGAAGGGTGCTCCCCTTAACTCCCCTTAATACCATAAACACATAACAAAAACAAAGAAATAATAGCAAATGCGAGAACAAAATATGGACTACTTATTTGCACCACAAATGCAAAATTATAGAATTCACAAGTACAATATGCTAAACCACATGGGTGCCTTCATTACAATAATACGCAAGACTAAGCTATGAACTACCACCCAGAGTTATCCTAGACAATGTTTGGACCTTTCTTAAATATGCAATTTTATACCACCTGAGAAGGTTCTAGACATTGAAACTTAATGCCTAGGGCTGATAGACCCTAACAATACATATAGAGTCAGTTAATTACATCTTTGACAATTATTTTAGAAATTTTGGGTAGCCCAACTTTGGAAGGCCATAACTCTCTAAATGTTTCTTTGATTGGATTTTATAACCACTTTTTGGAAATACCAGCTCATGATCTACAGGCTAAAAATTGCACAAGTACCCTTTCATTGAGTTTTCAAACTTCATTTGGGCACTCTAAGGCCTCGAATGGTAATCTTGTAGATTTTTCTACTAAATTTTCCATTGAAAATCCCCAATAACTTCTCTAATACTTAAGCCAAACCAATGAGATTTTTATGGTAGGCTTATAACTCTAAAATGAACCTTCATGTAGAAAATGAGAACATTCCAAGCTCATATGAAAAGCTTACTAAAAATAGTAAGCTCCCAGAAATAGTAACAACCCTATCTACTAGTCCTTATTAAAATAGAAAAGATTAAAAAGAAAATATGTTTGGGTGATGCAAGATTGCTCTTACACCTAGGATGCTCCTGCATCAGACACCTAAGGTAATTTCAGAAGTGACTTTGTCACGTCTCAGTTGTTCAGAGGAAAACCAAGATGGTTAACCTCCTCCCTTGCTAGCCATGATGAATCCTCTACTAGCCTCCCTTTCCATTTGACTAGATATTCCTCATTAATTTTGTTCCTTGTACTTTTTCCAACATGATTGTCCAATATCTCCTCAATCTCCTTTGTAGCTAAACTAGTTGTTAAAATACTCCACTAGGCCTCTGCAACTTCATCTCCATCACCTCCATCATAATACTTTGTCAAATCTGAAATGTTAAATACTAGTGAAATGTTCAATTCAGCAGGCAACTCCACTTAATAAGCATTTCTAGAATCATGCCTTTTCACTATCTTGCACGGTCTAAACTTCTTCATCTTCAGCTTATTATATGTACCCACTGGAAAATGCTCCTTTTTCAAATGAACCATGACTTCATCTCCAATCTAAAATTCCTTATACCTCCTTTTTACATCTTCCTTAGCCTTATACTATGTATTCATCTTTATGTTGTGTTTCCTCATCTCCTCGTAGATGTTCTTCAAATGTTTAGCAAATTCTTCTACTTCAGCACTACTTATCTCTCCTTTATCCAACTATCACAATTCAAAAGCATTTCTAGGACTACTCCTATGTACAATATGGAATGTTGATTTACTAGTACTCTTATTGACATAATTGTTATTTGAAAAATCTGCCTATAGGAAAATCATATCCCATCCTTTTGGCTTGTCTCCAACCAAACGTCTCAGTAAATTTCCCAAACTCCTATTCATCACTTATGTCTATCCATCAGTCTATGGATGATGTGATGAATTAAACTTCAAATCTATCTTCAAATTCTTCCACAATGTATGTCAAAAATACCTAAAAAATTTGGTATGTCAATCTAAAACTATACTCTTTGGCAAACCATGTAGTCTCACCACTTCTCTAAAAAATAACTTCTTCTTGCAAGAAATAAAATGTGCCATCTTTGAAAACTTGTCAACCACAACAAAAATAGAATCATGCCCTCATTAAGTCCTCAGCAATCTAAGAATAAAATCCATACTAACATCCTCCCATGGCTTCTCTAGTATAGGTAATGGTTGATACAACCCTATATTCTACTTCACTCCTTTCACCATGTGACTTATTCTGCAACTTTGTACAAACTTCTTCACATCTTTCTATAACTGTGACCAGTAATAATTCTTAGCAACCAAAGCAATGGTTTTATCTCTGCCAAAATGTCCAGCCAATCCTCCACTATGCTTCTCCTTGATGAGATTCTCTTTCATTGAACTTATGAGAATGCACAACTAGCTTCCTTTGAACAACATACTATCGTTGATCATGAAATTCGATAAATTTTTCTTATCAAGTGTAATAGGTTTTGTACAAGCCTTCCACACTTCACCAAAATTAGGATCATCTAGATACAATGTACTAAATTCCTTGAACCCAACCATGTCTATCTACATTTCTGTTAGCAAAAGTTGTCTCCTACTAAGAGCATCTAGAACTTTTTTAAACATCTCACTCCTATGTTTCAAAAAAAAATGTATAACTTTGCAAAACCTCAAACCAGTTCAAATGCCTTTGGTTCAATTTTCCTTGACTATTTAAATATTGTAAAGCTTGATGATCAGTATACAAAAAAAAAATCCTTAGGAAGAAGATAGTGTCTCTACTTCTTCAATGCTTGAACTATAGCATCGAATTCTTAATCATAAACAAAATATTTTCTTTTTGCGTCATTCAACTTCTCACTAAAATAAGCAATAGGTCTACCTTCTTGGCTCAAAATAGCTCCTATTGCAATACCACTAGCATCACAGTCTACTTGAAACACCTTGTTAAAATTAGGAAGTGCTAAAATAGGTTGCTCAATAACTTTCTATTTCAATAGATTAAAACTCTTATCTGCTGCTACAGTCCACTTAAATTTTTTCTTATCTCCTCTCATTATTTCAGTAAAGGGTCCACAAATACTGCTAAAACTTCTTATGAACTTTATGTAAAAACTAGCCAATCCATGAAAAGATCTTACCTCTATTGCACTCTTTGGAGTAGGCCATTCAAGGATAGCCTTCACTTTTTCTGGGTCCATTTTCAGACTTGCTGCTGAGACTAAAAATCCCAGGTACACCAACTCCTTTACAAAATTGCACTTCTTCAGGTTTATCAACAATTTTTCTTCCCTCAACTTATAAAACACCTTGTGAATATGGATCAAATGCTCCTCCAATGTCTTACTAAAGATCAAAATATCATCTAGGTAAAAAATGGCAAACTTACCCAGAAACTCCTTTAGTACCTCATTCATGAGCTACATGGAAATGCTCGATGCATTGGTTAGCTCAAAAGGCATGACTAACCACTCATATAGTCCTTCTTTTTTCTTGAAATAAGTCTTCCACTCATCAACTTCTCTAATATGAATCTGATGGTACCCACTCTTCAAATATATCTTTGTGAAATACTCAGCCCCACTCAAATAGTTCACAATACCATCCATCCTTGGTAATGGAAATATGTACTTGATTGTGATCTTGTTTATAACATGGGAATCTATGTACATCCTTCATTCTCCATTCTTCTTTGGTGCTAATATGGCTAGTACAACACATGGACTCATACTCTCCCAAATCAACCCCTTTTGCAACAACTCATGAACTTGTATGTTCAACTCTTCACTTTATATTGGTGTCATTTTGTGTGCTACCTTATTTTTAAAATTGGCTTCTAGAACCAAATCCATCAGGTACATTATCTGATACAATATCAAAAAAATCTCCCAACATATCTACAACTTCTATAGGTACCTCCTCTACTTCTTCTTTACTACCTTTTGGAATTATAGAAAAACACATATGCTCATGCTTCATACCTTTGAGAAACTCTTTTCCATCAACAAAACATATTCTAGCAGCACTACATACCTTTTCTTCTTTCTCTTTCAATGGCTTCAACTTATGTTTCACTCCATCCTTGGTTAGATTGTAGGTATTTTCTTTCCCATCATGTACAACATACCTATCAAACTACCATGGCCTACCTAGCAACATATAACATATGTCCATAGGCATGATATCACATAGTACCTCATCCTGGTAGCTTCCAATCTTGAACTTTATTGAGCACTGCTCATTGACCATGACCTTGTGGTCATCTTGCACCCAAGAAATACAATATGGACACAGGTGTTTCTATCTCTTTAGCTTCAACTTTGTGACCATCATTTCTAACACCAAATTTTTAGTACTTCTACCATTAATGATCACATCACAACACTTATGTTCACATCTGCACCTTGTGCAAAACAAGCTCCTTCTTTGATCAGGTTTATTCTCACCACTCAGTAGGCCTCTTCTATTAACTAGGACTTCTTCTCATTTAGGATCTTTAGAATGTGATGATCTAGTATCTTCATCAATATGTGCAACTCTAGCCTACCCTTCTATTCTTCAATCTGTCCTTGGCACTAGGAACATTCAAATGCTCTATGCCCTTCTTCTCCATAGTGAAAACATTTCACATAGAAGCCTCCTCTTCCAGATCCTTGTCCTTTGCCTCTTCCTCTCTGATCTCTCTTGTTCAAATTATGTAAATGATTGGTATTGTTTCCCCTCTCATTCTGACTTCCACTTCCAAGAACATCCTTGTTCTTTTGATCATCATTATGGCCACCATAAGATCATCCATCAGATATTCCACTGTGACCTCTTCCACTATTCTTGTTGTCAAACTTCTTGCTTAGTTTCTCCTCAACTCTTAGGGAAAACTAGTATGCTTCCTCAATATTGTTCATTCAAACTAGACTTAGCTCATCATAAATACTTGGCTTTAACCCAATAAGATAATGGGCCACCTTCTCCTTATCAATTTTTGCATGGCTAGTTCTAATGAGAACTCAGTAGAACTCTTTGATATACTCTTCAATAGATTTTCCCGGTTGCTTCAACCCTTGCATTTTCTTCAATAGATCAAGCTCATAATCCATAGGAATTAATTGTCGTTTCAATTTTTCTATCATCCAATCCCATTTGGTGATTTTTTCCTTTCCCTTTTTATTTTACTCTAGTTGAAACTCCTGCCACCAGATCTTTGCATGTCCCTTCGGTTTCACCTTCACAAACTTGACCCTATCAAGATCCTCAATATCTTCATACTCAAAGTACTCCAGTTCATTGATCCAATCAATCAACTCCTTTGGGTTAAGATTTCTCAAAAATGTTTGAATCTCAAACTTAGGTCTTTTTCTAATGTTGGAGATGGCCTTAAAAAGCCTCTCATCCTCAGGGTTTTGATCTACCTCTACTTTGGCATTTTCTTCTACTTCATCCTCATCCTCACTTTCATCTCTTATGGGAAGATTTATTCCTCTATGAATTTGTTCTTCCAATGCTTGCATTTGTCTTTGGAGGGCTCTAAAACTTTCAGGTGAAACACCTATAGCTCTTCTACCACACTCTCTTCGTGGAGGCATTTTCATGCTTTCGCTAAGACGCTAGTGCAAACAGCCTCATAATTAGTTATCTATCTACACATTCAGCCCAAACCATAGTCTTGGTGTGAACTGCCTCACAATCAGTTATCTATCCACATAGTCAAGAACTCTAGCTCTAATATCACTTGATGAAAGTTGCTCCCCTTAATACCATAAACACATAATAGAAATAAAGAAACAACAGCAAATGGAAGAAAAAAATATGGACTTCTTATTTGTGTCACAAATGTGGAATTATAAAATTCACAAGTACAATATGCTAACCCACATGGGTGCCTCCATTAAAGTAATCTACAAGACTAAGCTGCGAACTACCACCTAGAGTTTTCCTAGACAATGTTAAGGCCTTTCTTAAATAGGTAATTTTATACTGCTCAGGAAGGTTCTAGACATTGAAACTTAGTACCTAGGACCAATAGACCCTAAAAATACATATAGAGTCAGCCAATTACATCTTTGACAATTATTTTAGAAATTTCAAGTAGCCCTTCTTTGGAAGGCCATAACTCTCAAACTGTTCTTTCAATTGGCTATTATAACCACTTTTCAAAAATGACAGCTCCTGATCTATATACTCAACTTTGCACAAGTGCCCTTCTATAGAGTTTTTGAACCTCATTTAGGCAATCTAAGGCCTCCAACAGTGAGCTTGAATATTTTTCTCCTAAAATTTCCACCAAAAATCTACAATAAATTCTTTGATACTTAAGCTAGAGCAATGAGATTTTTATAGTAGGCATATAACTCTAAAATGAACCTTCATGTAGAAAATAATAACATTCTAAGCTCATATGAAAAACTTACAAAAAATAGTAAGCTCCTAGAAATAGTAACCACCATGTCTACTAGTCCTTATTAAAATAGAAAAGACTGAAAAGAAAATATTTTTGGGTTATACAAGATTGCTCTTACACCTAGGAGGCTTCTGCATCAACAATTTACTCCAGTAACCACATATTTGAATTTAACTATAGATTGAGATATGCAATGTTATTTCTTGCTAGTCCAGATGACCAACCTTTTTCCTAAGTGTTACCCCCATGTTTGTCTTGCCACTGTTATTGTTGATATCCAAATTTTACCCAGTCAAAGTCAAACTTGATCCCTTACCCTTTATTTCAACCTCAAATTCAAGTTGTTTTTATTTGTGAAAGTGCAAAAAGATAAGACCCTCTTTTAGTTTTCCTATCAACCTAAACATGTCTTGTGCAAAGTTGTAGTTGAAGTTGAAGTTGAAACAAGAAAGTGTCAAAAAGGGGGGGCCCACATTCTTTTAGGAACTTGTGTTGTAAAAGGAAATAATCGTGAAAGCTAAGCAATATGATTCAAAGTAAAAGTTATTTTTGAAAAAGATGGTAATGATCATTTGACATCATTAGGAGTATTGATTTGACAGGGATAATTAACTAAAAGTAGTTGAGAGGTCTATTACAAGCTAGAGTTATTGTTGCACCAAAAGATCAACCTATTAATGCCTGATACAATCACTAGACTTATAGAACACATGAGGTGGTCAAGCCATGTCACAAATCCTGAAGGGGAAGGCTGTCAGTTCATCCAACAATTCCCCCCTCAGTGTTACTTGAGAAGATTCAAACCTATGACCAAGCCCTAATACCACTTTTTACAAGCTACAATTGTTGTTGCACCAAAAGATCAACCTATTAATGCCTGATACAACCACTAGACTTATAGAACATAGGAGGCAGTTAAGCCATGTCACGAATCCTAAAGGTGAAGGCTGGTGGTTAGTCTAACAAGGTCTTCTCAAGTAAATAAACATACAGGTATTAATATTTTTACACACTCCATATCTATCCATGATTTCTGAAAATATCACTCCTTAAATTCTCTCATTTTCTTGTTTATTTCTTTACCTTCCCTTGTCAAAGCCCAAAACATCAAATTGGTAAGAAAAGAACTAGAGTGTTAGGCTTTGTAGAAATAGGTGAGTACATAAAATGACTCTTTTTTGGCCTAAGATTCCTAAGCCTAAAAAACCATGCTTATTGAGCTTCTTATCTAAGATTCAGGACACCTTCTCAGTCAATGTGGATTTAGCCAAGGTGGTTGAAAGAATTAAGAATGCATAGGAAACCCATATACCAAAAACTTGCCAATAGTGGGTTGGTAGAAGCCATAACATTCTCATCCACCATAGGATGCCCAAAATTTATTATTGAATGTGTGAACCATTATGACCCCTTACTAGGTGTATCAAGAAAGTCACAGGTGAAGTTTTGGCCAGAGTTGATAGGGTTATAGTCAGCTCATCCTTAAAGATTCCTCATAAAGAACCTTATGAGTTATGGACATTTGAAGAATTCAAGCACTTGAATGGAGAAAAAAAAAAGAATTATGACTCTATTGTAGCATAGAACTAGCTTTTAAAGACAACATTAGGAGGCTCAAGGTTACCCAAGCTGCTAACCATTGAACATTTTGTTAAGGAAATTGCCGACATAGTGTTTCTAATCAATAGAATAAAAGGGAATAAGCATGCCTTTCACTAGGAGGATTGGATGTACTTGTTCATATAGAAATTTTTTGAAGGAGAGAAATTCATTGACTAGGTAGATTTGATAGTTGAAGGGCTACACAGAGGTCTTATGTGTTTGAATAACTTTGGTTCATTCTTCATATCCTCCTATTTGGTTTACATCCTAGATGTGTCTAAAGAATGGGAAGGTATCCCACATGAGCCTTGGATATATGACATGACTATTTACCAATACTATAGGAATGTGTAGGATAGGGAACCTTATAATGAATTTTGGAGAATTAATGATGTGTTTCTAGGGAAATTGATTTTTGAGCTTTGGGGTCAAAAAAATTGTAGGTTGTCTGAGGAAGTTTTTCAGGTTATTAAAGTTTATAGTTTTTATTATATCCAATTTCCTAGATTCACTTATCTCAGAGTTAGAGGCTTCACTGGTAAACCTTTTAAATTGCCACACTATTGCTTAGATAATGTCATCCTATTAGAAATATGTAAGCAGCTCATCAGTGTTGTGGATTTATTTGAGAACATTAAGAAAACTCCCACTTTTTATTTCCTATAGAGATTGGCCACTACATATGCCCCAATGTCAAATAGCCTGTGTTGACGAAGTCAGCAATGTCTAATCTATGCCTCAAGCCCTAATTTGCCAGAAAAGACTTTGATTAGATGGATTTTTCCAAAGAAAACCTCAAACATGCATCCTCTCTCAAGCATGTTCCTCATTTAGAGGATTACCGAGCCAATTTCTCTGATGAATTTGAAGTAAGGAAGAGATTATGTTCAAGAATGACTTTGGGCCAAGTATGAACATTCAAAATTAATCTTAATACTAGTGGGGTAGAAGAAGGCAACGGTGAAAAGGTGGTTGATCCCCTATATATTGAGAAAATTGAGTGTTTTCCTATCCATGAACTAGATTGGAACAAAAGAAAAGAAGACAATTTATATTCTTGGATGATAGGTGTATTGAAGAGGATGGAGAGTTGGTTAAAAAGAAAAACAATCAAGTGTCTACTTGGAAAACTCCAAAAAAGCACTCAAAAATTAGACAAAAGAAGCCTCCAAAAGAGTTAATTGTCTCCTCTAGCTATAACATTGATGATTATATTGTAGGGAAAAAGGAAGTTGAAGCTAAAGCATTTGTTCCTCAAGTTCAACTTCAAGTTCAACCTATGACAGTGAGCACTAAAAGAACTACTCACTTGAATAACAAGAGAAAAAAGGCTACACAAAGAAGTGGGAGCAAAATCACAATAGACTTGGATTCTTCGAAAGCTAAGATTTTAATAGAGTAGATCCTTGGCCCTAATATGTTTGACACAATAGAAGACTAGGAAAAAATAACCAAAGGAGGAAGTGCGCCAATAGATACATTGGCTCTAATTGATACCACTACCACACCTAGAAAGGAACCTGTGACACCCAAATTGTTAGAAACATTTGTAGAGAAGAAGCAAAGTATGGTACCACTCTCCATGCCAATGGATGATTTGGTAAGTAAATGTCTTGGAAAATATTCTAAAGCAAAGAAAGAGAAAGTAGAGTCTTGAATTGACTTCAAGAAGAGCACAAGGCGATGGTTGGTAGAAATCACCAAACCTCCCCAAGATATGCTCCAAGAAGATCTAACACCTCAAGGTTATCATGTATCTAAAGTAGACTTGGGAAAGGGTACCAGAATAGTGGATATGAAAATATCCAAGGCATCTAATAGAAAGATTGATGATTGGGTGTGGAAAGATGCCAAGGAAAAATAAGACATGAAAGAAGCTATGATGAATATGGCCCAATACATCAATGCCATTCGACATCCACAACCAAAGCCAATCAACGAGATGTCTTCCATTGTTGACATTAAATCTCCAGTAAACCAATAGTTTTTAGATAATCTATAGAAGTGCAAAGATATTGCCAAGACATTTGAAGAATGGATCCAATTTTTGCAAGATGAAATAATAAAATAGGCGAATCTTCTAAGTAAAACCCGAAAAGAGGACTTCTACTATTGTTAGGAAGGTTGAATCAAACATCGAAGGATATGAGGAAGAGAGAGGTAATTGGGTGAGAGAAGTATTATGGATTGGAGAAATACAAGAGTATGGCCTACAAAAGTTTCTCTTTGAGTGCCCCGTGGCCGATCTAGAAGATAAAACTCTCTACGTAATCAAAGAATGTATCAAATGGAGAAATGAGGCAATTATGCAAGGGATAGCTGAAATCAAAGAAATATTGTTTGGGCTTGAGGTTATAGATGACATAATCCTTGGAGACATAAAGTAGTTCTATAAACAATGTGCAAGAGAGGATAAAGACTATATTGCCCCCATAAAAGATATTTTCAGGCACATACAGAAGAAATGTCTAGAGGCATAGGGGAAGAAAATGCCTACAAGACAAGATTTTTCCAACATAACACATGTTGAGGCCATACTGATAATCAACCAGAAGCACCTAGAGATGCATGAAGCAAAGATATCAAAGCTAAAGAAGGAGAAAGAAGTCTATAAATAGAGGATTGCTTATCTTAGCCTTCCTCACCAATCAGTTATCTCATACTTTACTACTGCATACAAAAGCTGGAAAGCTAGAAGGATTGTCACTAGCATAGACAAAGTCCTGTGACACCTGGAGTCTTCTAGTTGGATACTTGCTATTTTTTAATTTCTCTATGTTATTTTATTTCAATTAGTTAGCATGGTTAGATAACCAAAAAAACTATCTACTCCTGGTAGAGTAATTTTGGATTTAGTTATCTAGCCCTTGAGAGCTTATATATGTAATAACTGACTTCTAGAAATGGTCAACTCTTGGTAGATATGAAACTAGAACTATTTTTGATTAAGTATCTATTCTTTGAACTTTAAGTTGATTTTTTTGTGACAAGTAATATAAAATTTTGTAGTTTTATATGTTAAAGTCTTTCTCAAATAGCTATTGTTGTCAATCGTGTGGTGATTTGTATTCTTGTGGAGATGAATCATTTGTGAAAGCTTTGCATTATCTTATTACAGTTTAAAATCTTGTTTAATCATTTGGTTGATTATTGTTGTTAGATTTGAATAGTTTTTTATCCTGCATATTCTCTTCATTTTTATGAATTGATTGTTTAGATCTTTTTAGTATTTTCTAGAAAAATACTTGTATGAATTTTCTTTAGGGCAGAATTCACCCAAGATCAAGGAGCTCAAACACAAGTACAGAATAGACTAAAGTATGATCAAAATAACAATGAAGTATTCAATTCAATGTAAAAGTACACTAGGAGTGCCTGTATATAAAGGCCTCTAAGATGCATCTAGAATGCCTAGGAATCTACATACTAATAAGTCATACAACAAGGCACATGTCCACTAGATATGGGTTATCCTCCATTAAGGACAAAAGTAAGTGCGATGATGAGAAGTTAAACCTACAAAGGTGTAGTATGCAAAATAATGTTGTAGACACCATGTGTTGATTTTGAGTTGCGTACTTCTATGTTGTCAACATGACAACTCATTAAAGTACACAAAATCCTAAGTGTCAACCTAATAAATAATAAAATAATGCATTAACCTAAGTAAACTTAAGTAAAGTGTAAATAGTGAATACTTATTTACACCAACAATACTCATTGGGAAGGTTTTCTCTCAAAAGAGGAATTAACGAATATCTTTTCAAAATGGTAGTTGTACCTATTAGTATTTCAAAGAAATACTAATTAGAGAATTCCTTGCACCTTTATGGAAATTTGGTCAGTTGTTTTATCAATAATTTCCCTCTTTATGGTTTAAAATCAAGGGAAAAATTGTTAACAAACATTTTTTTGGTGACTTTACTATGGAGTGAAAAGGAAGAATCACATTCTCTAAAGTTTTTAATGAATTCTATGGTTTTGGAAAATGCTTATTCCTAACCACAATTAGTTTCCTATTCTACAACCAAATCTAGTCTTTCTAGATACATAGGAAGATATTATTTATGATCTTAATGCTTGTGCTTGGGTTGATCAAGTCAACAATCAACAATACCTCCAAGTGCAACTGGTACTAAAAAGAGAAGAAGAAATAGTAGAAAGGATTAGAGAGATTACAGTAGCTCGAGAAGAAGAAGTTGTAGCAAGATTTTCTTGCGTAAATAATTGATTTGATTAAGTTGTAGTATTTTCTTGTGACCCTGGTGAAGAAGAGGTATAATCAGACTGACAGATTCTTAGGTCTAGTGGATGAAGATTTTGAAGACCTAACAAGAATTGACTTTAAGCCTCACCTTTCTGTGAGAAGAAAGAAAACTAAAACAACTAGTAGACCATCATCCCCTAATAAAGGCGATAACCAATCATCTTTTTTCTAGTCCTTGATTGTCCCTAGAACCTTGATCCCCTCCACTATTTATATCCTCCCTTTTAATATCAGATTACCAAGAATGGATCTCAATTAGCCTTGGGGTGCCATTGTAGGCCCTCTACATCTAGCAAGTAATATGGGAAGATTTCCTAAAGGATCCTAAGAAGTGCTTTGTAGATTCAGTGGGGATGTAAAGAAGTCACCTAAAGAGCATCTAAATTCTTTCAATATCGCATGTGGTGTATTGACAATAGCAACCAAGGATGTCACTATAAGATTATTCATCCAAACCTTGATAGACTTAGCAACTGATTAGTTTCACCACTTACCCAATGCATCCATCACATCTTGGGATACCATAAAAATGCCTTTGAAGTTAGGTTTAAGTCAATTGATGATGCTAATTCCTTGTTTATGCAACTAAGCCAGATAAAAAAGGAGATACATATACCCATGTATGAATTCGTGACCAAATTCAATAAAGCCTTGCATTAAATACCTAATGCTAGAAGATCCAATGATGAGAACCAGAAAGGTTTCTTTTTGAATGTCATACCCCCAGATGTTGATTTTCTAATGAAAAGAGTGAATCCCACAACACTTGGAGCATCCCAAACTCTCACCGTAGAGTTAGAAGATGATCTGATTACAATGTCTTCTTCCTCAAATGATTCAATAATCCAAAAGTAGGAAAATGATCTAATAGATGTAAAGAAGCACTTCCCAAAAGCTTCATTTTCTTATCAAGACATCCCATGAAGATTTCCTAATCAAAGTGCTCCTAATCAAGGGAAACAATAAAGCCTTCCCCCTAGTCAACAAAGACTTTGAATTGAGCCTCCCCCTGGTAGAAGAAACATGTGTATTTTTTATCTTACTAGTGATCATGAAGGGGCCACGTGTCCTAAGAATGTGAGGCATTAACAACTAGAAGTAGAAAAGGAATAAGTAATGAATTGATAATAGAGGAATATTCTTCTAAAGGACCTTGCAACTCCATAAATTACTACCTCGAGTATGAGTCTAACTCAAATAGAGACAGTGACATCCTTTTAACTTTAGAAGAACCTTCATGTTCAATCTTGAGTAGATCACAGTGGGGAGAAAAAGTTAATCCTCCATACAAGAACACTGTGGTACCTACTTAGGCAAAAGATTTCAAAGCTAGAGCAGAAGGTAGGAATAAAACACCACAAGCTCAGTATTCTCCAACTCAAATTCTAAAAAGGTATGTTCCTGACTCACTTTTTTGATATTGTAGAGTTTTGGAAAACATCTAGAATTCAAATTTCTCCTATTGAATATTTGAGGATGAACCCTAATGAACTCAAAAAATTAATTGACTACATCCATTAGCCTTCATTAGATGTTTCCACCAAGCAAGCAAATAGAGTGTCTTCTAGTGAAGAAATCAAAACCAAAAAGCTAGATCACCATAAAGAACAAATTCAACCCAAGAAAGTGAGCCTAGAGACATCTTATAGAGAAAAACTTGACCCCTTCTATGTATCTCTTTTCCTACATGGCTTCAAACTAAGCAATTGTATCATAGATTCAAGGGCATCAAACAATATAATGCCAGTAGTAGTAGGTAAAGCTCTTGACCTACCTCTAACCAAAACATTTGGCAGGTACCTCTAGTGGGCCAGATTAAAGATGCTCAAGTCTCTTTAGCAACTTTCCCTGAGAAGAGAATAAATCTCACCATCCTAGTAGCAAACATCCCTACTAGTTATGGCACGCTCCTTAGTAAAACTTCCTGTCAGGATTTGGGGGAGAGGTCAAAATGGATTGGTCACAAGAAATCATACCCATAGGAAAAGAAAAAGTAACTCTATTGCCTAAAGCCAAGCCCAAATATACATTTTTCTTGGCTGATGACCCTAAATCTTAGATCCTCTATCAAGAAACTAAATTTGCTAATTATTTGATTATGCCTAAAATTGTAGAAATAGGCATCGAGTTAGAAGATACTAATACACCTTGGGTCTTGGAGTTCGACAAAAGTTGTTGCTCAAGAGGGTTAGGGGTTGGCATAGTATTAATCTCTCCTTTGGGAAAAAAATTCCCTTCCTCTTTCAAATGAGCTTTTGAAAACACAAATAATACAACAGAGTATGAGGCTATGTTTCTAGGATTAGAAGAAGCAAAGAGGAGGAATATAAAATTCCTCAAAGCCAAAGGAGATGCTGAGCTAATACTAAAGCAAGTGAAGAAATTGTTCTCAGTGAAAAATGGAAGATTAAGGCACTATAGAAATTGGGTATGGGATGAGCTTGAATGGTTTGATGCTTTCTCTATCGAATCAATACCCAAAGAGCTCAACACAAGAGCATATTCCTTAGCAGTGCCATCTTCCTTATTGATTCCTCATCTTGAATTTATGACTGATAAATACACTATAGAGATCATATATAGGTTGAGTGTGCCTAAAAATAACAATTCATGGTAGGTATTTAGAGATGATGCCCATATCAACACTTTCCTACAAAGCACAAAAAAAATTTGCCACTAATAATTTTGAAGGCTTAGAATCAGAATATCATGAGTTCTACCTCGATGCCACTACCAAAGAGATGGAAGGTATCATTCAACTCAAGGGTAATGTGATACCTAAAGGACTAATTGAACTTGAGAAGCTCTTTGATAGGTGAGATGTTTATTCAACTCAAACTTCAACTTCTAGAGATATTAAAAATGGTGACTGCAAGAAAATCAATCTAAGCAATGAAGACAATCCAAAGATGGCATATTTGTGGATTTACTATGATGGAGATGAGAAAACACAATTCACCAAGTTACTAAAAGAATACAAAGATGTATTCACGTGGTCTTATGAAGACCCAAAAACTTTCAGAGGAGGGCAATTCAAACACAACATCACTTTGAAACCAGGCACTTCACCTTTCAAATAGAAATTAAGAACCTACAATCCAAAAGTGGCAGATGTGATTTTTAAAGAAATTGATAAAATTCTTAAAGCACACATTATCTTCCCAATACATCACTCAACCTAGGTGGCTAATATAGTGCCTGTCAAGAAGAAAAGTGGAGAGATAAGAATCTGCGTGGACTTCAGGAACATGAATCAAGCAAGCTTGAAGGACAACTTTGCCTTACCCATTATGGACTAGAGTCTTCAAATAGTTCTTGGCTCAAAAATGATGTCGTGCCTTAAAAGATTCTTTGGTTATAATCAAATAGGATTTGTTGACTATGACCAACACAAAATGGTGTTCACAACCCCTTGGGGCACTTTTTCTTATTGGAGAATGCCTTTTGGACTGATAAATGCTAGTGCAACCTTCCAATGGGCAATGAATTCAACCTTTAGACATCTCCTTGACAAAAGAATCATAGTCTATCTTGATGATATGACTATCTTTTCTAGAAGGAAAAAGAAGCATCCAAAAGATCTAAAAAAGTACTACAAAGGTGGAGAGAACACAAAATTTCATTGAATCCCAAGAAGTCTATCTTCTGTGTGACTAAAGGGAAACTGTTAAGGCATATAGTTTCAAAAAAGGGGATCAAAATTGATCTATAAAGAGTAAAAGCTATACAACAATTATCCCTCCTAGTAAATTGCAATGGCATCAAACCTTTCTTCAATCAAGTAAAATTACTCAAGAAATTTGTACCTAATTTTGCTATGATGACCAAACTAATGGCAAAGCTATTAAGTGAGAAATAAAGTTTCAAATGGGATGACTTGGTGGTTAATTCATTTGAAGAAGTTAAAGAAGCCATTGCTAAAGCACTAGTTCTCATTCATGCTAACTTTAAATGAGATTTTGTGATGTATTGTTACACATTTGAACACACCATATCTGGTATTATTCAAAAAAAAAATGAGAAGAATGAAGAAGTTTCTATCTCTTTAATGAGTGTCCCCTTGAAGAAGCACAAGTTGCACTATTCACTTGATGAAAAACAAGATTTTACGGTTGTAAATGTTGTAAAATAGTTTTGGTATTATATCCTCCACTCAAATTTAGTGTTCTACATCCTAATCATAGTAGCCAAGAGCATCCTGACATAGCAGGATGTAGCCATGAATAACTAAGCCATGTGAGTGTCAAAAGTGTAAGAGTTTGATTTTGATATCACATCTACCAAATTCATCCAAGGTCAAGGGCTTTGCAAGTTAATGGTGGAGAATAAAGAAGAAGAGACCTATCATAATTGCATGTTAGTAGGGTTAAAAGATGAGTGGTTTTCAGATATAGCATACTTTTTGACATATGGACACGACCCATGACACTTGAAAGGAAAAGATTAGAGGAGTCTTCAACTTAGAGTAGAAAAATTTGTGATTGTTGATGATATTCTATATAAGAAAGGTCTAGATGAGATGTTCCTTAGATGTGTAGATATTTATTAACAAGAGAGTTTTCTCTAGCCCTTCCATAGTGAAGCATGCGGCAAACATTTTTCTTCCAGAGTAAGAACTTTTAAAATCTTGAGGAGTGGGTACTATTGGCTAGGTATGTTTAAGTCTACTTATAAATGGGTAAATGACTGTGAGAAATGCAAGTTGTTCACTAGTAAACCATAATTAGCTACCCTCCCTTTAAATCCAGTAGTCATCAAAGAACCTTTCCAACAATGGGGATTATATTTTATCGATCCCATCAACCCAAATTCTAGTATCAGTCACACCCATATACTCACCACCAGAGACTACTTTACCAAATTGGTAGAAGTAGTGTCAGTAAAAGAAACATCACAAGTGGTATGCAAGTTCTTAACTGAGAATATTTTGACTCATTTTGGTGTGCTAGTCAAGGTAGTGACTGATAATGCCCAAAATTTCTCATCTTTAGAGATTCATCTTTTCTACTATAATCACGGGATACGCTTGTCACATGCCTCTAATTATTTTCCATAAGGAAATGGGCAAGAAAAGTCCACGAACAAAAATTTCGTTAATATCATGAAAATACTAGTGGTCAAAAAAGGAAGGGACTGGCACAAAAGGCTTTATGAAGCACTATGGGAAGATTTAACTTCTCCCAAAAGAGTCATTGGTATATCTCCTTTTGAGCTAACTTATGGAGTAGAAGTGCATTTGTCACTCCCTTTGGAATTACCCGCCCTAAATCTACAGAAAGTGATAGAAGGTGAAGTGTTCACTAGTTTTCTTGAAAAGAAGATACTTTATCTGCAAAAGATTGAAGAGGAAAGAAGGGATCTAGTAGACCACATTATAGAACACTAGGCCAAAGTGAAGAATCTTTTTGACCAAAGAAAAAGGCCTAGAAAGTTCATGGAAGGAGACAAAGTACTATTGTGGAATAAAAGGAGGGAACCCAGAGGAGCACACAAAAAATTTGAAAGTTTGTGGAAGGGACCATTTCTGATTTCTCAGGAGTTGAGATCCAATGCTTTTAGGTTGAAATATTTCAATGGTGATCATCTACCCATGTCCTATAATGGGAAAGATCTTAATTGTTCCATCTTTAGTTTCAGTGTTGTCCACATTGTAAATAACCATTTTCCCCTGCTTGTTTCCCTTTTTCTTTTCCTATTCTGTCTTTCCTATTTTAGAGACCCTTTTCCATTAAAGTCAGTTCAAAAGGCTATTCTGCAAAGCTAGTGATTGTAAGTTCCTAATCATCCTTTGGAGTCTTAGTCCCCAGTTGGAGCCGATTATTACCCTCATGTTTGTCTTGCAACTATTATTGCTGATATCCAAATTTTACCAAGTCAAATTTGAACTTGATCCCTTACCCCTTATTTCAACCTCAAGTTCAAGCTGGTATTATTTGCAAAAGTGCAAAAAGCTAAGACCTTCTTTTACTTTTCCCGTCAACCCAAACATGTCTTGTGCAAAGTCAAAGTTGAAGCATAAGTTGAAACAAGAAAGTTTCATTTCAACTTCAACTTCAATTTCCCTTTTTTCTAACAATTTTCTCTTGTTTTCTTCTATAGGGATTTGTTAGGTAAACAAACACAATTTCTCTAAAAAGGTGGGCCCACATTCTCTTAGGAAGCTATGATTTAAAAGGAAATAAATGTAACAACTAAGAAGCATGAGTCAAAGTACAAGTTATTTTTGAAAAAGATGGTAATGATCATTTGACATCATTAGGAGTATTTATTTAATAGGGATAATTAACTAAGAGTAGCTAAGAGGTCTTGTCAAGTAAATAAACATGTTGATATTAATGTTTTCGAACACTCCATATCTATCCATGATTTCCCAAAATCTCACTCCTTAAATTCTCTCCTTTTCTAGTTCATTTGTTTATCTTACCTTATTGGAGCCCAAAAAATCAAGCTAATAAGAACACAATTGGAGTGCTAGGCTTTACAGAAATTGGTGAGTGTGTAAAATGGCCTTCTCTATGTATTTTCATTTTTCTTGTTCTTGGTTTTTGTTAAGTTTCTTTTCAGCATTTATTCTCCCAGTCTTCTGTTAAAGCAATCATGACTCTTTTTCAGCCTAAGCTTCCTAAGCCTAAAAAACCCTACTTATTGAGCTCCTTATTTGAGATTTTGGACACCTTCCTGGTCAATGTGGATTTAGCCATGGTGGTTGAAAGAATTAAGAATGCATAGGGGAGACCCATATACCATAAACTTTCTCGTAGTGGGTTGGTAGAAGCTGCAACATTCCCATTCGCCATAGGATGCCCAGAATTGATTATTGAGTGTGTGAACCATTATGACCCCCTTACTAGGTGTATCAAGAAAGTCACAAGAAAAGTTTTGCAAAAAGTTGATAGGGTTATAGTAATCTCATCCTTAAAGATTCCTCATAAAGAACCTTATGAGTTATGGACATTTGAAGAAGCTGAGCATTTGTATGGAGAAAATAAGAAGAATTATGACTCTATTATGGCATAGACCTAGCTTTTAAAGCCAACATTAAGAGGCTCAAGGTTACCCAAGCCGCTAACCATTGAGCATATTGTCAAGGAAATTTTTGGCATAGTGTTTATGCACAATAGAATAAAAGGGAATAAGCATGCTTTTCACTAGGAGGATTGGACGTACTTGTTCATCTAGGAAATTGTTGAAGAGAAATTCATTGACTAGGCAGATTTGATAGTTGAAGGGCTATACAGAGGCCTTCTAGGTTTGAATAACTTTGGCCCATTCTTCATGTCCTCCTTTTTGGTTTACATCCTAGCTATGTCTAAAGAATGGGAAGGTCTCCCACATGATCCTTGGACAGATGACATGACTATTTACCAATACTATAGAAACCTGAAGGCTAGGGAACATTAAAGGAATTCTGGAGAATTAATGATGTGTTTCTAGGGAAATTGGTTTTCGAGCTTTAGGGTCAAGAAAATTGTAGGTCATCTGATGAAGTTGTACAAGCTATTAAAGTTTACAATTGTTATTATATCCAATTTCTTAGATTCATTTATCTCATAGCTGGAGGCTTCATTGGTGAACCTTTTAAATTGCCATGCTATTGCCTAGATAATGTCATCCTATCAGAAATATGTAGGTAGCTCACCAATGTTATGGATTTTTCTGAGAACATTAAGAAAACTTTTTCTTTTCTATTTCCTATAGAGATTGGCCACTACAGATGCCCCAATGTCAAATAGGCTATGTTGACAAAGTCAACAATGTCCAATCTATGCCTCAAGCCCTACTTTGCTAGAAAAGACTTTGATTATATGAGTTTCACCAAAGAAAACCTCAAACATGCATCCTCTCTTAGGCATGTTGCTCATGACGTAGAGGATTACTGGGCCAATTGCTCTGACAAATTTGAAGGAAGATATTATGGTCAAGAATGATTGTAGGCCAAGTACAAACATTCAAAATTAGTCTTAACACCAATGGGGTAGAAGAAGAAAATAGTAAAGAGGTGGTTCATCCACTGTATATTGAGAAAATTGAGTGTTTCTCTATCCCTAAACTAGATTAGAATAAAAGACAAGAAGATGATTTATATTCTTAGATGACAGGTGTATTGAATAGGATAGAGAGTTGGTTGAAAGGAAAAATAAATCAAGTGTCTACTCAAAAAATCCCAAAAAAGAAATCAAAAGTTGGACAAAAGAAGCCTTCCAAAGAGCTAACTATCTCCTGTAGCTATAACATTGATGATTCTATTGCAGGGAAAAATGAAGTTGATGCTAAAGTGTTTGTTCCTCAAGTTCAAATTCAAGTTCAACCTAAGGTAGTGATCACTAAAAGAACTACTCACTTGAATACCAAAGGCAAAAAGGTCATGCAAACTAGAAGTGGAAGCAGAATCACAAAATACTTGGATTCTCTAGAAGCTGAGATAGTAACATAGCAGATCCATGGCCCTAATATTTCTGACACAACAGAAGACTAGGATAAAATACCTAAAGAAGGAAGTGCACAATTGATACATTGGCTCTAATTGATACCACTACCACACTTGGAAAGGAAAATGTAACACCCAAATGGTTAGAAAATTATGTAGGGAAGAAGCAAAGTATGGTACCCCTCTCCATGCCAATGGATGATCTGGTAAGTAAATATTTTGGAAAATGTTCTAAAGAAAAGAAAGCAAAAATAGAGTCTCAAATTGACTTCAACAAGAGCACAAGGTGATGGTCAAAAGAAATCACCAAATCTCCCCAAGATAAGCTCCAAGAAGATCTAAAACCTCAAAATTATCAAGTATCTAAAGTAGACCTAGGAAAGGGTACTAGAATACAAGATATGAAAATATTTGAGGCCTCTAACAAAAGTATTGTTGATCGGGTGTGCAAAGATGCCAAGGAAAAATAGGACATGAAAGAAGCTATGAGGAATATGGCCCAGTACATTAATGTCATTCCACATCCAGAACCAAAGCCAATAATTGAGATTTCCACCATTGTTGACATTAAATCTCTAGCCAACTAACAAGTTTTAGATAATCTATAGAAGTGCAAAGATATTACAAGGACATTTGAAGAATGGATCCAATTTGTGCAAGATGAAAGAATAAAATAGGTGAATCTTTTGAGTGAAACTCGAAAAGAGACTTCTATTATTGTTAGGAAGGTTGAATCAAACATCGAAGAATATGAGAAAGAGAGAGGTAATTGGGTGAGAGAAGTATTGTGGATTGGAGAAATACAAGAGTATGGCCTACAAAAGATTCTCTCCAAGTACCTTGTGGCTGATCTGGATGATAAAACTCTCTATGTTATCAAAGAATGTATCGAATGGAGAAATGAGGTGATTATGCAAGGGATAGATGAAATCAATGAAATATTGTCTAGGCTTAAGGTTATAGATGACATAATCCTTGGAGACCAAAAGTGGTTCCATAAAAATTGTGCAGGAGAGGATAAAGACTCGATTCCCCCCATAGAAGATATTGTCAGACAGATAGAAGAGATGTCTAGAGGCACAGGGGAAGAAAATGCGTGCAAGACAAGATTTTTCCAACATAGCACATGTTGAGGCCATGCTAATAATCACCCAAAAGCACCTAAAGAGATGCACAAAGAAAAAATCCTGAAGTTGAAGAAGGAGAAAGAAGTTTAGAAATAGAAGATTGCTTATCTCGGCCTACCTCATCAATTAGTTATCTCATACTTTACTACTGCATACAAAAGCTAGAAAGCCAGAAAGATTTTTGCTGGCATAGAAAAAGTTTCGTGACACCTGGAGTCTTCTAGTTGGATACTTGTTATCTTTTAATTTCTCTGCTTTATCTTATTTCAATCAGTTAGAATGGTTAGATAACCAAAAAAAATCTACTCCTGGTGGGGTAATTTTGGATTTAGTTATCCATCCCTGGGGAGCTTATATATGTAATAACTAACTTCTATAAAGGGTCAACTCTTGATAGAGATACGAAACCAAAACTATTTTTGATTAAGTATATGTGCTTAGAACTTTAAGTGGATTTTTTTGTGATAAGTAATATAAAATTTTACAGTTTTATATGTTAAAGTCTTTCTAGAATAGGTATTGTTTTCTATTCTATGGTGATTTGTGTTGTTGTGGAGATGCATCATTTGTGAAAGCTTTTCATTATCTTATTACAATTTAAAATCTTGTTTTGAGGTTGCTTTTCAATGGTGAACTCTAAACTTCATTCTTATCATATCCCTCTTATATACCCAAAACTTTACCTCTTATTGAAAGAAGTTACTTAATTCCTTGAACTAAATACAATCAACAGGAGATATACAATTATTTGAATTATAATAAATAGAAATAAAATTGCTCATTTTAATCTCAAAATGATAGATATGCAAGAAAGGAGACAAAACTCAAATACACAGATATGCATAAATTCTCTCTTGTGTTAATTTCCTTTCAAAATACATACAACACTAGATATAGACTCACAATATAACTCAAAAATTGGCCATTTGATCATCCATATTCATTATTCTCTCAAGTTCACAAAATTGAGCACATTCATACAATAACAAAGACTGGACGAACTGTAAAATAACATAAACTAAAAAATGTATAGACTTTCGACCTTAACTCCTCATCTTGGAAATCTTTAAATAGGATTGCAACAAGATACAAATGGGAGGAGGGCCCATGTCATCACCTTAATGGAAAAGAGAAAGGCAAGACATAAACAAAAAGATAATAAAAAACATTCTCTTGTGCTTGTTCCAAAATTAGGAGTGTAGTTGAAAAGTCAACAGGTGGCACTTTACTGCAGCAGCTTTATCTTCACTCTACTTTGTCTTCTTCTACCATCTGCTTCCTCAAAAGTTTCAAAATTTGATATGCCTATTTATGATAGTTTTATCCTTTTGATAAAGTGATTAGTGTATCTAATCTTATCTTTTAATCTCTTATGTGTCTTTAACCTTAATAATGTTTTAGCTGCTTCCTACCGATAAGGCCTTTATTTCTCCCACCATTTCCCACACATAGATCTCTCACTTGGTGGGCCATTCTGTAGTTTTGACCTCCTCTAGGTCTCTAGTGGATTTAGTCCACCTGGCATCTATAATTGCTTTAGACTCAAAAAAAACTTTTTTAAGTCTATCTCTTCTTTGCACAAGGAGTCAATCAATTTATTATATAGGGTATTAGAGCTATCTTCAAAAATTGTCACAGTGGCCTCCTGAGTCAAAATGACACCAAAGGAATTAGACCATTTCTACCAATCCCTCACTATACTAGTGGCATCCAAAATTGGTGGTATACAGGGTTGTAATCCTTGAGATAAAACTTTTAGTTTACCTTGTATGAATTGTAGTTTACTAGTGAAGAAGCTAATTAATTCTTTGACTACCTCTAAGCTTTCCTTCATTGTGGTTATCTTATCAGGAAAATCTAGATTTTTAGCCATCAATACAATAAGCCTCCCTAAAAATTGTCTATATGGCCCTCACAAATTAAATGTGGGTGATAGCCATGAAAGTGCCTCATTGTAAAATTTTGTGGCACTTTGTAAAGGAATATAACAATTGTGAACCTGTTGTGATATATTCTTTAGATTCTCAACCCTATAGCTCATCAAAATTTTAAGGATAGTAGTCCTTACCTCATATCCTTGCTGATTTGGTGGAGCATCAATTCTCATTCTACTAAGTTATGTTGTATCTTTTGCCTCTAAACCATTTGTTTGTATTGGGGCCTCAGTTGTGTCCTTGGCTGGTTTCTCCTAATCTTTCTACTCTTGTCTCTTTGTTGTAGCAACCACCTACTCTACATTTAAAAGTTTCTCTTTGAGAGATGCAACTTCAGCCTCTAATTCTTGGACCTTAGCCTCAAGCTCTTCAATTTTCTCTTTGTATGCATGGATTCTCCTAAGCTCATCCTCAAAGCTTCCTCACATCAATGTAATCATGTATGGACTTGGCAAGCTTGGTCTCTATCTCTTCTACTTTAGCCTCATTCATTAATGAGTAATGCTTCATGGCCTTTGATATTTTTGTACTAGAGGTGCCTTGTAAAGTCCACACAATCATGTTACCATGTTCTATGCTTTGTACATCCATCATCTTTGGTTTATTTATGATGGATCCATGCTCCAAACTACCATAGATTTTGTATCTATGTTGACTCTAGTTCCCCTCTACAATCCATCAACACAAAATGCCTCATATGAGATGGCATTCTCCTATCTCCTTATTTGATCAAGCATAAATGCTTGCTCAAAATCCCATCTGGGTACTAACAACATACCACTCCTCTGCACAAGGTCTCTTGCCTCTTCTAGAGTCATGATCTCACTCTCAATATCATAAGCCTGTAGGTTCTCAACCAGTTCTAGCTTCTACTCATCTAATTCTCCTGACTTCATCTTCAGCACCAAATCACTTTGTTTTACCTTATACAAAAAGGTCTTGAACTCAACCGATTTGATGAATTCATCATCCTCTATGAATTGTTGGGTTTGAATGATCCTATCATCCAGTCTTACTACTACTATTTCCAATTTTGTGAGTGTGTTCTCAACTGCATTAATTCTATCCTAGAGATAGCTTTGCCTTAAGTTAGAAAAATACTGACTATTGCTTGGTAAAATTTGTAGGGTCCTTTGTTTCACCTCTAGAGGGATATGGACCACTTTCTATTTCTTATTCCCTTTTGTGACCCATGATGCCTCAGGATCATCATCTTCCACTATTTCTAGAGTCACATTAGGTTCAAGGTTGTCTGGGCACACCCTCTCTTCTTCTCCCATAGGTCCCTCTGGCATTTTGGCCATGATTTCAGCATGGTCAGTGACCATCTTCCTAATCCTCTTAAGATAGGGGATATCTAAATAAAATCCCTTGAAATTGGGATCGATTCTCTTCATCTCCCCCTCTACTCTTAGAACATCATCCAACTTTGCCAGTTTGTCAGCTACCTCACCCTCAACAACTATATTTTGAATAAAATTTTCATGTGGTAACTCCTTGGTACTTGGAAACCCATAATTCCTAATTTCTTTAAGGGTTCCCTTCATCCAATTTTTAGGATCATACATCCTATAGGGACCAATCGACAAGTTGTGGTGGTGGAACAAAGAATGGATTTGATCAAGGGCCTTTTTTCCAATTGAAAAGACCCCCACCTTGAAACATCTACATAAGAAAGTGCCTTTATGCACTTTAGACCCTAGATACTCCCTATTTACCATAAAAAACTACCATATGAATTCCATTATACCCAACCTAGGGGGAATAAACTTTGGTAATATGTGGGGTGGCTGGGGACAACCATAGACTCTCATCAAAGGAAAAGTTGGAAATAAGAAAATATCCCCCCAATTATGGTCTAACCTTTTACCCTTAGGAAGTAGGGATGGTCTCAATAGACTTTTCAAAATCTAAAGTGCCCTAAAATAACCTGGATCTAACATTCTCATTATCACAATACTAATATAATTAAAGAATGAAATAGAATCAGAAAAATGATCATTATTATCCCATACCCATGTCCACAACTGAACTGGTAGCTCTCCATTTGCATCAATGGTATGATCAATGAAATAAGAGCTCACATACCCCACATTCTTGTAGAGAATCAGGTGCATCAATAGTGAATCATGATGGAACTTGAAATCTTTTAACTCTCCACTCTGAGCCAGGGCAATATTTTCCTTCATTACCTCCAAAATGTATTCAACATAATCATACTCCTCCCCATAGTAGGAGTCTAGCACATCTGTGGCAATAATAAATTTAGCTCCATATACCATGTCTGATCCATCTTTGTCAACCACCTTGTGGATACCATTTTTTTTTTTACAAAGTAATTTTGAAACTTGTCTAAAGACATCATTTTTTCCACCTTCTTAGGATAATCACCCACACTCTTTAAAAACATAGGGATATGCGACAGCAAAAACTTCCCAGTGTAGGCCTTGGTATTTTTCTCAAATTTCTTCTACAAATCCTCCAAATCTATAGGTTGTCTCATAGCTCCATCCAATCCAAAAGCTTCAATAAATGAAGCACGATCAAGTGTACATAGGATAGTTCCATCTCTCCTATGGAAGGATTTGGTGGCCGGATTGTATGATCGAATTAGGGCCTTCGCCAAGTCTACATCCACAAGGACCTCTAGAAAGATCAACTTTTTCAGGTTCTTCTTCCATGGATAACACATCAGGATCTTCTTCTCCCTATAATGATAAAAATATTTGAATAGCTAAGAACCCATGACCCTAGGGCATATACCATCTTTTCATAGAGCATATGGGTTGACAAAAGCATGGTTGTCTACAACATTAGCCTTTGAAGAACCCAAACAATGCTTAATCCATTCTTTGATAAACCTATTAGGTTTTCTTTGTCACAGTTTCCCTCCCTTAGAAGTTGAAGTTTATACCACTTCCATTTATGACACTTGAATTTCTTCTACCTCCTTGTCAAACATCTTGAAAGAATGTTGGAAAACACTATATGAACTTCGCTCTCAAGCACTGAAAACAATTATCTGTATGTACTAAAAACTGTGCAACTACTCAAAAACTCTTCTTTTGCAAATGGTAAATTGTAATTAATTGATAGGATATCTTTATATCTTGATGTATATTATCAATTTTCATCTTCGCATTGACTCTTAGCATGCTCAAGCCATAAAATCAGCTTGTTCTGTCACCTTAGGGGAGCATTGTCATTATTATCTAATGTTGCACTTTATGTTCATTGCTTAAATATCATTGGTCAAGAACCCTTTGTCATTTCCAGCTTAGAAAATGGAAAACAAAATTTCAACTTAAGATTTACGATCCTATGATTGACCCTCGAGTCAAAACCCTCATAATATCTCAAGCAAGGAAGAAATGCCCTTCGATCTTATGATCACCTAAAATCAAAAACCCTTATCACACTACCATAAGGCTTGGAGAAAGTCTCTACGATCTCACAATATACTAGCTACCATGGCATCAGAGCTTTCCTTTAAAATATTTATTGTCTCATGACAAGTAGTTTATGTTGCATAGTGTAACATGTTATCTTATCTTTCTTTGGCTTATGATCCTATGATTAGGTTCAACTGACTACTTTGTGACTTCGACAGTCATCTTCTTTACCCCTACGATGCTACAAGAGACTATTACCTCCCTTTATAGTAACATTGTTGTCCTCAATTTTTACTTCTAAGATTTCCCAATGCATTTTCTGTCATAGCATTGCAACACCCTTCTACTACTCTTAAGATTTTATGGGACATTGATTGTCACAAAATTGTAGAATTGAATCTGTGATATCGCAGACATATGTAAAGATATTTTTGGTCCCACTGGCTTGACGTGGCATCCACCTTGTATACTTTGCATCATCTGACCTATTGGCTCTTGATTTAAATGTTTTGAAAGTAACCAAGAAACCAAACCAATACATCTAAGGTTAGTGAATTCCTATAATGGATGCACTTGATTGTAGTCATGGGCCAACTATAAGGATAAATCCTTCTTCATCTTCAAGCTCTATAAGACCTAGGTGGGTGGAGCTCAGATTCTCTATATGGTACCAGTGTCAAGGCATATAACTAAATCTCTAAAATATTTAAAATCCCTCAATCTTCTATGTTTATGCAAGCATTCATGGGTGAAATAGCTAATGACAAAGCACATCAACCTAATAAACCAAGTGAGGAAAACCTTTTAATTCTTAAACATAAAGGGAAAGATTTTCAATTGATAATTTGGATCTCAGCATAATTTGGGTATGCAATAGCAGAGGACATGCAATATCCATGCTGACTAGTTCCTTATCCATTGGGCATCAATAGAACCTTAATATATAGATGGATACCTAAAGTATACTCATATATTTAGATATTTGATCTATCTATTTGAATTTTAGATAGACATCATTCTTCATAAAAACTCTCATACTTATGGTAATATCCTTTTGGTGTAACTTACAACCTTATTAGTATAAACAAGCATTTACATGGATCTTTGTTCCACTAGAAAATTTATCCAGACATACAACTTTACAGGACTACAAATGAGTTCAAGCTCTTAGTTCTCAAACACAAAACATTACAAATAATAGAAGAAGGAGATGAGAATCAAAATGAAACTAATAAGGTTAAGCTCTTGGATTAATTTCCTTAAAAACCAATACATCATCTGTATGCCAAAATTTAGTAGATACAAAATGAATGACTATATAATATGAATGCTTCCAAAAGAAATACACTACTATTGTTCATAACAGAAGAACACTAAGAAACATGGTATCACAACTATGAGAAAAATCTGAAAAAATTGGAACCAGACTGGTCTCACAATTCTCAAAAAATGTCCAAAGAATTGGAACCCTTACAAAGAGTAGAAAAGGAAGATATATAGGAGAGAGGATATTTTAGGAATTGCTATCTGAAACTGACATGTGTCCTCTTGAAATGTCTTCAATCTAAAGTTGCTAAAACTGAACTTCCTTCAACTACCTACCATCAAAAACCATAAATGATGGCAAAATATCTGATATATCCCCTTTTAATCTACAAAATATCTCATGGAGAAAATATCAAGAATTCATCATAAACTGTATTGAAACTTCAAAATCTGATCTTTGCTTGTCACTTCTGCTTTTGCTGTGAAGTTTAAATGTATTATTGCCAAAAAGAAAACTTTGCAACCTAATGCAATTAAAACCATCAAATCTTCCTAAAAGTTGTTGAAGAAGTTATACATGTTGAAATCATGGCTATCTTTGATATCACTTTCATCTGAAAACATAAATTCAGTATTTTCACTAAGAGGCCCTCGGAAACACAAATCTTTCTGTAGCCACTCATGGTTAACACCTACACAAAATCTGAATGCAAAAATGGAGAGCTTGTTCTTTGTTGATTTCGTCAATATATTACACTGCCAATTTCTAATCAAATTCATGCCTGTGTGACTGAATTGAAAAACTGGCTCCCATGCCATGACTAGTCATAAGATTGAAAAATTTAAATGTTCATATAGTATAAACTATATGAAAACATTAAAATTATCAAATCTTCAAAAATTTGTATCTATGCATTTGAAAAAAAGTCTGAATTTTATTTTATTTTAACTATTTACCATTTCGCTTTTCCAAAGTGCCACTTGTCAAATTTCTATTAGCCATCATATCCAGCAGACCCCACATTTATCTTTATAACATTTGAGAATTACGAATTCATTGTATTATCTTACCATTGAAATCTTCTTTCTCTAATCATACGACAAAGTTAATTTTCATGGCATCGTATATGAAATTTTTTATTTCCACAACCTTACAAATTTTGTAGGATCGTGGGCCTTTTTCTCCCATCCTCTGATCCTATGGTGGGTTGTAATATCAAACAACTCAAGCATTAGTCTTTCGACCTCATGATGAGGTCCCTCAAGCTGCCACATGGCACTCCTTTTTTGGGTTAAAGGTCAAAATTTGACTGGCGTCGCTCATCTTGGCCACATGGGCCCCTCCACATAAGCTTCATGATGTCTTGAGTGTCCACTTGACACACTATTATCACTATAAGGATTTGCATGAAAAGACTCATAATGCACTTCCCACAACATGTATGGGATAATTCCCCTCTCACCTACATTGATTATAAAAAAACTCAAACCATGGGTACCCTGTTGTATTTTCTATCTTTAGGTTACCTTCCTTCAACACTGGGATCCCCCTTTAGGCTACGACTTCCATCTAAAGTGGATGCTCATGTTTTCCTTGTTGTCAATGTTCTTTGCTACTACAAAAACATGGAGCCTTCTCTTCTTGCCCATTGCGTGGACTGCCTTTTCTAAAACATGGGGACCCTGTTCAATGCCTGTGGTGCTCCTACAGATGCATGAACCTTCATTATGTTATGGCATCTATGTGAAAATGTGGATCATTTCCCTACAGATGCCATGGATTCCTTTTTTGTTGGTCAATGCAAATACATGGATGGCTCTCTCCCATGTGGACCCCTGTCACCATTAGATTGCCCCTGCTCTCAATAGCCTAGACATGGTTTCCTATACTACTATGACTTCATTTTAACTTATGCCTAGAGCTTTGTTCACTATTAATGTGCATGGTCTTCTCTCTCTTTGTCTATGGGCTTTCCTTGCCATAGAATACCCCTTGTGCCAGTTGTGGTCCTTGTGAAATACAATGCATGGAGCAAATAAAATTTAAAACCTCCTTCATGTCGTGCCTTGCTCTTTGACTAGCTATCACTTTTCCTTTCATGTGGCTTCCTCTTCTTTGGACATGGACTGCAGAAGGTGCCTCCCTTGTCTCCTTCCATTTCAAGATGCAACCTTTCACAATGATGCTCCCCTCCAACGTTGCACAATTTGTGTTTCATGTAACCCATGAAAATATGTGAAGCTGATCTTCAACATTTTTAGCATATGAACATATTTTTAAGAATCATGCACCAATATCCAAACTTGCCAATATATTTTTCAAATGTAATAGGGGTCAAATTGGCACCATTTGCTTCCAGTTGTGGAAAGCTCTGCTTCTCAAGTTAATACATCTTAGCAATCTAATTGCATAAGACAATTACAATGGTTTGTAAAAGACTACTCAAAAAGTATCCATTGTAATGAAAGTGATCTTCAAAAGGGATAAAGAAGGAAAAACCTCCCATAAAAGAAAAATAGATCCCCATATTCATACATATAATGCTTATTTGTTCATCAGAATGGAAATACAAACATCCATTCCAAGATATAACAATCTCCACTTCACCCCTAAATCCAAATAGCTGGGAGTATCAAATTGCTTTTTAAATCCTTGTACATTACTTCTACATACTCAGTGGATTCTGATTAAATGAAAAATGAAAATAGCATGCTGCTAATCTGATGGAACCAATCAGGCCCAAAAGCGGGTCTGGCTAAAAAAAAATTGTTTGCGAACAACTGATAATGCAAAGTGATCCATTGACCTTCTAAAACTATCTAAAATTCAATTTGAGTGTTGAATCATCACTTCAAACTCATTTTATCACTATTCTTTAAACTATGATTTGCTGACAGGAAGGCCTGATAATCGGCTTTAAAAACTGACATAAACACTTGGTTGGGCTCCAAAACTCTAGATATCTTCTCTCTCTGGCATATTCAATAGGCCTGCCAAATCTCATCACATTACTTCATCGCGGTCAAAATATATCAACCTCTGAACATGCCTACTTCAAATTACCTACAAATAAACATGTCAGAAAATCGGAGATTGCATTTGGTTTTGGCCTTGAAAACTGGGCAAACAGGCACTTGAAGTTTCAAAAACTGGGGCATTGGTAGATACTGACATAGAGAGTATGAATCTCCAATTTGAGCTCATGAAAAATGACTAGGCACATTTGCCAAGCACGCAAAGTGGGCTACTTGGATTTGCAAGATTGGAAATATCAGTAAAAAAAGTGTTTTTTGCAAATGGAAAGACCTTAAAAGAGTGTGCAGATGGATTCGTCAAAGTTTATAAACTGGCACACTTGAAGTATTTTTAGATTAGAATATAGGGGAGCAAACCATTTGATCTAGGAAATTATTAACTCAAATATATGACATCCCAAACAAGGCTATGGATCAATCTACATTCATGATTACTAGTAGAACTCTATAAATTGCAAATGGAATCACATTTGAAAACTGATCAAACGAATTCATCATAAGCTCAAATCTAGAGTGTAGCAAGTATCTAACCCCTAGAATATGATGTAAAAGGAAATTTCTTATTTGAGTCAACTGGTCAAAAGTTATAGCTTGTCAAACAGGGCTACCTGGAATTATGAACAAAATGCAAATGTATGAAAATAGTAAATTACCAACTTTGAGGGTTACAAAACCTAGTCAAATGGCTTTGAAATGACTTGAAACATAGAACAAAGGTTCTTTGGTATGCATACTAAACATCCTCAAAGTGGCGAGTTATGAATCTTAACCGAGTAAAAGATATTCAAAGGCAAATTGGGCTCCTGAACACTATTTCATATTTGGGAAAAAAATGTAGAACTGAAGACTACTCAAAATGGAACTTTGTAGAATGGCTCAAAATGTCATTTTATCATTATAGAACACATGGATACGCTAAATCAAGGGTGTTAGAAACATAAAACATCACTTAAGCATTAATACAACAGCCGAGTACTCAAGCAAGAAAAAGCATTCATAGGGGCTTAAAGTGACTTAAAATTTAGAATAAGCACTCAAAATGGAAATGCAATTTTGAGTGCCATCAGTGGCTTTGTCTGGGGATGCATGCCCCTTATGATAATGGAAATAATTTAGATATTTGACTGAAGAAGACCACTTAAAAACTTTCTCAAACAACTTGTTGAAAACAAGGAAACTAATCCAACTATACAAGATGGTGACCCTGGGGCACCGAAACTTCTCAAAGCTTCCTACCTCTGTCATATACCTGATTCTCATTAACATCTACTTGAGGTAAATTGAAAATTTGATTTACATCAATTTTATCACACACATTAGACCTTCTCATTAGCGGATTAGGTGAAACAAAACCATTTTCATAGTGCATATAAGAACTTGAATTACTTTCTTCATCTTTCTCAATATGAAATCGTGAATCAGCATGATCATAACTACTATCATCAAACTGAAATTAATCACCACTAACTTACTCATGGACATCTTCAATCCAAAACACAATTTTGATATTCTACTTCATTCAACAAGTTACATATGTCCAGAAAATGCAACTCACCTTGTATATCCAGGTGCAAAAGGTATGTAAAATCTAATCCCTACCTTTATGCAGTCATATGACTCATCATATCAGATTTACCACTCAATAAAAGCTCTTCACCCTAAAAAATTTGGTTAGTCACCAAGTCTGAACAACAATTCTAAAAATGTTGATCCAAAATTTGTTAATCACAATATTTGTCTTCATCTAATATACTATTAGAGGGAACCTTCAAATCATTAGATGTCTTATTATATGAATTGTCAGTAATAAAAGGGAAATTAGAATTAGTAACATTATTTTCAATGTTTTCGTCTTCATCCGAAGTATCAAAACATATTTCACTGCAATCAACAACACTAGAAAGAACTGGGATAGTAGCAAGCTTCTCTCTAATGACATCCCCTACATCTATCAAGTTGTCATGTGCATATACACTTGAGGTATTGTTATATGCACCTCCCAAGTTTGATAAAAATCTTTCAGATTCTGTATCTTTTTCCACATCAAACATTGGGGAAGTGACTTGACTAAATGAAGGAATGCAATGAGGGAAAAAATGAACTCACGAGCCAACACATCTAAAATCTCATTAGGCTCAAAAAGACTTCCTCATAAATCTTCTCTTGGCTCTGATCATTATCCAAATGAGATGAAGATCTCATAACAATAGTAACATTAATACAACAATCTGAAATATCAAAATCATTATAACACTCATTCTTGTCATAACAATCAACACCTCTACTATTGTAACAAACTTCCTCAAACTCATATTCACTATCACAAGACTCATTTTCAATTTCATATTCATCTTCTTTATGATGGTTACAACCCTCTGATTCATTAAAAGTTGAATCCATCTCTTCACACTCAGAAGATAGATTATCATTATTTATGGATTCGTTACATTCATGACTACCTTGACTTTCAACACATATATTATCATTATTAGGAGACATACTATGAACACTATCATTATCATCTTCCATCTTCCTAATGAATCTCTCAACCTGTAAAAGCTCTTGTAACCTTATAGGTGCTGGACAATTAACTGAATCAGGCACTATAACATCTAGCAAAACACTTGGTAGGGAAGATTCCTCTAGTCTAAAATACAAAGGCACCATACTAATTACTGATTTGAACTTTATATAAACTTGTAGAACATTTAGACCCTGAAGATTTTCCATTTTCCCTCTGACTATACTAACAATCATATTGTAGATTTTCTTATTCAACATAACAATATTACTAGCCACAAATTTTAGACTATCAAAGAATTTTAGACTAATCTCTGTAGACGCTTAAAATCGTCCCTAAACAGTATATTAATTAATTTTAATATTTCCGGTGACATTGTAATTAATTATTAATTAATTAATTATATTGCTCACATTCCTCTACTTATTTAATTAAACTAATTGATTAAATGAGTTCATTCTCCTAGGTATTTAAATTTAATTTAAATACTCCTAGCTCTAATGTGTTAAATTAATTTAACACATGATCCTCCATGTCTCCCCCTTTTTAAATAAATTTTATTTATTTAAACCCTCACATCCCATTAATTCCTCTAAACCCATCATTAAATTAAATCTCATTTAATTTAATCTTAAGCCTAACCTAGAGCTTAGCCTATAACCATCATTTTCATCCTCTTAAGCCTACTTCTTCTCTAATCCCACTTAATCATTCCTAATCATCTCCCTAATCCCCCTCATTAGCCTAAGAGTGTGCTCACACGTGTGAGATGACATGCCTACACACTCTTGTCTCCCACTCTTCTTCTCAAGTTTTCTCACACATGTGTGAGAAAATTTGGAATTCTTGACCATTTGCATGGCTTGCATGTCACCTTATGTGGCATCTACATGGATTCCACCTTACCAAGCCCTCCCTTAAGCCTATAAATAGAGGGCTTGTCTCAAGCATTTGCATCTCATTTTTATTGCATTGTTATCATGTTGGTTTGAGATTTGAGTTTGCATTCATAGTTTGAGCTTTCATGGTAGTTTGAGCTTGCATTAGTAGAGTTCTCATAGTGATTTTGTAAGTTCATGCTAATCATTTGGTAGCTGATTTAGTTTGCATCTTACATTGTTCATTTAGTTTTCTTCATGCATTTGCATTTCCATTCCATAGCTTACATTCTTAGTTAGTTTCCTTTATTGCATATCATCTTCATTCTTGAATGCTTTCAAGAATGGCTTTCTCCATAGCCATTTCTTGAACTGTTATCCATTCCACATAGCTTAGGATTTTAGTAGATTTTCATTCACATTTGCATTCACACTTGCACTCACACACTCAAGAGATTCATTTATTGTTGTGTTTGGGAGAGCACACCAAACATACCCCCATCTTAACACACCAAAAAGGCCTCTTATGGGTGCCTTTGTTGAGCTATAGAGGTGGCTAGAAGATTGGGTTTGTTAGCTTCTTAGAGTTGCAAAATCCAAGAAAGCATTAGTTAGTGTTTGTTCCTTTCATTTTGATGAATCTTTGATGCATTTTCAAGGTTTTTAGATAATGTTTGTTTGTTAACCCATGCTCCTAATAGGTCACATTTTCCAACACACAACCTCAGACCTGATGTCTGAATCCATCTTAAAATAAAATTTTCACCTCTTTCTTTAGTGCTAAAAATCACTGAATAGAGGTACTGATTTTTAACATTAAAATTTCATGAAAATAAAAATCATGACAAGTAAAATACCTTCAATGCTGATGTAAAAAATTTTCTCTACTGATTTTGACATTAGTGTTGACGTGATACTCTTTCACACACTAATGAAAACCTTGTAGAGCCACCACCTTCTTTAAAAGGACAAATAAATCACAATTGTGATTTACTTTCAAACATTCAAATTTTTTATAACAGCGAAAACAACAACATTGAACCTTAGTCAAGAAAACTTCTTTTCCAAAAAACTATCAAGAGCTTCAAATCTGTCCATACAATTGAAAGTCCTTCAACATTTAAACATGAAATCAACTAGGATATACTGGTATAGAGACAAAGTTGCCACTCATAAAAGAGAAATAAAACAAGATTTGTTACTTGACAAAATTTGAACCAAACTTTCAATGGTAAGAAAAACACAAATCATCAAACCACTCTTATAGATTTACAATCTTGAAAAACTGAGAACAAACCATGTTGTTCACCGTTGATTCTGAACACTACAACACTTTGAAAACACTTCTAGGATGAACTGATTGATGATGGAAACACTAGTGACAATACAATCTTTCTTCAACCTTCAAAGCTACTGCAGTCCTAAATCAAACATCACTGGGAGGCATGAAACTTTAGCATGACCTTATTATTGATAACAAACTTTACACATGCCTTTCTTGTAATTGTATTGAATCACCTTTTAGATTGCAATATTCCCCAGTGGAGTCACATTTTTTTGGCTCTTGATTTAAGAGTTTTGAAAATAACCAAGAAACTAGACCAATACATCTAACGCTAGAAAATTCTTATAATGGATGCACTTGACTGTAGTCTTGGGCCAACTATAAGGATAAATCCTTCTTCATCTTCAGGCTCTATAAGACCTAGGTGGGTGGACCTCTGATTATTTATATGGTACCAGTGTCTAGGCATATAACTGAATCTCTAAAACAAGTAAAATCCCTTAATCTTCTATGTTTATGCAAGCATTCATGGGTGAAATAGCTAATGACAAAGCACATCAACCTAATAAACCAAGTGAGGTAAAACCTTTTAATTCTTAAACATAAAGGGAAAGATTTTCAATTGATAATTTGGATCTCAACATAACCTAGGTATGCAACAGTAGAGGACATGCAATCTCCAAGCTAACCAGTCCCTTATCCATTGGTCATCAACAGAACCTTAACATACAGATGGATACCTGAAGTATACTCATATATTCAGATATCTAATCTATCTATTTGACTTGTAGATAGACATCATTCTTCATAAAAACTCTCATACTTATGGTAATATCCTTCTAGTGTAACCTGCAACCCTATCAGTATAAACAAGCATTTACATGGATCTTTGTTCCACTAACAAATTCATCCATGTTAGTGTAGTTTTTTATTTTTCCTATTTTGCTAGGTTTTTCCTAAACTTTTAATAATCTCGCTTAGGTTAATAAAGCATTTCTTATTAGGTGAATGGTTTGAGGTGTCACCTTCCTACATGTGAGCATCCGTGAGATATCTTGAGAAGATACTTTTCTATCTTTAGTCTGATAGATGGTTGCTCCTCATTGGTTGGTGTTGCCACCTCCTCCCTCTTCCTATTTGCATCTCTTATTTTTGCATCCTCTTAATGCTATTTTTCTTCTAGCATTTGCATTTCTCTCTTGGAGACTAACTCTTTGTTGTTATTTTGATTTTGTGTCATTTGCATTCATAGTTTAGATATTTATTCTTTGCACTAGTTTTCTAGGTTATTAATCTTTTCAAATTCTAACATGGTATCAAAGCTTTTCTACGTGCAAGAGTAGATTTTAGTTTCCTTATTTGAGAGATTCAGGGGGGGGCTAATAAATCTTATTGTAAATTTTTGAAAAACTCAGTATGCTCTTCTCTCGCATCTTCAGATGATCTTGAGAATCAGAAAAGTTTGACAAAAATATTTTTAATCTCTAAGTGATTGTAGCATTTCTAGTTGTTTCAACACATCCAACAGGCTTGAGAAAGTCAGATTTGTCTTTCATTTCACTGAGATCAAAGATTTTCACACAAGTTGCAAAATTGGGGTTTCAATCTCAAATCTAACAACCAACTTGCATATTTGGTATTTTCAATAAATATTGCAAGTTCCAGCATGCCATTTGTTAACTTAGGTAGCTGATTCAATCTTTTTATGACGTCTTTTGGTTGCTGGAGTCATTTTTTGATTGTTGGTGCCATTTTTTATTATTAAAGGCATCGGATTTACACTACAGCTACATCTTCTGTACATCAACAAGAGAAACATTTTTTGGGTTTTGTTCGCAGCCCCAGAAAACCATCTGGGTATCTTTTAGATTTTTCATGCAATCTATATATTTTGCAGAATCAAGCATGGAAAGCTACAGTCGTACCCCTCTCCATTGGCAGTTGCAAATTTGAATGTAGTTTTCAAATGTCTCAATCTTGCTCATATGGACTCCGATTTTGATAATTCTTGTTATGAGCTTGGCTATTGTTTTGTGCTCTATCCACTAGTGGAGTTATTTTTTGATTTTCATGCATAATTTTTTCAAAAATTGTAGATTCTTGGCCATTACTGTGCACAGTTCTTGTTTTGAAAACGTCAGAGGATCATAACTTTTTCATATGACCTCGTATCGAGGCGATTCTTTTTTTGAAAGTGCATGATTTTTTGAGTAGATCATAGTGGTGCTATTTGTTTCCTTGATTATTGTGCATAAGTTTCACTTTCAGCATATGCTCTTCATGAGGGTTTGTAATGCATTGAAATCAAGACCACTAAGTATTTATTTCTAGTGGTAGTTGTAAACACACTAAAATAAAGTGCCAAATCATATTTCTTTTGGGGGGGGGGGGGGGGGGGGGGGGGTTCTTTGATTGAGTAAAAAGGGGGGGGAGGGCATTGTCGTGGCTGGGTTCTCTTCTTTTTAGCATTTCTTCTCTACATTTCTTCATCATGGATCAAACAAATATGCCCATCCTAACTCCATACAATTACTTTGAGTGGAAATCACGCATGACAATTCACTTAAGGAAAGATGGATTAAATAGGATAACTATGGGACTTGAAACTGAACCTGATAAAGATGAAGATAAGCCTAAGTGGTTTAACAAATGTGATGAGGCATATGGAACATTGTGTTTGTCTATTTCTCCTAACTTGCTATTTCACATTGAGTCTTTGGATACACCAAATGAAATATGGACAAAGCTAGAAACACTATTTGGCACACAAGATTCAATGAGGGGTCATATGTTGGAAAATGAATTAATTTGTTTAAGTCCAGGCAATTTCAACACAATCCAAGATTTCTTCACCAAATTGAAATCACTAAGGCTGCAGTTAAAACAATGTGGAATTCAAAAGAAATATGAACAACTAATTCTTAGTATTCTCTCTAAGCTAAGTTCAAAATATTCTATGTTTGTCTCTACCTTCTATGCTACTAAGGGTGCACTTGGTACTCAATTCACCATGCCATCTCTAGATGATTTTTCTGTCAATCTCACTTGAGAATAGGACAACCTAATCCAGATGGGCACCCTTAAGTCCTCTGAGTCACATGCCTTAGCTGCCAACCAAGGCACAAAAGAACAAAAAGGACAAAGTGATAACAACAATAGTAAGGATGAGAAACAAAATAATAGTGAGGAAAAGAAGGATCAGATACCAATTGCTTCAAAAGCAACTATTGATACCTCATCCTCTAAGGGTGATAAGCCTAAGAAAGAAAAGGTTAAATGTGCCTATTGTAAAAGACTCGGTCATGATGAACATAAATGTTTGAAGAAACAAATTGATCACTTGACATACATTCTGGAGAAGAATAATATTAGTGTTCTTGAGTCTATCAAACAAAGTTCTAATGAAGAGTCTAACAAGGCAAAAGAAAACAACAAAGGGAAAGGAAAGGGCAAGGCTCTTGTTGCAGTTGCTTCCTCACCATCCACTTGGGTTCTTGATTTGGGTGCTTCACACCACATGGCTTCATCTAAGGAAGAAATTTCATCCTTGGAGCCATGTACTATGCCTTCTATTTTGATGGGTGATGACACTCTTGTTGAGGTGTGTGGGAGAGGGTCTGTTGATGTGGGGGATGGCACATTCCATGATGTTTTTTGTGTACCCTCATTATCAACTAATCTCCTATCAATATACCAAATCACTCACACAGGTTCAGGTAAGCGGGTTGAGTTCACTCCTGATTCAGTGGAGATATGTGAGTTGCATAGTGATTCTATAGTTGCAGTTGGGAGAGTAGATCATCAATCATGACTCTATCTATTTTCTCACTTTGTTCCTGATCCTCCTTCATCTATTTTTCTCACTCACTCTAATGATGTGTGTAAATTATGGCATGAGTGGTTTGGACATCTTAACTTCCACTATTTGCATCAGCTCAACTAGCAAAGCATGGTCACAGGGTTGCCTTCAATTCAATTCTTAAGAGGTGTTTGCCAAGGTTGCATTCTTGGTAAGCATCCTAAGGAAATGTTTGACAAAAGTAAGGCATTAAGAGCTTCATAGATACTAGAGTTAGTTCACAGTGATTTGGCTGGTCCATTTCAACATCCTTCTTTCAGTAGGGCCTGATATGTACTCACATTCATTGATGACCTTTCTCGATATACATGGGTGTACTTTCTCAAACAGAGATTAGAGGTATTTGATCATTTTCAAGACTTCAAAAATTTTGTAGAAAAACAATCAGGGAAAGCCATCAAGGTTTTGTGCATAGACAATGGTGGTGAGTATGTCAACCATTAGTTTGAAAGATTTTTCACTTTAGAGGGGATTGATTTATAGCATTTAATTCCATAAAATCCTCAGCAAAATGGTGTTGCAGAATGGAAGAATAGATCCTTGAAGGAAATGGCAAACTGTATGATTCACTCTAGATCTCTTGCACCACAGTATTGGGTAGAAGCCATTAACTGTGCTTGTTATATCCAGAACCATGTTCCTCACTAAGCCTTGAAGGGAGTTACTCCTTTTGAAGCTTGGAGTGGTCGAAAACCATTAGTTAAGCACTTTCAAGTTTTTGGCTCCCCTGCATGGGCCCACATTCCTACAGAGAAACGTAAGGCCTTGGATCTGCAAAGAAGACCTTGCATATTTATAGGTTATCCTGATAGTGTGAAGGGTTATCGATTGCTCCACCCTACTACACATGAGTTATTCATTAAGAGGAGTGTTTAGTTTGAGGAGGGACCTTCAAGCTTGCTTTCTATCACTTCTCCAACTCCTTCTACCTTGACATTAGAGTCACTTGGAATACATGACAAATCTTCTGATGAGTCAGATTCACCTTAACAGTCTTCTACCTCTACTTCTGATGCAGAAAGTGATTCAAAGAACTCACCCCCTTCCTCTCCTAGTCATCATTCAGAAGTTAATGATTCCCCTCTAGATTCTCCATCTTCCTATCCACTTTGGGCTAGACAAACCTTGCAGTCTACAGGTGATTGGGTTGGGGATCCATCAAACACCAGGTGAACTCGTTCATAATTCTAGGATGCTCCAAATGTCTTCATTGCTACTGCCTCAGATCCACAGTCCTTTCTTGAGGCTTCTGGTATTCCTAAGTGGGATATAGCTATGCAGGAAGATTATAGTTCCTTGATGAGGAACCACACTCGAGATCTTGTCCCTCTTCCTAAAGGAAGAAAACTTGTTCGATGTAAGTGGATCTATCAGGAAAAATTTGTAGTAGATGGGTCAGTTGAAAAACACAAGGCTCGCTTGGTTGCCAAAGGATTCTCCTAGGTTCCTAGGATTGACTACTCTGAGACTTTTGTGCCAGTTGCCTGAATGAATTCCATTTGAATTGTTCTTGCTATTGCTGTAGCTAATCATTGGTAAGTACATCAGATGGATGTGAAGAGTGATTTTCTTCATGGTGACCTTCATGAGGAGATCTACATGGAGTAGCCACAGGGCTTCCTTCAGGATTCTTCACTTGTGTGCCATCTTTGGAAGTCTCTATATGGCCTCAAATAAGCTCCTTGGGCCTAGTATGCCAAGATGGACACCTTCCTTCTATCAGTTGGGTTCACTCGGTGCCATTCTAATCCTAATGTCTACATTTTGCAATAGGGTGATTCATTTCTATTTTTGGTTTTGTATGTTGATGACTTACTGATCACAAGAAGTTCTTCACCCACCATTAAGGCTATCAAAGTGGCCCTTTAGGACAATTTTTTTGATGACTGACTTGGGCTTGTTGCATTACTTTCTAGGGATTGAGGTCCTTCAGTCTCCTTCTAGGATCACCATCACATAGTCCAAGTATGCTCTAGATTTACTCTCAAGGTTTCATATGGCTAACTATAAGCCTGCTCCGACTCCCTTCCTTTCTGGAGTCAAACTTGAGGTTCAATGTTCTTCTCCACTTGTTGATGGCACTTTGTATTGCCAACTTGTTGGGAGTCTCGTTTATCTCACTCATACAAGACCTAACATCTCCTATGCTATAGGCATGGTCTCTTGATTCATGTAGGAGCCCCATGAGCTACACTAGAAAGCAGCCAAGCGGATCCTTCACTACATTCAGGGTTCTCATAGTTGTGGGATTCACTATGTAGCAGGTATTGAGATTGATTTGGTGGGCTACACATATTCATATTGGGCAGGTGATTCTGAGGATCGCAAGTCTACTTTAGGGTATAGCGTATCACTTGGGTCAGGTCATGTTTGTTGGTCAAGCAAAAAGTAGTTTGCTATTGCTATATCTTTTACTAAGGCTGAGTATTGGGGGGCTGTAAATGCTACACCTGAGGCCATTTGGCTTCAACATCTTCTCACTGAGTTTGGTATCTAGATTAGATGGCCATCATTCATATTTTGTGACAAGCAGAGTGCCATTTAGATCTCATAGAATCCAGTTCATCATCAGCAGACCAAACACATAGAGGTCCACATGCACTACATCTGAGAGCTTATCCATGGTCATGTCATTGACCTTCACTATTGTCTAACTTCTGAGCAAGTTGTTGATATCTTCACCAAATCCTTCACTAAGAGTAAGCTCCTTCATTTGTGAGTTTTGTTGGGGGTGTAGGATGCTTCATCTTTTGCGGCAACCTCTTCCTCTCACTCGGAGTCCTAACCTTTTTTTGGGGGGTCTCTTTTCTCTCTCTTTTGGGAAATCTTATGTACATGGGTATCTCATCAGGCTTGACTTGCCAGGACCCATTTCTACATCTACCTAAGCTTTGCTTATGGGGGGATGTTAGTGTAGTTTTATATTTTTCTATTTTGCTAGGTTTTTCCTACACTTTTAATAATCTTACTTAGGTTAATAAAGCATGTCTTATTAGGTGATTGGTTGTGAGGTGTCACATTCCTACATGTGAACATCCATCAGCTATCTTGGGAAGATACTTTGCTATCTTTAGTCTGATAGATGGTTGCTCCTCATTGGTTGGTGTTTCCACCTCCTCCCTCTTCCTAGCGTATATAAGCATGCTACCTGGCTTGTATTTGCATCTCTTATTTTTGCATCCTCTTAATACTATTTTTCTTCTAGCATTTGCATTTCTCTCTTGGAGACTAACTCTGTGTTGCTATTTTGATTTTGTGTCCTTTGCATTCATAGTTTAGATATTTATTCTTTGCACTAGTTTTTTGGGTTATTAATCTTTTCAGATTCTAACAATCCAGACATACAACCGTATAGGACTGCAAATGAGCTCAAGCTCTTAGTTCTCAAACACAAAACATTACGGATAATAGAAGAAGGAGATGAGAATCAGAATGAATCTAAGAAGGTTAAGCTCTTGCATTAATTTCCTTGAAACCAATACATCATCTGTATGCCAAAATTTAGTAGATACAAAATGAATGATTGTATAATATGAATGCTTCCAAAAGAAATATACTACTATTGTGCATAACAGAAGAACACTAAGAAACATGGTATCACAGCTAAGAGAAAAATCTCAAAAAATTGGAACCAGACTGGTCTCACAATTCTCAGAAAATCTCCAAAGAATTGGAACCCTTACAAAGAGTAGAAAAGGAAGATATATAGGAGAGAAGATATTTTAGGAATTGCTATCCGAAACTAACATGTGTCCTCTTGAAATGTCTTCAATTTGAAGTTGCTGAAACTGAACTTCCTTCAACTACTTGCCATCAAAAACCATAAATGATGCCAAAATATCTGACATATCCCCTTTTAATCTACAAAATATCTCATGGAGAAAATATCAAGGATTCATCATAAACTGTACTGAAGCTTCAAAACCTGATATTTGCTTGTCACTTCTGCTTTTGCTGTGAAGTTTAAATGTATTGTTACCAAAAGGAAAAATTTGCAGCCTACTACAATTAAAACCATCAAATATCCCTAAAATTTGTTGAAGAAGTTATACATGATGAAATCAAGGCTATCTTTGATATCACTTTCATCTGAAAACATAAATTTAGCATTTTCACTGAGAAGCCCCTGGAAACACAAATTTGCATGTAGTCGCTCATGGTTAAGACCTACAAAAAATATGAATGCAAAAATGGAGACTTCATTCTTTTCTAGTTTTGTCGGTATATTACACTGCCCATTTCTGATCAAATCCATGCCCCTGGGACTGAATTGAAAAACTAGCTCCCATGCCATGAATAGTGATAAGATTGAAAAATTTAAATATTCATATAGTATAAACTATATGAAAACATTAAAATTATCAAATCTTCAAAAAATTGTATCTGTGCATTTGAAAAAACTTTGAATTTTATTTTATTTTAACTATTTACCATTTCCCTTTACCACAGTGCCACTTGTCAAATTTTTATTAGCCATCATATCTAGCAGGCCCTACATTTATCTTTATAACATTTGAGAATTAAAAATTCATCGTATTATCTTATCATTGAAATCTTCTTTCTCTGATCATATGAAAAAGTCAATTTCATAGCATCGTATATGAAATTTTTTATTCCCATAACCTTATGAATTTCATAAGATTGTGGGCCTTTTTCTCTTGTCCTCCGATCCTACGTTGGGTCATAATATCACACATCTCAAGCATCAGTCTTTTGACCTCACGATGAGCTCCCTCAAGCTGCCACATGGCACTCCCTTTTTGGGTTGAAGGTCAAAATTTGACTAGCATTGCTCATCTTGGCCACATGGGCCCCTCCACATAAGCTTCATGTTATCTTGAGTGTCCACTTGAGACACTATTATCACTATAAATATTTGCATTAAAAGACTTGTAATGCACTTCCCTCAACGTGTATGGGATAATTCCCCTCTCATCTACATTGATTATAAAAAACTCAAACCATGGGTACACTACTGCATTTGCTATCTTCAGGTCACCTTCCTCCAACACTAGGCTCCCCCTTTAGGCTATGAATTCCATCTAAAGTGGATGATCATGTTTTCATTGCCGTCGGCATTCTTTTCTACTACAAAAATTTGGAGCCTTCTCTTCTTGCCCATTTCATGGACTACCTTTTCTAAAACATGGGGACCTTGTTCAATGCATGTGGTGCTCTTGCAAATGTGTGAACCTTCATTATGCTACAACCTCTATGTGAAAACATGGATCATTTCCCTACAGATGTTGTGGATTCCTTTCTTGCTAGTTAATGTAGATACATGGACGGCTCTCTCCCATGTGGACCCCTATCGCCATTAGATTGCCCCTGCTCTCTCTAGCCTGGACATGACTTCCTATACTATTGTGGCTTCATTTTTACTTATTCCTAGAGCTTTGTTCAATACCAATGTGCATGGTCTTCTCTATCTTTGGCTATGGGCTTTCCTTTCCACAGGATACCCTTGTGCTAGTTATGGTCCTTGTGAAATACAATGCATGGAGCAAATAAAATTTAAAACTTCCTTCATGTCCTGCCCTACTCTTTGACTAGCTGCCACTTTTCCTTTCATGTGGATTCCTCTTCTTTAGACATGGACTGTAGAAGGCACCTCCCTTGTCTCCTTCCATTTCAAGATGTGGCCTTTCACAATGATGCTCCCCTCCAACACTGCACAATTTTTGTTTCACATAACCCATGAAAAGATGTGAAGCTGATCTTCAACATTTTTAGTATATGAACATATTTTTAAAAATCATGCACCAATTTCCAAACTTGCCAATATATTTTTCAAATATAAAAGGGGTCAAATTGGCAACGTTCGCTTTTGACTATGGAAAGCTCTGCTTCTCAAGTTAATACATCGTAGCAATCAAATTGCATAAGACAATCACAATGGTCTATAAAAGACTGCTCAAAAAGTATCCATTGTAATGAAAGTGATCTTAAAAAGATATAAAGAAGCAAAAACCTCCCATGAAAGAAAAATGGATCCCCATATTCATACATATAATGCTTATTTGTTCATCAAAATGGAAATACAAACATCCATTTCCAAGATATAACAATCTCCACTTCACCCCTAAATCCGAATAGCTAGGAGTATCAAATTGCTCTTTGAATCCTTATACATTACTTCTATATATTCAGTGGATTTTGATTAAATGAAAAATGAAAATAGCATATTGTTGATCTTATGGAACCAGTCGGGCCCCAAAGCCGATCTAGCTAAAAAAAATCATTTCTCAACAACTAATAATGCAAAGTGATCCATTGACCTTATAGATTTATCTGAAATCCAATTTGAGTGTTGAATCATCACTTAAAACCCATTTTATCACTATTCTTTAAACTGTGAATCACTGATAGTAAGGCCTAATAACCAACTTTAAAAGCTGACATAAACACCTGGTCGAGCTCCAAAACTCTAGATATGTTCTCTCTCTAACATATTCAATAGGCCTACCAAATCTCATCACATGATGACATCGAGGTCAAAAGATATCAACCTCTGAACATGCCTACTTCAAACTACCTACAAATAAACATGTTAGAAAATCGGAGATTGCATTTGGTTTTGGCCTTGAAGATTGGGCAAATAGGCACTTGAAGTTTCAAAAACTGGGGCATTGGTAGATACTGACATAGAGAGTATGAATGTCCAATTTGAGCTCATGAAAAATGGCTAGGCACATTTGGCAAGCACACGAAGTGGGCTACTTGGATTTGCAGGACTGAAAAACATCAGTAAAAAAGTGTTTTTTACAAATGAAAATAACCTAGAAAACTGTGTAGATGGATTTGTCAAAGTTTATAAAGTGGCACACTTGAAGTATTTTTGGAGAAGAATGAAGGGGTGCAAACCATTTGATCCAAGCAATCACAGACTCAAAGATATGACATCTCGAACAGGGCTATGGATCAATCTGCATTCCTAATTACTAGTAGAACTCTATAAATTACAAATGGAATCACATTTGAAAAATGATCAAACAGATTTGTCATAAGCTCAAATCTAGAGCATAGCAAGTCTTTGACCCCTAGAATATGATGTAAAAAGAAATTTCTTATTTGGGTGAACTAGTCAAAATTTATAGCTTTTCAAACAAGGCTACCCGGAGTTATGAACAAAATGCAAATGTATGAAAATAGTAAATTGCCAAATTTTGAGGGGTTCGAAACCTAGTCAAACGGATTCGAAATGACTTGAAACTTACAACATAGGTTCTTTGGTATGCATACTAAGAATCCTTAAAATGGAAAGTTATGAATCTTAACTGGGTAAAAGATATTCAAAGGAAAATTGGGCTACTAAACGCTGTTTGACACGGGTAGGAAATGCAGAACTGAAGACTACTCAAAATGGAACTTCGTAGAATGGCTCAGAATGTTAGTTTATCATTATAGAACACAAGGATAGGCTGAATGAAGGGTGTTAGAAACATAAAACACCACTTAAGAATTGATACAACAGTCGAGTACTCAAGCAAGAAAAAGCATTCATAGGGGCTTAAAGTGACTCAAAATTTGGAATAAGCACTCAAAACAAGAATAGAATTTTGAGTTCCATCATGACCAATTAGGAAAAAAACCCATCACATTTCTAACTTGAACTGCTAGCTTGCTTTGTCATTTTTTCTTTACGATCTTACAACAAGCCACCTATCACATAGTCATAATTCCTCTATTCTTCTTTTATAATACCTTGACTTCCTATCTATCGTAACATCCCACATCATAATTCAAAACTTTCCATTAGAAACCTATGATACTACAACTATAGCATATCTTAACATTGAGGAACCTAAAGGAGCACTCTACGATCCTCTGCAAAACCTTATATCGTAACATCGAGAGCAAGAAAAAGAAAGCATGTGATTAGACACAAAGGCCATGATCATAAATTCCCAAAATTCCCACCTGAAAAACTTAGGATAAGGGTAAAAGGGTTGTAGTTTTGATTAACATTTTAATGGAAAGATAAGAATACAACCTTAAGATACCCAAATAAAACCCTAGGGTAGGATTTTCACTATTTTGAACTTGGGTAGAAAGAAAATTGCTAGGGTTCCTCTTAAAAATTTGAAATACATGAGATGCAAAACCCTAATTAATGCACATAACTTCAAATCATTTTCACAATGAGGATCAAAATTTTAGTACAATGAAAATGAGGGCTATCACAACCATCAAATTATTCTCCTTAGGATTTGTAGAGAATCTTGCAACAATCCCAACAAGTAATGCAATGTCAAGTCTACTATGAACTACATATTGCAATTTTCCAATCATAGACCTATAAAATTTATGATTCACATCAGTTGAATCATCATTCTTTGACAACTTGTGTCCTATCACCATAGGTATGCTAAATGGTTTTGAATCTTCCAATCCAAAAGTATTCAATATTTCCTTCACATACTTAGACTGAGTGATGTATATACCATATTTCATCTTATATACTTACAAACCAACAAAGAACTTGATCTCTCCAAACATAGACATCTCAAATTCTTTTTTTATTTCATTTACAAATTCCTTACATAATGTATCTTGATGTCCAAATATGATATCATGAAAAATTCAGCTAGTAAAATACTTTTACCTCCTTCTGTCTTCAAGTAGAACTTTTTGTTATCATCTGTCTTCTCAAAACCAATCTTCATAAGGTAATTGTGAAGCCTTTTATTCCATGCTCTTGGAGCTTGCTTTAAACCATATAAAGCTTTGTGTAGTCTAGATACCATGTTCTTGTTGTTAGCATCAACAAATCCTTCTGGTTGTTCTATGTAAACCTCTTCTTCTAAGATGTCATTCAAAAATGTTGACTTCACATCCATTTGATAAAATTTGAGACCTTTGTATGCAGAGTAAGCAAGTAGAGTTCTTACTCCTTCCAATATTGCAACAGGGGCAAATGTTTCTTCATAGTCTATTCCTTCTTCGTGTGCATATCCCTTGCAAACTAATCTTACCTTATTCCTTGTGACTCCACCATTTTCATCTAACTTGTTTCTGTATACCCACGTGGTTCCAATCACATTCTTGTCCTCTGGTCTGAAAACTAGAGTCCATGTCTTATTCTTCTCAATCTGCTCAATCTCTTCTTTCATGCCCTTACTCCAATTCTTATTTTCTAAGGCATCTTTCATTGTCTTAGGATCATGCATGCTCAAAAAAAATGTATCACTTCTAAGCCTATTTCTTGTCATTAAAATACCATCTTTGTCTCCAATAATTTATTTAGTAGGGTGATGTCTTTTGACATACTTTGACAATCTTGGTTCTGCTCTTCTTTCCTCATTAGGTCTGTCAACTTCTAAATCACTATGTACTTCATTATAGAAAAAGGTTAATTTTATTTCATTAATTATATTACTTTTTCTCCCTTTTTAAGATTTCTCTTTATCCACTTTTTGCATTCATATTTAATAATTATTTAGTTATTATTAAATAGCATTTATCTTTTAGGTTACCCTTTGTACCTTTTAGGTTACCCTTTTCAACTTTCGATCTCCTTCTATAAGGATAGATCGTTTGTAAGTATCTTGGATCTTTTCTTTTTTTGAAAATGTATTTGCATATTTTTCAGAGGAAACCCTTGCCTCCTCTTGTCTTTTTCTTCTCTATGATACATTTTTACATGTAGGTATTCAAGGGATTCATGGATTTGTTTTGTGTATTGCTCAAATCCTTCATGGTATCAAAGCCAAATCTATTGTAGCTTGTTTAATATTTGGAGAAAATGGAAAACAAGGGTTTGATAGATCAGATTTGGAGTTTTTCAAATATTTCTTGAGAAAATTGGGAGTTCACTAACTTTTGAAGTAGTTTGAGGCCAAACACACTGTATTGCATAAAAATGTAACTAAGGGAATAAACATTAAGCAACTAACATCTATTCCTACATGATTATGAAAACCTCAAAATAATGCAAGAGAACGTGTAAAATAAAGATAACATGAACATAAAATAACTTAATCTACTCAAAATAGCACATATGCAAACCTCATGAAATCATCAAGTGTAGATTATTTCATTGTTGTGGGATGTGGTTGCTCACTATCTGTCTAGCATAACAATGAGGTAGATAGTAGATGATGAAATGAGGAGAGGGCTCTCCTTTTATAGTAAATGAGATGCAACAAATAGCTAAGATTAAATGCAAGATGAAGGGCCAAGATCTCTCAAGATCGATGAGGTGTCCATGAGGTGGACGCCAAGTAGACTCCAAGTGGGTTAGGGTTTTTGACCATTCAAAGGGGGCAATATGCTCACACGTGTGAGAAAACTCTGATGGTGACAAGATCAATGAGGTGTAAGAAGAATGGCTTCTCACACATGTGTGAGACAACTTGATTCTGATGCAAGAGGTGTTAAAGCATAGTTTTTCACACATGTGTGAGACACCTTGACTCTCATGCAAGAGGACAAGTGTGCAAGAGGCATGGAAGACATGATGGGTGAGGAAAGTGTGAACATCTCTCACACATGTGTGAGGATTTCTCACACGTGTGAGCACACACTTAGGATTAAAAGGTAATTAGCAAGGATGATTATGCAAAGCAAGCATGATTAAGAAGTGGGTAGGTTTAGCAAGGTGGGTTAGGTTAGAGTAGTGAGGTTAGGTGAGGGTTGAAGGTAGGAGCCATGTGCTCAAATGGGATTAAATGTAATATTTAATTCGAAGGGGGATTAGGAAAGGGATTAATTAAGTAAACGAAGTACTTAATTAAAGTGAATGGGTTAGGATTTAAATAAACATTAGTTTATTTAAATCAAGGTAAGGAAAAAGTAATTAAATAAATACAAATTTATTTAATTAAAGGTAGGGGAATTAAATAAATAATAAATATTTATTTAATTGGTTAGGAAATGGGGTTTTGGACAATTTTAGGTGTCTACATTTTGCCCCTCTTTGATATAGCATTAGTAATGTTATACCAAAGAAGAATAAAATATAGTGGTTGGGAGGATAAGACTAGTAGCATGATGCCCCAGTCATGGAAGGATGAGGAAGGATGACGAGGGTGGAATGGTATGCCCCCTCGAGAGGACATGCGGGTTAGGAGAACATGGATGTTCTCTCCAAATGGATGGGAACATGAAAGGGATGGGAAAAATGACAAGAGTGATGTTGCAATGGTGTGAACAACCTAAGTTTGATATTGTATTCAACACTATGCACCAAGGTATGAGCATCCAAGATGACAATGTGTCAAGTATGTGATAAAAGGGGTCTAATACAACCATATGCCTTATGAAACCATGATATGGAAGACCATGATTCCTACAGACAATAGGATGCAAAGACCATGATAAATGCAAAAACTACTAATGTAGAAAAGTAATAAGCAATCATGCACAAAAAACCAAAAGCAAACCAACATGTTGCCCCTAGTCAAGCTGAAAACCAATTAATGGATTGATTGATGATGATTGATTAAGGATGGAAAAGCTAACGATAAGTGTAATGCACATCCAAGGATTCGGAAGGATTCATCCCATGATAATGATGTTTGAATATGGTTAATGGATTATCATCTGACTGGGTCAAATTGATGAAGTTATTAATGATTGATGTACAAGATTACAAGATTAGATTGATTGGATTAGTATTGATTGCATAGTGATTGAGATTTTTTTGATTTTTTGATTTTATGGCGGATAGAAGAATGAACATGGATAAGATTGGAAGAATGATGTTGATTGGATGAAGAATGATTAGAGTAGAATTGATTTGATGTGAAAGAATTAGAAGATGGGAAAATTGATTGAATTAGAGGATAAACGAAGTTGATTGAAGTGAGTTAGAAGAATTAGATTGAATGTGATATGAAAGAATGCATATAATGGATAGAAATGGATTGATTGAATGAATGTGGTATAGAATGGATTGGTACCAATGACAAGGGAGAGCCAAGGCATGGTAAATGGAGGAAAAGCAATGTGAGTTGGTGGATGAAAGGAATGGTGAAAGGATATGAGGGGCCAAATGATATGGTATTGAAAAATGTGGAGCCAAGGACCATGTTTTGAAGGAGTCCAAATGCCCCATACGAAGGATAGGAAAATGGAAGGAAATATGGTGGGAAAGGATGTGTGGAAAATGGAAGGATGGAACAAAGGCTAGCATATGGAGGAAAAGAAGGCATGTGCACTTCCAAAGCATGTATGAACATTTTGTTGTTGTGCCTCTAGTGGTGATCATGAGCATGGGCATGAAAGGGGAGTGAATAAGGGATATGGGAGGGAGGGTATGAAAAAAGGATAATGATATGAAGGGTATGGAGGAAATGTATGATATGAAATGGATGAAATGGAAGGGATAACCAAGATCAAGGACATATGAAAGAAGGATGGAATTATATAGGAGTATGGATGGAAAATGGATGAATGAACATGACAAGGACTATGGAATGCAAGATATGGGTAACATGTCAAGATCAAATCTATGAAAGAAGTACGGAAGTACATAGGAAAACATGTGGATAATGCACAAGGGATATGTCAAGTGAGCATATGGATTGATGAAAGGAAAGTGAAAGTCAAGATCAAAGATGGAAAAGGGCTAATGAATGGTAGAGTGAAGGAGGGAAGATATGTATGGAAGCTTCATATGGATGGAGCTTGCCCCCAATGTAGAGTGCAAGTGGAAGAAGGAAAAGTGAATGGATACATGATAGGAGAGTGAAGGGAGGACTCAAGCATCTAGTTTAATGGATGGTATCCCTTGATATTTATATCTCTTTATTTTTAATTTTCAAGGAATTTTTACTATTTTCTCCTAGATGTTGGTAGGGTAGTGAAAAGAAGGATGAAGTGGATTGGGGAATGGAAGACAATAACTTATGAAAAGGTTTGGATTAAGCAGGTGGAGTGGGTGGGAGGAAGACATGGTTGATGGATGCTAGGTTGGAAGACTTGTGAAGGAAGTGGAAAGATTGTCATGGGCACACACCTTGAAGGGTGATGGAAAGGAGGAAATTGTGGAGAATATGTAGGAGAAAGTTTGAATTTTGGGATATACGGACCCAAAATGGATAAAAGAGATGAGGGAATTAGGATGGTGGATTTGGGTATATAAGGACCCAAAATGGATGTGGAAGCCTTTGGATTAGCCAAATTGGATGTCATTTTGAATCTTTCTTAAAGATTCATTACTACAGTAAGTAGCTTTGGTATCCACAAAATTTTTGCATTTTTGATTTTTAGCCTTTGTGGCCTTTTGATTTTTATTTGGATCAGATTTTTCTTTAACATGTCTTTTAGAGGGGACATGTCGATCCTTGTGCTTTTGTGGATTTTTGGCTTTATTCACTTTTTCTTGGGCATCCAATTTGCTTCCATTGGCCATGGTATGGGTACATGAAGGAGAGCGTATGGATGGTGAACGTGGGAAGGAAATCAAGGATGTGTGCCTTTTTTGATCTTTAGGAGCATGAGGGAATGAAATGGAAAACATGGAAATGGTGGATGGATGTACATAAGGACCCAAAATGGATGGAAGGGATGAAGGGTTTGGTGGTGGAAGATAAGGAACTAGAATGGATGGAAGTGAGGAAGGCAGGGGAATATGGATATAAGGTCCTAAAATGGACTTGGAAGAGGAAGGGTGGGAAGTTTTAGGTTTGGAAGGAGGAATTGTGGTGTTAGAAGAAGTTGAAGGTGTACCAAAATCTTGAGACATTATTTCTACAATGGGATACTTATTAGTTTCAACACAAGATATGAGTCCATGCATATGGGGTTCATGAGTGGATTGGATAGGTGTGATAGGATAAAAATGTATTGCATAAAAATGTAACCAAGGAATAAACACTAAGAAACTAATGCATACTCCTACATGATTATGCAAACCTAAAAGTATGCAAGATAAACATGTAAATAAGCATAACATGAAATCACAATGACTCAAACTACAAATGCAAACCTCATGAAATCACCAAGTGATTGATGATTTCACATTATGCGATGTGGTTGCTCACAAATCTAGCAGCATAACAATGAGGTAGATGGTAGATGATGAAATGAGGAGAAGGCTCTCCTTTTATAGTAAATGAGATGCAACGGATGGCTAAGATTAAATGCAAGATGAAGGGCTAGGATCCATCAAAATCAATGAGGTGTCCATGAGGTGGAGGCCAAGTAGACTCCATGTGGATTAGGGTTTTGACCAATTCAAAGGGGGCAATATGCTCACACATGTGTGAGAAACCTTTGATGGTGACATGTTCATGACAAGTGGAAGAGGTGTGAGAAGCATGGCTTCTCACACATGTGTGAGACACCTTGCCTATCATGCAAGAGGACAAGTGTGCAAGAGGCATGGAAGACATGAGAGGTATGGGAAGTGTGAACATATCTCACACATGTGTGAGGATTCCTCACACATGTGTGAGCACACACTTAGGATTAAAATGAGATTAGCTAGGTGATTAGGAAAAGCAAGCAGGATTAAGGAAGTGGGTAGGTTTAGCATGATGGGTTAGGTTAGAGTAGTGAGGTTAGGTGAGGGTTAAAGGTAGGAGCCATGTGCTCAAATAGGATTAAATTTAATA